>CAWUFW010002294.1:1200000-1800000 GCA_963921515.1 Calotriton arnoldi
CATAAATAACATGAGCTAAAAATGCGAGCACTCATAAGATGCGTCTCTAAGCTAGTTTTACCCCAGTGTACCTAACCTAACCTAGGTGTAGGGAGAGGTATGAAGTAGGTGAAGTATTCTCTAGTATGCCTAGTATGCCAAGAGTCCCTCTAGGTTCTAGTCAGCTCCATATCTTAAGAATGAGAGAGGTGGGAATCTCTTGCTAGACTCGAACTCCAACACCCCGCAAGGGAAGTCAGATCACTGAAAGCTGGACTCTCTGCGTGCAGGGATGACAGCGTCTTCTCAGTGCGTCAGGCCGGGATACGGGCTCCTCTGAAGTTGAGGTCTCCTCTGATTTACAAGGGCTAGGGAAGGTATATTTATACCTGAGAGGTACCTCAGAATGTTAGCATTGATGTGAATCGGACAGCGGAAGACGTCATGAATGAACCCTTAAGGTATAACGGTTCATGCATAATAGATGAGTCCTTGAAGAAATCAATAGTCCTGTGCTAGGGATACTCCCGAAGCCTAAGGGTCTGTTCTTCAAGAACTCGTTGTGACGTTAGGGTGGACGGATGTCGGAGACCATGCCTGTATTTGGAGTGCACGGTTTAATGCCTAAATAAGGACTGGGATTTTATGCCTATATAAGGGCAGGGCGAATTGTGCCTATATAAGGACATGATACAGGAAAACCTATATACGGACACCCTAAGAGGAATACAACACCCACTCCACTTTCGTGTGTACGATAATAACAAAATGCTAAACATTTAAAATGCTAAACATAAAATGGAGTACCGCATATTGCTAAAATATTTCTTAAAAGCATTTAAAAAACCAATTAGAATGCAAAAAGTACTGTACATTTTAAGCATTGCTTCTCATTTCAGCCATATATTTGAAAATAAAATGCAATTGGAATGAAATAAGCAGTAATAATTACATGTGACAAAAAAATGATCGATAAGTTGTTCAAAATCAAAGTCATTTCATGTCATGGAAATTAATGAACTTTTCAGACTAACAAGATGACAAAGTGTCTGAGGAAGTACCGCGAAGTCCGTACTATAAGAATAGTTCTACTTCAAGCAGAATGATTTGCCATATATTTTGAAAAACGGAAAAAAGTTCAATTTGGGAAGAGTTCCAAGTTTTTGAAATATGAAGGCCAAATTGTTATTGCATCCCTGGAACACTGTGGGCTGAATCAGAGTCAGTGTATGGGTCTGGTGTAAACATGAGATCATCTATTTCTGTAGACAAAATATCGTCCACTGTAGTTGGTGACATTCGGAACACCTCGTGTAGTAGATTAATTGCACAGAGATGTGAAGCATCGCTTTCAGCATAGGATGCCGCAGCAATGTTCGCGTCCGTTGTTACCTGTGTGCCTGTAGATCCATCTCGTACCTCAGCAGCAGCAGGAAGCGTCTGTGAGATCTCAATGAATGCTGTCATCAGGATTGGTAGCCTCTGGGGACAACACAGAGCATGGGCCGTTATCGGGTCCAGCAGAGTATCGATATCCGTTGGCGTGGCTGATGGAAATGTTAGACAGGTGTCCAATACGCATTCTTTACCGCATAGCAGGCATCGTAGAACAGGTAAGATGCAATCTTGCCAGATTGGTCTGAATGACAGGAACCACATGGTATTAAGTTCCCGTAGACGAGTCATGCCAAAAAGCTGTACTATTCGCTCACAGCACTTTCGTTCAAGGAGAGCTTTCTCCACTTCGCTCGAAGTGATGTCTGCGAATAGGCTGGCCATAGCGTAATAGCAGGAAGAGAAATAGAATTCCGGCAACAAGTGCTAGAATTAATGGTATGCCACCAAACACCGAATGTGCAAAGTTTGGGATGATTCCGAGCACTGCCTGGAAAGGTGCTAACAGTCCGGAACAGATGGTCTTAAATACATGTACAATTCCGCTTGTATCAGACATGTTAAAGATACGTCCTATAATTTCTACGAAATGTATAGGGCAGTTTGTACGTATTAAAGTTTGTATCTCAGCCGAAGTCCTTGCAATTTGTAGATCATAGGTTTCTTTGGCCGAGGTCAAAGGCACTGTTTGTTCTAAAAGCATGGCTTTCATTCTGCTTAAAGTATCAAATCTTATAAAAAGAGACGTTCAGCGAAGGCCACAAAGGCGACTCCCTGACTGTGTCTATTGGGGCAAACAATACTTGCATACAGCAAGTGACCCTGGAGTTCACCGTTACTAGATATGGGATGCCTGGCAACATGCCGCAGCAACTCTGATCATTCAACATGAGGTAACTCCCATTAGAAAGTTGTCCAAACGTTGGATTAATCACAGCAGCTGGTGTACCCTGCTGGTGGCAAGACAAATTTGCCACAGAACCATTACAAGCCCCGTGTAAAGAAATGTCCTGACATATTAGTGAACCGCTCAGTGCATTTTTACAGTGTGTACCGCTCAGAAACACTTCACGATCCCCACTCCAACATCTATATGTGTATGGTAAATTCCAAGATGTCTTAATGTATTCCTTACCCAACCTTTCATATTTGCCTGCTTGCATTTGTTTGAGGCAATACTGAAACTGAAAAGTAGTCACAGGTAGTGTGATTTTGCCATGAATAAGCCATTCTGTAGCTGGTTTTTCTGCCACTGTGAATGGTAACTTTTCCAGTTTTTCAATGCTCAGCACTGTATACTTTGCTCCTCTTTGTGCCAGTTCGATCTGTTTATCAGTGAGATTGTATTCTGCAAACAGCGCCGTCGTGTTGATAAAACGGCAAGGCACATAGCCCGCTCGCAAAGATTGCAGCGTCCAGCTTAATAACACAATAGAACGGAATTGAGATTGGCCTTGTTGTAACATTGCCAGATCTTGTTCCAGTATGTCGATAGCAGAGGATACAATACTGTCCAATGAATAAATTCTGGAGGACAAAGTTGTTAACCCATTGTCGACCACAGAGAGAGTTTTCTCTAAATTAATACGATCAAGTTCACGTATTCGTTCCGCGGCCTCTATCTGTGACACTTTCCATGCTTCATTATAGGCAGCATAAATGCCGGCATATATGAAACGTTTTTGACGTGGTTTTCTTGGTCCAAGCAAGAATTCCCTAAGGTCTGCATCTTCTTTAAGTAAGGATAAGTGTTGTTTCACATCCTGTAGTGTAGATTTCTGCAGCCAATCGAGGCATAATTTTCCTACACTGTATGTTGTTACTACCCCCGGATGTTGTCTTTGGACATATCTTGGGTCTGGCCTATGAACAGTAAAGCCCTGAGTTTTATTCAGGAATCTTTCCTGACAGTTGTTCGTGTCTGTGGGCCAGATCAACCATTTTCTCCAATCAGGATTAGTTCTGTGGAGTTGTAGTATTGTGTCAACTGTAACCGCTGCCTGTCTATTGTTATCACTTGCCGGTGTTGGTACAGAAGGTGTTTTCATCTCTTTGATCTTGGCTAGTCCAAGACAAGACGTTTGTTGGACAGTTTCATTCAAAAACATTATTTGCTGAGGGATGATGCATGCTCTAAATAAAGCTTCTATCCCCTGCACTTGCCAATCTTTAGTACCCCAGACAGTTTTTGTGTCTATTGTCTCTTTCCATAAGTCGAAACCATGTCTAGACAGTTTGGTAATAAATGCTGCAGAGTAAATCTGTTTTGTATTTGTTAACATAATTTTCAGTCCTGTTTTGTTTATATTTTTATAGTAAAACGTTTCTGGATCAGATGTATTGTATCCTGAAAAATATGGAAACTTGTTAGCAAATGTTTTTGAACTGCCTTTTGGTGGTGTAGTACAATGCTCCCATTGGTTAAACATATACACATTTCTAGGGTATGCAGATTTATGCAAATAATGATGACCATAGTGGTTATAGCAATACAGCTGTTCATAGTCTGATGAACCCTCTAAATATTCATTTTTAGAAAATGCAGCAGATTTTTCTAGGTCAAACATTATGTGGTTAACAGTCTCAAAGTCCCAATCATCAGAATAGGTATTGGACGAAATAAGATCACTTAGTGAAATTTTAAACAAATGTGGAATGTTCAATTGTTCCGTTGGGTCGAAGATATCGAAATCAGTTTTGTCCCACAGTATACCATCCTGTATAGGAACGACTGTGATGTTCACTGTTGACAAGGCTCTTGCTTCACGATGGGAAGATTTATGAGGTTTCAAAAGTAAGTTCACATCTTTTCTTTCAGTGTTCACATGGATGTATCTGCCATTTATAAACACGCTCATAGTCATAACCAAAGCTAGCCAAAGCAGGAAAACAAACATTCCAGAAATAATCCAGAGTTCAATCCATGGTGAAACCAGATAAGTCTTTTTCAGAAAGTGAAGAAAGTCTTGTACTTGCTGTTTGAAAGTTAATGATGCTGGCGTCGTTTCAGGTTCACTGGGATCTTCTGAGAACGTATCAAAGTTAATGAAATAGCCAGAAGCAGTTCTGTCAATTGTTGAAATTGCATCAGGATTCGTTGAAATCGCTGGAACCAGTTGATCACTTGCTACATTGGTGTAGACAGGTGTATTTGGACGAACTGAGTTTCAAGAGGGATGAGTTCCATAGCATTGTTGCTCAGTCCTTCATCTGTTACTGCTGAATTCTCGATGGTTATCAGTCTTTCAGTCTGAACCTCTTGGATAGTAGCGAGAGGAGTGCGTCTGCTACTAGGTCGGAGTCCACGAGGCCTACTATTTAGTATTGGCCACATACTGTGGTTTGATGAGGTCGATGGACACAAATCTTTTCTCCTTTTTTCCAGCAAGGGGCGGCAGTAGTACTGTTCTTGTTCCTTGAACTGCTAGGACAGGTACTGGTTGTCTGTAAGAAGGTCCAAATTCCTTCTTGACCGCAATCTTTTCTCTGACCAGATCCCCAACTTTTGGAATCCAGACAGGCCTTGCTGGGACAGCCGGTTGATCCCCAGTGGTGGTTGGCTGCAGGAACACGTTGCTTTGTTTCGTTCTTAATTTGTTTAAGTCCTGTAAAACAGCCAAACGATCTTTGACATCAAAGGGTTTATTTTCCACGACTGTGCCTACGTGTTCGAGGTCTGGTACCCACATTCTTGTCCCAAATAGGACCTCATATGGAGTGACCCCCCTAGAGAACTTCTTGGCAAATTATTTAATGAGCGTTGGACCCCATAAAGATGTTTGACCCACCCATCACCCGAACCTAATACCCTAGCTGTTATAGACTGCTTTATGTCCCGGTTTTTCCTTTCCACAACCGAATTTCCTCAGGATGGAATGGAGAGGAGTACCGCAATGCAACGCCCAGACTGGCCATGGCTTCTTTGTAAGCCCGAGAGCTAAATGCAGGGCCCTGGTCAGAATGTAGCGTGCCTATTGCGTATGTGCCGATAAAGACTCGCAAATCTTTTATAACAGTTCGAGCGTCAGCCGAGCGCTGAGGCCATATCCATAGGAACCTAGAGCATGAATCCACTGCAACCATGATATATTTATAGTTACCGTCCCTTTGCAAGGGACCGCAGTGGTCCAGGTAAACACAAGCTAATGGTTTGTCTGAAATTAACAGGGTGTTCACGCAGGACGTTTCACTGTGGAGACTTTCATCTGATGGCATATGTCACATTCTAAAACATAGTTCTTGGTCTGTTTCCTAATGCCAGGCCACCAATATCTTTGCTTGAGTAAAGATACTGTTGCAGAAACACCTGCATGGGCAGAAGCTATCCCTTTGTGTGCTGCCAGGATTAGTCCTAATCTACGTTCCTTGTTTGGAATTACCCTATCCCCCTCTCTAGGGTTGTTCGCATCAATTACATAAGAGTACTTGAGTGGAAACTCTTTTGGTAACGCTGCACCACTGCCTTTGCTTGTAGCATTGACAACCAACATTATCTCACTGTCTATTTTCGTTTTTGAACGAGTGATCGCAGCTACGAAAGCCGTTTGAACAGCCCCCTTTGCGGCTTCATCAGCCAATGAATTCCCTGCAACGTGAACGCCATCACGTTGATGACTCAGTGTATGGATCACGTGAGCCTTTGGTAGTTCGTTTTTTAACTGAACTTCTTGTTCCCAAAGCGTTTTATGCTTTATTGTGCCACCTTTTGCATCTTTGAACCCGTTTTCAAGCCAAGTTTGTATATATTCATTATACAACTGAACACAGTAAAAGGAATTGCACACGATTAGTGTGGGGAATTCGCGATCTGTATTTTCAAGTGCCAGTTTGAAAGCTTGTAGTTCAGCTCGCTGAGCTGTACAATCTCCTAGAGATTGAGTTTTTGTGACCATAGGTCTGAAGATGCCATCTCGCATGCGACCTTTAACGATTGCACACGCTGCACTGTAAGCTTGCTTACCCCCTGTTGCGGGTTGTGCGGATCCGTCAGTGTAAATTATGAATTCGTACTGATCGAGAGGCAGAATTTCAGTGGGCAGAGGACATTCATGTTCATATTGCAGGAACGCTTGTGTTTTTAAATTAGTATCAAAAACATATTCAACATCTGTTGCAGCAAGAGAATTAACCCATTGTATCCATCTTGGATGTAATGCTTTAGCATTTGGAATGCTTGCTTTTGTTACCGCCTCTAAGGCCAGAACTGGGGTTACGACAACAATTCGTTTCCCTTGGCCTAGAGCTCTTTCTTTTGCCACAGCGGTTTGAACAGCTGTCAGAATTTTTTCAGTTGAGGTGAAGCGCATTTCTGCTTGTGTATACAAATGGGATTTGTATGTAATTGGTATTTTTTCACCCTCATTAAATGTTAAGTAGGTGAATCCGCGTTGACCCGAAATTATTCGGATCACTAAATTGCGTTGACTTACGCGTGTTTGTAAGTGATTTGTTGCTAACATGTTAGCCTGTAGTGAACGCAAGATTTCTGTGTGTTCTTGTGTTCAATTCTTGATAGAAAAATCAGGTTTGATTAATGCGTAGAGAGGTTTAACCCTTTCTGCGTAATTTAGAATATATGTTCTTCCAAAGTTTAGGAAACCCAGGATAGACTGTAAATTTTTCAGCGTTTTTGGAGGTTGGAGCAGCGCACACTTTTCTAAAAAGTTGGCTGCCAAGCTCTTGCCTTCACTTGAAAGCTCATATCCTAGAAATAGGACATTGAGATGGGCAATTCTGGACTTTTTAAAGTTGAACTTGTAGCCCTCAGAGGCGAAGCCCAGTATAATGGTGCTTACCCTGTTCAAGTGTTTGTCCAGGTCATCGTCCGTCAGATAGATGTCATCGACATAGGACAATGCCTCATTGTCATAAATGTGTAGTAACTCTGTTACTCTCGCTGAGAATAACCCCGGGCTGTTCTTGAACCCTTGTGGGAGTCGACAAAATTGACGCTGGGTCCCCATTATGGAGAATGCTGTTAAGTACCTGCTTTCAGGTGCTATGTTTTGACAAAAGAAACCATTTGAGATATCTAATGTGGTTTTATATTTTTTACGCACAATGTTATTCATTAATGCTGTGCTATGTGCATTTGGCACTGCAAATGTTTTACAACAAGTGTTTAAATGTCTGTAATCCAAAACTAGACGATAGGTGTTGTCTGGTTTGGAGACAGGAAACAAAGGATTGTTCATTGAGGAGGTGCATGTTTCAATCACCCCTTGGTATTCAAGTTGATCTAAGATCTCCTGACATGTTTTTAGCTTCTTGCTTTATTGGATACTGCCTTTGTGCAGTTGGTTCATGTTTCAGATGTATTTTATGGTGAGGTGAGTCCTCATCCCATCCTACATGATTTTTATATAATGCTGGGGCCTGGGCTACTGCCCATTTCCTGGCATATGTATATTTTTGATGAATTGGAATATGGTTAGAGAAGGCAGGCATAATAATGTCCTCGCCATGTGGGCACTCCTGACAAATTGTGGTGGCCAGTCTTTTCCGCTAGAAGTATGTCATAGCCCCTTGAAAGTTTTTCCCAAAAGAGTGCTTTCACCTGTCTAGGTATGTCTCCCTCCATTCGGAGTGTTATTTCATATAACCTTTGTGGAGTACTAACCCTGGTGTCTACAGTCTCAACTGTAATGTACTCATTCAAGTCCACTATCTCCAGAAGTTCCTTCAGGTTCTGGCGAACTATTGTGACTTCTGCTGCACTGTCCAGCATTGTCTGAGCCCATTCTCCGTTCTTGAGTTGTGTTCTCAGTATCTTTGGCATGTCTGATCTTTAGACCTGCTACTTTCTTTTTGGAGAATTGAGGTTTTGTTTTATTTTTTGGAGCGTGTTTATCTTCCTTGGATTTCACGCGTTCTTCTCTATGTTCTGACCGTCCTCTTCTTCCCGATGTCTGTGACGAGATCTGAAAGGTACGAGAGGAACGTGTATCAGTATCTTGATACCTGTCAGGTTTTCTCAAATTATCCCTATTCCTGAGGTTATACCTCCTTTCAGAGGGCTCCTTTGAGGAGACCTACCTCGGGATTGAGAACGTTTCTCGTTTGAATTTTGTTTAGTAGTTTCCCACTTCTTTTTAGAAGATGTAGGAATTTGTTTAATAGAGTCCCTTTCAGGATTCTCAGATAGTTTTGGTTTTAATGGTCTTCCACCCAAACTATCTCTGCCTAATTCTGCATAGGATTGTTCAATTATTCTGGGTAGCTCAGTTTGATGTTCTGTAACATCGAATTCCCTTAATCGTTGGCGGATCGCCACTGCTGCTGCCTCCCTTTAATATTAGATCATATTATTGTTGAGACCTGGTCGAAATTTTTCAGTAATTTCATACCTAAATTCAGAGCAGGCTCTGCCCCGTATTCGTTTTGAATTTGTTTCAGGACATCAGGTATTACCGCAATTGATGGAATACCATGTGTTTTAGTATAGATGGCAGCAAAGACTGAGCCCCAAGTGGTGCAGTATTCCAGTTGTGGTGTGATCCCCATTGGTAAACTGATTGTTAGGATTCTGTGTTTCTCATAAGGGCTAGTATTTGGAAATACTGCTTCTATTTGAGTGATTTTTTGAGCTATCCAGAATGGAATTTGCTCACGTTTTGTGGGCATTTTACCCATGACTGAGTAGAGAGTCTGTGGTGTAATTTTTAGTGTAGTCCCCGGATGAGGGGTCTGATTTGGAAGTGTCAATGGTGGTTGGACTGTGAAAGTCTGCATGACATATTGGAATAATTGTCTGTAGATTTTTATTAACTCTTGTAGTTGAGTAAGTAATTCCTATTCTGACATTTCCTCAATGTCAGGATCAGGTGTGTAGCCGGCTAGAATCGGCCATGTTGCTCCTGGTCTACCTAGTGGACCGAGCCTGGTAATGTTTCTGTGATGTTTTAGGGCGCCTTTAAACCAGAGCTGATGCTCCTGGTATGTTAATGGAATTTCAATATCCTCGAAAGGAATATATTCCTCTGGTGGATCATCTTCTTTGTAGAAGTGAAACAGTTTTGTTACTGGATTTGATTCTGGGAATACTATCCATGAATAGAATACCTCTGTTTGAAAGGATTCGTGTGCCTCTATCACGGAAACTGCTCTACCGCCTCTCGGTGGTAGGCCGTGTTTTATAAGTTTTAGAGTGATGGCTCTTCTTAAGTTTGGATGGATGTCTATAACACCCTCCTCGGTTTCATTTAAACCTGTAAAGTTAAAAGCTGTTACGACGGGGTCAGCCGCAGCTCCACCGTTCTCTGTGTTATTGTCCCTGTGTATGGACATTTTAGTTTTTTTGAAAAATGTAGAACAATGTTTCAAGGAAACAAAAAGATAAGGTGCACAATATTTTGGATCACTGTATCCTTCAACGTTGAGCAAACCAAACAGCTAATGTATAGGGTGCTTCCCTATTTTGCTGTGGCGGATACTTAACCCTGCCCACTCCAGACGTCTTTTGGAGTATATGGGTAGGGGTCTCTGAGAGAAAAAGCACAGCTGAGTTACTCCATATCTAGCGTTAAATTACCGCCTTACCAAACCGTTGGGCGCCATGTAGTGTAGCTCCTATTTCCCTAATAGGCTCTGCGCATTGGAATAATATACCCTATAGGCTTGACATAGGACTAAGGTCGGTATGTCCCTATTGAGTATATTAAACTTAATTACTTGTGCCAGCTAGCTCAGAGGCCACTAGAAACTCCTTGGATAACAAGAAGGGAGTAATTTCTGGCAGCCGCAAAACATGACAACTTTGTTTCCCTTTAGAATCAGAACGTGTCCCAGAGTCGTGGAAACAATAGATAACCGTTTCACTCAGCTCAATCGTGCATGCTTAGTTTTCCTCAAAGTTACACAGAAAGAATAGACGGGCGTTTCAATAAAAGGATTTATTGAACAGTCTTGTTTCTCGTGTAAGTAATATGTGCTGTTACGATCACAAGACAGTTTGCAAGATAAATAATGTACAGCGTAAGCAGTAGAAATAAATAATACTGCGCTAGCATTATCTTTTAGCGTATATTCACATACATAAATAACATGAGCTAAAAATGCGAGTACTCATACGATGCGTCTCTAAGCTAGTTTTACCCCAGTGTACCTAACCTAACCTAGGTGTAGGGAGAGGTATGAAGTAGGTGAAGTATTCTCTAGTATGCCTAGTATGCCTAGTATGCCTAGTATGCCAAGAGTCCCTCTAGGTTCTAGTCAGCTCCATACCTTAAGAATGAGAGAGGTGGGAATCTCTTGCCAGACTCGAACTCCAACACCCCGCAAGGGAAGTCAGATCACTGGAAGCTGGACTCTCTGCGTGCAGGGATGACAGCGTCTTCTCAGTGCGTCAGGCCGGGATACGGGCTCCTCTGAAGTCGAGGTCTCCTCTGATTTACAAGGGCTAGGGAAGGTATATTTATACCTGAGAGGTACCTCAGAATGTTAGCATTGACGTGAATCAGACAGCGGAAGACGTCATGAATGAACCCTTAAGGTATAACGGTTCATGCATAATAGATGAGTCCTTGAAGAAATCAATAGTCCTGTGCTAGGGAAACTCCCGAAGCCTAAGGGTCTGTTCTTCAAGAACTCGTTGTGACGTTAGGGTGGACGGATGCTGGAGACCATGCCTGTATTTGGAGTGCACGGTTTAATGCCTAAATAAGGACTGGGATTTTATGGCTATATAAGGGCAGGGCGAATTGTGCCTATATAAGGACATGATACAGGAAAACCTATATACGGAAACCCTAAGAGGAATACAACAATCTTTGTGACCTGGGATGAACCGGAACATGAAGGTATACATCCAATAAATCCAAGGACGGTAGGAAATCTCCTTGAATCCACAATGGCAGAATCTATCAAAGGGTTACCATTTTGAACTTTACATAAGGTATGTTCACTGGCCTGATTTCCCCTGAGGTTTTTTGCACCAAAAACCAAATTGAATATACTCCTGTTCCACTTTGATAAAGAGGAACCACAACAATTGTTCTTTTTCAAAGCAGCTTCTAAAAGAGTTTGTTCTTGACCGGATTCATTGGAAGAGGAGTTGCACAAATTCCAGAGGAAGGGAGTCAAACACATTCTGTAATCCCTCTTCTACTATAGTTAAGACCCAATGGTCTGACACCGAGGCATTCCAGTTTGTGGAAGGTGAGAGATTTGTCTTCCCACTAGCAATTTTTCCCTGTTCGTACAATCGGGACTTTGCAGGAGGTTGGGAAGAACCCTCGGGCAGCTGGGATCAGGTTTTATTTGAAGAAGGGGTACCCAGCCATGTCCCTTCCCCAAAATGGTTGGGTAGAGGTTAGATTTACCCTGGAACATAGGAGCAAAAGCCCTTTCTATTGTCGAAGAATATGCCTCTTTGAGGTCTGGTTGGTCCAATATGCTTCCTATCCTTTTTTGCCATTTCCAAGAGAGGAGTACCAAACAGTTTTGTTCCTTCAAAAGGAATTTTCATTAGAAGAGCTTTTCGAGAAGCACCCGCTTTCTAGGACGTAAGCCAAAGGTCATGCTTGTGTAGATGATCCAGCTGTAGATGCAGCAGTGTTTAGCAAATCAAATAAAATGTCTAAGAGCAGCCTCATCTGTTGCTTATTTAAGGCTAAAGTTGGAGTGACACCCCCTCCTTGCTCAATATGTTCAGTTAGATTGTGGGAATCCTTTATCAAGGATTGGATCGCATAAGAAGATTGTAGAGCTGCTCTGATTGCAAAGTTGGATGTTGGATGTTGCGTAAGAGCATTTCACCACCAGACCCACTGTTTTGTCTACTAGATCTGCTGAGGTAGTGTTCTCCGAAATGATCGTTCCCTATCATCACAGCCATCAATGAGTTCACCTTAACAGTTTCAGGGAAATCATTCTCCAATTCTTGGATTGGATATTCTTTGGATAGATACCTAGGAAAATAATGTAGCCCAATATCTTTCCACTCAGTTTCCATTATATGCTTAATTGAAGCATGTAAAGGTAACAAATCTGACTCTTTCCTTTGATAATGAGAAAAAAAATATTTTCCTCAGTCATAACATTTTCTGGGAAAGCCAGAATAATCCTGATATGTGAAAGAACTACTTTCAATTCCTGTCCTTACACATATCTGTCTCTGATGTCCTCCTCCTCCACATCTGGATCATCATCAGCTGATGCATGACAATGTGGTCGTTTTTGAGAAAGAGGGCTTTCTCTTTCCTTAAAAGCTGCTGCTGCTGCAGCATGTATCATCTGCTACATCACGGCTAGAACAAAGAAGGTGTCTCAACAGTCTCTCCTTCATCTTCCTCTTGGTAATGAGCTTTTTGTTTAGCCTTTCCTGGGCCCTCCATATTGTTCCACTACAGCCGACAAACAGAGCAGAAAGGAGTACTTCCTATTTTTTATAGCCACCAGGCAACAGTCAATGAAGCGCAAAACGTGTTCTACCTATTTCCTGGCAACTTTAAAAATCCCCCCCTTTCTCGCGTGAACTCGCAGCAGAAGAAGATGCCGAACGGAGTCTTACCGATCACATGGAAAGATTAAACAGATTGACACACGCTTTAAATTTCAGCTTTACAAGACTGCTAGAGAAGGCCCTCACCCGACTGCATACACAAGCCTGCTATTGCAAGACCTCATGCCATTAAATTATCAACCTATGGCTGAAAAGTATTAAAAAGTATTAACACTCGAGTCTGCTGAAACAGGACCTCATGACAAAAAGCATGCGGGTCTGCTGAAGCACATCCTACTCCATATATAACAGTAAAACTGTAAACAGTAAAACACTTACCTGACTCGTTTTGCTCGTAATTTCCACAGAAACTAAAAAACAGGATTGCAAAGCGATCGACTTCCTTTTATATTAATAATGAGAAAGAGGGAGTCAGCCATCCTGAAGGGATGGGAAACTAGAGCGTTAGGTTTACATTTTTCTTATAAAGTTCTGCTCACTGGAGCTATCGCTCATTGAGTAATGACTGTGGCGAGGAAGTAGGACGAGGAGTTAATGTGTGGTACTTGGTATGCAGACATAATATCGACTTTTTATTATCGACCTACACTAATATCGAGTTTTAAATATCGTAGGGACAGAATATCGAAGTCAAGAATATCGTTCACCAGAATATCGACCTTAAGGTAAGTAATATTGTTTTTTTTATATCGAAGTAAGTAATATCGTTAGCAAAAATATCATTGTTAATAATATCGATATTTATATTAGTGTTATGTATTTTAGTATGTATTTTATATGTATGTGTTTAACATTTTTTGTAATCTTTTAAATTATTTTTAAATATAGCTATTAAATGTTTAGAAATTAGTAATTTTTTTAAAGTAAATTTTGCGTTTTAGTATCAGAGCGGGTTGTGGGTTTATAGGGGAATAGGGTGGGAAGTAATTGAATTATCATTAAGTAATTAATATTTTTAATTATTTTTATTGATTATTAATTTATTGTTAATTAATTATTAATTGGTAATTAATTTTTATTAATTGATTAATATATAATTATATTAATTCTAATTAATTTATTATTATTTTTTATTTATTGTTATTGTTAATTAATGTATTGTTAATTATTAATTGGTAATCAATTTTTATTAATTGATTAATTGATAATTAAATTAAATGTGTTATTTTTTATGTGTAGCGGGTTGTGGGTTTATAGGGGAATAGGGTGGGAAGAAATTTATTATAATTAGGTACATTTTAATTTTTATTAATTGGTATTGATTATTAATTTATTGTTAATTAATTATTAATTGGTAATTTTTTTTTTTAATTGATTAATTGATAATTAAATTAATTGTGTTATTTTTTATGTGTAGCGGGTTGTGGGTTTATAGGGGAATAGGGTGGGAAGTAATTTATTATAATTAAGTACATTTTAATTTTTATTAATTGGTATTGATTATTAATTTATTGTTATTTAATTATTATTTGGTAATTAATTTTTATTAATTGATAATTTAATTAATTGTGTTATTTTTTATGTGTATCGGGTTGTGCGTGTATAGGGGAATAGGGTGGGAAGTAATTTAATGTTATTTAAGTAAATATTTATTTAATTTTATTGGTATTTATTATTAATTTTTTTGTTAATTAATTATTAATATGTTATTTATTTATTTTTAATTATTTAATTAATAAGTATGTTAATTTAACCCCTACGCTATCCAACACTTTCCCTACTGTTGCACTCACTGGAGTGGGAATAGTAATTTTAACCCTTACGCTAGCCAGCACTTTCCCTACTGTTGCACTCACTGGAGTGGGAATAGTAATTTTTACCCCTATGCTATCCGACACTTTCCGTACTGTTGCACTCACTGGAGTGGGAATAGTAATTTTAACCCCTAAGCTATCCTACACTTTCCCTACTGTTGCACTCACAGGAGTGAGAATAGTAATTTTTACCCCTACGCTATCCGACACTTTCCCTACTGTTGCACTCACTGGAGTGGGAATAGTAATTTTAACCCCTACGCTATCCAACACTTTCCCTACTGTTGCACTCACAGGAGTGAGAATAGTAATTTTTACCCCTATGCTATCCAACACTTTCCCTACTGTTGCACTCACTGGAGTGGGAATAGTAATTTTAACCCCTACGCTATCCAACACTTTCCCTACTGTTGCACTCACTGGAGTGGGAATAGTAATTTTTACCCCTACGCTATCCAACACTTTCCCTACTGTTGCACTCACTGGAGTGGGAATAGTAATTTTATTCCCTCTGCTATCTAATATTTTTGTATTATTTTAGTTAATGGAGTATATAATTAATTTTAAAAATATTAAAAATTTTAATTTTTTTAATTTGTTATATATATTTATTTAATTTTTATTCATATTATTGTTTTATGTGTAGAGATGTATTTGTAATTCATAAGATATTTTTTAACAATTTATAAGTTATTAAAATAATTATTAAAAAATATAATTAAGTAAGTATATATATTATATATTATATGTATATGTTTAATTTATTTGTACAATATATATATTAGTTATAATTTTTAAACATTTTACAATATTTTTAACTATGTTTATTTTAATTATATGTATTATTTACTTTATTTTACATTATTTTTGTAATTTAAAAAAAAACGATATTTTTAACAACGATATTTTTGACATCGATATTATTTTTTCGATATTTTTGTACTTACCATAATGTAGATAGGATGTCGATATTCTTGACTTCGATATTTTTGCGTCGATATTTCTGTAGGTCGATATTCTGACTCTCGATATTCTGTCAGTGAACTGTGGTACTTTACTTACTCCAAGGCTCGGCTGGAATATATTTCAGCCTTTTTTGTCAGTAGTACTACAGAAGTAAATAGAGGTGTGTATTTTGTGAATGGAAATTGAGTGCTCATTTGTGGATGTGGTTTTGTTTTCAAATGTCCCTCCCAAAAGCTCTCCACTCCCCATATTTCCACGATGCATTTCGCCCCGTCCCTCCCACATTTATTAATGCAATCTATATCAATTTCTGAAGAGAGCTCCTCAACCAGGGCAAAGATCTCAAGGAAGAAAAGATACCAAAGGCTGAGGCAGAGCTCTACAGCTGTAAGATTGTGAATTGCCTTTTGGAGAATGTGAAGTAGTTCTGCTGTACTTACTCAAAAATGGATTTGATTAATAGGCCTTAAGATTTACATCTATACCGAGTATAGATTTCCTACTTTCTGGAAGCCACAAAAAATCCAAAGGAATCCCCATAAAGAGTCATACAATTTCCCAATCAGAATACCATACCTTTTGGGCTCCAAAGTGGAGAACTCTGCACAGGTGGAATAGGATGTCCTGTGCCAATGCATATATTTTATTTAACTTATTTTCTCTGTAGGGAAAACATTTTTTCCCATGAAGAAACCTCTTCCCCCATGTCACTTCTAGATCTGGGAGTATTTAATTTGTATTTCCACCATAGGAAAGAATTTATGCCAGCCATGGGCTGTAGTTAAAATGTGGCCCTTTCTGTTATATTCTTGTATTCATTATATCAGCAGGTATCAAAGGAATGTTGATGGTGAATAGAATGTTGGCGGGAAGCAAGGTGGCAGTTGCTGCTTAGCTGACTGGAGGGCTGGTCATGTTCTTTCTGGCTAATAAAGGAGCTAACATATTCAATGGTTTACAGTCAATAATTGGAAAAGGACACTTTAATGATGACAAGGAGGGGAGGCACCGCTCGGAGGACCAGCCCGGACTGTTGATTGCCTTTCCAGACTGGCAACTGAAGTCATGCAGCAGAAGGAATCAGATGGAGTTCGTCTGATTGACTGGAACATTTATAAGGACTGCTGTTCCTGGAGTGTGATGAGTGCCACGGTCCGTATTTCAGCCCTAGACTTGTCTACTTTGTGCTCAAACTGTGTGGTGAACTGAAGTGTTGCGAGGAACATTCAAGACGGCTGGAGCCAGTGTGAGTTCAGTGGAAGCGACGTTTCGTGCTGGCGAATAAGGAAGAGTTTACACGGTATTCTCACTTGGCGAGCCTAGAGTAAGCGATGTTCCTAAAGGGCTGATACAGACCACAGTAGGAGTGTTCATGCAGACCTGCTCTGCTGCACAGAGAATTGAGCATGAGACTTAGGGGCCGATTCCGATTCAGGCCGGAAATCTCCCCGACCGAGCCGGACCCGGAGAGATTTCCGACCGAATCGGACCCTAGCAGTCCGACCGAACGAGTACGATGCGTTCGCATGCAATCGGACTCGATTCGGTCGGACTCCCATTGAAGTCAATGGGAGCCGGTCGTACAATGCGTACGCGGGCTCCCATTGACTCAATGGGTGCGAGGCGAACAAGGGCACCCCCTACAGCGGGTACGCGTCGAAGCGACTCGCGCCGTACATGCACAGGTAGGGGGTACCCATGGGTCCCCCCTGTGTGTGACTCGCGTGGCTACGCATACAGGGGGGTCCGACACGGACCCCCAAAGTCCGGCTCCGACTGCTCTTTCGAGCCGGACTGCGCGAGTTGGTCGGACTGCTCGAGGCGCGCATCGTACTTACCCGACCGGGGAACGTCTCCATTGCGAGGTGCGAGTCGTGTCCGTGCGAGTCCGTCGGAGAGGTTGGGTCCCGCGAACGAGTCGGTCGGCGATTTCGCGAGCGCTCCCATCGTACTCGCTCGCCCGGGCGCACGTCCGAATCGGTCGGGAAAGAGGGCTCCGAATCGGATCTGGTAAAGCCAAATACGATTCGGTGCCCTACCGGCCGAGATCGGAATCGACCCCTTAGTCTTGCAGCGTTCTATGTGGCCATGTGTTCATGCAGGGATTTCTAAGCAATAATCACAGTGGCCACAAAACTTACATAGAAGGGCGTTGAAGGTCTGGCTTAGCTTACCGGACTTGCTGGTATTGAAGATAGAGACACGTATCAGGGAGCATTGTGTTTTTTGATTTAATGGAATCTTTCCCTGAATCTGATTGGTTATTTAAAGAAGTTTTCATTGGAGGATAAAATAACTGATCTGATTGATGACCCGTCAAAGTGCTGCAAAAAACATTTCGAGTTTGGGATTCAGCATAAATTAGTAGATGTGTCACTAATCTAACAACTTTAAAGCTACTGAATGTTGAATCTACAGAATAGTAAGGCGACAATGACTACATTATTAATGTTATTTCATTATTTTTATCTTTTTCATATAGTTTAAATGTTTACTTTATGCAAGGTTTAAGCCACTGTGTTTATTTACGTAAATAAAGAATAGAGAATATACAGGAAGTTAAGGAAGGCTTCAGTGAGCAGTGGTGGTTAAACATACACTCTATTCCTGCACCACCTACATTTCTGGCTAGTCCAGGTGATCCTATAATGCCATCAGAAGATTAGTAAGAGGCATTTGAAACTTACCTGAAGGCAATAGGAGGTGATGGTTTTATTGCAAAAAGGAGGTTAGCTATGTTAAAGCATAGTTTAGGAGTGGGGGGCACAAAGGGTTCAAAAACATTGCCTGGTATTAGAAGTCATGCAGAAAGAGAAGAGGATAACTCTGGTTTGGAAGAATAATCTGATGCTAAATATATATCTGCCATGAGAGAACTTTGGAAAGAAAGTGAGTGTGGTTGTGGAGAGATATACAGTTTTCTCTAGAGCGCAAAGTTTAAAGGAATCTGTGGATCAATATGTGGCAGTATAGCGCAATTTAGCTGCCACATGTAAATTTAAAGATTTACATGAAGAGATTATTCGTGATTAGTTGATTAAGCACACAAATAATTTGAAAATTCAAGAGACATTGCTAGAAAACTAAAGAAACTACTTTGGAAAATTCAATTTTGGTAATCAAGCTTATAGAGAACACATCTTGTTATGTAGAAGATTTGAAAACAAGTGAGAGTGTTTGCAAAGGTACAATGGACACAGTGGGCAAATCCAAATTCAAAGGGATTGAAAAAACAAAATTAGTGGATAATAAAAAATAAGATGATATGTTATAGATGTGGTAGCATGAAACATATTGCAACATCAAGTAATTGTCCAGCTATAAAGGTGAAACGTTATAAGTGTAAGAAATTGGGACGTTTTGCAAGGGTTTGCAATGAAGAGAATGTGGAAGTTAAATATAATGTGAATTTGTTACACCACAATGTTGAGAAGGAAATAGATGGACAGGAGTCGAACAATGATGATGAGGTTTTGGTATTGATTTTGTGTAGATACTGAAGGCAATGGAGACGGTGGTCACGGATGAGCCGTATCATCCTCCTAAATTTCAAGTGAATATACGTGACACAAATGTTTGGATGTGGGCAGATTCATGCTCACCATACACTTTGATTGACAGAGAAAGTTGAATGAGTGGAGGTGGGGTAAATTTAAACGAAACTAATATTGAACCAGAAGGTCAGTGGGATTGTAAACTATCGATTATAGGATATTTCCAGAGAAAAATATCTTTTAAAAGTCGAAGTATTTCATGCAAAATGTATTTTGTAGAAAAGGGGAGAATACTGTTGGGATGGAGAGAACAGCATGCATTAGGTATAATATGAGATCCCAACAAGAAGGAATAGGTTTTGGTAACTGTTGAGGAAGGTACATCAAAATGGGTTCATTAATTCCCTAAGTTATTTGAACAGGATCTTGGATGACTACAAAAAATTATCCATAAAATAATTTTGAAAAAAGATGCTACCCCTATTATGCACAAAATAAGAAATGTTCCCATTACATTAAGGACTCCACTGAAAGAAGAATTGGAAAGATTGCAAAAGAATAATATAATAGAACCCATAGAGTCATCATAATGGTAGAGTCCTATAGTTATAGTTTGCAAACCAAATTGCAAAATAAGAATGTGTGTTGACTTGAGGGATATAAACAACAATCTTCGCGTAGATCGTCCTCCTCTGCCTAATATTGGAGAATTATTAACTGATGTAACAAAAGCTCAATACTATTCCACTGTAGATGTATCTAGTGCATACCATCAGATTCTATTACGTTCTAGTTCCAAACATTTGACCTCATTTCTTACTCCTGAAGGAGCTTACCACGTTCTAAGAATGCTTTTTGGGTTGGCGTCTGCATACGCTGTTTTCCAGTGGGTAATGCAAGTGAAATTTTTTCAGGATGACATTTTGATTTGGGAAGGTAGCAAACAAGAACATGATGAGATAGCATGGAGTGTACTTAAAATACTAGAAGAAAATTATAAGTTTGCTGTTCCAGAGATGGAGTACTTAGTACATACTCTATCGAGTAAGGGTATTAAACCCAAACTAAAATTGAGAGAAGCTGTACAAAATGCCCCATGTCCTAAGGATAAAGATCACTTCCGGTCTTTTTTGGGATTAGCAGATTATTATGCTAAATTTGTAATTCATTTCGCTGATCGAGTGCAACCTATTAAGGATTTGATGAAAAAAGGTCAGAAATATGAATGGTCACAAGAATGTCAGGAAGCTTTTGAAGACATCAAAAAATGTATAGTTAATGCTGTAGAATTGAAACAAATTGTTTCTAAAGATCGTTCAACTATTGTAACAGATGCGAGTGTGCATGGGCTGGGTGCTGTGCTGATGCAGTCAAGGGAAGGTCGTGACAGAGTGATAGCATTTGCTTCTAGGACTTTGAAGTGGGATGAAAATTAATCATTCAACTATTGAGAAACACGCAATGGCTTGTTGGTGGGGTGTCCAACATTTCAGAAGTTTTGTATGGGGCACTGAATTTGAATTAAGCACTGAACACAAACCATTGATTGATTTGTTTACTACAAAAGGTGCAGGAAGGGTTACACCATTCATAGCCAAGTGGTTGTTCAGGTTGCAAGAATAAACATTTACCATGAGATATGCTACTGGTGTGAGAAATGTAAATGCGGACTGCTTATCATGATTGCCACTGCAGTGTGAAGATTGAGTGAAGGAGAATGACTGGTTAGTAGCAGATGTGGAGCAAGTCAATTTGAAAGTTATATCAGAGAAAGAATGGAAAGTTGAGGTGTAAATGATGAAGTATTTCTGAAGATAATTGAATTATTGCCCAGGGGATGGGCTACAGATTTGGACAAAATCACTATGATATCAAATTATAAATATATTTGGTCAAAGATTTCGTACATGAACAGAATTATTAGGAGAGGTGCCATTGAGTTTACGAGCTAAAGTACTGTCTGCTTTGCATGAGGGTGATGGGGGAATATCTTCCATGAAACATAAAGTACAGTTATATTTTTGGTGACCAGGGTTAGATCGAGGTATGTCAGAGAGAGTGTAGCTTGTGCGTGCAGTGATAAATTACATTTTGTGAAGGAAACGCCTGTGATACCTGTGGAGTTTCCTGAAATGTAACAAGATGCGGAGGGATGAATTAAAAAATCTGGGAAAGAAATATAAAGAAGGAAATGTGTACTGATCAATTGCCACTACGTAGGAGTGAACCTCATAGAAGTTGTCCATTAAGATTAAGAGACTATGTATAAATAGAACTAGGAAATATATATATAGCAAGAAGTTTTTATCAAAGATTATTTTTCATTTATGAATTGCCTTTATTTAATATGTCCTATGCATCTTAATGTTGTTTCAATACTTACTAACAGTCGGGTTAATATACATTTTAGTTTTTTTTTTCCTTTTGTATAAATATTAGTTGATATTGTAAGTATTTTATGTATTGGTAATTTTATGTAGAAAAGGGGGTGTTATATTCTTGTATTAATTATGTGAGCAGGCATCAATGGAATGTTGATGGTGAATAGAATGTTGGTGGGAAGTGAGGTGGCAGTTGCTGTTTAGCTTACTGGAAGGCTGGTCATGTTCTTTCTGGCTAATAAAGCAACTAACATATTCAACAGTTTCCTGACAATAAGTGGAAAAGAAGGATGTTTACTTTCCAGACTTGAAAGGGGAATAAGAGAGGTTTTTGAATGCCTACAAACTCAGTCGTTTATGAGTGTGCCCAATCTTACAAAGCTAACAACTTATTGGAACCCCTTGGAACTCCATATTCACGCCCCTGGAGTGGAATTTGCAGGTGTAGAGAAACCCATTTGTGAATTCCTGGCAGGCGTCAGTAAGGTAAATTTGGTCTTAATCTTACATTTTCAACCAAATTTACCTATGTAACTCAGTCGCATGGTGTTTTAAAAAGCAGTATCTCAGAAGGTCTCCATATACTAGCTATTTCCTAATTGTTGACTGTCTAAGACATTTGAATAAAGCTAAAATACAGTCCATGGATCCATGGTGTGCAAGTTAAATTGCCCTTGCTACACCGACTTTAACTAGTTTAGTAGCAGATCACATCACAGTATTGAAAATGCAGCAAAAATCCCTTATCGCAGCTTCAATAACTCAGAGCTGCAGCAGGGCAATCTGCGTGTTAATGCTAAAATGAGCATAGCTTTATCTGAAATGGTATTCTGACGGTATAAGCATGTTTTTCTGTTTCTTCTCATTATGGCGAGCAATCCACTCGTTTCTATGGCGACGGCTTGTAAAAGCATCCGCTGACTGCACTAATAGAAGAGACGCAAGCCCACTGTGACTCGCAGGTCAATTTGGTGTATTTACTCGCCTTCACTGCGTAGTTCTCTGCTGCTCTGAAATGTGGTCCGAGGCACCCAGCGTTGAGGAACTAAATGTGCTCTGTCTGCGGCTCGGCAGAGGTGATAATCTTTGTCTCGCATTTCAGCAGCGGAAACTTGTTTTATTCTGCTTCATCAGACGAACGAGAAAAATATTAGGAAAGCAAGTCTTAAAACTTCAGAGGATAAAGTCCGAAATTTGCGCAGGATATTGATTTACTCAGAATTTTTGACCACCTATTTAGCATCTCACTATCAGAGAATATAAAGTCCGGCTGCCTTAATTTATAATACCCTCCTTCATTTATTCTTAATAGCATTCTCCAGCTTTCCCTTAACCTCTGGGCCCCAATCAAGATGGGACCACAAATCCCATTTTAGTTGCAAACTCCCATTTGCACCAAAATAATGTTACAATTTGACCACAAATTGCAGGAGACATTCGCGCACGTGTTTTTTGTACACGTCCAAATGGGAAATAACATGTGCTATTGCTTTGTTAATCCCCATTTTGAGGTGTCAGACTTGGAACTGGTTTCTAATTGTCCACGTAATAATTAGCGCACCCTGTGTTTATGCAAATGAGAAGGTGCGCAATTTGTACTTGCATTTTGAGGGCTCAGTGTAATTGGGCCCTAGATGACTTTACATCTTTTGGTTTCATTTTTATACTCTTCCAAATCAGCATAGATACGGAAATTGAACAGGGAGAGGATGTGGCCTAACGGCTAGAGCGGTAGACCTCGAAGATGGAGAACTGGGTTCGAGTCTCGGCAGGGACGCTCAACATCCTCTGATTCTGGGCAAATCACTGAATCTCCCGTGCCTAACAAAAATGAATGTTAGTCTGTAAGAAAAACTGGTGTCATGTAAAGCGCTCTGATACCTTCCGTTCAAGTTCGTGCTAACTAAAACAAAATACTGCAAAGAAGAACTGGAACTGCGTTCGCAAGCTGGCTTTTCCAGAGTTTCATTTATACCAATTTGATTTTGACAATTTCCCTTTAACTGTTAATGGGACTATGATCAGTTTGAGTACACATTTGGATTTGCACACATATGATTCTGTCCTTTCCTCAATGGAATTTCTTTCAGCTTTTCACAGGAAACCTCTAGCTTAGCTAAATGGTTACCATCATATTTGATTATTCTTTTATTCTGAACTGACTTCCAAAATTAGTTGAAATAAATATGAAATCAAGCTATGATCCCTAGTACCACATGTCAGCTGGAAAATGTTCACTATCATCCCACAGGTGGAACCTTAAGGCCTTACATGTTGAGAAATCAAAATTTCATCTGCCATAGAGTCTGTTTGCCAGGTTTTGCTACCATGAACAAAGTTCATTCCTCCAGTGTATCCTCAAGGAATAATCGTTGTTGAGCAACTTCTCTGGAGACAGGAGATTAGCCAAGTCAGTGAGATTCCAGAAGTTGCGGATTGGGTGAATCTCAAATTTCCCTCTTAAAATGCAGTGGGCCACCAGATGAAAGGGCGAGGTAACAAAGGTTCGGGAAGGACTGTTTCCATGAGGAGCAGGGTCAGTACTGATTTGCAATAGGTATGCCTCTGGCAGATTTAGAGTATGGCAAACTGGTAGAACATTGCAACTACAGTGGAGTACCCTATCCACCATATTCAAGTTTCGCTTGCCTGATCATGAGTTGGGCTGGCTACAGGTTTTACGCTGTTGGAGCAAAGTTTACTCCATTGGTGTAAAACGTAATCTGACGACCCAACGGAGTAGGTGGCACCAGAGGTAAACCAACAGACTGTAAACCCTACTTAGAGTGGACAGTTGGCTGGCTTTCTTTTAGAGGCCATCACCGCCAGAGGCACAATCAAAAAAATGACCCTGACACCATGAGAGAGAACTTCCATGGTGTGGGGTCATTCATCTTTTCGGTGTTTGACTTTCAATAGTATGTCTGTAAACCTGAGACTGGCATAGCTTTCCAAGCCTACTACTGCCGATGTTTCTGAATTAAAAAAAGCAGCAAATTTGCATCCATTCAAGGAGTATGACTAAGAGAGAAGGTTTGCTACTTTTTTTGGTAAACAATTCACTATATATATTTAAGATTCTGATCCAAAAATATGAATACATTAAAGCCTCTTAGTGAAATCAGGATGACAAGAAAAACTGACAAAGACATAGCAATACCCGAGTAAGAGCCCCCCACGTAACTCCCAAGCCAAAAATGCATTTATTTGGGGGTGTAACACCCCTAACACCCTCCCTGAAGCTACGCCCCTGTCTGGAGCAAGAGGAACTTATAGACACCATTTCCATCATTCAAAAGAGACCCTTTTCCTGTTAGTTCCTGTGTTGGGAAAACCTCAGCCTGATCTTGCACTTTAGCCTCTCTGTACAATGTCAAATCAACGCTGTACCAACACATAACTTGATGCTGGGAGCACTCTCAGTTCAGTCTTAAAATAATACACTTCTCATACAAAATTTTGAATGCAACCTAGATTTGTTTCTCATAAAAATTACATGGTGAGTTTACCATTGGAGTCCTGATGAAGTCGGAGGCTTGACGTCACTACGACAAAACATGTTCTGAGCAAGACAAAAGAAGCAGCACGGGATTGATGGAGCAGGGGAAACGAAATAATTTTGTACCCCTTGG
Organism: Calotriton arnoldi; assembly: GCA_963921515.1. Lineage (NCBI taxonomy): Eukaryota > Metazoa > Chordata > Amphibia > Caudata > Salamandridae > Calotriton > Calotriton arnoldi. The sequence continues at coordinate 1,225,063 of CAWUFW010002294.1, forward strand.
AAGTTAATGACCTCATAATGATTAATGATACTAACCGTTTGAAACGCATGAACTAACCAACAAATGCAAACTTTTATTAAACAGTACACGTGGGCAACATGCTGATTTGTGCAAAACCTTATTTATTTACAAAATGTGAAGCTAATTAACGTAAGTATTGTGATTTGCGTAGTAATTAGAATGAATTGCATGATTTGTGTTGCGTAATAGATTTGTATTGTGGCAAAGAATGCAGATGGTAAGTAAAATGGCTTTAAATGTTGCTTCTGCTAGGAAATATCTAACACGGGTCTTTAGAATGGCGGGTGGTAAACAGAAAGGCTTATTTTCCATATTTTAATTTCTCTTGTGTTTGTTTTATATTAGTTTCGTTCGGGCCTGCTAGGCCATGCTTCTAAAATGGCTGCTGGAAAGGACGAGATCGCATGCATTGAATAAAATGGCCCCTGCGCAAACGCGGAATGAACGCTCCAGTCACGTGTATGCGGCCTGTGCCCAGAGTGAGAGATGTCAAGGCCAATCTGACCTGCAACGAAGAGCGTGCCAAGTGTTCAGCATATATTCCTGGGAACGGATGGGAAAGAGCCGAGTGACAATGGATGAACTAATGTGTGACCATCAAAGATCGTTACAAAATGGATTAACAAATTGGACTACTTTTGACATTGCGATCATGAGACTTATTGTGTGCTTTATTGTCCCCAAACCGGTTCGAACAAGGAGGGCGATGAGGTGACCATCACCACCCCTCCAATGGACCAATTAGCGTGATTCGTGCCCCAAAGGATTGCAACTTTTATGTGTAGTGAGCCAGAGAATAGGGTATAAGAGAGTCTGCTCTTATGTTGTGAAGGATTCCAGGCTTGTTTTCCATTTTCCACCTTGATGCTGCGAGAGACTCTGTCATTTCGGACTTTGAACTTTGACTGGGGAAGGAACGAGATCGTTGCGGGAATTTACCCGGGAGGTGCATCCGAGGAGGTTAGCGGGACAGTCAGTTTGGGAGTCCTATCCTGTGATCTGCGGTTCATCTTCCTTTGGTGAACCATTCTTGTCATCGCCCAATGGCCGAGGGTAATGCATAATTTCTCACTTTTCCTAAAAGCTTTCTTAAAATGTTTATTGATATTTCTAAATGTTTTGCATAATAAAGAATTTCACTTATTTACTTGAAGAAATTTAGATAAAATTATATTCTAACTCTAAAATGAGTCTGTGGTTCTTTAATAGATTTATGATTAATAAAAGTTAAAGGTTTTAATTGTGATTGAGCTGGTCTTAATCACCATCAACTAATTTCTACTAGTTGGTCCATCGACCGAATAGCGGAGTACCTTGATGTTTGGAACCGACAGGATCCGAATCTAATGTATATAATGTATAGATTATTATTCTGTCAAATTTAACAAGGTATCCCGTTCGTCCAGCAGCTCATTCTCCTTAGGGTTTAATCCAGAAATTGAATGAATGTATGTATGTGGTGTCATGGGCCCCACCGACATAAGTTTTAAATGACAAAGGTTGTGTAGGTGTTTTTTCTGGATTGGTGTCCTAAGGAGCAAGTTATATTAGCCGCGCTGGATCAGATTTCTTGGTAGCAGAGTTATGGTTTCTATAGATTAGTTTGGTGATTATTGATTTTTTTATTTATTCATGTCTAACACTTTATGTTGAGTCTGTACTATGTTATGTGTAAGTCGGAATTTTGAAGCTTCCAGGAAGTAGGAAGTGGACACGTGTGGCAAGAGAAGTCACACAGAATTGTGCATTGTCTGAATTTCAAATTGGTGATAACACAGGACTGTGTTATGTTAGGAAAATTTCACGTATGAATTGCATTTGAGTGAAATAGCAACAGGTTTTCTTGTGAAACGTTGGCCTTAATTCTCAGGAGCAGTATAGTCTCCACATGTGTTTTAACCCCAGAGAAACGGGTTTACCTCTTGCTTGAGTGAAGGGTAAGGTAGAGGGAAGTGCTACACTTATCGAACGAAACAGTATTCTTGTAAGTTAGAACAAACTATCTCTTTTGTTTAGAGAAAACAGACAATGGTAATGTGTTTTACGTTGTAACTAATCGATTTAGTAAAAAAGAAAAAGTTAAGAAAAGTGCCGATAATTTTTGTAAAGGAGGGGTCAGCAGAAACAGGAGTAGAGCTGACGTCAACAAAAACCGCGCTGGTATTGGCCAGTTGTGGAAAAACGAAGAGCTTTCTGATTGGTGCGTTAGTGTGAGGCACGCTGGTATTGGTTAGTGTGAGAGTGACGTAAAGCTTTCGGATTGGTGCGTTGGTGTGAGACGCGCTGGGATAGGTCCGAATAGCCGAGCAGTAGAAAGAACAGAGTGGTGAAGAATTGCGTGTATTTGTTTTGGGAAAAGAACAGTGAAATATGGCTTATTATGAGTATGGTAGAGAGAAACCGTCATGGTTTGCGAAGATTAAAAACTTTTTCAAGATAGACAAGAAGGTTGTGACTAGGGAAGGAGAAGTACTTCCTCCGCCGAAAATGCCAGCATCTCATATGATGTTGAAATATGTCTATCATACTTGCATTTGGTTGGAAAATTGGGCGAAATATACCCAAGGCGATGGAGTATTGGCATTTCCAGAAAATGGTTCGTTTAGCACAGCGGTACTTCGAAATTTGAGAGAAAAGATGATGAAACTTGAACCGAGACCTAGACCGACACAGTTTGAAGCCTTAGGTGAATGGGAAGATGAGATGTATGAAAGGGAAAGACACAGAGGTGCAAAGAGTTATAGTTTAGTTCATGGAAGAGTATGGGGTTTGAATCATGAAGACAGGATGAGACGATGGCGGTATACTAATATGACGGATGGTTTGTTTCCTGTCAGAACAGTTGAAGAACTTGCAGGGAAAAAGTGTACGAGAAAAAGAAGCATGAGGAACAGAGAGGTATGGGTATGGAGTTAGCGACACAGAGGATGAGTTGCTGGAGGACATTTTAAATAGAAGACCTCCTCCATATCAACAGAATTCTGCGGTGGTGACACCAAATGCACCGCCAATGAGGACTGTGATAAATCAAAATCTCGAACAAATGTCTGAAATAAATAGTCCATTTAATAAACTAGAAACACCACAGACTGTGAAACATGATACTGGTAATACAGCTGAATTAGCCAGAACCACAAGAGAGTTGACTGAAAAGATAAGAGAACTGACAAAGAATATGGAAGCCGTGACTGCGCCAGTAACTATAGGGCCAGTAATCCCAGTATTTGAAATCAAAGGATAGATGAACACTCCTTAACAATCCCATTAAATTCCAGTATGCAAAGAGTAAGAGAAGAGATGATTCCAGAAAATAGAGAGAAAGAAGATTCTGTTGGTCCTTTTAGGTCAAGTCCACCTGTAAATTTGACAATTAATGAGATTCAGATAAATAGAATTCCTATGGGAGCCGAGTCAGCAACTGAAACCCCAGAGAGAAGTGCAAGTTGGGCAGAAATAAATAAAACCCCTGTGGGTCCGACTGCAGAGGAATTAAATGATTGGGTGAGGAGCTTGCAGAAAAAGGATGCTGAACCACAACTGTTGGATGTGGTCAGATTAAAGATAGCTATGGAAGAACTGATTTTAGGGACTATTGGTACAGATCGATTGAAATCCTATCAAGATGATGAATTAATGTTTATGTGTAAAAGCGTCACTTGGAGAGCTAGGAACTTGCATGAAAAATTGGAAGTAACAGCGAACGAACTAGGAGTAGAATTTGGAAAAATTAGAGGATTGCAGAAACCGTACAGGGTAGATTTTAGTGAAAAGGACATAGAAGATCTGAACACTTCAGGACGACTAACACAGATAAAAGAACTGATTGTGTTACTGAGAAAATGGGGAGATGTAGACAAGTGGAGAAGCAGGTGGATAAGAAGAAAAGAGGGAACAACGGATAAAGCATCATTGGCTTTTCCGGTAAAAGAGAAAGAACCGATAGTAATGGAGTGTCCAATGAAAGAAACTCCAGGAGGAAGTTATGTACATGTCCCAGACAAGATATATTGTCATTTACTAATGATTTTCCAAGATTGAGAGAAAAACCTGTAGAATGGTATAGACAGGTAGAAAGGTTTGTAAAAGTCTCAAAAGTGTTGTGGGAAGATTTGGATGGACTGTTTGAGATTGTTGTTCCAGCAGATTTATGGACAGAGTGTAAAATTACAATTGACTGGCCAAAGGAAGAATATCCTAGAGATGCAAAAACAGGAGCCCCAGGTTCTGAAGTAATGAGAAAATATGAACAGGCAATCACGTTTCTGAAAAATAAACTCCCACCAAAAGAAACTGACTGGGTAAAGATTGATAGAACAACTCAGGAGAGTAAGGAAACTGTACATGCTTACTACGAGAGATTATTGTTGGTCTTTAAACAGTATAGTGGTTACAAGAACTTGAGTGAAAGACATGAGTCATTTTGTGTATAGATTCGTGTATGGCTTGAGACCTGAGAAAAGTGAAATGATTAAGCAGCATATGTTGTGTTGGCAGAATAGCACAGTAGATGAGGTATTACGGTATGCGAAATATTGTAGTGACGATATTGAGTGTAGACAGCGTAAACTCAAGGAAAAGGCAATGTGGGCACAAGTAAAGGTTGCAGAAAAGCAAGAAGCTCAGATGAATAATCAGTCTAGTGATGCAGGACAGACCAAGTCCAAACCAAATATTGGTAAGGGAAAAGGTCAAATGAGTATAGAAGAGGGTAAAAAGAAATGGCCATGTCATAATTGCGGAAAATTACGGCACTGGAGAAACGAGTGTAAATTTCCTCCGAAAGTTAATGCAGAAAATCAATCATTGAATCCACAGGTGCAGAATGAGGTGAGTTACCAACAGCTGCAACAGCCGCAGGTAGTTACTCAACAGTGTCAGGTGCCGCAACCACCTCTTCCAAAGAGTGTAAATCCTCAGAGATACAGTGCAGAGGCAGGATTCTACAGAGGAGAGCAGGTAACAAAATTGCCGTGCGCAGCTGCAGTTTCGCAGTATTGGTTACGGCAGGAGGAAGATGAATCGGATGAAAGCTTATGACGGTGCCTAGGAGAGGAAGAGGCGTGCGTGCTTGGCGCAACTCTAGAGGTAGATCAGTCAGGTCCATTTGTGGATGGAAAAGTGAATGGTGTAAATGTTACATTCCTTGTGGACACTGGTGCTACCCGTTCTACTGTTAGATCAGTGGAAATTCCAAACCTTCCTCTCTCAGGAGAATACATCCAAGTTGTAGGTGTTTCGAACAGGCAGATTAAAACCCCTCTTACAAAACCAATAGAGGTAGAATTCGGACCATTCATAGAGATGCATCGCTTTGTGGTGTGTGATTGCAGTCCTGTAAATTTATTAGGACGCGATCTGCTTTGCAAAATGAATTGTAACATCTATTGTACCCCAGATGGTATTGTTTTCCAGACACCAGATGAGGATGTTCTGTATAAAATGACAATGGCAGAACTAGAACCAGGAGTGAATGACATGTTTCCTGTGTTTGATGCAGAGAAAATCTCTATTGAATTGAAAGGAATAGTCAGGTCGGATGTGTGGGATTTCACAGGTGAAGATATTGGACTAATGAGAGGAGTTGATCCTGTAAAAATTACTGTAAGAGAAGGAACAAATTACCCAAATACCCCGCAGTACAAATTAACGGCAGAAATTATAGAAGGTATAACACCTGTAATTAATAAGATGATTGAACAAGGAAGTTTGAGAGAAATAATGAGCAGCCCATGTAATTCTCCTATAATGGGATTGAAAAAGCCAAATGTAACATATAGGATAGTACAAGATTTGAGGAAGGTAAACAAAATTGGTATTCCTTGCTGCCCAATTGTGCCAAACCCTGCTGTAATACTGTATCAAATTCCACATGATGCAGAATGGTACACAGTTATTGATTTGTGCCATGCATTCTTTTCTATTCCACTGCACCCTGACAGCCAGCCATTATTTGCGTTCCGGTTCGGAGAGCGTATTTTGGCATGGTGCCGAATTCCTCAAGGGTATACAGAAAGTCCTTCAATTTTTAATCAGATTCTTAAGAAATCCTTAGAAGATTTAAAAATGCCTGAAAAATCTGTGATGGTCCAATATATTGATGACCTATTAGTGGCATCAAAGACCAGAGAAGCATGTGTTACGGACACAATTGCTTTATTGAATCACTTGGCAGAAGGAGGACATAAGGTGTCCCCATCAAAACTGCAATTTTGTCAACAAGAAGTACAGTACCTAGGTCATAAGATTGAGAAAGCGATGCGAAAAGTGACAACAGAAAGGATAAGGATTATCAAAGGAATGAGAGCTCCAATGACACAGAGAGAGGTGAGAATGTTCCTTGGAATGGTTGTTTATTGCAGGCAGTGGATAAGTGGATTTTCATTGATTGCAAAACCTTTACAGTGATTGACAAAGAGGGATGTCAAAGATCCGATTGAATTGGATGAGGAGGAAATGAAGGCTTTTGAGGAACTGAAAACAAGTTTGTGTGAGGCACCAGCATTGGGAATGCCTGATTATGAAAAAGAATTTGAGCTGTATTGTAGCGAGAGAGACGGATGTGCACTTTCAGTATTAGTGCAAAGGCATGGAAAAATGAAGCGACCAATAGCCTATTTTTCAGCTGTTTTAGACCCGGTAGCAAAGGCGTTGCCTGGATGTCTGAAAGCAGTAGTGCTACTTGTGTGAGTCTGGAACAGAGTGAAGGCATTGTGATGGGATATCCTTTGAGAGTATATGTACCACACTCCGTTGAAATCCTTCTGACCCGAACAAAAACCCAATTCATGACACATAGTCGGCTGACTAGGTATGAAAAAGTGATCTTGGGTGCAGACAATGTAACCATTGTAAGATGCACGAGTGTGAATCCTTCCACTTCACTGCCAGATGTAGTAAATGCAGAAGTCAAAGATGATGTTGATCATAAGTGTTTGGATGTGCTTGAATTTTGCACAAAACCTCGCCCTGATATCAGGGATGAACCTTTAAAGGAGTCAGATTATGTGATGTTTGTGGACGGGTCATGCCTGAGAACAAGTGAAGGAGTTTTAAGTGCTGCGAATGCTGTATGTACGGTGGCAACCATAATGGAAGCATCTTGTTTGAGAGGGATACGTTCAGCCCAAGTTGCTGAACTGATTGCTCTGATTCGAGCGTGCAAACTGGGAAAGAATTTCCGAATTACGGTGATCACTTCGGAGTGGTCCACGATTTCGGACAGATCTGGTCCCAGAGGGGATTCCTGACTTCTGCAGGATCTCCTATTAGGAATGGTGAGTTTGTGAAGAAGTTGCTTGAGGCGATACAGCTGCCTAAACAGATTGCAGTGGTAAAATGCGCTGCTCACAAAAACGGAACCGATTACATTACAGTGGGTAACAAATTCGCTGACGAATTAGCTCAATATTGTGCCAGAAATATGACCTCAATGAATCGGAGAAGGGAAAAAGAGAATGTTTCATGTCCCTTGCTGTTTACTAACACAGTTGAAACCTGGGATGAGGAAAACAATTGCAGGAAGAAGCAGATGATGAGGAAAAAGATGGTTGGATAAAAGCAGGTTGCAGACAAAGAGAGGAAGATGAAGTCTGGGTTTACAGAGATGAAAGACCAGTTATGCCTGATAGCATGATCTCTAACATGGCATGGATGTACCATGGACAGGCACACATTGGTAGGGATGCCATGATCAGACTTTTCAGACAGACCTGGTATAACCCAAAATTTAGGGCTATAGCTGAAAGCCTTTGTCAAAGATGTCTTATATGCCAACAGATAAATCCTGGAAGGAAGACAGTAGTGAGTCTAGGAACAATAGGACGTGAAGGAGGTCCTTTTACCAGAATGCAACTAGATTTTATTGAAATGCCCCCAAGCAACAGATTGAGGTATGTCCTGGTGGTCGTCTGTTTGTTTTCTCGTTGGGTGGAGGCCTATCCGACAAGAAGGAATGATGGAGTTACTGTAGCTAAGCTCCTTCTGAGAGAATTCATTCCTAGATATGGCTTTCCAGTAACGATCGAAACAGATAGAGGAATGCATTTCCAGAATGAAATCATCCAACTGATATGTGAAGCACTAGACATTCAACAAAAACTGCACTGTGCCTACAGACCAGAGGCTTCTGGAGTGGTAGAGCAAGTAAATGGTACAATAAAGAATAGGTTAGGGAAAATGTGTCAAGCCACAGGACTCAAATGGCCCGACGCCTTGCCATTGGTGCTGATGAGCATCAGAAGCATACCTGACAGAAAAACAGGTCTGAGTCCTCATGAAATAATCATGGGACGAGCAATGAGACAAGCACACGTACCTGTCAACAAACTGCTGACTATAACTGATGATCTCTTATTGGACTATTGCAGAGGATTGGCTGATGTGGTGCATTCTGTGTTTCATCAGGTTGGACCGGATGCGACCACTCTTGAGAGAAAACCAGCTCATGATCTGAGTCCAGGAGACTGGGTCCGCATAAAAGTCCACAGAAGAAGAAAATGCTTGGTTCCACGCTGGGATAAGCCACGTCAAGTGATCCTGGTGACAACAACTGCTGTAAAGTGTGCAGGTGTGAAAAATTGGATTCATGCCAGTCATACCATCAGAGTTCCAGATCCTGAAGCTCGACCTGTAAGTTGACATCTAGAAATATCAGATACCAGCTCAGCATCTGAAGCAGAGACTGAAACAATCAGAGTTCCAGATCTTGAAGCTCGACCTGTAAGTCAACATCTGGAAGAATCAGGTACCAGTTTGACAACTGAAGAAGAAACTGAGACAATCAGAGTTCCAGATCTTGAAGCTCGACCTGTAAGTCGACATCTGGAAATATCAGATACCAGTTCGGCATCTGAAACAGACCAACCTGAACCCAGTGAAAGACAAAAAGAAGAATCCGAAAGCAAAAGAACTGATATTGAAACAGGAGAAACCAAACTAATAAACAGTGACAATGAACAGCCAAGTACAAGCTTTGGGGAAATTCCTCCGGAAATTGTACAGGTAATTCAAGAAAATTTAGATTCAGATAGAGAGATTGAGGAAATTGCGGAAGAAACACGAGGAGGATTAGACTCAGAACTACAAGCAGAAGAAAAACAGGGAAATTTAGATTCAGATAGAGAAATTGGGGAAATTGCGGAAGAAACACAAGGAGGATTAGACTCAGAATTCCAAACAGAAGAAACACCAGAAGATTCAGATTCGGACAAAGATACAGAGATCATAAAGTTCAAAGTTAGAGGAAGTGAAGTGAGGTCTGAGACAGAATCTGAAGAAAGTGAAGAAGAAAGAAAGCAAAGAATAGGACCAAGAAAGAGAACTTGGAGAGCAGAACGAGAAGAAAAAGACTGAGATATAAAATAATAAATTTGAACAAAGATAATGCAGAACAAGTAAATGAAATAACAAGTCAGAAAGGACAAAGAAAAACAAGTGAAAGACAGTTGCAGAGACCAAAAAGAGTGAAAAGACCTAACTTGAAATACAAGTCACCTGAATGGTTATACATAGCACTGACTGATATTAAAGAAGTGGATAGCAGTCACGAGAACCCAGACAAAGACTGTGAACAGGAGGGTGAGAGTGAACTGTGCAAATCCTGAAAGGCAAAGAGAGAAAAAACCGGAATAGACACACAAACTGATGAAGTCAAAGAAACATTTCTGAGAAACTGAAAGGTGCGCTGAAAGCAGTTGATCCTAGTCAACACTAAGTCATTTGAGGTGTGGAAACACATTTTTCTGTACATATAATTAAGCTATTTCAACATGGTAGACACTGAGAATAGAAGAGCTAAATGTGAGTCTTTCCGTAGATGGTGTAGGATGTGTTTCTATTGTACAGGTTTACTAATGCTTATTTGGCTTATTTTAGCAATTACAATTCCACTTAGATTAGTTGTAGAAAATACATCTGCAATCATAAATGACACGAGTAGTGACAAGAGATCTAACATAAAGAACACTGCAACACTAATAGATAGTACTGATTTTCATAGGGATAAGTCAATAACTGATTTCTCCAAGAATGTCTTCACAAAACTTTTGTACGAATATGTGGAGACAATGGATGTGAGAGATTGCTATGACTGTATGCAGTTACCTGCGTCTGTAACAGAAGGTGTGACGTATCATCACCTTCCTTTGACGTATGGAATAACTTGTAGGGCCTGATTCACAGAACTAACTTACGTCAAAAACGTAAAGTTAGTACTTTTTGGTATTCACAGAATACACTTACTCATTTTGTTATTCACAGAATGAACTTACTCATTTCGGTATTTACAGAAGTTAGTAGTCCTAACTTTAGGACTCCTAAATGCCTTCTGTGAATACCGAAAGTCTTAAAGTTAGGATTTTTCTCAGTTTAGGAGTAGTAAAGTTAGGAGTAACTTTACTACTCCTAAACTGAGAAAATCCTAACTTTAAGACTTTCGGTATTCACAGAAGGCATTTAAGAGTCCTAAAGTTAGGAGTCCTAACTTTACTACTCCTAAACTGAGAAAAATCCTAACTTTAAGACTTTCGGTATTCACAGAAGGCATTTAGGAGTCCTAAAGTTAGGACTACTAACTTCTGTGAATACCGAAATGAGTAAGTTCATTCTGTGAATACCAAAATGAGTAAGTGTATTCTGTGAATACCAAAAAGTACTAACTTTACGTTTTTGACGTAAGTTAGTTCTGTGAATCAGGCCCGTAGTGTTTTAGCTAGCTTATTTTACAAAACAGGTAAATTAGAGTATTACTACACTGACACAGATGCTGTTTTTGCTAAAGTTCCCGTAATCCCTGAACTAAATAAGGTGAAAGTTGCAAATGTTTTTGGAGAATGTTTCTTAGAAACAATAGAATTAACATTAGAATATGCATTTAGACATAATCTTACTTGTGGGTTAAGAAAAGAAGAAAAGGTTTTCCTAGACATGGTAGAGGACAGAAGGGTTAAGTTTCAAAGAAAGGCAGCAGGAGAAAAGACAAAAACCCCACCTTGGGCGTTTGAAGAGGGAAGTTATGACAAAGGTGAAACAAATGCAGCTATGGTTTTAGATTGGCCCCAACAGGGAAAATTGTGTATTAGTAGAGATAACACTATGTATGATAACTATTTCGTGGGTTCTAGCGAGTGCCGAGATGCATACAAAATTCTAGGGGGATGGGGATTTAAAGAAGGAAAAGATCCAGTATTTCCAGGGATCTATTATATTTGCAGAAATAGAGCTTATTATAGGTTGCCCGACCATTGGTACGGAACATGCTATCTAGGCCTGGTCTTTCCAAAGATTTTTCACGTGGAAAGAGGAACGAAAGCAATTTACGAGATAGGTGAACCATTAACCCGTAGGAGAAGGGAAAGCTTCTCAGAGATAATAGGTGACATTTTTGGAGCATTGATACCAGCAGTGGGTATATCTTTGAATGCATACAAGATTCGGAAATTGTCTACAGTAGTAGATCGTTTATCAACGAATACTGCTGGAGGGTTCTTGATGGTAAATACCGAAATGGTTGCCATGAGAGCTATGGTAATGCAAAATCGACTTGCCGTTGACATTCTTTTGGCAAAAGAGGGTGGAGTCTGTGGAATGCTGAAGGTACAACATTGTTGCACTTACATTCCAGACAAAAGTGAGAATATACAGAAGTATATAAAGAACATTACTGATTTGCATAAAGAAATTGCCCCACTGGAGGTTGAAGGTGCTTGGGAGAGACTTGGTAAGAGTTTTTCCTCAATGAAGAAATGGTTCACCGAAATAGGTAGTTCTCTTATTGGGAAAATACTAATTCCAGTGACTATAGTAATAGTAATAATGCTATTATTGAGATTAGCATATGTGTGTATTAAAGGAAGAAAAAGACAAAATAAAGTAAAAAGAGAAAATGAGAAAAATAAAGAAAGAGAACGGGAGATGGGAGAGATCGAATTGGAAGAGTTTAAAGAGAACATGTACAAAAGGTCTAAAAGACAAGATGAAAAGAACACGATTGTCTAAATTAACAAATGCAAGTGGACAAGAAACATTTATCTGATAAATTTGTAGGGATAGGTTTTTGTGGTGATGTTAAAAATCACCAAAGGGGGGAATTGATGGCCCCTAACACCCTCCCTGAAGCTACGCCCCTGTCTGGAGCAAGAGGAACTTATAGACACCATTTCCATCATTCAAAAGAGACCCTTTTCCTGTTAGTTCCTGTGTTGGGAAAACCTCAGCCTGATCTTGCACTTTAGCCTCTCTGTACAATGTCAAATCAACGCTGTACCAACACATAACTTGATGCTGGGAGCACTCTCAGTTCAGTCTTAAAATAATACACTTCTCATACAAAATTTTGAATGCAACCTAGATTTGTTTCTCATAAAAATTACATGGTGAGTTTACCATTGGAGTCCTGATGAAGTCGGAGGCTTGACGTCACTACGACAAAACATGTTCTGAGCAAGACAAAAGAAGCAGCACGGGATTGATGGAGCAGGGGAAACGAAATAATTTTGTACCCCTTGGAAGTTAATGACCTCATAATGATTAATGATACTAACCGTTTGAAACGCATGAACTAACCAACAAATGCAAACTTTTATTAAACAGTACACCTGGGCAACATGCTATTTGTGCAAAACCTAATTTATTTACAAAATGTGAGGCTAATTAACGTAAGTATTGTGATTTGCGTAGTAATTAGAATGAATTGCATGATTTGTGTTGCGTAATAGAATTGTATTGTGGCAAAGAATGCAGATGGTAAGTAAAATGGCTTTAAATGTTGCTTCTGCTAGGTAATATCTAACACGGGTCTTTAGAATGGCGGGTGGTAAACAGAAAGGCTTATTTTCCATATTTTACTTTCTATTGTGTTTGTTTTATATTAGTTTCGTTCGGGCCTGCTAGGCCATGCTTCTAAAATGGCCGCAGGAAAGGACGAGATCGCATGCATTGAATAAAATGGCCCCTGCGCAGACGCGGAATGAACGCTCCAGTCACGTGTATGCGGCCTGTGCCCGGAGTGAGAGATGTCAAGGCCAATCTGACCTGCAACGAAGAGCGTGCCAAGTGTTCAGCATATATTCCTGGGAACGGATGGGAAAGATCCGAGTGACAATGGATGAACTAATGTGTGACCATCAAAGATCGTTACAAAATGGATTAACAAATTGGACTACTTTTGACATTGCGATCATGAGACTTATTGTGTGCTTTATTGTCCCCAAACCGGTTCAAACAAGGAGGGCGATGAGGTGACCATCACCACCCCTCCAATGGACCAATTAGCGTGATTCTTGCCCCTAAGGATTGCAACTTTTATGTGTAGTGAGCCAGAGAATAGGGTATAAGAGAGTCTGCTCTTATGTTGTGAAGGATTCCAGGCTTGTTTTCATTTTCCACCTTGATGCTGCGAGAGACTCTGTCATTTCGGACTTTGAACTTTGACTGGGGAAGGAACGAGATCGTTGCGGGAATTTACCCGGGAGGTGCGTCCGAGGAGGTTAGCGGGACAGTCATTCAGTTTGGGAGTCCTATCCTGTGATCTGCGGTTCATCTTCCTTTGGTGAACCATTCTTGTCATCGCCCCATGGCCGAGGGTAATGCATAATTTCTCACTTTTCCTAAAAGCTTTCTTAAAATGTTTATTGATATTTCTAAATGTTTTGCATAATAAAGAATTTCACTTATTTACTTGAAGAAATTTAGATAAAATTATATTCTAACTCTAAAATGAGTCTGTGGTTCTTTAATAGATTTATGATTAATAAAAGTTAAAGGTTTTAATTGTGATTGAGCTGGTCTTAATCACCATCAACTAATTTCTACTAGTTGGTCCATCGACCGAATAGCGGAGTACCTTGATGTTTGGAACCGACAGGATCCGAATCTAATGTATATAATGTATAGATTATTATTCTGTCAAATTTAACAAGGAATCCCGTTCATCCAGCAGCTCATTCTCCTTAGGGTTTAATCCAGAAATTGAATGAATGTATGTATGCGGTGTCATGGGCCCCACCGACATAAGTTTTAAATGACAAAGGTTGTGTAGGTGTTTTTTCTGGATTGGTGTCCTAAGGAGCAAGTTATATTAGCCGCGCTGGATCAGGATCATAAAGCCACACTACCTGGAATAGTCACAACTAGTATACTCAAACACCATGTTGCCCACCTCAAAGGTCAGCTGCTCATTGACCAAACCTAATCATAGAATATATGCAAATTGAGAGGCAACTACAATCAGTTTTCAGAGTTATATATAAAGGAAGCAAGAAAAATTAATGAAAAATATTGATAGTCGTAGATCTAGAGATCTTCACCTATGATATTCTCAGAAGTAGGTTGCTTCTCTTAGAAAGTGAAAGAATCTTGCGACCAGCATGTGAAGAATTAGCTACTCAATCGTCGGTCACGGGGTTCCTATTCGCAAACCCTCCTGGTCCTTGTGCATGTGTCGCGTTCAACGTTGCAGCACTCCGGATGTTCACGGGACAAAAAGCCTTTCTAAGAGAAGAGACCTACTACTTGGAATATCAAAGGTTTGTGACGATATACGCACAGACATAATACTTCAACTGACCACTAGGCTAATATTGTTGGTCTTTGATCCAACTAGTGAAAGATTACTGTACGTTCGATTGATTATAGACAAGAAGATTTCTTGACTCTCTGGAATGGTGAAGATCTCTCACCCTGATGAAGCCTTTTTAAGCTGAAACACATTGGCTGCGTTTGTCTGAATTAATACAATAAAGTAAAGGAATTGAATCATCAACCAAGATCTACGACTATCAATATTTTTCATTAATGTTTTCTTGCTTCCTGAATATATAACTCTGAAAACTGATTGTAGTTGCCTCTCTATTTGTATATATTCTACGACAAAACATGTGTTGGCTAAAGAGTTGAAGACTATAATTAAATAACAAAAGATTTGACTATTTTGGGAGGCATGTCCATGGAGGCCAAGATGGCGGACGCGTTTCGGTAACACTCCGGGGACTCCTCAGCCATCCCCTGGCATCCTAGGATTACGAGTGGCAAAATCCTCACCGCTCCCTGCCACTAAACAATCTCCTGCCACTGCTTAGTTCTCTGACCGGACTGTGAGTCCAGGGGACCACGATCGGCCAGCAACCCCATTGGACTTGGACAAGGGCTAAGATGACAGCTGCCGCATTTGAACTGCAGACCCAGTACATGGCACTGCAGGGCCGGGGAAGTTGAGTTGCCTGGGTGCCCGACATCTGGGCTGGGCAGCGGAGGCCCCAGACTTGGCCTGCTGGGAGCCGGGGACAGTGGGCGTAGCAGCGATGCAGTAGAGAGGGCACCGGCATGCGGTTGGGTGGAAGTGCTGAGCGGGAGCCAAGGACAGTAATCCCACCTGAAGGTGAGGAGGGCCATAGCGCAGCTTGGCCATCGCAGACCCGGCTGCTCATGCTGCCTCCCCCCGCCCTTTTAGCCTTCCTTTCGGGTGGTGACGAGGCAAGCAGGCAGGGACCGCAGTATCTGGACATGGCCTCGGAGAGTTGCCGACTTGTTGTGAGGGCCCCTCCCCTATATTTGCACCACTGAGTGTTTGCCCAGAGTGCATGAGGTGCAGCCCTACTGCCTTCACTTTTCCCCAGCTGCTTGTGCTGCCTTAACCCTGACTCCCCTTCCCTCCTTGGGGTGGCGGAGAGGTAAGTGGGCTGGTGTCTCCATCTTTGTGCCTCCCAGCGACTGGGCCCTTCGGGAAGATCGGGCCGGAGGTGCCCCCTAGTGCTGCCCATCTGAGAGTTGCACGACTTCACACAGCCAGGGGGCGAATGGAGCTGGGAGGCACTCCCCTCCCCCTGGTCAGCGCAGTTTCTTCCCACTAGAGACAGCAGCCATGGGCAGTCGAGTCTTATGATGGGGAAAGAAAAAGGTTCTAGCTCCCACACACAGACTAAGATGCACCATTTCACCATGCAGTCGTCCACTGGCCCAGACAAGACAGGCCCCACTATCGCCAAAACAACCTCCATCCAGTGATCTGGGCACCAAACTTCAAGCCATCGATTCGTCCAGGGAGGCGGTGGAGACTAAGATAGGGAAGTACAAATTTACGATTCGCTCTTGCACCAGGACCTGTGCAATGTGGCCCACTATGGGTGTCTGAGGCTGCAGGTAGGGTATCCACCCTTGAAGATGAGGTAGACACACTAAAGCACACAGTGTCCACATTACTCTCCGCCACTGCTGTTTTGGAACACCACATGGAGGATGCAGAAAACAGGTCCAGGAGAAATAATCTTTGCTTCATTAGATTACCAGACAATTTCAAAACCTCCATCCAGAACTATTCTTGGAGAAGTGTCTGGCATCATGGGTGCCAAAGGAACAGTTTCTGCAGGGTTCACCATAGGGAGGGTGCACTGCTCTCCTGCCCAACACCCCCCTCGGGTGCTACTCCCTGTCTGATAATTACTCAGGTCCTGAATTACAAACATAGGGATACAATCCTTCATGCAGCCTGTCAAGCGGGGGCCCTGACTTTCAATGGCACCAACATCTTGATATTCCCTGATTACACCAAAGCAGTCCAGCAGTGTCGGAAGTCCTATGAGTAAGTTAAACAAAATCTTCGAACTATGCAAATGCAATGCATGCTTATATTCCCTGCAGGCTTAAAGTGATCCTCAATTCTGCAACATACTTTTTTCTTAAATCCCAGAGGAGGCTTAGAGATGGGCAACTGAGAAACCAGAACTCCCTAATAAACCTTCCTTCTGATGGCCGCGGCGGACGACCACCCACTGGGCCCGCAGACAGACATGTTCGAGAAAAAACAGGAGGAGTGATCAGAGCTTGTCAGGATCCCTGAACCTGGACGGACAAGATCCTGAGGCTGTGAACAACCCTCTATGAGTTGAGAGACATGCAGCCTGGACCTCAGCCGGAGGTGGGGTCATGATCCTGTGGTGGGGACCATCTCTGGATGTTCCAGTCTGCAGTAGATGTCGGCGGGGGAGCCCCCCTTTTTAAGAGGCTGGTGGTGTTCTGGCCTTCTGACGCTATCCTATTCGTCTTCACTCAACCTATGGTCTCCAGATCAAGAGGAGCGATAGCGCTATAATGCTGCCAGCATTGGCTTTAATGGTTTACGGTTTGTAAAGTTACAGGGAGACAGATGCTTCAGAGGGAGAAGTGTGAGGTGGTGGAGAGTTGGGGGCATGGGTTGTTTTGCTTAGTGTTCATTTTCCACATTTGTATTTCATTTTGCGCTCCCCAGCTCATACTTGAATGCATCGGCAGCAGTCTGCCAGCGTATACCCTCACTGGGTCAACCTACGGCCCACCAGTCACAGCGCTTCCACATGGTGCCACCTTTCAAGGCATCCCTCATAGGCCATTGTAGGAAAGTAGGATCTGCTTCTTATGGTTACCCCCACTTTTTGCTTGATGTTGCACTGTTTTTGACTAGTCTGACTGGGATCCTGCTAATCAGGACCCCAGTCTATCTGCTTTCTCCCTGAAATGTTATGCTTTGTACTTAGGTACACTCCAGATTGGATACTGGGGTACCCTTGTCAGACCCTAGTATATGGTACACATGTACCCAGGGCATAGGTACCCCAGAGGCCTCCCATGGGCTGAAGCATGTATTATGCCACCCATGAGAGGCCATGCAAAATGGAACTACAGGCCTGCCATTGTAGCCTCTGTAAGATGGTGCATGCACCACTTACTTTAGATATAGGTTTACTATATCTATAGGTCACTACACTTAAAACCTATCAGTCACCCCTCTAGCAGGCCTTGACAATCCTGAAGGCAGGGTGCTGGGTTTTACGTGAGAGGGTGCCCCTGCATGAGCAGAGCACCCCTGAAGCCTTCGAGACCATTCTCCCGGGTTGTCGGTAACGCAGCCAGACATATAGGTAGAGGTGCATTATATGCTCGCGTAAAATGCTATCTCGAAAAACGGCTGCAACAAAACATGTTGTGTTTGGTATCAAACACCTTGGAATCATACCTCCACATTGATAACTGGTGTGGGAGGTATGATTCCACCATTCTGAAGTGAGCTTCGTGGGGTCCCTGGTCTTCCCGGTACCAGCCTTCTCGACCCGGGCAGCACAAAATGGTTGCTGCCGACCAGAGACACATTTCTGCCCTCCTGCTGCTGAGCAAAGCTCGAGCAGGGGAAGGCAGGACAATAGGCATCCTGTCACAGGGAGGTGTGACCACCTCCCAGACAGGATATAGTGTATTGGGACTGGATGGGTGCACTTCCAAAATGCCTGAAAGTCTGCATCAGGGGCACACTTGGTGTCCCTGTGCATAGTCCAGTTCAAACCAGTCCTGGGAGCCATTGGCTCCTGCTCTGGCACAAAACTGGACAAAGGATATGGGAGTAACCTCCCCACTGTCCTGACCATCCCCTGGGAGGGTCCTCTGAATCTGTCCAACCCTCTCCCGTGGGTACTTAAGGGCTTACCTGGCTGTAGGACCCTAGATTCGACGTGGACAAGATTCTGAACAAGAAACCACTGACCTTCGACCGTCTGGACTTCGCTGGACTTCGACTAGGCCCGACTTCCTCTCCCTCTCTGGCCAAAGCATCGTCTGTGCCTGTGCACCATACAGGCACGTGCAGGTCCGTGCAGGACCTGTGGAGCATCAAGGACAACTGAAGTATCTCCCTTGGGGTGAAGGAGTCACTCCCCTGCATTCGCAGGCACCGTAGCGCAACTGACTGGTCTGCTGATCCTGAGCTCCTGTGGACTCCAAAGGCTCCAGCAACACAGGAGGTGGGTTCCCATGTTCCTTGAGGTTGAGCTGCCCTCTCACCAAGTCTGAGGCCAGTATCCCTCGTGGGGACCGCATAACTCGAACCCCTGGCACCGCATACTTTTGCAAGTGCAAATGCTTGTTGGTGTTCCCCAACTAAGTGCATTGGGCTATCGATAGCCCCATCCTCTGCGCACATTTTGTACAAAGGACTTTGGGCTCCTTACACTCTGTGCCCTGCAAGCTGTTACTTTGTGAAACTGCTAGAGATCTCCTTGAGACTCCTGTGCCTCTGGCCTGTGGGTCCATTTGAGGGACAACACTGCTTTGCTCCAGGCTTGCCCTGACTCCCCTTGCTGTGGTGAGTCCCCTGGTCCTTGCTGGGCCAGACCGTAACCTTCCTTGACCTTCTTTGTGGGTTGCCGCTGCCAAGGCTTGTTGGTGCTCCCGCCGGACACCGACCCCTCAGCACTCGACCTCCTTTGTGGGACAGCTTGTATGAGGATCCTGGTTGTCCTCGACATCTCGTTGTCCCTGCAGCTGTAGAGTCAAGGTCTCCATCTTCACACCTGAAGCACCCGACATCGGTGGGCATTCGTCTACCGAGCCCCTGGTCACTCCTTAGTGACCCAGACTCTGTCCCCTCTGCTTTCAGGTTCCTTCCAACAAGAATCCACCTGTGGGTTCCACCGGACACTTTTCCTCCTTCCAGCAGTGGCATTTCTTTGAAGACTACCATTGAAATAGACGACGGTTTCCGATGCCACTTCAGCCCTATGCACCCGGCTTCCCTGGGATAGGTAACTCTGGTACTTCAGTATCCATGGGTGGGGTGGCTCTCCAACCTTCTACGTTCCAAAGGGTTTCTTCGTAATCCACTGGGAAGGGTCCTTCACCTTTAAAATTGCAACTGCGACTCTCCCATTGAATTGTACGTAGCATGCAGTCGTGTTTCCACAATGCACCAGTCCTCCGTGGGGTCCCTACTTACTCACCTTGGGTGGTTCCTTGGGGTCCCAGTGATTCTACATCCTCTAGACACTGTCTTGACTCAAGTCGTGGTTCTTATACCACTATTTTAGTATATGGTTTGGTCTCCCCCTGGAGCCCACTGTGTATTAGTGCTACTTACAACTGTTTCTGTGCTACAGTATTGTGTGCTTTGTGTTTATCTGCGTGTAGCAGATACTGTAAGGTATTTATGGTGTGTTATAGTAATAAATACATATTTTTATAACTTCTGTGTGGTTCTCCTTTCATTTAACCAATACAATAAGGTTGCATTTTGGTAAAACAAGCTGCTTAACATTCCTTCAAGACTAACCCTGAAGGCTGCTCTCCACAGCTACCACTGGGATAGCTTTCTAAGGTTATCTTTGACCTCTTAAATCACCATAAGGGTTGTTTGGACTGGTGCCCACTTTAATTAGTGGACATCATATACCAGGCCAACTTCTCACAGCCATTAATTCATGCCCATCCCGCATAGCAATGGCTAGTTTCCAAGTAATGACATGGAAAGTCAATGGCCTTCTCGACCAGATTAAGTGCAAAGCAGTCCTCTGCTATGCTAAGAGAATACTCCAGATGGCCCTCTTGCTAAAAGAGACACACTTACTTCATACTAAATGCTCATTTCTATGCAGATGCGGTTATGACCAGGTCAACCATGTGGGATATACCAGTGGCTCCAGGGGAATAGTTATACTGTTGCACAAAACTTCCCCTTGGTGGTAACGAAGACACACTAGGACCCAGTAGGTCGCTATTTGGTGGTGGAAGGCAAATTAGTTAGAATAGAAACCACTTAATCTTTTAAGTGTTTATGCCCCATCTCACCGGTTAGCACACACACTTGAGACGCTCATGGAGGTTGCAACGGGGTTCACTCTGGGCACCACAGTTATAGATGGGTACTTCAAGGTGGCCCCTCACCCCAAGCTTGATATCTCTGGTTCCCCATTCAGAGCACCAAATGCGTGGGGCACGACGTCTTGTATCCTGGATGGACTCCATGAGCTTGAGCTTGTGTGATGCCTGGAGAACCTGGTGCCGGGAAGCTAGGGATTACACCCATATGTCAGCATCGACCAAAACCCTTTCACGCATAGACCGATTTGGCCTATGCAACAGTAGCACACATACTCCCTAGGGGTATTTCTGACCACTATTCAGTGTCCCTTTCCCTCGGGATGCCTTATCGGTCTCGCCACCCGATGTGGCAGTTCAACGCATGGTGTCTTGTGGATGACCAATTCAGGGCACACATCAAACAGAACTAAAACTATACTTTGAGACAAGCTCAGGCTCCGTCACCTCCCCCGGGGTACTCTGGGTGGCAGGCAAGGCCACGATCAGGGGGGTTGCCTAGTGATGACTCCGCTTAAAGGCAGGGAGTGTGCTCTTTTGGAGGCCCAAATATTAATAAACTCAAGAAGCAGTGCCTTTCAGGCACTTCTGAGCAATTTCCCCAGCAACTCGACATTGACTGAGCCTTGCTGCACCAACTCACATTTGACGAGGCCCGTCAGTAGTGGAGAGCCTCCACTAAATGGGTGTATGAATGTAGTGACAAGAACGAAAAGCTTTTTTTAGGGCTGCCAACAGGGAGATGCAGTCCAACGTTGTACCGTGTGTCACGGTCTCCACAGGGCATTACATTACCACCACTCGGGCGATATCAGTGGCATTCACTACTTACTACCAAGAGCTGTACACTCCTCATCCCCGGTTTGACCGTGAAAACTCCAGTCCACTCCTTAAGGATATACCCCTGCCCAAGCTCATGGGGCTCCAAAGAGCCGAACTAGATTACACCATTACGGCTGAAGAAATAGCGACAGTGATATATGATCTGCACGCCAGGATAACGCTGGGTTCTGACAGCGTCTCCCTGGGCCCATTTTGATGATTAATACTGAACTGAAGATTTTCTTCAAACTTCTGGTAAATAGGCTCCAACAAGTCTTCTTATATCTTATTCATCCCAACCAATGCATCCTCATGCGCAACCAGAGCACTCGCCACCGTATTAGACGGGTCAATGTGGCGCTTGCTCACAGCCACAAAGTGACCAGCCCCAGTGCACTTCTCTTAGTTGACTTTGAGAAAGAGTTTGTTACTGTAGACTGGATGTACCTGGATCATGTCTTCCAATATATTGGATTTAGCCTTAAATACCGCAAATACGTTCAGCTTCTTTATAAGGCACCCTCCGCTCGGGTCCTGGTCATGGTGTGCTCTCAACTCCCATTCCCATTCGCATGGGTATACAGTAGGGTTGTCCACTCTCTCCCCCTCTCTTGGCATTGGCGATAGAACCCCTTTCTTTGATTATCTGTTGTGATGCTCAGGTGAGGGACTGGATGTGGCAAGAGGGTATGGAGGACAGAATAACCTTATATGCAGATGGCGTGCTCCTTTTCCTGGCTCATCTGCAGTCGTCAGGCCCCTGGGTCGTACATATTTTGAGGGAATTTGAAGATGCCTTTGGGCAAACTGTCATAAATCCCTTTTGGCCCTTCTGAGGGGAGACATGGCAATAGTGAGTTCGTTAACTACCATCCAGATCCAATGCTAAGCTTTAAACACCAGAGGGTTCATATATCGCTTGTCCCGGAACTTACACATCATCTCAACCTTACCCCTCCCTGCTTGCGGACAGGAAACGAGCCTTAGATAACTGGTCCAGCCTTCCGCTGAATATATTGGTTAAGGTAGTCTTACTCAAGATGATGGTTCTCCCAAAATATCTATATGTCTGGCAAAACCTTCCACTCCTGATCGCCAATACTTGGTTTAAACATCTTAACAGGATCTTCCAGATGGTCCTTTGGGATAATGCCGTCAGTCAACGCTTGATGGGGGGATAGGGCTAGCGGACATTAAGCTTTTTTGCTGAGCGTCCCTTGATTATCAATGACTGGATGAACGAGTGATGGAGTGATCCTACATACTGCGCAGAGCTGGCCCTATTGGATCTAGACAGGATCCTGGGATTCCTGTAACGTAGTCCTATCCCAGCTCACATGTTGGAACATACAATGGTCGTGTTACTATACTGGCGTGCGGTGCTCCGCTTTACACAATGGGACCAAAAATTGACACAGCAAACCCCATTGTGGACCAGCCGCGGGCTGCGTCACACATCCCAGATGGAGGGATTTGGATACTGGGACAAGATTGGGATTACGAAACTGGGCAACATATGGAATGGGGCTTACATAAGAACCTTCGAGAACTCCAGATACACTTTCAGCTAATGCAAAAACAACAATTGATGGACAGAACGCAGAACAATGTCATACAATCACCCCAGTACAGAGATCTGGGCCTAAATCCATCGTTTTTTTGCTCACCATGCCATTCCAGTTTGAACCCAGCCATATGCAAATCAGTCTTGACCCTGTGCCTCACAGGAACAGTCCAGCCCGAACTGCCAAGCCAGGTCCTCCCTGGACTGGAAACAAGCATCCTAGGACCGGTTTCGGGGTTTCACCCCTCTTCAGCCAGGATACCTTGATTCCAGTGGCATGGAGAGCACGGGACCCACGTCTGGGCATACCCGTCCCACTCGGGGTGACAAATGCAAAAACAACAATTGATGGAAGGAACGCAGAACAATGTCATACAATCACCCCAGTACAGAGATCTGGGCCTAAATCCATCGTTTTTTTGCTCACCATGCCATTCCAGTTTGAACCCAGCCATATGCAAATCAGTCTTGACCCTGTGCCTCACTTTCAGCTAAGCCAGCCCAGTGCCATAAGTACATACAGATTAGGTACGCACTGGCTGTACGCTGTTCGGGCCTTTCCGAATTTCCTGAGAATAGCCCTCTGGAGGCACAACTGTGGTGTGCAGTGTGGGGCGAGGCGGAGTGTCCAAGATATTTCACTCCTTTGTAAATAATGCGCCAGCCACGTTTGGGTCCCTGAAACAGAAATGAGAGGCATGGGTGGGGGGAATTGATGACTCAGACTAGAGAGACCTGCAAATCTCCCCTGGGAGATCGAGATATCCTCCAGACTCCAACTCATTCAACTGAAAAACCTGCATACAACGTACCTTATGCCCACCACCTCTGGTGTGCCTGAAGACTCTCTACACCCAGATGCTTCTGCTGTACTCACCTCGAAACAGTCGTCTTTCACACGGTCTGGCAATGTCCCATGGTTACATTGCCAAACCGGTGATCTGATTCCAATATGATGTCCCATGATTACATCATACTGGAATCAGATCTCCAGAACACTCATGCGCGTGCTGGGTAGACACATTGAGTTAAAACCCAGGGTGGCTTTACTGGGCATCCTGGAGGACATTGGGGGGCATAGAGGGGAACAGGTGCTGGTGTGACTGCCAATGGTGTTAGCCTTGCCTGACATTGCACGTAAATGAAACTCCCTGAACTCACCGACAGTCTCAGATTGGCGGAGGGCGATGGACTGGTGCTCAAAACAAGAAGAGTCCATTTACAAAGCGTGGGGTTGCCTGAAGAAGCATACCCAGGTGTGGGGCAAATAGAGGGAATATTATGGGCTTTGGGCGATGCTGTGATTCAAGTACCTATTCATGGGACCCGATGGGCCAGGATCCACGAGGGGTGGAGCAAGAATGATGTGTACAGCTGGTGATTGTGCATTGTCCTGTTCAATAAGATGGCAATAAAACTTTAATATAAAAAAAATAGATTGGACTATTTTGTTGTAGGACTGTCAATTTCTGTGTGCTCAAAGGCTTTTTCTAATAGCAGAGCTATTGTGGTTCTTAAAGGCTGTTTGGTGGCAACCTTTTCTTTTAGAGCACCAGCGGTGTGATGATATATGTATACACTGAGGGCCTTATTTATGGAGTTTTAGTGTAGGGCAGCTCAGCAATCACCTTGCTGCGCTTCCCTATGTCAAAGTGAAAGGATAGGAATGCACTATGTTTATCCAATACAGTGCACTCCTGTCCTTTCCCCCTGAGCTGGCGCCGTTTCGGCAGCCTAGCGCCAATGCAGGGACCATTGCAACATGGTGTAAGGGTGCCTGCGTTGTCAGCATCATTGTTTTTGTGCAGGAAGGGGTACCTTCCGGCACAAAAACAATACTGGGAGGCTAATTCCTCTTTCTATGTGTGGGACAGAATGCATGACACATGGAGAGAGGAAACAACGAGGACAAATAAAGTTATTTCTCCCTGTTGCGTCTCCTCTGGGGAGGCGTAAAATTTCGGCCCATCCCCAGGTTTACATGGTTTTGTAAATCTGGGTAAGCATCTATATTCCATGGGTGCTGAGTGGGAAAACCCACGCCAACACCCATGGAATGCCGTCCTAGCGCAGAGTAAGGCAATGCAATGATTTGCGTTGCCTTGCCTTACTCCATATCAATGAGGCCATTCAAAGCCACGTAAAGTGGCTTTGCAGAACCTCATAGATAGGGTTGAAAGATTTGCGCCACTGTTGCGTCACTAAAAGTGACGCAATGGCAACGCAAGCCTCTCATAAATATGCATCTGAATTTTTTAATAAAAGGTGTGGCCACCTGGAGATGTTTGATCAATCCCAAATCAACAATTACACAATAAGAAACCTACAACATATTTTCCACTACCTCTCTTAAGCTACAGGCATCATTGGCTCTAGTTATATCACAGATAGATTATGCAAATGTCATTTACATTTGGCTCAATAGAAAAATAATTGTCAAACTGAAAATAATCCAGAACGCAGCATCCAGATAAATTGGTACCACATTGACCCTGCCCCCAGATCACCTAAAAGGTGACTGGAGGCAAGAAGAATATCCTTTAAAATTAAATCCTCATCCATAGGCTTCAAATGTTAGAACTGCTCACCTGATGGTCTGAAATGTGCTTTGAGTCCACAACAAGAGGTAGGAAAGCACCATAGAAATGCTCCAATACAATGCAATACAATATGTAATAAAGATGGCATGGTAACAGAATATCATTGTCAGAATATTTACAGAGTCCTAAATATAATCTACAAAAATATAATTCCACTGGATTTAATAACAGAAAATCTTAAAACAAAGGGTATGATCTTTTGTAAAAGATATGTATGACACAATATCTATGTCAGAAAATATTTCTGCATACGATATTCTGACATAGACTGCATGGGTATTCAAGACCTCCCTCATGTATTGCTTGTTTGTGCTGCTCTGTGGAATAAATGACAACGACTTCTTAGATCAATATTTTTGAGATTTAATATTAATTTGGCAAAGAAGCCTTGGTTTTTAATTTACCTCTCCATCATCTGATGATGTTATAGGGATTATACATATTTTAAATTCTTTATGTTGTTTATAGAACTTTAACATTGGCTTTATAGTGACATTGGGTATCATGGGTTCTTCTAGATATCAAGTCAAGGTCAATATACATTTTTAATAAAAACTTAGACTGAGATTCACCTGCAGGGAGGTTTATACATGGAAGAAGAATTCTACAAGTGAGAACATACCAACCTCCAATTATTGAAACACATTTACTCTAATTTGGAGTACAAGTCTAAAGATATGTTGCAAACACTCTGCTGCAATTTCTGTTATTTTTTGCACCCCTCTCCCGCATAACTGTGAAGGCTAGAAATCAAGTTTAAAGGTTTCACTCTATAGTGTGTGGTCTTTCTGTAGGAGCTTCAGAAAGAACATTAGTGCTTCTGTCAAATTACCACCTGGATTAATGTGCAGGATGTGAGATGTTGGCCTGGTATATGCTGTCCACTAATTATAGTGGGCACCTTGCACCAGTCCAAACAACCCCTTATTGGAGATAGGTTAAAGACAACCTTTATTGAAAGCTATCCTAGTGGTAGCTATGGAGAGCAGCCTTCAGGCTAAGTCTTGAAGGAATGTAAAGCAGCTTGTTTTACCAGTCTATAATCTCTTGAGTGACCAAATGAAAGAGGACCACACCAGGTATATATTCAAAATGGATGTATTTATTGCTAAACACACCTCTCTAGTCTCTTTATGAGGCTAGAGTTTGAAGTACATAAGTTATAAGTTAGTTATCAACAGTAATAGCACAAATACACGTTTGAGCCCTAGGGGCGTACCAAACCATATACCAATAAAGTGGTATAAGAACCACGACTGAGCTAGACACAAGGCCTAGAGCCTGTAGAAGTGCTTGGACCACAAGGAACCACCCAAGGTAGTGACACAGGGGACCCACGGGGGACGCGTGCAGTGTGAGAACACAGCCGCGAATCGCCATTGACTTCTATGGGGAAAGTCGCGGTTGGAATTTTAAAGAAAAGGGACACTTAGAGGAGGACTGGGAGCAAACCCTTTTAGAACTAGGCTGTTCTAGTGTCAATACCCACGGGAGCACCGGAGTACTAGAGTTACCTCACCCAGGGGAGCCGGGTGCATAGGTGTCTTTCGGGGTCGGGTTTCGTCGTCGTTATCAATGGGGATCTGCTGCAAAGTGCTGCTGGCGGCCAAGTCGAAAGTGTTCGGGTGGATCCAAAGGTGGATCAAAGATCTGAAGAACCTGAAAGCAGAGGGGACAGAGTCTGGGTCACTAGCCAGTGACCAGGAAGGCGATGACCAGATGCCCACCGATGTCGAGTGCTTCAGGTAGGTTGACGGTTGTCTTGACTCTTCAGCCACGAGGTCCAGGAGGCGTCGACGATGACCAGGAGCTGGATTCGAGCTGTCCCACAACGTCTGTCGATTGCAGGGGTGTCGGCGACCGGATTGGCCCCAACAAGCCTTGGCAACGGCAAGTGTCGTGGAAATAGAAGAAGGACGGTGGTGCAGACCATCAAGGTCTGAGGGACTCACCCAGCGAGGGTAAGTCAGGGCACGCCTGGAGCAACCAGGGAAGCCCAAGCAGAAGAAGATTGGCCTTCGGGAGGGCCTACTACCCAACGGACTAGTGACCGCAAAGGAGCCTCGAGTGGACGCACTTAGAGCTGGGTCACGGGACACTCGTGGAGTGGAGGCCAGTGATCTTCGGTGCAGTCGGTGCTAGAGGCTGGGGCTACTTGGAGCCCAAAGCACAACTTCGTGGGAGACCCAGAAGAGGATGCACTTGCAAATGCAATCGGTGTCCAGGGGTCACAGTTCCACGTTACCCACGACAGCTACGGGCCTCAGCTTTTCTGGGGACTCAGGGCAGCCTCGGGGAAGTCTGAAAATCCACCTCTGGTGATGCAAAGACTTCGGCGTCCGGCAGGAGCTTCAGCGATGCAGACCGGACAATTGCTTCATTGGTGCCTGCCAAGCAGGGGAGTCACTCCTTGACCCCAAAGGAGATTCTTCAGTCCTCTAATCTTAAAGTAGAGCGTCGAAGGTCCAGGATTCTGTGTCAGAGTTGCGTCCAGGTAAATCTAAAGTCCTAAGGACTGGGGTCCCATACTTATACCAAGTTAGGGGTTGGACATACTCTGGGGACCCACCTATGGGAGGGTCAGGGCAGAGGGTGGTTACACCCCTTTCCCTTTGTCCAGTTTCACGCCAGAGCAGGGGCTGGAAGCCCCTGAGCCGGTTTGAACTGGGGTATGCACAGGGACACCAAATGTGCCCCCAGTGCAGGACTTCAAAGCACCAGAGAGTGCTCCCGCCCAGCCCCAATACACACTATCCTGTCTGGGGAGGTGGTTACACCTCCCTGGGACAGGAAACCTATTGTCCAGGCCTCCCTGCCGGAGTTTCGGTCAGCAGCAGGAGGCCAGACTCGTGTCTGTGGCAGCGGCATCCATTTTGTGATGCCAGGGCTCTAGAAAGAAGTTACCGGGCAGGCCGGTGGGTACATGTCTCTCCCTCTAGAAGGGTGGAATGCTACCCCCGCCGCCAGAACTGGCGGGGGGTAGTATTCCAAGATGTTTGACACCAAACTCGACATGTTTTGGTGCAGCCAGTCCAAAGTTAGCATTCTACCGCGAGGATATAATGCACTTAAGAGTATATGGTCAGGCTGCACTGCAAACAGCATCAGAGGCGGTACTCCGAACGCTGCAGAGCGGCTCTGCTCATGCAGGGGCACCCTCTCACATAAAAACCAAGCACTCTGCCTTCAGGATTGTCGAGGCCTGCCATAGGAGTGACTTATAGGTTTATAGGTGTGTGCAATGGTAGTGATATAGGTAGCCTATACCACTGTAAGGGGTGCATGCACCACCTTACTCAGGCTGCAGTAGCAGGCCTGTGGTGACATTTTGGCTGGCCTTCCAGGGGTGGCATAATACATGCTTCAGCCCCTGGCAGGCCTCTGAGGTACCTATGCCCTGGGTACATAGTATACCATATACTAGGGACTTATAAGGGCACTCCAGATTCCAATCAGAGATGTGCCTAAGGCACATGGAAACCATTTTAGAGAGGAAGCAGCTAGGCTGGGGTTCTGATTAGCAGGGCCCCAGCCAGACTAAAGTCAAAAAACAGTGAAGCATCAGCAAAAAGTGGGGGTACTCATGTGAAGCAGATCCTACTCTCCTACACAACCCCCCAAACGTAGGGACATTAAACTAACCTTGCCCAGTTAAGTCTTCATGTTCTAAGTGGAAGTACCTAGAGAGTCCATCTGCATTGGCATGGTTACTCCCAGGTCTATGTTCCACTGTGAAGTCCATCCCCTGTAGGGAAATGGACCACCTAAGCAGTTTGGGGTTTTCACCCTTCATTTGTTTTAGCCATAAGAGGGGCTTATGGTCTGTTTGAACAAGGAAGTGAGTACCAAACAAGAATGGCCTCAACTTCTTCAGAGCCCAGACCACAGCAAAGGCCTCCCTCTCAATGGCTGACCAACGTTTCTCTCTAGGGGTCAGCCTTCTGCTATTAAAAGCTACTGGCTGATCCTGACCTTCATCATTCAATTGTGACAGTACAGCCCCTACCCCCAATTCAGATGCATCTGTTTGGACAATGAACTTCTTGGAGTAATCAGGACTCTGTAGAATGGGAGCAGTGCACATGGCCTGCTTCAGGTCATCAAATGCCTTTTGACAGCTAACTGTCCACTGAACCTTTTTGGGCATTTTCTTGGAAGTTAAGTCATTCAGGGGTGTCACTATTGATCCATACCCCTTGACAAATCTCCTATAGTACCCAGTCAGGCCTAAAAGGCTCTCACCTGAGTCTGGGTAGTTGGAGCAGTCCAGTCCATGATGGTCTGGATCTTGCTCTGCAGTGGTTGAACCTGGCCTCCACCCACAAGGTGGCCCAGGTACACAACCTGACTCTGCCCTATCTGGCACTTGGTGGCCTTGATAGTCAGGCCTGCTTTCTGCAGGGCCTGCAAAACATTTCTGAGGTGGACCAGGTGATCCTCCCAGGTGGAGCTAAAGACAGCAATATCATCTAGATATGCTGCACTATAGGCTTCCAGACCTGTAAGGACTGTATTCACCAACCTCTGAAAAGTGGCAGGTGCATTCTTCAGACCAAAGGGCATCACCACAAATTGATAATGCCCACTAGGGGTTGAGAATGCTGTTTTCGGCTTTGCATCATCAGCTAGTCTGATCTGCCAGTAGCCAGCTGTCAGGTCAAATGTGCTTAGATACTTGGCTGAGGCCAAAGTGTCTATTAGCTCATCTGCCCTAGGTATTGGATGGGCATCAGTCCTAGTGACTGCATTGAGACCCCTGTAGTCCACACAAAACCTCATCTCTCTTTTCCCACCATTGGTGTGAGGTTTTGGCACAAGGACCACTGGACTAGCCCAAGGGCTATCTGAGGGTTCAATAACTCCCAAATCCAACATCTTCTGGACTTCTGTCCTGATACAGTCCCTGACATGGTCAGGTTGCCTATAAATCTTATTTTTAATAGGCAGACTGTCCCCAGTGTCCACTTCATGAGTGCAGCAGGTGGTCTGACTGGGTGTCAGTGAGAATATGTGCCTGAACTGATTGAGCACCTGTCTGCAATCAGTTTGCTGCTGGGCAGTGAGGCTGCCTGCCAAGGCTACACCATCCACTGACCCATCATCAGGGTTCTGTGAGAGCAGGTCAGGAAGTGGGTCACTCTCTTCCTCCTGTCCCTCATCAGTAGCCATGAGCAAGCCCATGTCTGCCCTGTCCACATATGGTTTTAATCTGTTGACATGGAGAACCCTGTGGGGACTCCTGGGTGTTCCCAGGTCTACTAAGTAGGTAACCTCACCCTTCTGTTCAACAATGGTATGGGGTCCACTCCATTTGTCTTGGAGAGCTGCTGGGGTCACTGGCTCCAGCACCCACACCTTCTGTCCTGGCTGGTAAACAGTCAGTACAGCCTTTGGTCATGCCAGGCTTTTTGAAGTTCCTGGCTAGCCTCAAGGTTTTTAGTTGCCTTTTTCATGTACTCAGCCATCCTGGAGCGGAGACCAAGTACATAGTCCACTATGTCTTGCTTTGGGGGCTTGAGAGGTAACTCCCATCCTTCCTTCACCAAGCACAATGGGCCCCTGACAGGGTGACCAAACAAAAGTTCAAAAGGGCTGTAGCCAACCCCTTTTGAGGCACCTCCCTGTATGCAAATAAAAGGCAGGGCAAGAGTATGTCCCATCTTCGCCTAAGCTTTTCTGGGAGCCCTTTAATAATGCCCTTCAAGGTTTTGTTGAATCTCTCAACTAAACCATTGCATTGTGGGTGATAGGGTGTGGTGAACTTGTAAGTCACTCCACACTCCTTCCACATTGCTTTCAAGTATCCAGACATAAAGTTAGCACCCATGTCCGATACAACCTCCTTAGAGAAGCCTACTCTTGAGAAAATTCCCAGGAGGGCCCTTGCCACCACAGGTGCTGTAGTGGTCCTAAGGGGAATAGCCTCTGTGTACCTGGTGGCATGATCCACTACCACCAGGATAAACCTGTGCCCAGATGCTGTTTGGGAATCCATGGGACCAACAATGTCAATCCCCACCCATTCAAAGGGAACCCCCACCACAGGTAGTGGTATCAGGGGGGCCTTTGTGGTGCCACCTGCCTTGCCACTGGCCTGGCAGGTTACACAGGAGCGACAAAACTCCTTGGTGTCTTCAGACATGTGGGGCCAGTGAAAGTGAGGGACAATTCTGTCCCAAGTCTTGTTCTGGCCCAGGTGACCTGCTAAGGGAATGTCATGGGCTAGGGTCAATAGGAAGCCCCTGAACTTCAGAGGTATAACCAACCTCCTGGTGGCACCAGGCTTGGGGTCTCTACACTCTGAGTACAAGAGTCCATCATCCCAATTCAGAGTATGGGGACCACTAGCTTTCCCAGCAGCCTCAGCAGCAGCTTGCTGTCTGAGGGGTTCAAGAGAGGGGCAGCTCTGCTGCTCCTGGCTCAGATCTGCCCTGGAAGGGCCCCCTGTCCCCAAGAACTCAACCTGGTCAGGTTCAAGCTGCTCTGGGACAGTTCCTTCCTCAGGACTGAGATCATCCCCCTCAAGAGACTGATCTTCCTTCTGAGCCAAAGGGGAAGGCACTGCCTTTACCCTACTACTCCTCTTCTTGGAGGGCACTTGGTCCATTATTCCAGAATCCAAGGCCTGTTCAGTGTTAGACATTTTGGCTTGTGACCTGGTCACAGCAAACACATCTGCAGGGATGCCCAGCATTTCTGCATGGGTCCTGAGCTCCACTTCTGCCCAAGCTGAAGTTTCTAGATCATTGCCAAGCAAGCATTCAACTGGTAGGTCTACACTTACCACAACCTTCTTAAGGCCAGTTACCCCTCCCCAGGAGAAGTTAACAACTGCCAGAGTATGGTCTGTTCTGACATTGCTAGCATTGGTCACTTGGTACATTTCACCAAGTATAATCTGCCCAGGATTCACAAGGTCTTGTGTCACCATGGTGACACTTGCCCCTGTGTCCCTAAATGCCAAAGCCTCTTTTCCATTTATCAATGGCTGTTGTCTGCACTTGCCCAGATTACTGGGACTCACAGAGGAGGTCACATCCATGCCTCCATCACAGACTAGGACAGCCTGAGTGAGTTCTCTGACTAGGTCAGAGCTCATCTCCTTACCCAGGGTCAACCCTACTAAACCCTTGGCTTGTGTAGTCCCACCACCAACTGTAACTGCACTAGGGGGAGCAGGTGCCTTAGGGGCATTGGTGGGGGCTGGAGTAGAGTCTTTGGACTTGGTGCAATCACTGGTCCAGTGGGTCTTTTGCTTACAGACCTTGCACCATGGTTTCTTTTGGCCTTTCCCTTTGTTAGACTGTGAATCCCCACCTGAATAAGATTTTTGGGGGCCTTGTGAAGACTTCTGGTCTTTACCCTTCTCCCCACCCTTATCAGAGTTCTTAGAATCTTGCTTCTTTGGGTCACCACCTTGGTTCTGTACCTTCTGCCTCACCCTGGTTCTGACCCATTTGTCTGCCTTCTTTCCCAATTCTTGGGGAGAGGTCAGATCAGAGTCCACCAGGTGCTGATGCAACAGCTGATTTTGACAATTATTAAGAATCTGCTCCCTCATGATAAGATTGTACAATCCTGTGAAGTCACATACCTTACTGCCCAATAACCAACCTTCCAGAGCCTTGGCAGAACAATCAACAAAGTCCACCCAGTCTTGAGTCTGTGCTTTTTGGGTATCTCTGAACTTTAACCTGTGTTGTTCAGTGGTTAGGCCAAACCCATCAATCAGAGCACTTTTCAAGACTGTGTAATTATCAGCATCCTCCTCTCTAACAGTGAGGAGCTTATCTCTACCTTTGTCTGCAAAGGAGAGCCACAAGATTGCTGCCCACTGCTCCTGAGGGACCCTCTGTACTTTGCAGGCCCTCTCCAGTGCAGTTATCCATTTGTGGATGTCATCCCCACTCTGGTAGGGAGGGACAATCTTGCTCAGGTTTCTATGGTCATAAGACCTTTCCCTATCTCTGGGGAAATTGCTGCCACCATGGGACTCTAGTCCCATCTTTTTTCTCTCTTTGTAGAGATCTAGGGACTCCCTGTCTATAGCCAACTGCTGTTTTCTGAGCTCAAGCTGGGCCTGCTCATACTGAATCAGTCTCTTTCTCCTGTCATGAGAGGATTCTCTCCTATGAGAAGAGACAGAGGTCCCTATTGAGGTGTCAGAGTGGTTAGACTCCTGAGAAGGAGATCTAGCCCTTCTTGGCACACTCTCAACTCTTCCTGGGGGGACAAAGGTGAGGTCAACCTGATCCTCCCCTTCATCCACAGGAATAGCTGGGTTTTCCAGGGCAAGGTCATTGTCACCTTCTTGGCCAGTTTCAGAGGGGGGGGCCTGGGTTTCTTCACCCCTGACCCCTTCCTCATCTTCTGCCACACCCTCTCTGCCTACCCCCTCAGACCCTAGGGGTCTGCTGAGATCATCAGCCAGTAACACCTCCCTGAGGTGTTGGGTGCTGGCACTTTTGCCTGCCTTCAGCTTCCTAGTATTGCATAATGCTCTCAATTCCAAGAATGGGAGTTTATCATACTTGGAGGGAAGAAGCCCACTGGCTTCTGGCAAGGACTCACTGGGTCCTGGCTTTGAAGACATTACTAGTGAGGTGTGGTGTATGCACTACCTACTCTAGTGTGGCCTACTAAACTCTCTTGAGTTGTAGAAAGGGTGTGCTATCCCTTAACACACAACTCTAAGTTCAGTAGAACTTACTGTATACTAAGCTTGATTTATATGTACCTAAGGTACCCTTAGTGGTTTTCAGTTGATCAATTCAATTGAGATTATCTGGTAAAACAATAGCAAGCTGGATTCCCACACGCTGCACACCAATGTGAGATGTTGGCCTGGTATATGCTGTCCACTAATTATAGTGGGCACCTTGCACCAGTCCAAACAACCCCTTATTGGAGATAGGTTAAAGACAACCTTTATTGAAAGCTATCCTAGTGGTAGCTATGGAGAGCAGCCTTCAGGCTAAGTCTTGAAGGAATGTAAAGCAGCTTGTTTTACCAGTCTATAATCTCTTGAGTGACCAAATGAAAGAGGACCACACCAGGTATATATTCAAAATATATGTATTTATTGCTAAACACACCCCTCTAGTCTCTTTATGAGGCTAGAGTTCGAAGTACATAAGTTATAAGTTAGTTATCAACAGTAATAGCACAAATACACGTTTGAGCCCTAGGGGCGTACCAAACCATATACCAATAAAGTGGTATAAGAACCACGACTGAGCTAGACACAAGGCCTAGAGCCTGTAGAAGTGCTTGGACCACAAGGAACCACCCAAGGTAGTGACACAGGGGACCCACGGGGGACGCGTGCAGTGTGAGAACACAGCCGCGAATTGCCGTTGACTTCTATGGGGAAAGTCGCGGTTGGAATTTTAAAGAAAAGGGACACTTAGAGGAGGACTGGGAGCAAACCCTTTTAGAACTAGGCTGTTCTAGTGTCAATACCCACGGGAGCACCAGAGTACTCGAGTTACCTCACCCAGGGGAGCCGGGTGCATAGGTGTCTTTCGGGGTCGGGTTTCGTCGTCGTTATCAATGGCGATCTGCTGCAAAGTGCTGCTGGCGGCCAAGCCGAAAGTGTTCGGGTGGATCCAAAGGTGGATCGAAGATCTGAAGAACCTGAAAGCAGAGGGGACAGAGTCTGGGTCACTAGCCAGTGACCAGGAAGGCTATGAGCAGATGCCCACCGATGTCGAGTGCTTCAGGTAGGTTGACGGTCGTCTTGACTCTTCAGCCACAAGGTCCAGGAGGTGTCGACGACAACCAGGAGCTGGATTCGAGCTGTCCCACGACGTCTGTCGATTGCAGGGGTGTCAGCTACCGGATTGGACCCAACAAGCCTTGGCAACGGCAAGTCTCGTGGAAATAGAAGAAGGACGGTGGTGCAGACCAGCAAGGTCTGAGGGACTCACCCAGCAAGGGTAAGTCAGGGCACGCCTGGAGCAACCAGGGAAGCCCAAGCAGAAGAAGATTGGCCTTCGGGAGGGCCTACTCGCCAACGGACTAGCGACCACAAAGGAGCCTTGAGTGGACGCACTTAGAGCTGACTCACGGGACACTCGTGGAGTGGAGGCCAGTGATCTTCAGCGCAGTCGGTGCTGGAGGCTGGGGCTACTTGGAGCCCAAAGCACAACTTCGTGGGAGACTCAGAAGAGGATGCACTTGCAAATGCGATTGGTGTCCAGGGGTCATGGTTCCACATTACCCACGACAGCTACGGGCCTCAGCTTTGCTGGGGACTCAGGGCAGCCTCGGGGAAGTCTGAAAATCCACCTCTGGTGATGCAAAGACTTCGGTGTCCGGCAGGAGCTTCAGCGATGCAGACCGGACAATTGCTTTGTTGGTGCCTGCCAAGCAGGGGAGTCACTCCTTGACGCCAAGGGAGATTCTTCAGTCCTCTAATCTTAAAGTAGAGCATCGAAGGTCCAGGATTCTGTGTCAGAGTTTCGTCCAGGTAAATCTAAAGTCCTAAGGACTGGGGTCCCATACTTATACCAAGTTAGGGGTTGGACATACTCTGGGGACCCACCTATGGGAGGGTCAGGGCAGAGGGGTGGTTACACCCTTTCCCTTTGTCCAGTTTCGCGCCAGAGCAGGGGCTGGAAGCCCCTGAGCCGGTTTGAACTGGGGTATGCACAGGGACACCAAATGTGCCCCCAGTGCAGGACTTCAAAGCACCAGTGAGTGCTCCCGCCCAGCCCCAATACACACTATCCTGTCTGGGGAGGTGGTTACACCTCCCTGGGACAGGAAACCTAATGTCCAGGCCTCCCCTGCCGGAGTTTCGGTCAGCAGCAGGAGGCCAGACTCGTGTCTGTGGCAGCGGCATCCATTTTGTGATGCCAGGGCTCTGGAAAGAAGTTACCGGGCAGGCCGGTGGGTACATGTCTCTCCCTCTAGAAGGGTGGAATGCTATCCCCGCCGCCAGAACTGGCGGGGGGTAGTATTCTAAGATGTTTGACACCAAACTCGACATGTTTTGGTGCAGCCAGTCCAAAGTTAGCATTCTACCGCGAGGATATAATGCACTTAAGAGTATATGGTCAGGCTGCACTGCAAACAGCATCAGAGGCGGTACTCCGAACGCTGCAGAGGGGCTCTGCTCATGCAGGGGCACCCTCTCACATAAAAACCAAGCACTCTGCCTTCAGGATTGTCGAGGCCTGCCATAGGAGTGACTTATAGGTTTATAGGTGTGTGCAATGGTAGTGATATAGGTAGCCTGCACCTATAGGTGACTGCAGTAGCAGGCCTGTGGTGTCATTTTGGCTGGCCTTCCAGGGGTGGCATAATACATGCTTCAGCCCCTGGCAGGCCTCTGAGGTACCTATGCCCTGGGTACATAGTATACCATATACTAGGGACTTATAAGGGCACTCCAGATTCCAATCAGAGATGTGCCTAAGGCACATGGAAACCATTTTAGAGAGGAAGCAGCTAGGCTGGGGTTCTGATTAGCAGGGCCCCAGCCAGACTAAAGTCGAAAAACAGTGAAGCATCAGCAAAAAGTGGGTGTACCCATGTGAAGCAGATCCTACTCTCCTTCACAGGATATTTACAAATGGAACTAATTCATATTCCACTCTCACACATACATCAGGTAAATTTGCTGAATAATTCATCTGAGTGATAAACTTAGTGTATTTTCTCATTATAAATATTTTAATCAAATTTGTTAAAGGAACTAGTGAATTGATCACAAGAATATTAGTTTCATTTGAGGGTGAAGTTATTTTAATGCTGCCCTTTAGTGTTTTCTTTGGTGGGTTCATTAAAGTTACATTATTGTTCATATTTTTCTGTATCTAAACACTGCAAATGGAAATTAAACAAGAAATATCAAACAATAATTTAATATTTTAAAGTAAATTTGAGAATACCATTGTGCCGCCATGCTATCAGAGCCTCTGCCATGTGCTCTGCAAGTTTTGAATGCTGACAAGGAGCTACTACTTGACATCAGTAGTCTAGCTTTATATTGACTGAGGGCAGGCTGGGTGACTGTATGAGTGAGCAGACAATCAGACAGTGGTAGAGGCAAGATGATCTTGCAGACAAAGGCCCTCCCTGCATGATCACCAGCTTCTCGTTTAAAAAAGCTTCTCATATGAAAGATAAAGTGCTGTGTTTACTGCACCAGTGAACATCAAATGAATCCCCTCCCAGTGCACAGGAATTTGTAGCGGCCAATGGAGTATACAGGGTACTCCCTGTCAATCAAGAGGTGGGGAGCGGATGATCCTGCAGGCAAAGCCTCTATGTACATAAATGTCAGTATCTGGTTTACAAGAGCCTCACATTCACTGTTCACTTGTTAAATATAAAGGGGTAGATTACGATGCCGTTTGGAAGGGCTCTGAATCGGATTCGGGTTTCCCGAAGCCAATTCAGAATACTTGTTGCCGACCGAATCGTACACAGTTCTCAACGACCGCTTACGAGGGCCGTAAACTGGTAGGTCTGTCCGAATCGGTTCCGAAAGGCATTCAGATAGGTCGAGTCTTTCGGAGCCGAATCGTACAGCTCTATGGACTCGTTTTCTGAGCGAGCAATTACGATGACCGATTCGGACAGCCGGTCCAAATTGGTTTCTCCATAACGAATCGGCTGCCGGAATCTGTCTTTGGGGGCCCGTAGCAGGCCCCCCTTTATCCAGGGCCCTCCGAATCGGGCCCGTGGGGGTACCCAAGGGACCCCGTTTCCAACCATGCACAGTTTGGCAGGCACCATGGGGTGCCTGCTACAGGGTGCAAGTTTTTCCCCAGCCACCACTTACTTAAATGGGAGCCTGTGTTCTCCTTCGGAACACAGGCTCCCATTGAAGTCAATGGGAGTCTGACCAAATTGTATCCGGAAGCATCCGGATACATCCAAATCCCTCATTCGGACTCACCCGATCCGAGTCGTCCGGAAAGTATTCCGGGACTGATTTGGTAGAAATGGTTTCCGGACTAGATCGTAATCGGCCTCAAAGTGTTTTGCGCACAGCAACAGCAAACATTGATGTTTTTCCTTGGCAGCTCTATCCCACTCTAAGCATCAACATCATTTTCCAAACATCCATCATCCCATTTTATGTAAAAAAAAATAATATGTAAGAATCTATGACCCAGCCAACTTCTGTCTGTTTACTCACCCTGCCTCCCTGTCAAGTTCCACAAAATAGCCCTAGCTCTTCAACTTCAGAGCTATATTGCTCAGACTACTGATGGCGTGCCAGTTGAGCCTCCTCCCATGCTGCATCTCCAAAACTACCACTATGCAAGTGGAAGACATTGGTGCATATTCACAAGCCCCTAGCAGGAATGTCACTTTTAAAGACGTTCCTGTGGTGATAGGTGCTTCGCCTTATTTACAAGGCGGCGTTACGCTGCCAAAAGTGGCTTAACCCTGCCATGTAAATAAGGCACCCTTTCACTCTACACTTAGTTTGAAAGGGGCGTGCAATGGGTGTTGTGGTGGGCGTTCTGCCGCAACACCCTTGATTTTGACGCTGCCCCATATTTACAAGGGTGGCGTAATTATGGAGCAGCGCCAAAATTAAGACCAGGGAAAACCTTGTCTTAACATGGCGAAACGAGGAGAAAAACTTTATTTCTCCATGTTTTTGCTGTTTCTATGTGTGCTGCATTGTGCAGCACACATAGAAACAGCAAACTGCCATTGATTGTTTATGTGCAGGAAGGTGTCCTTTCCTGCGCATAAACAATCATTAAAAAAAATGATGAGTTGTACCTAGTTACAAAACGCCATTACTGATTGTTTATGTGCTGGAAGGGACACGTTCCTGCACATAAAAATCTTTCCCTGAAACGCAGGCACCCTTGCACAATGGTGCAAGAGTGCCTCGTTGGCGCTAGGTGCCTACATTTACCGCCAGTGCTAAGAGAAAGACAGGGGTGCACTGGATTTTTGTGAATACGGCACATCCCTGCGTTTGGAAACTGTCAGAGCGCGGCGTTAGCCTTCTTGGCTTAATGACGCGCTCCGACAGTTTCCTAGTAAATATGCCCCATTGTTCCCCAATCATAGAGTTTGACGTCAATGTTTCTAGTCTTTCCTGGCAATCTGATTACCATCCATCCAAATGGCCTGGGCAAAATCCCCCATAAGATATGAAGTCTGACAATTTTTCTTCATAGCACCTATGCTTTTCAATTTGTAGATGGAGTGCCACAGTCTCCACTGGCCAAAGTATTGAACTCCATTAATATGCGGAAGCTATTCAACTATATCTAAAGGTATCCTCTACACTTCACATCCAATGGCTGAGAAACTGACTTGACACCATTCAGTCCTAGATTGTAGTAGTAGAATACATAAAACTGAAACTCACTAAAATAAAGTTTATTATAGGTGCAAAAATTGATCACAAGAACGACCTTCTTGTAAGAGTAATATAAGTAAACTACAAATCCAACTGGCCACAGCAGCCAGAGTGGTCACTAATACACCAAGGACTGTCCATATCTTTCCCATTCCTCAGAAGTCATACTGGCTTCCAGTAGTTTCATGGATTCAATTGAAGAGACTCACCATCATTCATGAGTCAGTGCAGTAGCCCCAATTACCTTATGCAATGATTTCTGCCCTCTCGGCTAGATAGCGAATTGCAATTAGCCGCAAAGAAACTGCTACTTTGACCTAAAAGTATCAGAAAGAAGCCGTATAGAAGACCCTAGCCAGAGGGATAGCTCAATGAGTTGAACATTCACCGCTGGGACAAAACAATGAGTAGCTCGTCACAAGTTTGAATCCTGGCAAGGCCGACATAGCCTTCTATCCTCCGGAAATTAGGTAAATTGAGCGTCCCAAATTAGGTAATAATAATATCTTGCAAACAACAGAAGAGTTGCATGTAGCTCTATATAGAAAAAATACAAGTTTCTGTATGTCGCTTGAGGTTGGTTGAATTCTTAACCTAAGTTCTCAAGCTCTGTTATTGTCTCCTTCATTTTAGGAAAGGTCCTAAAAACACACCTTTTCTGTGCTGTACTCTCTCCATGTAGCCCCTTATAATAAGGAGGTCGTACTGCAGTCACAGTAGCATTTAGTGACCTTAACTGGTTTTTGATGCTTTACTAAAATTAATGGTTTTCTGATCCTCATCAATGGAAGTGACTATACCGCGGAATAAGAATTAACATCAGCATCCTGCACATACTTTATATTTAATTTATCGGTTTGAACTGGCCTCCGCCATCTCGAGCGGTAAATAAAAATAATGTATAAAGATTGCCACTACATATGCATGTACATGCACTGCAACCATATTTGCATGATTTTTCTTTTTCTTTAAGAAATATCTTTCAAAGATGGCTACCACACTTAAGTGCACACAAAAAGCAGCCATATTGTAATTTTTGTCTTATAGCAAAAGAAAAACTATTCAAAGATGGACCCCGTACGTACACATGCATAGGCCTTTCATCTTTTCTTTAGCTTTAAGGAAAATCATTACACGATAGCCAATGAACTGGCGTGCATTTATACATTGGCCATCTGGTGTAAAAGTTTTGGCAAAACCATAGGTTTTATAACAAGACCCATTAACTTGCTGATGCTTGTAATTCCTCTGGTGACTTTAATATGTGCTCCTATTTATCAAAAAGAGAGGGGGGGACGGTGGGAGCTGATTGTTACTGATTTCCATCAACCTGGCGGCACTGAAAAATTTAGGCCGCTAGTGATACTTTATTTAAACTCACTTTGGTCCTGAAGAAGCGCTTTGGATCTCCTCCAGAGGCCACAGATAGCGCGAAACATGTTGACCACTAGAGACACCCACTAAGGACTCATATCTATTGCACAGCATGAGAGAAGCGCCGAAATTGGTCTGAGCGGGCTGATGTAGTTAGGGCCTGGGAGCTTGTGCCTGTCTCCTTCCGGCTGTGCAGCACAGCTCGGGTTGGAGACATGTAAGTGCGCATGTTGGTTTTGCCGTCCTAAGACAGCCGGCCAAACAAACATGCACTTATGGTGCCCACCACTCCTCCTCCCTGGCCGCTGTTGGCATTGGATGGGCGCTCTCCGCCCTAGACTCAGTGGACTCGGCTGACTAGGCTGAGTCAGTGTAAAATAAAATGATAATAAAATGGTTTTATTATTATTTTAATTTTCATCTGCTGCCTTTCAGCAGTGGAGCGACGCTCCTCCGCCCTAATTGAGGAGCCGCCCCTGGAACTAAGGAGTCTGGCCTGACCACTGTTGCTTTACACAAGTGCTGGATCATATCCTTCTTAACTTGATCCACATAGGGCCTAATTATAGGCAGCCTGCTAAAATGTGATCCTCAAACAAACACCTGTTTTCACAAATAAGTAGTGCAAGGTTTATTGCGCCTGGTACTTCCATTTTGTCAGGGCAAACCTTCTGAAATATAAGAAAGGGAAAATTAAGCACCAAAATCTGTATGAAATTGCCCAAAAGGTTGGAATATACAAGAATTATCACATCTAATAAATTCCGAACACCTCAATGTTGGATTTTATTGGGAACAATAATTGTCATATCTGACACAGGTCACTGCTGAAGAGTCCCCATGTCTTAAATTGCCACATCAGTTATTGTGTTTGATGTGTATCTTTGCAAACAGAGATACAGAAAGTTACTTTATCATTTGTGGGAAAGACATTTTCTCTCTTTTCTTGTTTTTATGGACTGAGCAATCCTTGCATGCCCATTTCAGAGAGATTCAGCTTGGAAAGGCAACAGGGGGTCACTGCCTTTCTGAAACCATGGCAACAATTACTGAAGAATGCAAAGTATCAGCTGTTTTAATATTGTTTTTCTGATTGTGGATTTCATTCCATGCATGACCTATTTGTGATTACTGTTCATGTATTTTATCATTCTTTGCAACATGGCCTTTACCCTACGGAAAGTAAGACACTGTTGGCATCTGAACTATCCAAGACAGTTAAATGAACATTACTTTTGAGAACATTTTGGATATTATTTACAAAGGTAAATTTATATGAATAGATTCACTACAAGTAAATATACTCCTTCACTATTGAGGTACTTTACTACTTTTAGCTATTTCACATCTACTGGTTTAAAGTTACTCAAAAATGTAGACTTACATGCCACCAACCCCTGAAATAGAAGATAAAGTCAGTAAAACATCAAATACAAATATAAGGTAACTACTAATTGTGACTTTATGACATATTTGATGTTCTGCACACTCGGCGTAAACCCCTGCAATTGGGGTGGAGATCTCAGCATGGGGCGGTATAGAGCAACTTTGAAAGATTTATTTAACATTTTAAAAGAATTATAACAATATTTTTATGTTAAATATTAATGCAAATTAATGTTATATATCAATTTCAAATGAAAACAATTATAAAGCATTTTACAGAATTAATAACTTAATTTTAAATTAAAATGTTAATTATTTTGAATATATTAAATCAACATAAAATTATTCTTCTGAAGTTTAATTTAAAAACAATTCCCTCCTAAACTGAAATATATATATATATGTATGTGTATATATATATATATTTTTGTAATGTATTTAAAATTATTAAAAGTGATGTATAAAATTAATTAAAAGTAATCTAATAAATGTTAATACATATTAATGTTACATTACTTTAAAATAAAATCTACCTGTGCTACTGGCACCCAATCAACTGCACATGGCTGTGCACAGAAAGTATTGAGCATTCAGTATGGCATGTGGCCAGGCCCTGCACCCCACCTGATACTGGTGGGCAACCCCCACTGTGAACAGACTGCAGCTATGGGCAGGGGGTTGGGCGCAGGGATTGTCCTACTGACGATTCCCAAGGGTTGGCCCAAAGTTTTTGGCCAGCCCTTTCTTTTTTTATAAAAGTTTTAAGAATTTGTGAATCCTAAATAGGATTTGTACATCTGGGGCAAACTTCGCACCCAAAGGTTGTATTAGGATCATGAGTAAGATTTCCTGGGATTCAGGTGAACTTAGAAAGGCCTCATGGTTTATAAATATTCCCTCTCATACACTCTCACTCTCCGTCTCTCTTTCTCAGTCTCTCTCTCTCTGTGTATATATATATATATGGGTGTATATATATATATATATATATATATATATATATATATATTACCTACTGGCGGTTGCCAGTAGGTAGTTATAGTTAGAACCTAGTTTCCATAGGAAAAGCATTTTTTGATTTGCTAATAACTTTGGCGTCGTTTGACGAATCTTCCTGAAATTCTCCCAAAAAAAGTCTATCCAGGTCAGCTCCTATCCTGAAAGTTTAGGGATGATTCGGCAAGCGGGGGCTGAGAAAAAAGGGGGGTCCCAAAACTCGTTTTCTCCATGTTAATTTCCATAGGAAATTTTGCGACGAGCTACAGCCCGAACTGCTGAACGGAATTACCCCAAATTTGGCAAAAAGGTAGAGCTTGGTTCAGAAAGCGATCTTTTTTTTTAAATGGTGTAAATCCGTTCAGTAGTTTTTGAGAAATTCAAAAAATAAGAGTCAAA
Source organism: Calotriton arnoldi (assembly GCA_963921515.1). Taxonomy (NCBI): domain Eukaryota; kingdom Metazoa; phylum Chordata; class Amphibia; order Caudata; family Salamandridae; genus Calotriton; species Calotriton arnoldi. The sequence continues at coordinate 1,269,179 of CAWUFW010002294.1, forward strand.
AATCAATTTCCCATAGGAAACTTTGTGCAAGGCTACAGCCGAAACTACTGAACGGAATTACTCCAAATTTGGCTGAAAGGTAGTGCTTGGGTCAGAAAGCGACCTGTTTCAAAATGGTGTAAATCCGTTCAGTAGTTGCTGAGAAATTAGAAAAATAAAAGTTTCGATATCTGGGCGGAGCCTAAGTCGCGTGCGCGAGCTTCACTGTGATTGGCTGCTAGTAGTCCAAACCAGGAAGTGTTGGCAGCCATCTTGTGGCTCGGTAGAAGTGAGTTACCCGAAAACAGAGAAACAAAGGTATAAAACAAGAGAAGGGTGCAGGGTAGAAAAACCCTGACCCCCTAGGCCTGCTCAGGGGCTCCCAGAAGGAGCCCCAGGGCAAAAAAAATCATTTAAAAAATAAATAAAAAATCGGCAAAAATTTGCGCTGGGGTCGCGGGTTCTCGCGTTTCATTTTAATGAGGCCCTTGGGTGGGCTATGTTCCGGGGGTATTTCTTAAAAAATAATAGCAGGGGCTCGCAGGGGTTGCGGGGGTGCGCTGGGGTCCGCGCAGCCCCGGGGCTTCACTCATGTTGGGAGGGGCGTTGCGCGGACCCCCTTCTGGAGCCTTCTATGTGCTTGTAACTTTGGCGTCGTTTGACGAATCTTTATGAAATTATCCAAAAAGTTTCTCTTGTTTTGATTAGCTCTTATATTGAAAGTTTGGGGGTGAATGGTGTAGGAGGGGCTGAGAAAAAAAAGAGGGTCCTAAAACGTGTTTTCTGCATGCAAATTCCATACGAAAGTTTACAGAAGACTACAGGTGAAACTGCTGAACGGAATTACGCCAAATTTGGCAGGGAGAAAGGTGATGGTCCAGAAAGCACGCTTTTGTTTAAATGGTGTAAATCCGTTCAGTAGTTTTTGAGAAATATCAAATTTTACAGATATCGATATTTGAGAATTCTGACATGTGATTGGCTGAGGGGTTACAAGCACCAGCTTGCGGCTTATTGGCTGTGAATGGTTGAAACCAGGAAGTGTTGGCACCTATTTTGTGATTTACTCCGTCAGCTCGCATCTCTCCGTGTAGAAGCCATTGGGTTTGTAGTTTTACCTCTGTGAGGCAACACTGGCATCTGTGTCTGTGTGAGATATGCCTTTCACGCTGCCTCTCTTCATATCACCAGGTCGCGGCTATGCCTTTAGAAGCCCGTCCGTCGGCTCGGAGCTCTGTGAGTCAGTCTGTCGGTACGATCCCCTACACTACCCAAAGACTATCCAAACACCACTGCACTGTCGTAAACTCTAAAACACTACCCCCAGCACAATCCCCTACACTACCCAAACACCACTGCACTACCCTAAACCCTAAATCTACCCCCAGCACGACCCCCTACCCAAACACCACTGCACTACCCTAAACCCTAAAATACTACCCCCAGCACAACCCCCTACACTACCCAAACACCACTGCATTGTCGTAAACCCTAAAACACTACCCCTAGCAGGACCCCCTACACTATGCAAACACCACTGCAGTACCCTAAATCCTAAAACACTATCCCCAGCACGACCCCCTACACTACCCAAACACCACTAGACTACCCTAAACCCTAAAACACTACTCCCAACATGACTCCCTAAACTACCCAAACACCACTGTTCTACCCTAAAAACTAAAAGACTACCCCAGCACGACCCCCTACAGTACACAAACACCACTGCAGTACCGTGAACACTAAAACACTACTCCGAGGACGACCCCCTACACTACACAAACACCACTGCACTACCCTAAAACACTACTGCCAGCATGACCCCTTACACTACCCAAACACCACTGCATTTTCATAAACTCTAAAACACTACCTCCAGCATGATTCTTACACTACCCCAACACCACTGCACTACCTTAAACCCTAAAACGCTACCCCCAGCATGAACCCCCAAACAGTACACAAACACCACTGCACTACTCTAAATCCTAAAACAGTACTCGCTGCATGACTTCCCACACTACAGAAACACCACTGTGCTACCCTAAATCCTAAAACACTACTCCCAGCATGACCCCCTACACTACACAAACACCACTGCACTACCCTAAACCCCAAAACAGTACTCCCAGCATGACCCCTTACACTACCCAAACATTACTGCATTGTCGTAAACTCTAAAACACTACCTCCAGCACCATTCTTACACTACCCAAACAGCAGTGCACTACCTTAAACCCTAAAACGCTACCTCCAGCACGAACACCCTACATTACACAAACACCACTGTACTACCCTAAAGCATAAAACAGTACCAGTCCGTCGGTTCGCAGGTCTGCGTCTGCGAGCCGTCGTGTCCCTAGCTGTACATGTGAGAGCCAGTCCGTTAGGTGATAAGTGTGTCTCTGCTAGCAGGGCCGTTGGCCCATTGGTGTCCCCTTGCGAGTTAGACCCGAGCTCTCCCTCTGCGAGCCAGCACGCTGGTGTGCGTTTGCGAGCCGACGGCCCGTAGCTCTCCCTGTGCGAGCCGAGCCGACGGGCCGCAGCTCTCCCTCTGCGAACCTGCCCGACGGCCCGCAGGTCTCCCTTTGCTAGCCGGATCGCAGCTGTCACTCTGCGAACCGATATTGGGAATATAAGGCGGCTCTAAAAAGAGCCCTTGTGTTTATTAGTTGGAGCTACATATAAGTGCGGATGCACAGCTTCAGGTTATTCAGAAAAACTCGATTTCCCTGATCTGTGAAGTGTACTCCATCACTTCTGTAGATATCAGCCATAACAAAACGTATGTTGTTGTTGTAGATCGACCCCATTCTATGGTCTCTGAGGTATGCAGACACAGCTTTGTTGACATCCTTCCTAGATTTTTCAATCTGAGGACAAAATTGGTTTGACCATTTCCACTTCTGTCTTTGGCATATATTGGAATATACAAAGACAGTTTGAGGCAAAAGCAACATCAATTGTCGAAAGGTGTCTTTCATTAGCATTTCCTAACCTACACCAGTCAATGTGCCTAGGTCGTTTCCACCACAGTGCACCATCATGAGGTCAGGGTGTTGGAGATGCAAACAGGTTTTAACCAAAGGCAACAATTGGTGCCACTTCAATTCTCTCTGTCCAAACCATTTAATGTCCACATTTTGTAAACCTAGGTCTAAGTCAATACGTCTCTGTTCTGCATACCTCTTGCACCAGAAAACATAGCTATGTCCTACGATCCACACTAGCATTTTGAAGGTATGGCTGGGAAGTATGGATAGATGTCTGTAGCTCATGCAGTCCGTTCGTAGAATAAGAGATATGTTTAAAGGTGGGGAACTACTTTTTTTCTCATTCAAAACGATAACTGATTGGGAGATGAAAAGCATTGTTTTTTAAAAGTAGGGTGCACATTCGTTTTGTGGAAAAGCATCTTTGTGATTGGTTAAGAAAAAGCAGTTTAAACGTGGAGTACATATGATAGGATAAAATTTGGTCAACTCAACCACACCTGCTACTTGCATTTGGAAGGCACTGTTCGAACTTAAAACAATCGTGAACTTTTAACCTGCACGTGCCGTTAAATGTTCGAGAAAATGTTGCAAAAAAATATCGTTAGGTTTAAAACAATTGATGAACTTTTAACCTGCACGTGTTGTAGAATGTTCTAGAAAGTGTGTTGATAGAATATGTTGCACTTCTGCCTTCGTTGTGTCCTTGAATATTAAAAAAACTGTTTATATGGAAAATTCAAAAATAACCAATAGAGAGAAGTTTTGCAATCTAAAAGAATCAAGGAACTATTCTAATTTGTTCTTTACATGTATTTATGTGTGGAGTAACAAAATTACAGACACAACAGCACCAGGAAGAGGAACAAGCAGGGAGTGTGGGGACGGGGGAGATGGGCACAATGGCACACATGCACAATTAAGTACAGCACAACTACAGACAAACCATGGCTAAAATGAAACACACCAACAAGGAGCACAAGTCACACAACCCGCCAACATCACACCACTGAACAAGCACAGAAGTGAAAACCACACTGCCTGAAAGGGAGAAGGGTGAACAATACCTCACATGAAGGGACATCTCACACAGAATGCAGCACACACACATAGGAAGCAGAGCACACCAACATCCAACACAATGTTGTCCAAACACAACATTCGCACAATCGAACACAGGACACAAATGCACTCGCCTGTGGCGGATAAACGTCCAAAAGCGTCAGTACGAAACAGGCACATGAGAACGCATAAGTACAAACCCACAGTCCGGATGGGGTAGCAATTCACGTATGGCAGGCAGCCAGAGAGTCCGTGGCACACACATTGGCATACAAATGAAGACACAACACATTTGGAGACAAGTGAAAATGTGGAAACTTTATAAAATAAAGTGCGTGTCAGTACGGCCAAGAGTAGTGCCACGATATGCAGACAAATGCAGCAGCGTGCCTGAATAAGGAACGTAGGAAAACGTCCATGTTCACCTCGGGGTAGTCCATCACCAACACACGTCAGTGTCAAGCAGCGTTGGTTGTCCGCGCCTCGGACATGAGTCAACACCAATGCAGCCATGTCCACTGTCGTCTTGGGACATGTGACCAGATGCACAACGTGCAATGATGCGGCGGGACACGTGCAATGTGGCACATCGAGTCGTGGTTGCAGGTACCTTGTCACTCGTCCATGAACGCGAGTGCAGCTGCGTAAGCCACTATCTCTAATGAGTGATGGTTGGCCACAATATTTGACATGTCGTCGACGTAATCCATCAGCTGACCGGGACAGATGTGCTGACTCCAACCACTGTACCCAATGTGCACCAAAGCAGAATCGGGAAGTGGGTCAATTTGCTCACTGCATACTACGACACGTGCAATGTCCCAGGCCCAGTTCCCAACATGCATGCCAAACATCCATGCATGCCATAAACGGGCATCACCATGACACTCCTGGTCATGGACCAACAGGGGGCGCACACACCCGTCGTAATCCATGTCAGCTACGCACACGTTGGAGAGGCACACTTCCATGCACCACTCGGATAGGCACGTGCGACATTGCAATACAGGTTGAACGCAGGTGACGTCCGCAATGCGGAAGCTCAGCCGGTAAGTGATCCGCAGCACTGCCAAAGGCAGTGCACCCAGGACATGCAGCAGACGTGCAAGGTATAGGTGGACGTGAATGGAGTCGACCATGTGTTCGGGATGCCCTGCCATTGCGTCAGTGGCTCTGCTTGTAGCTGCACTGGCTTGCCGTGTGCCAGTATTGTGGATGAAATGGCACAGCTTGGTGCAATGAGCCGGGTCTGTGTGCCATGGGTGCAGGGCAGGGGTGTGGTGGGAGTACGTGTGAAGGCCATTTCATGCACGCTAACTACGACGAAGGACTTTTGAGTGTGGGATGTGTACTCGTTGTTCTCAAATCGGGCAGTGCGTAGTGTGGGAGACGGATGCAAATATTATCGTATCTGTCAGGGGGGGCTGGCCACTTGCAAGTTCCTTCTCGGAGCAGCAGATGTGTTAGCGCAAGATAGCTCAGACAAAGAACCTTTCATCCCTACAGTAACTTCTCCAGCTGCATTCATACAGGATGTGTACAAAGGCCGGTCGTGGGCGATGTGGGATGTCTGCGACCCTGGTCATCATGGATGAGATGCCCAGCATGTGGCACATGGGCGGGTTCACTGTGTGTTACGTTGCCAAACAGCTGCTCCTCCCTCCCACGAGCCCCCACACTTTTGTGCGCTGCGCTGTTGTATCCCGTGCACTCCTACGGCACACCATTGTAATGCCTATTCGCGCATGTCCTGCGGCATTCCAATCACACCGTGACACTGCCGTTTGGAGGTGGTGCATGCCACTTTACAACATCGACTGCTGCGGCCCTTGTGGCGGCCACACCAGAACACAGAGACACACTTACCGCACTTCTTGCACACGGACATGTCCGAGACACCCCGTTCCCCTTGCCGGATAGGCACACCCCTGCGCTGACCTGTGTACGCCGGACCAGCACACGCCGCTTGTGCATGCAGGAGGATGCGTGCGTAGCTACATGTCCAGGCTCACTGCCAACGCTGAGGTGACATGGTAACGTCCGCTGAAGACAGCACACTGTGATGTTGCAGGGCCCGTGCCCATCATGCTAACACAATGACCACATGGAGACACTTGCTCAGATGCGGGTTCGGGGGCGTTGGCGGTCCTGGGGTTGTTGCGATGAGTGTTGTGGCCCTCATGGGTATCCGTGTATCATGCTCATTGACTCTATGGCACCTGTGGGTGTTCCGGTGTGGCTCTTGGCTGTGTTCCCTTTCATGCTGCAGGTAGTCGTCCTGCTTAACACCAGCAGAAAGCAGGTGTAAAATCCCTGAGTGCTAACGCGCTTATCGCCGGAATTTGTTTCGCATCGCAGTTTTTGCCTTTTGTTGTGAAAGTTGTGATGTGGTTTTTTCGTGTACAGAAAAATAAACGAACTGGGCAGTGTATCCCGTCAATATTCAGCACCTGACCCACTATTCCCAATCAATATAAATACAATGAGATTTCTTCATTGATTTTGTGTGTACACTGAAAATGCACTCACTACCACAGTGCAATTCAATACAGTATTTTAGTATTTAGAATGAATCGCAAAGGTGCGAGAAAGGGAGAAGGGAGAGAGTGTGAGAGAGATAGAAGGAAAGGAAGGAAGAGAGTGAGAGAGAGAGTGAAGAGAGGGAAGTGAGAGAGAGAGAGATAGAGAGACACTGCCGCCCCTGCGCATCCATGACCAAATAATTACCTGCTGCCACCGGAGTGTCTACCAGTGGGCACTCCACGTGCCCGTGAAAGCTCCAGGGCCCGGTCCCGCCACCATGGCTTGGTGGACATTATGTGGACTTCGCTCCGCGGCCCAGCAGATCCCACACATGTCGCTGAGTCCTGAGTCATCAATGGCGGAGACCACATCAGCTTTTGGTGCCGCTAACCCTGTGCAACGCAAGTCAGCGCCACGTGGTGGTAGGCCGCTGACGGCCATACAACTTAGGGTGCGACTAACCCTGTGCAACTCAAGTCCGCGCCACGTGGTGGTAGGCCCCTGGCGGCCACATCAGCTTCGGGTGGCACTAACCCTGTGCAACTCAAGTCCGCGCCACGTGGTGGTAGGCCCCTGACGGCCACATCAGCTTCGGGTGGCACTAACCCTGTGCAACTCAAGTCCGCGCTACATGGTGGTAGGCCCCTGACGGCCACATCATCTTCGGGGGGCACTAACCCTGTGTAACTCAAGTCCGCGCCACGTGGTGGTAGGCCCCTGACGGCCACATCAGCTTCGGGTGGCAGTAACCCTGTGCATCTCAACTCCGCGCCACGTGGTAGTAGGCCCCTGACGGCCATGCAGCTCAGGGTGCGACTAACCCTCTGTGCAAGTTTTCATGGACTCTTTATGATTGAGACCCGTGGAGCGTCCGCCATCCAGTAACCACCGACAATAAAGGATGTGACGTTGTCGATCCATTATATTTGTGTGGTCACATGGCCTGTGACGCATGTGCCGGATGGGTGTGGTGTGTGTGCAAACCTGCCCTCAGGGAGTGGCCGTGACATGTTGACAACTAGACCACTGACCTGCACACCAACAGCGAGTACGCCTGCGACAGGTAGCTATGTGGGCGGTGTGAAAACGTGTTTTCTCAATGGATTTTCCATAGGAAACTTTAGACAAGGCTACAGGTCAAACTGCTGAACCGAATTACGCTAAATTTGGTAGGGAGAAAGGTCTTGGTCCAGAAAGCGCGCTTTCTCGCATCGAGTGAAAATATAAAAGAAAGGTCCCGGGGGCAATTTAATATACCGGAGCTCTGTCTGTGCGAGATAACCCTTTCACGCTCCCTCTGCCCAACATCACCATTTCGCAGCTATGCCGTTAGAAGCCAGTCCGTCGGCTCGCAGCTGTCTACCTTTGCGAGCTAGAACGCTGCTGTGCCTGTACCTCTGCGAGCTACTACGCTGCTGTTCCTTTGGGAGCGGACGGCTCGTAGTACTGCGTCTGTGAGTCGAGCGGACGGGCCGCAGTTGTCCCTCTGCGAGCCTGGGTGCAAACTGTTCATAAGTCACACTACATAATCATTGAAAAGGCATTTCTGAAAACATACCGGAGTTCTTTCTGTGAGAGATACCCCTTTCACGCTGCCTCTCCCCACATCAGCAGGTAACGCACCCTCTTCCCACAATAGCAACATACCCCCAACAACCTTCTTGGGCCCAGAATTGTCCGTGTGTGGTTGGACAAACAAGAATCTTAGTCATGTATAGATTTACATATAAAACATTTTATTTAAACAAAACAACAACAAATAAAACTGAAGGGAGTCTGGTGCTGTGGTCGCTGCCACGAAGTTGGGGTCACTGCAATTCAGGGCTCAGGACACAGTTCCACATGTGGGATCAGCTTGTATTGAACAGGGTTAGTGGCAGCACGTGTCGCCGGCCTTGCATATGGAAATATGCCTCACTGATCGAAGGGAGTCTGGTGCTGTGGTCGCTGCCACGGACTTGGGGTCACTGCCATTCAGGACTCAGGACACAGTTCCACATGTGGGATCAGCTTGTATTGAACAGGGTTAGTGGCACCACGTGTCGCGCCTTGTGTTGTACAGGGTTAGTGGCACCACGTGTCGCCGGCCTTGCATATGGAAATATGCCTCACTGATCGAAGGGAGTCTGGTGCTGTGGTCGCTGCCACAGACTTGGGGTCACTGCCATTCAGGACTCAGGACACAGTTCCACATGTGGGATCGGCTTGTGTTGAACAGGGTTAGTGGCACCACGTGTCGCCGGCTTGTGTTGAACAGGGTTAGTGGCACCACGTGTCGCGGCTTGTGTTGAACAGGGTTAGTGGCACCACGTGTCGCCGGCCTTGCATATGGAAATATGCCTCACTGATCGAAGGGATTCTGGTGCTGTGGTCGCTGCCACGGACTTGGGGTCACTGCCATTCAGGACTCAGGACACAGTTCCACATGTGGGATCGGCTTGTGTTGAACAGGGTTAGTGGCACCACGTGTCGCCGGCTTGTGTTGAACAGGGTTAGTGGCACCACGTGTCGCGGCTTGTGTTGAACAGGGTTAGTGGCACCACGTGTCCAAAATTCAAATTGCGAGCTCTGCTGCCCGCAGTGTAGACTGCTAATGAGTGTTCGTTTGCACTTGAAGATGAATTTGTTGATTGTACTAAAGCTATAACTGATATAAAACAAGTTCTTGAAGCAAGGATACTAAAAGGATATTATGTAGGTTTTAGGCCTGTGATAGTTACTTGCCTACTGGACTCTGTAAGTTCCACATGTGGGATCGGCTTGTGTTGAACAGGGTTAGTGGCACCACGTGTCGCGCCTTGCGTTGTACAGGGTTAGTGGCACCACCTGTAGCCGGCCTTGCATATGGAAATATGCCTCACTGATCGAAGGGAGTCTGGTGCTGTGGTCGCTGCCACGGACTTGGGGTCACTGCCATTCAGGACTCAGGACACAGTTCCATATGTGGGATCGGCTTGTGTTGAACAGGGTTAGTGGCACCACGTGTCGCCGGCTTGTGTTGAACAGGGTTAGTGGCACCACATGTGGCGGCTTGTGTTGAACAGGGTTAGTGGCACCACGTGTCCAAAATTCGAATTGCGAGCTCTGCTGCCCACAGTGTAGACTGCTAATGAGTGTTCGTTTGCACTTGAAGATGAATTTGGTGATTGTACTAAAGCTATAACTGATATAAAAAAAGTTCTTGAAGCAAGGATACTAAAAGGATATTATGTAGGTTTTAGTCCTGTGATAGTTACTTGCCTACTGGACTCTGTAATTAATGAATCAAGACTTAATTTTAATTGTGAGCCCTGATGACCACAGTGTAGGCCAGAGGTAGCGGTCAGCAAGGGCCCATTGCCACGTGGCGTTGAGTTGAGGTGCACAGTTAGTGGCACCAGAAGCATTGAGAATGTATGAGCCTGTGATGCTGCTTGGTGCGGACGGGCCACACTGGGAGCAACGTCTCTTGCCTACTGGACTGCGTCATCTGCAATCGTGACTGTATCTGAATTGTGAGCCCTGCTGTCCAGAGTGTAGGCCAGAGGTAGCGGTGAGCAAGGGCCCACAGCCACGTGCATAGGTTGGTGGCCCCACCAGCCTGCGTAGTTCAGGTTCAGTGGCACCACGTGTCGCTGGCCTTCCATATGCAAATACGCCGCACTAATCGAAGGGAGTCTGGTGCTGTGGTCGCTGCCACGAAGTTGGGGTCACTGCCATTCAGGAGTCAGGACACAGTTCCACATGTGGGATCGGCTTGTGTTGAACAGGGTTAGTGGCACCACGTGTCGCGCCTTGTGTTGTACAGGGTTAGTGGCACCACCTGTAGCCAGCCTTGCATATGGAAATATGCCTCACTGATCGAAGGGAGTCTGGTGCTGTGGTCGCTGCCACGGACTTGGGGTCACTGCCATTCAGGACTCAGGACACAGTTCCACATGTGGGATCGGCTTGTGTTGAACAGGGTTAGTGGCACCACGTGTCGCCGGCTTGTGTTGAACAGGGTTAGTGGCACCACGTGTGGCGGCTTGTGTTGAACAGGTTTAGTGGCACCACGTGTCCAAAATTCGAATTGCAAGCTCTGCTGCCCACAGTGTAGACTGCTAATGAGTGTTCTTTTGCACTTGAAGATGAATTTGGTGATTGTACTAAAGCTATAACTGATATAAAAAAAGTTCTTGAAGCAAGGATACTAAAAGGATATTATGTAGGTTTTAGGCCTGTGATAGTTACTTGCCTACTGGACTCTGTAATTAATGAATCAAGACTTAATTTTAATTGTGAGCCCTGATGACCGCAGTGTAGGCCAGAGGTAGCGGTGAGCAAGGGCCCACAGCCACGTGCATAGGTTGGTGGCCCCACCGGCCTGCGTAGTTCAGGTTTAGTGGCACCACGTGTCACCGGCCTTCCATATGCAAATACGCCTCACTAATCAAAGGGAGTCTGGTGCTGTGGTCGCTGCCACAAAGTTGGGGTCACTGCCATTCAGGAGTCAGGACACAGTTCCACATGTGGGATCGGCTTGTGTTGAACAGGGTTAGTGGCACCACGTGTCGCGCCTTGCGTTGTACAGGGTTAGTGGCACCACCTGTAGCCGGCCTTGCATATGGAAATATGCCTCACTGATCGAAGGGAGTCTGGTACTGTGGTCGCTGCCACGGACTTGGTGTCACTGCCATTCAGGTCTCAGTACACAGTTCCACATGTGGGATCGGCTTGTGTTGAACAGTGTTAGTGGAACCACGTGTCGCCGGCTTGTGTTGAACAGGGTCAGTGGCACCACGTGTCGCGGCTTGTGTTGAACAGGGTTAGTGGCAGCACGTGTCCAAAATTCGAATTGCGAGCTCTGCTGCCCGCAGTGTAGACTGCTAATGAGTGTTCGTTTGCACTTGAAGATGAATTTGGTGATTGTACTAAAGCTATAACTGATATAAAAAAAGTTCTTGAAGCAAGGATACTAAAAGGATATTATGTATATTTTAGGCCTGTGATAGTTACTTGCCTACTGGACTCTGTAATTAATGAATCAAGACTTAATTTTAATTGTGAGCCCTGATGACCGCAGTGTAGGCCAGAGGTAGCGGTCAGCAAGGGCCCACAGCCACGTGACGTTGACTTGAGCTGCACAGATTGGGAGCATACAGTCTTCTTAATCGATTATACTCTCTTACACAATTTGCATCGGCACTAATCTTGAATTGTTAGCCCTGCTAACCGCATTGTAGGCCGGAGGCAGCGGTCATCAAGGGCCCACAGCCACGTGGCGTTGACTTGAGCTGCACAGAGTTAGTGATACTTGAAGCACTTAGCGTGTGCGCAGTCAGCGATGATGCGTGGTCCGGGCTGGCCGCACTGGTAGCAATGTCCGTTGCCTACTGGACTGCGTCATCTGCAATCGCGAGTCGCTCTGAATTGTGAGCCCTACTCACCGCAGTGGAGGCAGGAGGCAGCGGTGAGGAAGGGCCCACAGGCACGTGTGGTTGACTTGAGCAATGTCTCTTGCCTACTGGACTCCGTCATCTGCAATCTCGACTCCATCTGAATTGTGAGCCCTACTGACCGCAGTGAAGGCCGGAGGCAGCGGTCAGGAAGGGTCCACAGCCATGTGTTGTTGACTTCAGCAATGTCTCGTGTCTCCGGGACTGCGTCATCTGCAATCGCGACTCGATCTGAATTGTGAGCCTTGCTGTCCGCAGTGTATATCGAAGGCAGTAGTTTGTACAGACATAAGTCCGCGGAGCTGTGCCGCTGGGGGCCTGTGTGGCGGATGCCAGCGATCGGCTGAGGAGGCTGGTGGTCATGTTGGCGGCCTCGTGGCAGGGTGAGGGGTGCCGCCCTGGCAGACGCTTTGGCCTTCCCACAAGTGAACCACGCCCAGAGCTCCGGCCTATTTATTCACACTCCTACGCTGAAGTGGCGTACGTCGGACCAGCCCACTCCGGTTACGCTTATGCTTACAGGGGGGATGACACAGCTACATGACTGAGATCTTCCCTAGTGTTTGACGTAACATGGTTAGGTCCACTGTCCACAACACTACAAGCACCAGTAGTATTTGTGCACATGGAGAGGTGTGTGTTCTGCATACTGAGATGTGTCCAGCGTATCACCGCTACACTTTGCATTGTGTGCATTGTTAAACATGGGTGAATTGCTTCCTTCACATATAGTTTGTTCACACCTGTCCCAATATTCAGCTATTGTCATTCAGTGATGTCATCAGTGATGTCATTTGAGATGTCATCAGTGATGTCATCAGTGATGTCACTGACCATGTCATGAATGATGTAATATGTGACGTCATCAACAGTGCATTGCGGGGGCGCGAGTTATAGTTAGCTGAACTAACTATAACGGTGGAATTTCTATGGTTTTGTATGAGTGAAATGTCCAACTAACTATAACGTCCCTGAAACCTATGGTTTTTTCAGTGAATTTCTAAGGTTTTTGAAATGCTAATTTCTAACTATAACGTGCCTGAAACCTATGGTTTTTTCAGTGAATATATATATATATATATAACCTACTGGCAGTCGCCATTAGGTAGTTATAGTTAGGACCTAGTTTCCATAGGAAAAGCATTTTTTGATTTGCCAATATCTTTGGCGCCGTTTGACGAATATTCGCAAAATTTTCAAAACTAATGGGGTACTCCTGTCAGCTCCTGTCTTGAAAGTTTTGGGGTGATTCGTCAAGCGGGGGCCGAGAATAAAGGGGGGTCCCAAAACGCATTTTCTCCATGTTAATTTCTATAGGAACTTTTGTCATAGCTACAGCCCGAACTGCTGAACGGAATTGCACCAAAATATGGCAGAGAGGTAGCTTCACGCCGTACCGAAGCCTACTAAGGTCTACAAGCTGGTAATGAAAGAAATGTCACAAGACCCTACTAAGGGAACAATGTATGCTCATAAGGGACTACATATCCCATCATGCACAAGAACAAGCAAGACACTTTGCCAAGCCCACTATGGGCGTGTAATCATGTGAACAATGGAAATAAAAGAAAGAGCACTTCCTGTAACCTTCCAAAATCAAGCCTATGACTAAGATGCTGTTGCATTGAAACGCGTAAGGCGCTGAGGAATATTTGTCGGTACGACGAGGAGAGTGGAGGATGAAGCCAGATGGCAGGTGTCCCGCCGAGTGCCTTCCCAAGCTTTAGGGTGATTGGAAAACACAATATATATATATATATATAACCTACTGGCAGTCGCCATTAGGTAGTTATAGTTAGGACCTAGTTTCCATAGGAAAAGCGTTTTTTGATTTGCCAATATCTTTGGTGCCGTTTGATGAATCTTCGCAAAATTTTCAAAACTAATGGGGCGCTCCTGTCAGCTCCTGTCTTGTAAGTTTCGGGGTGATTCGTCAAGCGGGGGCCGAGAAAAAAGGGGGGTCCCAAAACGCATTTTCTCCATGTTAATTTTCATAGGAACTTTTGTCGCGGCTACAGCCCGAACTGCTGAAAGGAATTACACCACATTTGGCAGAGAGGTAGCTCTTGGTCCAGAGTGCACTCTTTGCTTTAAATGGTGTAAATCCGTTCAGTAGTTCCTGAGAAATTTAAAAATAAAAAGTATCGATATCTGAGGGCCGAGGAGGATTCGCGAACCCTCCCGATCACAAGCTTCATTCTGATTGGCTACCAACACTCCAAACCAGGAAGTGTTGGCAGCCATCTTGTGACTCGGTAACCGAGTCACAAGAAAACTGCAAAACAAAGATAAAAAACAAGAAATGGGGGCTGGGTAGAGACACCCTGACCCCCTAGGCCTGCTCAGGGGGTCCCACAAGGACCCCAAGGGCCCAAAAAAGCATTTTTTTTTAAAGAAATCGGAAGTGCGGGCTCCCGCGCTATGTTTCTTTAAGCCCCGGGTGGGCCAGGTCCTGGGGGCAATGTCCAATTAATTAGCAGGGACCCACGGGGCCCCCGCAGCCCCGGGGACCGCCACTTCCCCGGGGCTTCATCCATAATGTGCGGGGGGCATGCCCCGCCCACAGTCCCGGGGACCGCCACCTCCCCGGGCTTTCTTATTCAAATGCATGGGGGGTCCTCCCCCCCACGCTGTCCCGCGGACCACCACCTCCCGGGGCATTGGTAATTATGAGGCGGGGGCCTTGCGGGCCCCCCAAGCCCCGGGGACCACCACCTCCCCGGGGTTTCAATTTAAAGTAAGATAAGTGTGGGGGGGCTCCTGCCCCCCCACACTGCCCCAGGGACCACCACCTCCCCGAGGCACACTTTATTTAAATACGGGGGTCCTTTGCGGACCCCCGGGGACCACCACCTAAGGGGTCCCTGGCCCCCGGACAGAGAAGAGTTGGAGGAGGGCAGATTGATGCCTTGATTCCATCGAATAGATGCAGTGGCCGATATTGGCCAAAAATACTTTTTAAAAAAAAAAAAAATTTTATTGATTTTAGTGCATAATTACAAATCGGAATACGCAAGCAAATATTCAATTCAATGAAATCAGAAAGATAATTTCGCAATAACTCCCTCCCATACCCCCCCTCTCCCTCCCTCCCAGGCAGATCCTTATCAGAATTCCAAAACACTTCGCCTATTGCAAAAAGTCAACGTATATATGGTGGGTGGTGACACCGATAAAAAACTCCACTACACAGTCCACATCTATGGCCAGCCAAAAAAAATTAAAAACTTGAACACCCCTTTAGTAGTGTCCCATAGGGAGACAGCATTTGCCATGCCAGCTAACGGGCCCCTCTCCTAGGGGCATCCAACGTTCATGCCAGGTCAGGGTGGGACATCAAATATATTGTAAGGGGAGCCCAAAAGTCCTTGGGGCGGGAAGACTCAGGTAGCTCTTCTCCATATATCCGAAGCTGATCCCTACAGTACAATAAGGCCTTAAGCCATTTGTTAACAGTGGGTACTGCCTTGGCTCCCCAGCATTGCGCTACTGCCCTTTTTGCGAAAAGGGTCGAGAGTGCCACTAGGCGCCTGTTACACGGCTTGAGAGGTTTGACGTGGCTTAGCAAGCACATCTCAGGGGTGCAGCACACAATTTCTGACACAACAGCCGTGAGCATGGTCGTCACTGCAGTCCAGAACGCAAGCACACCTGGACACACCCAAGCCACATGGAGAAAATCCGCATCCGGGGCTCCACATCTCACACAGTTAGCAGCCTCTCTCAGACCATATTTGTGCAGTTGTAGGGGAGAGTAATATACCTGATGTAGGAATTTAAAATGAATAATTCTGAGGTTACAATTAGCTGTGAGACGTCCCGTGAGCTGACAACACTCCCTCCAAGTCTCCGGTGTAATATGAGTGCCCAACATCGTTCCCCACCGTACACACGAGGGGGAGTCTTCTTGCTCCCGCTCCCGCAGCGAGGCGTTATACAGCCTAGTAATGAGACTCCTTCGGGACGCACCTGAGAGCATCACCTGCAGCGCCCGCAGAGTGGTAGGTTCGGCTGGATAATTCGGGTATGCTGCACGGACAGCTTGCCGGACCCGTACATAGGTAAAATTAAACATAAAAGGTCGATTTACTCCTCCCTGCACCGCCTGTAAGTCTTTAAATTGACCGCCCATATATAAGTCGCCCAGTGTGGTGATGCCCGCAGCCGTGAGCTCCCTCCTGGCAGTCGCCTCTCGTGCCGCAGAGATATCAGGATGTGAGACTAATGGTACGGATGGAGCGTATAAATAAGAAAGTTGAGCCCGTAGCGCAAGCATTCGCCACGCCCACGCCGTGCACTGCGTGGGGTTGATCTCATTTCGTGGGCCTCCTGTTCCCCCGTAAGCGCAACTGCCTGTACTGGAAGAGGAAAAACAGCATCTGACTCAATCGCCACATGAGGCTGAAAGCGCTGGGGGAAATGCCAGTAATGCGCGAATTGCGCCTGCGCACATATATAGTAAAGACGAAAGTCTGGGGCCTCGAAACCACCGCGGTCAAACGGTAGCACCAGCAAATCCCATCGGCACCGGGGTTTCTTACCCCCCCCATACAAACGTTAAGAGCGCAGACTGCAACGTGCGGAACAGTGCCATATTCAATTTGATAGGGATGTTAACGAAAAAATACAACAGCTTGGGCAAAAAGACCATCTTCACAACGGCAATTCTATCCGCTAATGATAGAGGTAAGTGTGCCCACCGCACGGCTTGTTCAGATATACTTGAAATCGTGCGACCATAGTTCTCGGAGACAACTACAGCCGGGTCTCTGTGCACCCAAACTCCAAGATATTTGACCGGGTCAGATGTCCAGGCCAATGGGAAGTCCACCTCGACTTCAGTTGTTCGCGCAGTTAGTGGAAACACTACGGACTTGGACCAGTTGATCCCCAGGCCCGAGAATCTTTCAAATTTTACGTACTCTCACAGCAGCGCAGATAGGTACGTAGCAGGTTCGCGGACATACAGCAGCATATCATCTGCGTAAAGTGAGACAATTAAGGGTCGCAGCCTGAACCTCAGAGCCGCCGCAGCGTGTTTCTGACGCAGCATGCAGGCAAGGGGCTCCAACGCCAAAGAGAAAAGCATAGGAGACAGAGGGCACCCCTGCCTTGTACCCCGTTCAATGCAAAACAATGAGGACACCCATCCATTAACCCGAACGCGAGCTACCGGTCCGTTGTAAAGTACCCTAAGCCACTGCAGAAAGAAAGGTGGGAAGCCCATGCGGCCCAGCACGGCAAACATAAAGGGCCACAGCAAAGAGTCAAAGGCCTTAGCTGCGTCGAGTAACACGGCCACCGCCTGGAAATCAGGTTCAAAGTAGTGTAGCGTGGCGAAGAGCGTACGCAAGTTGTGTGTCGTAGAGCGCTCCGTGACGAAGCCAGACTGATCAGGCAACACCAGTAGAGGAACCAACGGCTGCAGCCTGGTGGCGATCATTTTGGCGAGAATCTTTGCGTCGATATTGATGATGGACAAAGGTCGGTAGGAGCCGCATTGATTTGGGGGCTTATCTGGTTTCAATAGGGTGACAAGGAGGGCCTCCCGGAGGGAGTGCGGCAGTGTCCCACTGTCATAAGCCTCTGCATACACAGCTAGGAGCCGAGGGGCCAGGTCCACTGCATAGGTTTTGTAAAATTCGCCAGGTAGCCCGTCAGGTCCTGCAGCTTTACAGGTTGGTAAAGACGTGATAGCCTCCCTGACATCTTCCACTCCGAATGGTTGTACGAGGTGTTCTCGATGTGCTGGAGACAACCATCCTAACGCTATCTCGTCGAGATAGGCATCTATCTCCGCCGCCGATGGAGACTCTCTGGTGGCATAGAGACTTGTATAGAATCGCAAAACCGTGTCGCAGAGGTCCACAGTTGAATGGCGGGCGATCCCATTTTCATCTAACAGCTCCGCAATGTCATCTTGACGGCGCGGTTCTGAAATTTTTTGTGCGAGCGAGCGGCCCGGTCTGCCACCCTCCCCATAGTAACGCGCTATCCGACGTCTGGAGCAGTGTGATAGCTCCTGATCCACCGCATCATTGTGTTCCAAGATAAGCTCCCTCATGGCCGCAAGTTTAGCTGAGGATGGGTCAGACTCGAATTCTCGCTCCCGCTGGGATATGTCAGATGTCAACTTCCGTATTCTATGGCGAATATCTAGCAGGATACCAGACTGGGCCCCAATACAGGATCCCCTTATGGTAACCTTAAACGCTTCCCAGAGCGTGCCCGCGCTGTCTACAGATCCCTCTTTTTCCCGAAAATAATTCCTGACTGCCTCAGCCACGGTCTGGTGGAAAACCGGGTCCTTGAGCTCTGAAGGTTGAAGCCTCCACGCAAAGGGCGGTCTCTGGTAGGTCGGGAGCTGCAGCTCCAGAAGTACCGGAGAATGGTCCGACAGAGTACGTGCCTCATGCGACACCGCCGTGGTCCAATTACAGACCTGCGCCGAGACTAGCCAAAAATCAATGCGGGACCAGGAACCATGAGCCGCCGAAGCGAAAGTGCTCTCCCGGGCATCCGGATTCCGGGAGCGCCAAATATCATTTAGT
Organism: Calotriton arnoldi; assembly: GCA_963921515.1. Lineage (NCBI taxonomy): Eukaryota > Metazoa > Chordata > Amphibia > Caudata > Salamandridae > Calotriton > Calotriton arnoldi. The sequence continues at coordinate 1,287,704 of CAWUFW010002294.1, forward strand.
TGACCAGTATCCATCAGACCTAGCAACATGTCTGTCGCAAGTTTAGGCCGCAACATACCACTACTTACCCTATCCATGGCTGCATCCAAGCACAAATTAAAATCTCCCCCCCACACTATAGCGGCCGGGGGGAACTTCGATATTCTCCGCCACACATCCGAATAAAATGAGGGGTCATCTACATTCGGACCATAGACATTGACTATCAGCACACTTTTACCCCCCAAGCATCCATGCACCATCGCCACTCGCCCGCAGTCATCTGTCTCTGATTTGACCACATTGAAGGGCACACCCCTCTTTACCAGGATAAGCACGCCCCTAGAGTAGCTAGAGAAGGACGAGGCAACCTTTACGCACGACCAGCGTGCGCCTATCTTACCTGCTGACTCCCGGGTTAGATGTGTCTCCTGCAGTAGGGCAATATGCACACCCACCCGATCTAAATAGGCAATCACTGATCTAATCTTTTTAGGCGTGTTCAAGCCTCGAACATTCCAAGTCAGGAATTTAAATGTAGAAGCCATTGTAGCCGGCCGGCCATAGTGGGACATCGGAAACATAAGAATGGACAATCCTCTTCAAGGATAACCAGGAATCAGTGCCTACCCACACAGTGATAATTCTAACAATAAACCCCCACGTTCTGTCTGCCCAGCCCAGGACCCCTCCTCCCCCCACCCACTTTAGCTTCCCCAACACGCCAAAGCCATCCCATAGCTCAACCCTTCCCCCTCCCCTATCCCAATAAACAAAGCACAACTTTGGGGTATACCCATTTACGGGGGGCACAGAGTGCTACTAACCTCCCTCAGAAAAGGAGGTGGCCGAGTAGGTCTACAAATTGCCAATACAGGGAATCGCCCATGTTTACAGTCTCAGATGTGTACTAGTGCCATGACCCCGACTCCAGTGCACACCCCATACGGACAAGCATCAAGCAGGCCCCTACTAGTCGCGGCCAAGCAGTGCCAATACCCAGTGCTGGAGAACTCAAGACATCATGAGAATCTAAATAGAGGAAGAGTTATAAGATAGCAGCTCAGGGGAGGGAAGCAAGATAAAGACAATAACCCAGCTAGCATTAAGGTCCAGTAACACATGTTGTATAGCGTCCACATGTTCCAATAGAGTTAGGCGCCCATCGTATACCAGCCAATATAAGAAACTTAATGTGCGTGCCAGTTCGAGCCAGTGTTCCCATCACTTTATTTCTATTCGTCCTCGGGTGCTGTACCAGACTCTCGTTGCTGTCGCTTCAGATGTTTAGCGTGTTCCATCGCGGCCTTGGGAGAAGCAAAGATCTTGGAGTCACCATCCCCGCCAATGCGAAGACGGGCTGGATACAGCATGGCGTATGGGACCCCATTGGCCTGTAGGAGCTTTTTACGGAGCCAAATTCACGGCGGGCCGCCTGCACTGCCACCGTAAAATCGGGAAAAAAGGAGAGAGCGTTGCCCTGATGCACTATCGGACCCTTCTCCCTGGCGAGCCGTAAGATTGTGTCCCGGTCCCTGTAATTAAGGATCCTGGCAATTATAGGGCGGGGTGGAGCCCCGGGGCCGGACGGGCAGCCAGCGAGCGGTGGGCTCGCTCCACAATGAACATTCTGGAGAGATGTTCAGGCCCGAAGATCTCCGAAACCAGGCCTTCAATATACGTCTCCATTTTCCCCACATTTGTGGACTCCGGTAGGCCTGTGATGCGGATATTACTGCGCCTCGATCTCGCCTCTAATTCCTCATTCTTGGCTTGAATCACGGCCAGTATTTTTTCCATATTCAGCGCTTTTTCTGCCACAGTGCTCAAACCATCTTCGGTGTCAGACACCCTCTGCTCCACCTCCCCCATGCGTGCATTTTGTTTCTCCAGCTGGGAGGACACATGATCAAGGCGGTTGTTGACCGAGGCCATCGTGCCTTCTATGGCCTGCAGAGAGCGCTGCATGGCTAGCAGCGTGCTTTCCAGTGTGGTAGGGCCGTCCGCCTGCGCATCCGCCTCCGAGTCAGAGGCCGCCTTTTGTGCACTTTTCGCAGGCTTGCGCAGGTCGAAAGTCAAGCGTGGCTGGGACTTGTCCGTCTTCCTCATTTTACACCTGCACCCCCCTCACTGAGGGGATCAGCGCCTATGTAGCCCCGGTAGCTTTTTCAGCCCAGTGCGCAGTTCGCAGTTCAGACGTATTTCCCAATGGTGTGCCCCATAAATGCGCCACCTGGCACCCAAAGTGAGCAGTCAGCACCACCACAGATCGCAGACACAGCGGGGGGGGTGGAAAGGTTGCAGCGGCACCCACTGGGCCTCAATATGGGACCCCAAGATCACACCTCAAGCCGGGGGGAGTACTCGCCACAGACTCCCATGAATGCCAGCATCCAGCGCAGCTTAACACCCGGCGGCAGCAGGCAGACAGCGATCTCTTCCGCGGCCCCTCCGCAGCCGCAACAGCCGAAATCCCCTATGCCCCGCACCAGTCACAGCTTGCAGGCCGCAGCCCAGGCCCGGGTCCGCACCCACCTACGCAGCTGTAGCCCAGGCCCAGCAGCGCACCCCACTCACAGCAACCGGCTCCGATGGGCATCCGAGTCCACAGGTAGTCTCAGCCAATGCCTGTACTGCCGATTGCGCCTCCGCAGCTGCAGGCCCCGCAGTCGAGTAGTGCTCCGCCGCACCACTGCACAGTTCCCTCACTGGGCTCCCGGCATCACCGGGGGGGGCCGCCGCTGCAGCAGAGTCCAGCGCGCAGCGTCGCTATGGACAGGAGGCAGCTGCAGGACGGTCGCACAGCATGCTGGCCCAGGGAGGCCTATTTGCGAGCAGCGGTCGCCATTTTCTCAGTGGCAGCCTCCTCACTTCCAATCGCCGCCAGCGTGTCCCCAACGATGCCGCCGGTCCAGCAAACCTGCCATATGGTGTCGCCCCGGTCCCAGGAAGCACTCCTGTGGTTTGCGGGCACTTTTACCCCGTATGGCAGCAGATAATGGTCGGATGTCGGCTCGGCCGGGCAGAGCCTCACACCAGTGCGGCCATTTTGCCGTGCGCCCTCTAGCGCCCCCCGCCAAAAATACTTGATTAGGATAATACTTTACTTATCAAAAATTGGACCTATTGGAATTTTCTACTTTCAATTCAGAAGAAGACTTCTTGCCTTAAATAAAAACTCTGGAGCATATACATCAGTGCATAAGAAAGACATCAGTTTGAGCCCTGAAGAAGTCCTATAAAAGGACGAAACGTGTTGGCTACCCTCTGGAGAATAAAAGAATAAAGAATAAATGATTTTTTTTAAATTCCATCGTAACTGTCTACGAATATATTTGTCTTGTGATTTTGACTTCATGAGTTAGTGTGTGCTGATCAAATCTTGGCATATTGTTTATGTGAATTTTATTCACGGTTAAGAAACTATGAGGTCTTGGTTCTTTTGATCTTTGCACCACATGAAAACCGTTTCCCGTTGTGATAATAGGTGCGGCAACATATCCAAGACCTCTTTTGCAAATTGTCCCTGGGCCCCCCTCCTGGAGCCCTAGATGGCCCTGGGGACCGCAACCCCCCAGGGCCGGCTCCTGCAATGTCCCGGGGTGCCCACCCCCGGGACATTGCCGTTTGCTATGGCAGGGCGGGAGCACGGCTCCCACCCTGCTATAGCAAACACTGAAGCAAAGCAGAATTACTTTAGGGCAAAGGGAGCTGCATGTTAGCAGCTCCCTTTGCCTTTTTTTTTTAAACCGAGGCCAGGCCCCGGGGTATGGGGTCCCCGGGAACAATAGTGGCCCAGGGAAGGGAGGCCATGCGGCCCCTACCCGTTTTTTTTTCAGGCCTGGGGGAGGGGGTCCTCAGGGCCCAAAAAATACTAAAAGAAGGGGGGCCACACAGCCTCCCTTCTAAAAATATTTTTTAAAAAGAAAAGCCGGCATCTCGCCGGAGGCCCTGCCCCCTCCCTGCACCATTCTGCAAACGCACCTCCTGGTGCATTCTGGGTTGGGGGATTAAGTCCCCTTGAATCCTAAGGGTCCCTGGGGGCCAACTAGCCCAACAGGTACCTCCAGTAAGCCCCACACAGTGAGATTGCTGAGAGGTGGTCCGAGGACACGCCCCTTTTTACACCACTCTGCAAACGCACCTCTTGGCGCACTGCTGGTAGGGCAATGAGATCCTCTTGTGTCCTGAGGACCTCAGGGCTAAAGTGAACTTCATCCCCCGAGCAGCAGTGCGCCAGGAGGCGTGTTTGCAGTATGGTGTAAAAAGGGGGCGTGGCCTTGGACCACTCTCAGAAATCCAGCTGTGTGGGGCTTACTAGAGATAACAGGAGGGCTAGTTGGCCCCCAGGGACCCTCAGGAGGCAAGGGGACTTCATCCCCCGACCAAGAGCATGCCAGGAGGCGTGTTGGCAGAGTGGTGGAGAAAGGGGGCATGGCATGTGTCCACCTCTCAGCAATCCCACTATCTGGGGCTTACTGGAGGTATCAGGTAGGCTAGTTGGCCCCTAAGCACTCCCAGCAGCGAAGGAGACTTTAATCCCCTTCCCAGAGCGCGCCAGGGAGCGCGTTTGCAGAATGATGGGCAAAGGGGGTGTGGCCTGCAATGAGTACTTACCAATGCTGCTCTGTGCGACTTCCTGGAGGTAATAGGAGGGGTAGTTGGCCCCCAAGGACGTCCTTGGGGGCCAACTACCCCTCCTGTTACCTCCAGTAAGTCCCACACAGTGGTATTGCTAAGAGGCCTTCGGAGGCCACGCCCCCCTTTCTCCACCATTCTGTAAACGTGCCTCCTGGCACACTACAGGTTGGGGGATGAAGTCCGCTTTACTCCTTAGGGACTTTGGGGGCCAAGAAGCCCTCCTGGTACCTCCTATAAGTCCAACGCAGCGGAAATCCTGAGCGCTGGTTGGAGGCCCAGCCCCCTTTCTCGACCACTCTGTAAACACGACTACCAGTTAAAGAAGCATTTGTAATGTAATAGGTCTCGCATTTGCCAAAGTTAGAGCTATTGGTGTTGCAAATGTAAAAAAATTTTACTAATGTTTTTTGGAGTGGAGTGGATGTACGTTGTGTGTAGTGGAATTATGTGGTATGTTGTGCAGTGAAATTATGTGGATAGGAAGTATGTGGTGTTTAGTGTATAGGAATTATGTAGAGTAGGATTATGTGTTATGGAGAGTAATTATGTGGTATGGTAGTCTGTGTTGTGGAGTGGTAACCTCAGGTTTAGTTTTCCTCGTTTCCATAGAAGCTAAAATATGAACTCAATGAGACAAAAAAAAGAAGGAATCACTGAGGAGCACTTCTGGACCTAGTCAGAGGTATGAGCAGGGCCACTGGGATTGTGCGACTGTTTGGCTGCACCGACTTTCGCACAATTATACATTTTCCGCATTAGCCACATAATCCATCATCTGCTGCCTAATCTGCAGATTTGAACAAAAAAAGCCTTGTTTCTAGCCAAACGGCTCAAACGTTACCAAAAATGCAGCGACAAGTGTTTCAGCCTGGTGGAAGGTCCTTTGCAAACCTAGAATGGTCAACTGTTACTTATTGCTAAATGTGGGTGTTAAATTGGTACTAATGGTGTGCAAACCACTCTTGCTTCTTTCTGCGCCTCTCTTGCCTCTTTCTGCATTACTGTTGCTTCTTTCTGCACCTTTCTCTCTTTTTCTGTACTTCTCTTGCCTCTTTCTGCAAATCTCTTCTACTTTCTGCACCTCTTTTGCCTCTTTCTGCACCTTACTTGCTTCTTTGTGCCCCCTCTTGCCTCTTTCTACACCTCTCTTGCCTCTTTCTGCACCCCTCTTCCCTCTTTCTGAACCCCTCCTGCCTCTTTCTGCACCTCTGTTCCTTGTTTCTGAGTTTCTTTTGTTTCTTTCTGCACCTCTCTTGCTTCTTTCTGCACCCCTCTTGCCTCTTTCTCCACCCCTGTTCCCCCTTTCTGCATCTCTGTTGCTTCTTTCTGCACTTCTCTTGTCTCTTTCTCCACCCCTCTTCCCTCTTTCTGCACCTCTGTTGCTTCTTTCTGCATCTCTCTTGCTTCTTTCTGCACCCCTCGTGCCTCTTTCACACCCCTCTTCCCGCACCCCTCTTGCCTCTTTCTGCACCTCTGTTCCTTCTTTCTGCACTTCTTTTGTTTCTTTCTGCACCTCTCACTTCTTTCTGCACCCCTTTTGCCTCATTCTGCACCCCTTTTCCCTCTTTCTGCACCACTCTTGCCTCTTTCTGCACCTCTGCTCCTTCTTTCTGCACTTCTTCTATTTCTTTCTACAGCTCTCTTGCTTCTTTCTGCACCCCCTTGCCTCTTTCTCCACCCATCCACCCTCTTTCTGCACCCCTGTTGCCTCTTTCTGCACTTTTGTTCTTTCTTTCTGCACATCTCTTGCTTCTTTCTCCACCCCACGTGCCTCTTTCTGCACCCCTTTTCCCTCTTTTTGCACCCCTCTTGCCTCTTTCTGCACCTTTGTTGCTTCCTTCTGTACTCCTCCTGCTTCTTTCTGCACTCCCCGTGCCTTTTTCATACCCCTCTTCCGTCTTTGTGCACCCCTCTTGCCTCTTTCTGCACCTCTGTTCTTTCTGCACTTCTTTTGTTTCTTTCTGCACCTCTCGCTTCTTTCTACACCCCTTTTGCCTCTTTCTGCACCCCTCTTGCCTGTTTCTGCACCTCTGTTCCTTCTTTCTGCACTTCTATTGTTTCTTTCTGCAGCTCTCATGCTTCTTTCTGCACCCCCTTGCCTCTTTCTCCACCCCTCTTCCCTCTTTCTGCACTCCTGTTGCACCTTTATGCACCTTTGTTCCTTCTTTCTGCACTTCTTTTGTTTCTTTCTGCACGTCTCTTGCTTCTTTATGCACCCCTCGTGCCTCGTTCTGCACCCCTCTTCCCTCTTTTTGCACCCCTGTTGCTTCTTTCTGCACCTCTGTTCCTTCTTTCTGCACTTTATTTGTTTCTTTCTACACCTCTATTGCTTCTTTCTGCACCACTCATGCTTCTTTCTGCACCCCTCATCCCTCTTTCTGCACCCCTCTTGCCTCTTTCTGCACCTCTGTTCCTTCTTTCTGCACTTCTTTTGTTTCTTTCTGCACCTCTCTTGCTTCTTTCTGCACCCCTCTTGCCACTTTCTCCACCCCTGTTCCTCTTTTTTGCATCTCTGTTGCTTCTTTCTGCACTTCTCTTGCCTCTTTCTCCATCCCTCAACCCTCTTTCTGCATCTCTGTTGCTTCTTTCTGCACTTCTCTTGCTTCTTTCTGCACCTCTGTCCCTTCTTTCTGCAACCCTTGTGCCTCTTTCTGCACCCCTCTTCCCTCTTTCTGCACCCCTCTTGCCTCTTTCTGCACCTCTGTTCCTTCTTTCTGCACTTCTTTTGTTTCTTTCTCCAACTCTCTTGCGTCTTTCTGCACGCCTGTTGCTTCTTTATGCACCCTTCGTGCCTCTTTCACACCCCTCTTCCCTCTTTCTGTACCCCTCTTGCCTCTTTCTGCACCTCTGTTCCTTCTTTCTGCACTTCTTTTCTTTCTTTCTGCACCTCTCTTGTTTATTTCTGTAACCCTCTTGCCTCTTTCTCCACCCCACTTCCCCCTTTCTGCATCTCTGTTGCTTTTTTATGCATTTCTCTTGCTTCTTTCTGCATCTCTCTTGCTTCTTTCTGCACCCCTCGTGCCTCTTTCTGCATCCCTCATACCTCTTTCTGCAGTCCTCTTGCCTATTTCTGCACCTCTGTTGCTTCTTTCTGCACTTCTTTTGTTTCTTTCTGCACCCCTCTTGCCTCTTTCTGCACCTCTGTTCCTTCTTTCTGCACTTTTGTTTCTTTCTGCACCTCTCACTTCTTTCTGCACCCCTTTTGCCTTATTCTGCACCCCTCTTGCCTCTTTCTGCACCTCTGTTCCTTCTTTCTGCACTTCTTTTGTTTCTTTCTGCAGCTCTAATGCTTCTTTCTGCACCCCCTTCCCTCTTTCTGCACCCCTGTTGCCCCTTTCTGCACCTCTGTTCCTTCTCTTTGCACTTCTTTTGTTTCTTTCGGCACATCTCTTGCTTCTTTCTGCACCCCTCGTGCCTCTTTCTGCACCCCTCTTCCCTCTTTTTGCACCCCTCTTGCCTCTTTCTGCACCTCTGTTGCTTCTTTCTGCACACCTCTTGCTTCTTTCTACACCTCTCTTGCTTCTTTCTGTATCCCTCTTGCCTCTTTCTCTACCCCACTTCCCCCTTTATGGATCTCTGTTACTTCTTTCTGCGCCTCTCTTGCCTCTTTATGCACCCCTCTAGCCTCTTTCCGCATCTCTTTTGCGTGTTTCTGCTCTTCTTTTGCCTCTTTCTGTACCCCTCTTGCCTCCTTCTGCACCTCTGTTGTTTCTTACTGCACTGCTCTTGTTTCTTTCTGCACCTCTCTTGCAAATTTCTGCTTTCCTCTTGCCTCTTTTGGCACCCCTCTTCTCTCTTTCTGCACCCCTGTTCCCTATTTCTGCACCTCTTCTGCCTGTTTCTGCACCTCTGCTGCCTCTTTCTGAACTTTTCTTGCCTCTTTCTGCACCTCTGTTGCTTCTTTCTGCACTACTCTTGCTGCTTTCTGTACCTCTCTTGCTTCTTTCTGCACCACTCGTGCTTCTTTCTGCACCCCTCTTCCCTATTTCTGCACCCCTCTTGCCTCTTTCTGCACCTCTCTTGCTTCTTTCTGCACCCCTCTTGCCACTTTCTCCACCCCTGTTCCCCGTTTTTGCATATCTGTTGCTTCTTTCTGCACTTCTCTTGCCTCTTTTTCCACCCCTTATCCCTCTTTCTGCACCTCTGTTGCTTGCCTCTAAACTGCCAAGCCCTATTATTTGCTAGGGACTTGGAGGTAGTTTTAATCCCCCTGCCCTATTATGTAATAGGGCCTTACAGGGGAGGTCATGCCAATCACAGGGGTACCCCAACCCATAGTGTACCCTAGTGTATGTAGGTGTTTTCACTGTATTCTAAGTGTCTTTCAGCATAGCACTGGCTCCGGGCCTGGTTAGGCAGAGCCCAGGGTCAGTCAGAGTCAGTTACCACCAGTAACAGTCAGCAAAAAGTTGGGGGGTGCCCAGGGCACAGGATGACTTTGCAACAAGGCCTCTTTCTGCGCCTTTGTTGGTTCTTTCCGCATATCTCTTGCTTCTTTCTGCACCTTTATTCCTCTTTCTGGACTTCTGTTGCCTCTTTATGCACTTCTCTTGCTTCTTTCTGCGCCTTTCTTCCTCTTTCTGCACATGTCCTATCTATGTAGGCATAGTTAGAAATTAGCATTCAAAAAAACCTTAGAAATTCACTGAAAAAACTATAGGTTTCAGGGACTTTATAGTTAAAAATTATCATTTAAAAAACCATAGAAATTCACTAAAAAAAAACATAGGTTTCAGGGACGTTATAGTTAGAACTTAACATTTAAAAAACCATAGAAATTCACGGAAAAAAAAACAGGTTTCAGGGACGTTATAGTTAGTTGGACATTTCACTTGTACAAAACCAGAGAAATTCGGCCCTTATAGTTAGTTGAGCTAAGTATAACTCGCGCTACCGCAATGCACTGCTGATGACATCACATATTACATCACTCATGACATGGTCAGTGACATCACTGATGACATCACTGATGACATCTCAAAGTGACTGTGTGTTTCTGTAAAGTATAAATATGTATAATATATATATATAGGCCAAGGTGTATTGAAGAATGAGTGGGTGTATGACTGTCTGAATGGATGATTTAGTAGGTGCGTGACTGACTGTATAAGTGAGTGATTAATCATGTCTTACTGAATGCATGGGTTAGTGACTAAGCTGTGTGAATGTCTGTATCAGTCTGTCTGTTGGTATGTAAGCGGCTGCATGGGTTGGTGAGTAGCTACATGAGTGTCTATATGGGTTATTGATTGGTTGTCTGAGTATCTGTATGGGTGCCTGAGTGTATGTGTGGGTGGGTGGGGTGTATGTGACTCCCTGCATGGATGTGTGAGTGGGTGATTCACTGGGTGTATGGGTTCAAGAGTGCGTCTGTGAGGCACTGTATGGGTGGGTGACCGTGTGTATGGCTGTGTTGGTGAGTGAATGAATGTCTCAGTGGTACATGTGTGAGTAACTACATATGTGAAAGGCAGTTTATGTGACTGTTGGAGTATATAAATGACTATATGTGAGAGTGAGTGATTGTGAGAGTGACTGTGTGGATGAGTGTGTGCTTGTGTCAGTGATTGTGTAAGAGAGTAAGTATTTGTTAGTATCAGTATGAATAAGTGAGGTGGTGTGTGTATAAGTGTATAGGTGAGTAAATGGGAGTGTGATTGATTCTTTGCATGACTGACTAGCTGTGTAAGTAACTCTAGGGGTGAGTGGCGGTGTGTGAGTGTCTGTATAGGTGAATGAGTGCATATGATAGTGGCTGTATTGATGAGTGACTGCATGTATGAGTAACTGTATGGGTGAGTGAGTGGATGTGTGTGTAGACCTAGGAATCAGTGAGTGGGTATGTGGTAATTGGTATTGGTGTGTCTATAGTTTCGAGAATGGTAGTCTGTATTTTAGAGTGGGTGTATCAAAGGTTATATTAGGAGGTGCATCAGATTATCACATGGATGATGTCATCAGTGATGTCATCAGTGATGTCATTTGAGATGTCATCAGTGATGTCACTGACCATGTCATGAGTGATGTAATATGTGATGTCATCAGCAGTGCATTGCAGGGGCGCGAGTTATACTTAGCTCAACTAACTATAACGGCCAAATTTCTCTGGTTTTGTACGAGTGAAATGTCCAACTAACTATAACATCCCTGAAACCTGTGTTTTTTTCAGGGAATATATATATATATACTTACCTACTGGCTTTCGCCAGTAGGTAGTGTAGTTATAGTTAGGACGTAGCTTCCATAGGAAAAGCATTTTTTGACTTGCCTATAACTTTTGGCGTTGTTTGACCAATCTTCATGATATTTTCCCAAAAAAGTGCAGTAGGGACAGAGAAATAGGGGCACGATAAAAGGAATGCATTGTCGAACCTACAGCCTGAACCGCTGGATGGAATTACACCAAATTTGTCAGAAAGGTAGATGTTGTTACGCAGATTGTGCTTTTTGTTATTTTGTGCAAATCTATCCAGTAGTTTTTGAGAAATTTAAGGCGAAAACTATAGATATAACTCTGGCCACAGATATTTCGCAACGATTTCGCAAGTAATCGCAAAGGCGCATGCCAATGGGAATGCTCTGATTGGCTGGACACAACCTGAACAGAAAGTTGCGGCTGCCATTTTATCATTCGGGAACGTTTTCTGGGGCTCAAAATTTGTGTGAACGTTAACATAAGGGGTCAGGGTGGAGATACTCGGACCCGATGTTTGAGAAAAGGGTGTGTTAGTGACACAAATTATGTGTTCAAAATAGATTTTTTTAATCACGCATGATATTTGCAACGACAACGCGATTGTCAGCGCAGCCCCCGCGTATGTTGCGGGGACGTTGCGACTATTGCAACTTCATCGGAATATTAGTGGTAATATGTAACAAAAAATATATACATATATTTGTACACACTTGCTGGTCACTGTCACACACTCATGTATGCACTCACAAACTCACTCAGACACTTATACACCCATTCACATACCCACTCACACACTTACACATCCAGCATACATCCACTCACACACCAAGTCAGATACTCATGCACACACTTACAGACTCACTCAGAGAGTCATGCACCCATGTACAGACCCACTCAGAGACTCATGCACCTACTTGGAGATAGACTCATACGTAAAGTCTCATACCAACTTAGAGACTTATACCTACTCATAGACCCACATGGGCACTCATGCACCCACTCACAGACCCACTCAGATACTCATGCACCCACTTACAGACTTACTCGGAGAGTCACACACCCATGTACAGACCCACTCAGAGGCTCATGCACCTAATCACAGACCCACTCACACACTCAGGTATGTTCTCAGAGATCCACTGAAACACTCATACACCCACTTACAGATCAACTCAGACACTCATACACCCACTCACACACCCATACAGTCACTCCCACACTCAGTCACAGAGTCTCTCAGAGACTTATGGACTCAGTCAGTCACTCATACATTCAGAAACTCATACACCCACTCACAAACTCAGTCAGATATACACACACCCACTCATTCACCCAGTCAAGGCTCATGCATCCACTCATGTCGTGTAGTTCCTATAGTACCCATGCAGGACCTGCGCATTTGTGTAACATAAGCTGTGGGCTTGGTGGCAGACTGACTCTGTGCACCCTCACCGCGTATGTTAGATTGTTTTGCATTAGCTAGCTCACAGTGCCACTAAAATCTCCTCTTATCGGGGAGAGATTAGTTTCTGGCAACCTTAGATCATGACAACCCAAATTCCTCAGAATCGTGGAAACAATATATTACTTTTCGCTCAGTCACTCGTGCTTACTTATTCGGTTTGTCTCAGAATAAACAGTCTGGGCGTTTCAATAAGTATTTATTGAACAGTTGTTATTCTAGTGTAAAATATATGTGCTGCGGCAACCAGCAGACAATAGCAGAGATATATTATCAGCAGTACGATAAAAGCAAAGGGATAGAACAGTTCTACCATATTGCAATAATCATGGATACATACATGAATATAAAAGCATTATGCAAGTGCGCGGACTCCTACGATGCCTAACTAGATGTACCTGAGTGTACCTAGCATATGTGTGTAGGTCTACTTGTGCTTGCCTAAGAGCCAAGAATCCTTCTAGGATTTAGTCGAACCCCCATACCTGAATAGAGAGAGTGTGGGACCCCATCCTGGTCTCGAGTTGGACACCCCGCAAGGGCTGTGTTAGACCGCTGTCAGCTGGAGCGACTGCATGCAGGAGCCTCAGCTTCTCTGGTCAGTGTGTCAGCATGGAAGTCTCGGTTCCCTCTGTCTTACCGGGGCAAGATGTGGTGTATTTATACCCTAAAGAGTCTCGGTCCTGAGTATGGATTGTATTGGTCTGTCGTTAGACTTGAGGAAGACGTCAGGGGTGAATTTTGTACATACATATTATGCAGGTGGTGTATTCCTGGAGAGCCATGCATAATTGATGAGTACAGTGTGGGCCTGTGTTTGGGAAAAACCCTGCTGTATTCAAAACCACAGGATCGATAACGTTCAGCCCTCAGAGCACGTTGTGTACTAGCGAGGACCAATGTAGGTGAAAGATCATGCCTATATAAGGAATCATGACTATAATAGGACATGTACAGTTATGACCATAATTGGGCATATGCGGCTATGACCATAATAGGGCAAGTACGAGTATGACCATATTAGGGCAAATATGAATATGTCCATTTTAGGGCATATATGAACGGGTCTACATTAGGGCCTCTATATGGGACATAACACTCACAGACCCACCCAGACACTCACCCTCCCAGTCACAGACCCACTCTGACACTCATGCATGCACCCATTAACTCACCCACTCAGAGACTTATGCTTTCACTCACAGACCCATTGAGACACTCATACTCCCACTAACAGATCCATTCAGACACTCATACATCCACTCCTTGGCCCACTCAGATACTCACACACCCATACAGTCACTCACACAGCCACTCATAGACCCACTCAGAGACTTATGCACCCAGTCAGTTATACACTCAGAGACTCATGCACCACCTCACTCACCCACTCAGAGGCCCACTAAGACTGTCATGTATCCACTCACAGATACAGACAGTCATATACTTACTTATAAATGCACAAAGGCACTCATGCACCTACTCACAGATTGAATGAGAGACTTACGCAAACAGTCACAGACCCATTCTGACACTGATGAACCCACTCATAGATGTACTAATGCAGTCACGCATTTCATTACAGAAGTATTGATAGACTGATGCACCATCTAACAGATCCTCTCAAATACTTATACAGTGAATAACAAACTTAGTGATGCATGTAGTCATAGATTACACTGAAAAAGTTATGCACTGAATTATAGACATATTAAGGGAGTTGTACATGCTATTATACAGTCATTTAGATAGTAATGTGTTTAGTGTGTTGGTTAGAATCCATTTTTCAGTTATAAGTTTTGAATGTGGTGGTGGCTATTGAATGTCTCCATTTGTTTTCTCATTTCACAACGTATTCACGGTGACCCCAGCTACCGATATCATGGCGACGCCTGGCGTAACAGCAAAAATGGAAAATTGGTTTAAATGGTTGTTTTTATACAAACTCCCTACAAAAGTATGACTTTAAGCAGTGCAGTAATAAACCCCTAGTGTGCATATATGTGTTTTGCACCCCCTAAAAAAGGTGCAGTTGTCACGGTTACCGGAGTCATCATGACTCTCGGTATAATCGCGAAAAAGGGAAGTGGGTTTAAACAGTTTCTTAAAAAACTTACTAGAAAAATATGTGTACAAATATGTTTTTAAAGCAGTGATATGGTTAGTAATGTGTGCATGGCAATAGTTAGAATGAATTTTTAAAGTTAAAAGTTTTGAATGTGGTGGTGGTCGTTGAATGTCTGCTTTTGTTTTGTGATTTCACAACGTGATCACGACCATCGCGTCGTCGTCACGAATTAAAAAATTCTAAGAAAAAATATTTAACAAGAAAATGAACAAAATTTGGGGCTCTTGGGTGGCTCTAAGTGTATTTTTCAGTATGTGAAATACATTTGCCGATTGCAGATTCCCCACAGTAAATGCAAAAATGTTGTGCCGACTCAAAAAATTCTTAAAAATGAAACCAGTTATTAATGTACTTTCTGATAAACGCATACCAAATCAAAAAATGAGTGGTATATAATATAAATATAATATAAATATCCAATTATAGAAAGAAAATACGAAAATCTTAGACGCTCACTTAAAAAAAAATAGACGTTACGATTAAGAAATAGAATTTAAAACAACCTTAGAAATTCACTGAAAAAAACAAAGGTTACCGGGACATTATAGTTAGGAATTAGCATTTCAAAAACCTTTGAAATTCACTGAAAAAACCAAAGGTTACAGGGCCGTTATAGTTAGGCTGACATTTCACTCGTACAAAACCAGAGAAATTCAGCAGTTGTAGTTAGCTGAGCTAACTATAACTTGCACCCCCACAGTGCACTGCTTATGACCTCACATATTAAATCACTCATGATATGGTCAGTGGCATCACTGATGACATCTCAAATGACATCACTGATGACATCATCCACTGAATCCCTGACGCACCCACTCACACTCCAATATAACCTTTCATACACCCACTCCAACTTCCACACTGCCATTCTCAAAACCATTGACACACCCATACCAGTACTTACCCACCCACTCACTGATTCATAGGTCTACACACACATCCACTCAGTCACCCATACAGCCACTTGTACACCAATTCACTCACTAATACAGCCACTGATATATCCACTCATACAGCCATACAGCCACTCACACACTGTCAGTCTCTCATAGAGCTACTCACACACCTGCTCACTCACCTATAGAGTCAATCAGACAGACCTTTACTCAGCTATACAGTTATACACACACCCACTCACTTATTCATACAGATATTAACACATACCCATTCACCCATACAGCCCCTCACACATGCACTCACTTACCCATACAGCCACTGTCACAATCCCTCACTCACACATACAGTCACTCATATACTCCAACACTCACCTATACTGCCTTTCACAGATCCACTTACTCACCCATATACTACTGACACATTCATTCACTCATCGAAACAGCCATATACATACTCAGCCACTTATACAGTCCTTCTCTTACATACTCACTAACCCATACACGCACTGACTCACCCACTCACTCATCTATGCAGGCAGTCACACACCCTCTCACCCACCCACACACACTCATACAGCCAAACATGTACCCAGACAACCAATCAATCATCCATACACCCACTCATGTACCCACTGACCAACCCAAACAGCCACTTAGACACCATCTGACAGACTGACAACCTAGTCAGTGATCCATACATTCACTGAGACACCTAATCACTCACTTATACAATCAGTCATGCACCTACTGAATCATTCATACATGCACTCATACACCTACTGAATCATTCATACATGCACTCATACACCCACTGATTCATCAATACACCTTGTTATATATATTTAACACTCATAAACATTTTAAAAACACTCACAGTCACTGGATGATGTCATCAGTGATGTCATCGGTGCTGTCATTTGAGATGTCATCAGTGATGTTATCAGGGATGTCACTGACCATGTCATGAGTTCTGAACTTTGTGAGGTCATAAACAGTGCATTGCGGGGGTGTGAGCTGTAGTTAGCTTAGCTGCTAATAGGGGTAGCTGCTGTACTTGGTGCCCTGCTGTGGTGTCACCCATGCAAACCTACGAACCATGGAAATTTTTGAAAACTAGACAACTAGGGGAGTCCAGGGTGTTGTGCCTTACGTGGATCCCACAAGGTTTTCTTACCCACTATGATCTATCTCAAGGGACTCCTATTGTCCTTGGTTTGATTCCTTCCTGTGACAGGCACTAGGCCCAGACACGCAAGTGGTACAGCATTTGTATTGGCACAAGTGGGGTATTGCTGAGGGGGTAGGAATTTTGTAAATTCCAGTTGATTCCGGATGATTCTATCACAGAAATGTATTGAAAAGGCGAATTTTCAGGTAAGATTTGAGGTTTGCTGAGCATTATGGGTAAGAAAACCTCATGGGATCCATGTAAGGCACACCACCCTGAACTCCACAGGTTGTCTAGTTTTCAAAAATGTCTGTGGTTTGTAGGTTTGCATGGGTGGCACCACAGTACGGCCCTAAATACTGCAGCTCTCCCTATTCCTTATCTCTCAATGTACACTTAAGGGCCTTTTGTGTCATGGTCTCTTGGCCCACCCACACAAGCGGCATTGCGTTCTTATCGGGAGACATGTGGGAAATCAGGGTTGTAGATAATTTGTGGCTCCCCATAAAGTCCAGAGCTTTCCATCAGAGAAATGTGAGGGAAAATATGTGTTTCTTACGAATGTTTCACATTTACAAAGGCTTCTGGGTAAAATTACCTGGTGAGAGCCATGCAAATCGTGCACCCCTGGACTCACCTGGTTGTTTAGTATTCAAAAATGTTCAGGTTTGCAAGGTTTCCCTAGGTGCCGGCTGAGCTGTGGTCCAAAATCCACGGCCACTCACATAAAAAAAAGGGTGTATTTTCAGTGTAAAAATGTTATGTGTCTGTTGTGTTTTGGGCCCTTTCCTGTTGCAGGCACTAGGCCTACCCACAGAAGTGAGGCACCATTTTTATCGGGAGACTTAGGGGAATGCTGGGTGGAAGGAAGTTTGTGACTTCCCAAAGATTCCAGAACTTTCCATCACAGAAATGTGAAGAAAATATGTTTTTTAGTCTAAGTTTGAGCTTTGCAAGGGAATCTGACTAAAAAACCTGGTTAGAACCATGTAAGTCACCCTATCCTGGATTCCTCCAGGTGTCTAGCTTTCAAAAACATGCAAGTTTTCTAGGTTTCCCTAGGTGCTGGCTGAGCTAGGACCTAAAATCCACAGCTACCCACTTTTCACAAAAAAGGGTCAGTTTTGAGTGGAAAAATGTGATGTATCTATGTTGAGTTTGGGCCATTTCCTGTAGCGGGCACTATGCCTAACCACAAAAGTGAGGTATTATTTTTATCAGGAGACTTGGGGGAATGCTGGGTGGAAGGAAGTTCATGGCTCCCTGCAGATTTCAGAACTTTCCATCACAGAAATGTGAATAAATGTGTTTTTTTAGTCACAGTTTGAGGTTTGCAAGAGAAACTGGGTAAAAAACTTGTGCGGTCCACACAAGTCACCTACCCTGGATTTCCCCAGGTTTCTGGTTTTTAAAAATGGGCAAGTTTGCTAGGTTTCCTCAGGTGCCGGCTGAGCTAGGACCCAAATCCACAGCTACCCACTTTGCAAAAAAAGAGTACGTTTTCAGTGTAAAAAATGTGATGTATCCATGATGCGTTTTGGGCCATTTCCTGTTGCGGGCACTAAGCCTATCCACACAAGTGAGGTACCATTTTTATCAGGAGACTTGGGGGAATACTGGTTGGAAGTTTGCGGCTCGCCACAGATTCCAGAGCTTTCCTTCACAGAAGTGTGAGGAAAATGTGTTTTCTTTTGTTAAAGTTTGAGGTTTGCAAGGGATTCTGGGTAAAAAAACCTGGTGAGCGCTATGCAAGTCACCCCATCCTGGATTCCTCCAAGTGTCTAGCTTTCAAAAATGTGCAGGTTTGCTAGGTTTCCCTAGGTGCCTGCTGAGCTAGGGCCCAAAATCCACAGACACCACTTTGCAAAAATGGGTCGGTTGCGAATGGAAAAATGTGATATATATATGTTGCATTTTGGGCGTTTCCTGTCACGGGCACTAGGCCTACCCACACAAGTGAGGTACAATTTTTATTAGGAGACTTGGGGGAATACTGGGTGGAAGTTTGCGGCTCGCCACAGATTCCAGACCTTTCCTTCACAGAAATGTGAAGAAAATATGTTTTTTAGTCTAAGTTTGAGCTTTGCAAGGGAATCTGTCTAAAAAGCCTGGTTAGAGCCATGTAAGTCACCCTATCCTGGATTCCTCCAGGTGTCTAGCTTTCAAAAATATGCAAGTTTTCTAGTTTTCCCTAGGTGCTGGCTGAGCTAGGACCTAAAATCCACAGCTACCCACTTTTCACAAAAAAGGGTCAGTTTTGAGTGGAAAAATGTGTTGTATCCATGTTGCATTTAAGGCCGTTTTCTGTCGTGGGCACTAGGTCGACCCACACAAGTGAGGTACCATTTTTATTGGGAGTCTTGGAGGAATGCTGGGTGGATGGACGTTTGTGGATCCCCGCAAATTCCAGAACTTCCCATCACAGAAATGTGAGGAAAATGTGTTTATTTAGTCAACGTTTGAGGTTCCCACAGGATCCTGGGAAAAAAACTGGCGAGAGCTGCATAAGTCAACCCCCATGGATTCCCCAAGGTGTATAGTTTTGAAAAATTTGCACGTTTGCTAGGTTTCCCTAGGTGCCGGCTGAAAATCCACAGCTACCCACTTTCTGACAAAAGGGTCAGTTTTGAGTGCAAAAATGTGATGTATCCATGTTTTGTTTCAGGCCGTTTCCTGTTGCGGGCACTACTAGGCCTAACCACACAAGTGAGGTACCATTTTTAGCAGGAGACATGGGGGAACACTGGGTGGAAGGAAGTTTGTGGCTCCACACAGGTCCTAGAAGTTTCCATCACAGAAATGTGAGGAAAATGTGTTTTTTTGTCAAAGTTTGAGATTTGCAAGGGATTCTGGGTAAAAAAAGCCCTGGTGAGAGTCATGCAAGTCACTCCACCCTGGATTCCCTCAGGAATCTAGTTTTCAAAAATGTGCAAGTTTGCTAGGTTTACCTAGGTGCCGGGTGAGCTAGGTACCAAAATTCACAGCTACACACTTTCTAAAAATAAGTTCAGTTTTGAGTGGAAAAATGTGATGTATCCATGTTGAGTTTGGGCCATTTCCTGTAGCGGGCACTATGCCTAACCACAAAAGTGAGGTATTATTTTTATCAGGAGACTTGGGGGAATGCTGGGTGGAAGGAAGTTCATGGCTCCCTGCAGATTTCAGAACTTTTCATCACAGAAATGTGAATAAATGTGGTTTTTTTTAGTCAAAGTTTGAGGTTTGCAAGAGAAACTGGGTAAAAAACTTGTGCGGTCCACACATGTCACCTACCCTGGATTTCCCCAGGTTTCTGGTTTTTAAAAATGTGCAAGTTTGCTAGGTTTCCCCAGGTGCCGGCTGAGCTAGGACCCAAATCCACAGCTACCCACTTTGCAAAAAAAGAGTACGTTTTCAGTGTAAAAAATGTGATGTATCCATGATGCGTTTTAGGCCATTTCCTGTTGCGGGCACTAGGCCTATCCACACAAGTGAGGTACCATTTTTATCAGTAGACTTGGGGGAATACTGGGTGGAAGTTTGCGGCTCGCCACAGATTCCAGAGCTTTCCTTCACAGAAGTGTGAGGAAAATGTGTTTTCTTTTGTCAAACTTTGAGGTTTGCAAGGGATTCTGGGTAAAAAAACCTGGTGAGCGCTATGCAAGTCACCCCATCCTGGATTCCTCCAAGTGTCTAGCTTTCAAAAATGTGCAGGTTTGCTAGGTTTCCCTAGGTGCCTGCTGAGCTAGCGCCCAAAATCCACAGCTACCACTTTGCAAAAATGGGTCGGTTGCGAATGGAAAAATGTGATGTATCTATGTTGCATTTTGGGCGTTTCCTGTCACGGGCACTAGGCCTACCCACACAAGTGAGATACAATTTTTATTAGGAGACTTGGGGGAATGCTGGTTGGAAGGAGGTTTGTGGCTCCCCACAGATTCCAGAACTTTCCATCACAGAGATGTGAGGAAATGTGTTTTTTAGTCAAAGTGCGAGTTTTCCAAGGGATTCTGTGTAAAAAGAAAACCAATGAAAACTATGTGAGGAACCCTGCCCTGAATTTCTTCAGGTGTCTAGTTTTCAGTAATGTGCAAGCTTGCTAGGTTTTTCTAGGTGCTGAGAGAGCTAAGGCCCAGAATCCACAAGTACCCACTTTGCAAAAAAAGGGTACGTTTTCAGTGGAAAAATGTGATGTGTCCATATTGCTTTTGGGGCATTTCCTGTCATGGGCACTAGCCCTTACCACACAAGTGAGGTACCATTTTCATCAGAAGACATGTAGGAGCATAGAGTAGTAGAACATTTGTTATTACCCATTGGATTTCGCTGCTTTGTGCCTTTCAAATATAAGTATAAGCCAGTGTTTAAGAAGGAAGACATTTGGAAAAATACCCTCTAAAGCATATGCTAGTATGCGTACCCATAAATTCAGAGATGTACAAATAATCTCTGCTCCTAAACTCCATATCTTGTGCCCATTTCAGAAATACATAGGTTTCCGTGATACCCATATTCACTCTATATATTTCACCATATGAATTGGTCTATACTCAGTATGCAATGAAAAACCATTGAAAGGTGCAGCCCAGTTGTTGGCTCTGGGTTCCTTGTATTCTTAGGGAACCTACAAACGCTATATATCCCTACAACCAGAACAATATAATGGACGTAATGGTATATTGCTTTTGTAAATCGGCCATCATGACAAAAAGTTACAGAGGAAAACATTATCACAAATGGGCATTTTATTCTACTCATTTTCAATATTTCTTTATTTCAACAGATAGTTTATGTGAGAAAATCTGGAGTGACCTATACATATGACCCTTGCTGCAATTGGAAATGTGTCTACTTTTCAGAAATCTATAGCTTTCCTGGATTACCCAGGGGTTTAACACTAGTTCCCACCACAAACTGGAAGCAGGTTGATAGCACAAAAAATAGGGGAAAAAAGCTACCTCTTCGAAAAATGCAAAAAATGTGCAAAAAAAGTAGGTGTTTTACTCAACTGTGTATGTTCCTAAAAGTTTGAAAAATGATGACTTTAGCACAGCAAACCATTTGTTGATGCCATTTTTAGAGGAAAAAACAGGCACTTTTAGCAAGAGCACTTTCCACCTACCCTTTCATGGTATCCCTGCACCATGTGGTAGGCACTGCATGGTGTTACCCCCGAAACCGGTCCCAGGATGCTTGTTTCCGGTCCAGGGAAGACATGGCTTGGCAGTTCGAGCTGGACTGTTCCCATGAGGCACAGGGTCTAGACTGATTTGCATATAGCTGTGTCTGAACTGGGGTGGTGAAGTGAGCTAAAGAACGATGATTGATTCAACCCAGATCTGTGACTGGGGGTGAGTGTTTGAAAAGTTTCAGCACTCCGTCCATCGTCTCCTTGTGTTTGCACTGCATGGTGCCTGTCACATAGTGCAGGGATGTTTTAGATGTGTACATTTTGTATTGCGGCAAGTGCTGCAGTCCACAGCACACTCCGCAATGCAAAATATATATATTTCGACCGCCGTGAAGGCGGTCGCATTGTAATGCGGGCAGCGGGACCACTGACTTCTAGTTGGGCGGTCCTAATTCTGCCACGGTGCCGGTTGGACTAGAGTAAATCTAATCCCTAAAAAATTCAACACGTTTGCTACTGTTGCGCTGTTTGGAGTGGCAATAGTAAATGTAACACATCGAAGTGTTATATTTTCTCTGCTATTGCATAAACTAGAGTGGGAATAGTATATCTTTTATTCCTAGACTCCATCACTTTTCCTAATATAGGTTAAATGTATTTATTATTAATATTTGTTTATAATTGAAATTTCATATTATTTGTTTATGTTTGTTTTAACAGTTTTATAATATTTATGTCTTTGTATATTAATTAATTTAATGTTTCCGAATTGAATTCTTAATATTTTTTTATGTTTCATGTAATATATATCTATATCTATATATCTATCTATGTATGGTTACTCCCTCATAGTGAGTGGTTAAAAAGAAAATACTACGTCATCGAGTTAACAAGTAAACATAAACAAAGGGCTAGCTGGTGGGGGAATCTTTTGTGGCTGACGCTCACCATGTTGGAATGTTACCCATTGCATAATTTGTAATTACAACACCAGTTGCATGAAATGTTTGCACAAATTACACAAGGGAGTCACTGATAATCACTGTTCACGTGCAAGCTACACTGTGCTTTTTCTTTGTTCTGGAAGCCAGGAAAGAGTATATGTGTATGTATATATATACATACACATATACATATATATATCGATTTGTCAGGTCATTAAACTTGCAGGACAGACCATGCCGTGTATGTACTCAAGTGCAAGTGTGAGTTGCTCTATGTAGGGAGCACTAAGCTGCAGGTATATGTTCGTATCCTGCAGCATTTACGTGCAATCGTCAATTCGGACCCTACATATCCGGTAGCACGACATTTTAAAGCTGTCCATAATAATGACCTGAGTTGTATAGAATGTTTTGTCATCGATGCAGTCCCGATACCCAGTAGAGGCGGTAACCGTGAGAAAACATTGAGGCAATTGGAATCAAAATACATCATGTTACTTGATACTAAGGCCCCGATGGGGCTCAACACAGGTGAGGACTTATACAATTTTTTATAATTTTTCTATAATCCTCAGTGCCTGTGATTTTCATTTAACTCATAGTATTATGATACTAAATTGGCCCCTGAATATTAATATAACTTTAGTTCAGAATACAGTAAGCAGAATTTAGGCTCGTTTTTAAGTCTGGAATTTCTACACCTTTTTACACTTTTTAAATCCACTTTTGTGCACTGAGTTCTAGTTTTATGGCGAAGAGTAGAGGGTACTTTATAGCAGAGATTAACTTTTTTATCTCCCATTAGTCGATTTGGTAAAAGCAGGCAACTTTAGTTAGGCTTTCTATACTATATATTTGCGCATTTGTACATCATTATAGCCTGAGCACTTTAGACAGACCAAGCTTACATTGTACTGTATTGCGTAATTTTGCACATAATATTACCATTCTTTGCATAACATTGTTGACTATATTATTTAGAGAAATGCATTTTATAGACAATGCAAAGAATTGCACTCAGCACGTTAGTATTGACACTAGTAATTTTGAATTTTGCGAGTTTTGCACATCAGATTTGCGTATTTGTACGTTGGTATGTCACTAGAATACCATAAGAATGCATTCTTTGTATAGTGTAATGAATTGCACTCAGCACTTTAGTATCTATACTTGTAATAATGAATTTTGCGAAGTTTGCACAGAATATCTGCGTATTTGCACGCTGTAATCATTGCAGTTACGTTATGCATTGCATCATGGATGTTGTTTCACTATGATATTGTGCAATATATACATTTGATTACGCATTGCTCTAACATGATATAGTGGGTCCTAGCTGTCTCCCCATAAGATCATATATTGTATAAGGTAATGAATTGCACGTAGTACTTTAGTATCTATACTTCAAATATTGGATTTTGCGAAGTTTGCACAGAATATCTGCGTATTTGTACGTTGAAATCATTCAGTCACATTTTGCCTTTCATTATGGATGTTGTTATACTATTGTGCAATTTATACATTTGATCACGCATCGCTATAACAGGATATAGTGGGTTCCATCTGTCTCCTCATAAGAGCATATATTGTATTGGTTTGATCTGATTCATTCCTAATTGTTGGACGACAAATTCTAGTTGCGGTAAAATACAGTTATATTTACTTAATTTGACACATATGCCTATATTGCGTTATGTATTATGCTTTGAATATGTTTGGGAGTAGCCATAGTACCACATCGCCATTTGTTCATGAATTAGTATGTTTTCTATGTTCACTATAGTCACATGGTGGTTAGGTTTCCTTTAAATATTCTAACTTGTTGCAGCGTTATCAAGGCCGTCCTTCACGGCCGAAACGCGTCATGGGCAGCACAAGCTTGAAATAAACACTTGGATTATTCAGCATCAGCATTATTTGAGTCCGTTTGATCTGTTCATGCATCATCTGCACTTGGATTGTCTTTGCGATATATATATCACGGACGTGGTCGAAGCGCGTTCTTTTGTCACGAGAAAATAAACTTCTGCATACCTGATTGAGTGGGCTCATGGATTTGCTTCCTTGATATCCTGTTTCGTGTGGAATATATATATATATATATATATATATATATATATATATATAATATATTACCTACTGGCGGTCACCAGTAGGTAGTTATAGTTAGGACCTTGTTACTATTCAAAAAGTGTTTTTTCTTTTGCCAATATCTTTGGCACCGTTTGACGAATCTTAGCAAAATTTTTAAAACTAATGGCCCGCTCAGGTAAGCTCCTGTGTTGAAAGTTTCAGTGTGATTCGTCAAGCGGGGGCCGAGAAAAAGGGGGGTCCCAAAACACGTTTTCTCCATGTTAATTTCCATAGGAAACTTTACACAAGGCTACAGCCCGAACTGCTGAACGGAATTACACCAGATTTGGCAGAAAGGTAGCTCTTGGTTCAGAAAGCAACCTTTTTTTTTTTAAATGGTGTAAATCCGTTCAGCAGTTCTTGAGAAATTCATACATAAAAAAATATTAGTATCTGGTGACCGCGGTGGATCCGTGAACCCTCCCTATCACGAGCCTGACTGTGATTGGCTGCCAATACTTCAAACTAGGAAATGTTGGCAGCCATCGTGTGACTCAGTTGAACCGAGTCACAAGAAAAATGGTTAAAAAAAAGAAAAGGGGGCAGGGTAGAAACACCCTGACCCTCTAGGCCTGCTCAGGGGTTCCCACAGGGACCCCGAGGGCCAAAAAAAGCATTTTTTGTTTTTAATTTTCAGCAGGATTCGCTTAGGGTGCGCGAATCCCGCTGAACATTTTTTTAAAAATGAAGCGCGGTCTCCCGCGCTTCATTTTGTTTAAGCCCCCGGGTGGGCCAGGTCCCATGGGAAATCCTTAATTATGTTGCTGGGGCCTGTGGGGGCCCCCGCAGCCCCGGGGACCGCCACCTCCCTGGGGCTATGTTAATGAATTGCAGGGGGCCACGTGGGCCCCCGGCAGACCTGGGGACCGCCACCTCCCTGGGGCTATGTTAATGAATTGCAGGGGGCCTCCTGCACTACACGCAGCCCCGGGGACCGCCACCTCCCCGGTGCTTTAATATTTAAATGCGGGGGGCCTTGCACCCCCGCTGCCCCGGGGACTGCCACCTCCCCGGGGCTTCAATTAATCAAATGAAGTGTGGGGGGCTCCTGCCCCCCTATACAGCCCTTGGAACCAACACCTCCCCGGGGCTTTTAATCTGATGGGAGGGCCCCCTCCAGGAGCCCTCCTTGGTGCTGGGGACCACCACCCCCAGGGCCAGCTCCAGCAATGTCCCGGGGTTGCCAAAAATGGCCCGGGAGGGGGTCCACACAGCCCCCTCCCTCAAAATAAAATGTATTTAAAAAAAAAAGAGGCGAAGCCCCGGGTGATGGGGTCCCCGGGCTGAAAATGGCCTCAGGAGGGGGGCCGAATGGCCCCCTCCTTTAAATATAGTTTTTTTTCAAAAATAGAAGTGGGGTCCCCGGGGCCAAAATCGGCCTCGGGAGGGTGGCCGCGTGGCCCCTTCCCATTTTTTTTTATTTTTGAAAAAAACTGGGTCAGGCCCTGGGGGATGGGGTCCCCAGGGCCCAAAAAGAATTAAGGGAAGGGGGGCCACAATGCCCCCCTTCTTAAAAGAAGGAAGAAAAGAGAAGCCGGCATCTCGCCAGAGGCCCCGCCCCCTCCCTGAACTACTTTGCAAAAGCACCTCCTGGCGCGCTCTGGGTTTGGGGATGAAATCCCCGTTGCTACTGAGGGTCCTTAGGGGCCAACTAGCCAGCTAGGTACCTCCAGTAAGCCCTACACAGTGGGATTGCTGGGAGGTGGTGCAGGCCATGCCCCTTTTTACACCACTCTGCAATGCGCCTCTTGGCACAGTGCTGGTGGGGCTATGAGGTCCCCTTGTGTTCTGAGGACTTCAGGACTAAAGTGGACTTCATCACCCAAGCAGAATTGCGCCAGGAGGCGCGTTTGCAGAGTGGTGTAAAAAGGGGGCATGGCCTCTGACCACTCTCAGCAATCCAGCTGTGTGGGGCTTACTAGAGGTAACAGGAGGGCTAGTTGGCCCCTACCGACCCCCACAAGCGAAGAGGACTTTAATCCCCACCCAAGAGTGCGCCAGGGAGCGCGTTTGCAGAGTGGTGGGCAAAGTGGGAGTGGCCTGCTATGAGAACTTACCAATCCTGCTGTGTGGGACTTACTGGAGGTAATAGGAGGGGTAGTTGGCCCCCAAGGATGGTCTTGGGGGCCAACTACCCCATCTGTTACCTCCAGTAAGGGCCACACAGTGGGATTGCTAAGAGGTCTTCGGAGGCCACGCCCCCCTTTCTCCACCACTCTGCAAATGCACCTCCTGGCAAACTACTAGTCGGGGGTGAAGCCCACTTTACTCCTGAGGGACTTTGGGGGCCAAGAAGCCCTCATGGTACTTCCTGTAAGTCCTACGTGGTGGAATTCCTGAGCACTGGTCGGAGGCCCAGCCCCCTTTCTCCCCCACTCTGCAAACGCGACTACTAGTTAAAGAAGCATTTGCAATGTAATAGGTCTCGCATTTGCTAGAGTTAGAGCTATTGGTGTTGTGAATGTAAAAGTTTTTTACTAATGTTTTTTGGAGTGGAGTGGAGTGGATGTACGTTGTGTGTAGTGGAATTATGTGGTATGTTGAGCAGTGAAATTATGTGGATAGAAAGTATGTGGTATTTAGTGTATAAGAATTATGTAGAGTGGGATTATGTGTTATGGAGAGTAGTTATGTGGTATGGTAGTCTGTGTTGTGGAGTGGTAACCTCAGGTTTAGTCTTCCTCATTTCTATAGAAGCTAAACTATAAACTCAATGAGACAAAAAAAAGAAGGAACCACTGAGGACCAATTCTGGACCTAGTCAGAGGTATGAGCAGGGCCACTGGAATTATGCAACTGTTTGCCTGCACCGACTTTCGCACAATTATATTTTTTCTGCATTTACCACATAATCCATCATGTGCTGCATAATCTGTTGATTTGAACAAAAAAAAACCTTGTTTCTAGCTCAAACAGCTCAAACGTTACCAAAATGCAGCGACAAATGTTATAGCGTGGTGGAAGGCCCTTTGCGAACCTAGAATGGTCACCTGTTACTTATTGCTAAATGTGGGTGTTAAATTGGTACTAATGGTGTACAAAACACTCTTGCTTCTTTCTGCGCCTCTCTTGTCTCTTTCTGCATTTCTCTTGCTTCTTTCGGCACCTTTCTTCCTTTTTCTGCACTTCTCTTGCATCTTTCTGCACATCTCTTCCGCTTTCTGCATCTCTCTTCTTTCTGCACCTCTCTTGCTTCTTTCTGCACCTCTCTTGCTTCTTTCTTCTGCACCTCTTGCCTCTTTCTGCACCTCTCTTGCCTCTTTCTGCACTTCTCTTGCCTCTTTCTGCACCTTGCTTCTTTTTGCACTTCTTTCGCTTCTTTCTGCACCTCTCTTGCTTCTTTTTGCACCCCTCTTTTCTCTTTCTGCACCCCTCTTCCCTCTTTCTGCAACTCTGTTGCCTGTTTCTGCACCTCTATTGCCTCTTTCTGCACTTCTCTTGCCTCTTTCTGGATTTCTGTAGCTTCTTTCTGCACCCCTCTTGCCTGTTTCTGCACCTCACTTGCCTCTTTAAGCACCTCTCTTGCCTCTTTCTGCACCTCTCTTGCTTCTTTCTGCACCCCTCTTGCCTCTTTCTGCACTTCTCTTGCTTCTTTCTAAGGTTTTTTAAATGCTAATTTCTAACTATAAAGTCCCTGAAAACTATGATTTTTTTCAGTGAATTTCAAAGGTTTTTAAATGCTAATTTCTAACTATAATGTCCCTGAAGCCTATGGTTGTCTCAGTGAATTTCTAAGGTTTTTTAAATGCTAATTTCTAACCATAACGTCCCTGAAACCTATGGTTTTTTCAGTGAATATCTAAGGTTTTTAAATGCTAATTTCTAACTATAACGTCCCTGAAACCTATGTTTTTTCCAGTGAATTTCTAAGGTTTTTTATAGGCCACGCCCCCTTTCTCCACCACTATGCAAACGCGCCTCTTGGCGCATTTTAAGTTGGGGGATTAAGTCCCCTTGAATACTGAGGGTCCCTGGGGGCCAACTAGCCCACCAGGTACCTCCAGTAAGCCCCACACAGCTGGATTGCTGAGAGTAGTACGAGGTCACGCCCCCTTTTTACACCACTCTGCAAACACCCCTCCTGGTGCACTGCTGCTTGGGGGATGAAGTCCACTTCAGTCCTGAGGTCCTCAGGACACAAGGGGACTTTATCACCCCACCAGCAGTGCGCCACGAGGCGCGTTTGCAGATTGGAGTAAAAAGGGGGCGTGGCCTCATACCACCTCTCAGCAATCCCACTGTGTGGAGCTTACTGGAGGTTCCTGGTGGCCTAGTTGGCCCCCAGGGACCCTCACTAGCAATGTGGAATTAATCCCCCAACGCAGAGAGCACCAGGAGGTGCGTTTGCAGAGTCAGG
Source organism: Calotriton arnoldi (assembly GCA_963921515.1). Taxonomy (NCBI): domain Eukaryota; kingdom Metazoa; phylum Chordata; class Amphibia; order Caudata; family Salamandridae; genus Calotriton; species Calotriton arnoldi. The sequence goes on from CAWUFW010002294.1 coordinate 1,316,718, forward strand.
CAGGGAGGGGGCAGGGCCTCCGGTGAGTTGCCAGTTTCTTTTTTATTTTATGGGAGGGGGCCGCGTGGCCCACCTTCCCTGGGCCACTTCTGGCCCCAGGGACCCCATCACCCAGGGCCTGGCCAGCCTTGTGGTTTTTTAGAAAAAATGTTGGGAGGGGGGCCGCGTGGTCCCCCTCTAGAGGCCAATTATGGCCCCGTGGACCCCATCCCCCGGGGCCTGGCCAGCCTTCTTTTTTTTTTTATTTTGTTTGGAGGGGGGCCGCGAGGCCCCCCTCCTCAGGCCAATTATGGCCCCGGGGACCCCATTCCCCGGGGCCTGGCCGGCCTTGTCGGTTTTTTTTGGAGGGGGGCTGCATGGCCCCCCTCCTGAGGCCAATTATGGCCCCGGGGACCCCATCCCCAGGGGCCTGGCCAGCCTTTTTTTAAAAATAAATTTTATGGGAGGGAGCCGAGTGGCCCCCCTCCCGGGCCACTTCTGGCCCCGGGGACCCCATCCCCCGGGGCCTGGCCTCATGTTGGGGACCGTGGGGGGAGTCCCAATGCCCCCACGGTCCCAGCCAGCTCTCCGCCTCCTGCGGGAGCCGGCATTGCTTTTGAAGCGAAGCAGAGTTTGCTATGACAGGGCGGGAGCACGCTCCCGCCCTGCCATAGCAAACGGCAATGTCCCGGGGGTGGGCACCCCATGACATTGCAGGAGCCGGCCCTCGGGTTGGCGGCGGTCCCCGGGATCAGGACCCCCATATTTAAATAAAGTTTGCCCCGGGGAGGTGGTGGTCCCCGGGGCAGTGTGGGGAGGGGCAGGAGCCCCCCACACTTTTTAATTGTATTCAAGCCCCGGGAAGGTGGTGGTCCCTTGGGCTTAGGGGGCCGCGAGGCCCCCTTGAACATAATTAAGAATGCCCCAGGGAGGTGGCGGTCCCCGGGGCTGCGGGAGGGCCGTGTGCTCCCCCGCACATAAATAATAAAGCCCCGGGGAGGCGGTGGTCCCCGGGGCTGCCCCCCCACCTCAATTATAATAAAGCCTCGGGGAGGTGGCAGTCCCCGGGGCACCGTGGGAGGGGTTGGAACCCCCCCTTGCATTTATTGTTCAAGCCCCAGGGAGGTGGCGGTCCCCGGGGCTGCAGGGGGGCCGCGTGCCCCCGCACATAAATAATAAAGCCCCAGGGAGGTGGCAGTCCCCGGGGCTGCGGGTTCCCCGTGGGCCCTCGCTGCATAAATTGGGATTGCCCCCGGGACCTGGCCACCCGGGGGCTTTAAAAACATAGCGCAGGAGCCCGCGCTTCGTTTTTATTTATTTTTTTCGGCCGGAGTTGTGCCTCTCACCTTTTTCGTTTTCCCTCGGAACCGAGGCACAAGATGGCTGCCAACACTTCCTGGTTTGAAGTGTTGGCAGCCAATCAGAGGCAAGCTCGTGCTCGGGAGGGCTCAGCCAATCAGATCTCACAATTCTCAAATATCGATATCTGTAAATCTTTAAATATCTCAAAAACTACAGAAAGGATTTACACCATTAAAAAAAAAAAGAGTGCTTTCTGGACCAAGAGCTATCTCTCTAATTCCGTTCAGCAGTTCAGGCTGTAGCTGTGTCTAAAGTTTCCTATGGACGAATCACCCCGAATCACCCCGAAACTTTCAAGACAGGCGCTGACCTGAGTGAACAATTAGTTTTGAAAATTTCATGAAGATTCGTCAAACGGCGCCAAAGTTATTGGCAAATCAAAAAACGCTTTTCCTATGGAAACAAGTTTCTAACTATAACTACCTACTGGCTACCGCCAGTAGCTAATATATAAAAATATATATAGGTTTGTATGTTTTTTAATGATATTAGTGTGAAACAATATTTTTTGCCAATTTTTTTGTACTTACCATTATAAGGATAGGGACACGATATTTGGAAAATTAGATTTTTTGACATGATATTTGTGTTACACGATATTGTTAAATTCTATATTGCGTCAGTAACCTGTTACTGAACATGTCAGCACACTTGCAGCATTGGCTCTGACACTGGTTGCTTGCTGCTTCTGCTCTCTTACATGTTCCCATTCTGTTTCTCCCACCCTTAAAATCTCAAACATCCTAATGTTGTTTTGAAAATTGACTGTCCTAAAACCTTAATCCCTAGGTATCGAATGGGTTTTTTTGTGACCAACCACGGGCATTCTCTCTTTAAACTCGATTTGGGGAAATTTACCAAAATAAAGTCAGTTTTGTCTTTATTTATTTTATAACCAGAAATTACCGATAATTGCTCAACTCCCTTAAAAGCCTTTGGCATGTTAGCATATTCAGGGTCCATAAACAATGCATCCGTATATAATAAAATGTTGACGGTGGAACATAGCTTGAGACTAGTTAAATGGCTTCCTTATTAGATATGTATTGAGGTTGAGGTTTGAATAAAGCGAACCGCAGGGGGGACAAAGGGCATCCCTAGTGGGTTCCTCTGCTAAATTCAATCATTCCTCAAGACCGCCTGCGCCGGTGAGCTAGCAATCATTCTGGGTACTATCCGTCTATGAGAAATTCTAGGAGACGATTGGTACATCTCAAAACCGAACCCTTGGATTGGCCCGTGCTGAAAGGTCATGAAATACCTGTCAGAATCTGAATATGGGTGATCTGATATTTTTAACCTCTTTGGTTTCAAGATCAGTCATTGCACAGAAATGGAGAACAGCTGATCTTATATCACAAAAAATACTCCTATAGATTAACTAATGGTTAACATAAAAACTGTGTTACCTAAATACGATAGGGAGGTGTCAATGTGAAGATCTAGGACTGCAAACCCCCAGGGGTGCGCAAGGAAGCAATTACTTTTTGTTTAGTTACCCTCACACACCCTAGTGGTGTCATACTTCATCATCGGGTCACCCCAACGCCTATAAGTTGGGGTGGGCTCAACCACAGTGTTGGGAAGCTCTTTGGAAAGTGAAGACCAGGGGGATTATAGATAAAAACCCTCCGACAGACCCCGGTTTCCCTTTATTATTGGGTCTGTCAGGGATATTAAAAATAATTAAAAAGAAACGGGTCAATGGGAGTGATAATGGTCCTATGACCCTATTGCCAACATGTTTCAGTCCTGGGATGGCCGTAAAGGTCCTGGACTTTCTTCAGGGCAGAGGTCGTCCTCCCTGGGAACAACAGTGAAAGGGGAGTCCCTATCCTGTGAACGAACAAGGGCAGAGTAGCTGCTCCTTTTGTATAGATAACAGATGATTAATCTGTTATACGCAGTCCTTCATCTCTGAAAAACACAAGAAACAAACAGACACCATATCGTTTCTATTGCATAAACATCATTTGTGTAGTTATTAACACTCCTAATTAGGTGCGTCAACTGTGACCCAACATTTAATTAAATGCCAGGTAAGTGTGCAAATGGAAATTCTCATTTACATCATATTCATGCCATACACACCTATATCTGTAACATAATAGTGCTATGTGGCAGATAAAAGTGCGGTGGCGATTTTACTCGCATACTGACACTATCAGCATGCCAGTGTGTGTACTTATTCCAAAGTGAAAATATCGCGTGACAGTCTATAAGAACAGCACTAGGCTGCTATCAAGCAGTGTACTATTGTGCAGGTATATACTCGCATCTTTGCTTTAAAAATACTATTCATAATAAAAGCATCCATTTTCTTACCCAATTTGCGGAGAAAAACTGTATCTCAGGGGCCCGCTAGGCGTGATGGAATAGCCCTGTAGTCACACTCTGTTGTATTGTTTGGGGGTAGGGAGAAGATGAAGTATACCGGAGGTTTTTTAGTCAGGGCAAAAAGTCTGTGTTGAGCAAAGTTACAAGACTAAACCTGTTGTAACCACCTATCACCCCCTACTTACTTCTTCAAGGGTCCTATTCCGCCTGTGTACCTACTTGGTCCGAGTCCCCGGCTTTCGCTCTTCACTGCCGTTGAACAGGGATATAAATACCTTTATTCTAGCGGGAAAACCTCAATTGAGAGTCACGCCCATGGTATGCTCAAGTGCCGTTAGGCACGTAGATGCATGTGTGATGTGCCATAGAGGATCATGGGATTTGAAGTCTTTTTACAAAGTGGTGTCTCGATCCGAAAAATCGGTTTTTTGCCCTGACTAAAAAACCTCCGGTATACTTCATCTTCTCCCTACCCCCAAACAATACAACAGACAACCTGGTCTTCACTTTCCAAAGAGCTTCCCAACACTGTGGTTGAGCCCACCCCAACTTATAGGCGTTGGGGTGACCCGATGATGAAGCATGACACCACTAGGGTGTGTGAGGGTAACTAAACAAAAAGGAATTGCTTCCTTGCGCACCCCTGGGGGTTTGCAGTCCTAGATCTTCACATTGACACCTCCCTATCGTATTTAGGTAACACAGTTTTTATGTTAACCATTAGTTAATCTATAGGAGTATTTTTTGTGATATAATATCTTGACTTGGGAGGTTATACTCCAGTGTGGAATCCTCTCAACCCTCTCGGCATTAGGGATCACTTCCCCATAGCCCTATGTTTATACAGAACAGCTGATCTTCCCACATTAGTTGCATGGATGTTAAAACGAGAAAGATAATGGGCCCAATTCACAAAAGTAATCTGAAACAAAATCCTAACTTTACGACTTTCGGTATTCACAAAAGGCATTTAGGAGTAGTAAGTTAGAATCCTAACTTTACTACTCCTAAATGCCTTTTGTGAATACCGAAAGTCGTAAAGTTAGGATTTTTCTCAGTTTAGGAGCTTTACTGCAGTCTGAACATTAAATCTTTGTTTAAACAATATTGTTTACAATTCTTGCTCAAAAGCCTTTTGTTCGAGAGCCCCTGCTGACCGATTGGGCCCGTAATATCTTGTGGTACATACCCTTGCCCTAAAGTTCATTTCATTGTATGTTTTGAGTTTAGCTGCATGCATGTGCAGTAGCTGGTAAGGTTTACCTATCAGTCTTTTCATATTTTTCACAGGTTTGCGGGATCCTAGAGATGGGGAGACCGAGGGCAGCTTTGATGAAGAATAGGAGGGTAAGTTGTCCCCCGCCCCCGAGACTAGTTGCTGAGCTGGAGTGCTGTATCAGGTAAATTCTTTCCTGCAACTGGGCACAGGCGCCATCCTAAATGAATCTTGATTGCCAAGCAAGGTGGGGCTCTGGTCATGGCCTTTTATTAGCTTGGCTACAAAATGGCCGCAGTCTACTTGGTTTGGGAGGTTCTTCAATGTCCTGAATGTTATGAACTGTGTGGCAAGGCATCTGAAAGGCCTAGTGTGACATTGTAGTAGGTGTGCCTACTAATTGATTATGTGCTGACATCTTCTAACTTGTTGTACCATAACCCACTTCTGCTTGGTAGGTGGGTCTGCTTGACTACAGTGTGTCACCTTATCACTTACGAAGTGAACCCTATTTGTCTTCTTCACGCTGTTTTCCTTCTCCATCCCCAGACTGGTAAGGTTCATTTGAAGCCTACACGAGCAAGATGTGCAGACCGGGTGGACAAAGAAGCTACTGCTGCTCTCTCTGAGGGTCATGACAGTACCCCCCCTCAAAACTCGCTGTCTCAGTGGTGGTCTGGGTTTCTTCTGGAGTGTTGCATGAAATCGCTTGACAAGCTGGGGGCATGGAGGAGGTGTGCAGCAGGTTTCCAAGACCTTTCTTCTGGTCCAAATCCCTTCCAATACACTAAATAAAATATATGTCCTCCTCGTAGTCTAGAATCTAGGATTTGTCTGACGTATTCTAGTGCCCCTTGACTATCACTGGTGCAGGTGGTGTGAGTACCCTAGTAAGTGACTGGCAGATTTTCAGTAGGGATATATGGAGATACAGGGTGAACGCACATAGTAGGCGGTAGTGTCAATTTTGCTGTGACTGGATAAAGGACTTTGCTAATGGTAAAAGGCCCCACATAAAGAGGTTTCAGTTTATGGTTTCCAGGAAGGGCTAAATGTTTGGTTGTTGACCAAATTCGATCTCCTAATTTGTTTTGGGGATCTGTGGACCTCATGCAGCAAAGTTTTTGTGGTTTTCTGGGCCTCTCCCAAATGTTTTTTTTGCTAGCTACATGACGTTGTGTATATGCTTATGGTGCTCTTCCACAGAGGGTAACCGAGACTGTACTGGCATTTCGAAAGGCAATATGTTAGGATGGAAACCCATGAGACAGTAGAAAGGGGAATAACCCAGTGCGGTGTGTTTAGTGTTATTGTACACAAAATATCCCCATGTTGTAAGGCTAGACATAGTAGGTACTGTTCTAGGGTTTTATTTAGGTGTTCTATCATCTCATCAGTTTCTGGGTGCTAACTCGTGGATAGACATGCATCGATGTTAGATATTTGCATAGCTGTTGCCAAAAATTAAAGCTAACTTGTGACCCTTGATCTGAAATGATTGTTCTAGGGATACCAAGTAGCTTGATGATGTTTTTGGCAAAGTCTTGTGTAATTCTGGGGTACTGGGGAGCTTTGGTAGAGATATGAAATGTCCAATTTTAGCCAAGCAATTTATGACCACTAGTATTACTGTATGATTTTTGCTAATCGGCAATTTAACCACAAAATCCATTTAAATGGTGTGCCATAGGGATGGTGGTATATGGATTTAATATAACAGACCAGATGGTTTTTGATGACTTGCTTTAATTTGTGCGTAGTTGGAATAAGTTGAAATGCATCATTCAATTTCTGCACTAATGGCAGGCCACCAAAAATTAACGATACAAGCTGGTGGGTAACTACCTCCCAGACACAAGCCGCTACAGCTATGTGAACTTTCAATTTGAAAAATCCAACATTAAACCACTTTTGACCATGTTAATTCATTGTAATCCTTGTTTATTCAAAAATACTTCGAGTTGTTGCAGAGACAGTATGATTCCACACTTTTGATGCTTTAGAAATGCCAATCCAGGCTTTATTCTCTAGCACGTCACATTTCACATGCCCTCTTTGGAAACTGTGCATATATATACCCAATGCATTTCGGGCTTAATAAGCCCTTCGTCAGGGGTCTGCAATGTAAACGATGCCCATCAGTTAACAAGATTCATAGCAAATGTGTAAATAAACGTAAATACACATAAATACACGATTTCATTAGCTTAACGTACCCCTCTAACCCTCCATGCAGTGTGCTCTGTGTTTAAAACTCATTCTTGTGACAAAAATATAACCTTTGACTTCCCCATAAGTAAATGCGCTCTTATACAAAAACTGTTCCCTTTATCTGCCCTATAAACAAATGTTAATGTTATGTGGTCGCTCGCTGTGAACGATGTGTCCTGTATTTTAATGCATCCGGAAACTAATTGTGTGTCTACTCATTCAACTAATCACATTCTACTCACCCTGCTCTTTATATCCAAATGAAATCTCTAGTATTCCGTGCCGCAACTGGCAGCTTTACTGTTTAAAACTGACTTCCACACGAGTTGAATCTGGAGTAAACCGATCTACATATAACCTGTTGTGCCCCTTCAGGTGAACCCAATGTCATCTGTGAAATTTAAACTTCCCATGTGACTGCAATGGTCGATTTAGCCCATGAAAATAAAAGAAATACATGCACACTGAAACCTTTGTGAACCATCAAAATAATTCAATGCATTTTTATATCAAATGTGCTACGTAAAAAAACAAATTAAAAATTGCTTTAACAATGTTAATTAATGAAATGTCTGATTTTTCGAGATTAAAAGTCCAATCTTATTGCTTCCGATGTCCTCAATATAACTGCACAATTCCCAAATGTCCTCCGTATTTTTCATCATTTTCTGTTCATTTTTTCATGCAAGGTGCAATCATCGGTTGGGACAGACAATTAATATATGCAAACAAAGTGATAGGATGCACTCCTTGTTTTTTGTCTCTCCTTTTCGGCTGTTACTCAATGGCAAAAATTTAGCGTGCTGGCTTGACACGTGCCTTGTCCTCACAGCACTGGCAAGAAATTAACGATACAAGCTGGTGGGTAACTACCTCCCAGACTCAAGCTGCTACAGCTATGTGAACTTTCAATTTGAAAAATCCAACATTAAACCACTTTTGACCATGTTAATCCATTGTAATCCTTGTTTATTCAAAAAATTTCAAGTTGTTGCAGAGACAGTATGATTCCACACTTTTGATGTTTTAGAAATGCCAATCCAGGCTTTATTCTCTAGAACATCAGAATTCACATGCCATCTTTGGAAACTGTGCATATATATACCCAATGCATTTCGGGCTTAATAAGCCCTTCGTCAGGGGTCTGCAATGTAAACGATGCCCATCAGTTAACAAGATTCATAGCAAATGTGTAAATAAACGTAAATACACATAAATACACCATTTCATTAGCTTAACGTACCCTTCTAACCCTCCATGCAGTGTGCTCTGTGTTTAAAACTCATTCTTGTGCCAAAAATATAACCTTTGACTTCCCCATAAGTAAATACGGGAACGGTTCTTGTATAAGAGCGCATTTACTTATGGGGCACCAGATCTATACAGTAGTCCTAATCCCTGTGTGGGGGGAGTATGCTTACCTTTTGTTTATCAAAAAAAACTTTATAGGTGGCATAACATTCAGGTAAAATGGCTATGCAACATATTTTATATTCTCACTGCAATATGTAAGTAGTTTGCGGGTCTCTCGTCTTTGTGGAATTGATGGGTTCCCCCAGAAAGACAATGTTGTGTACAAAAGTCTAAGTTTAATTCTACTGAATGCATGGTCCAGTGTACCAAGGGGTTATAGCGGGTTAGCCATGGCAATCCAAGAATGAGCTTAAATTGAGAAGCATCAATGAGTTCAAATTGGATCTGTTCAACATGCGTAGTCCCAACTGTCATGACTTACTCCCAGGTGTGATAACTTATCGGGCCTGAGGATAAGGAGGAAGCGTCAACTGACTTCACGGGTTCTGGAATGGTTTTCTTGTTAGACCCGATTTTTAATTCTCTGGAAAGTCTTGGTCAATAAAATTACTTGTGGCTCCAGAATCTAGTAAAGTGGGTACCTGCACTTGTCTGCCATTGGGCCCGTTTCACAAAAGTAATCTGGCAATACTAGAACTACAAATACTTTGAGATGTGCCACAGAGTTTTGGAAAGTGCTTGCCAAATTTGCTGAGGTCACAGGGGGCTCTATTCTTGGATAAGGAACCTCTGACATTTCCGAGAGTTTCAGTTTTCTGACTCTGCCTCTTCCTCAAGACGATTTGTCATCACTACTGCCTGGTTTTTATTCACTGTTTTTGCTCTGGTCCTTCACCATAAAATGACCACTGCGGCCACAATCCATCCAAAAGTTGAACTTTCACCTCCTTTCTCTTTCTTCAGAAGTTAATGGTCCCCAAATGCCACCAACCTGCATTGGTTCAAATCCATTCATTTTGCTTGTATCCACTGTAGTAGATTTGCTTGGCCTTACTATGATAACCTTCTATTCGTTCTTTGTTTTATTATTTCTTCTCTCTGAAAGTTGATGATCTAACTGCACGGTTAGCTAGATTAGTCCCTCACAACCAGTGGAGTAGACTCACTACTTGGGCTAGAACATCTTTCAATGCCCCCCAATACCGTGTCAAAACAAAAATGCTCTCTTTTTCTCCAGCCATTCGGTCTCCACCACTAATCTATTGAAAGTAGTAATGTAAGGAAATCCTGTGATCCATGTCAGAAGGCCGATAACACTTTATTCAGTGATAATGCATGAGCCTTCCTATCAAAGAGCTTCTGCATCTCTGTGCAAAAGGTTCCAAAGTTATACAATATGGGGTCATTTTTGTCTATCAAGGAATGGGCATCATTGCCGCCCAAGTAGGACAACACAGAGGCCATCTTAGATTGCTCATATGGAAATGCTGTAGACTTACAGAGCTTACATTGATTTATGAAGATGTCGTATTTCTTTGGGTCACCGTAAATGCGCTCGGGTGGAGCAAAAGCGATTTGAGGTGGTTGAATAACATGAATGGAGGTTGATGGCTGATGGGAAGAGTGTCTTAGGTGTATTGGAGTTGCAGCGCCACCCAGGATAGAGGAATCTCCTGTTATTGGAAAATGATTTCTGAACTTCCCGACCCAGGAAGTGGTGGAGGCAAAGTCCATGGTTTTAGTGCAAACCCTTTACCCAAATCCCGTTTCCCTTTATAGGCTAAGCATGCCCCCCCCCCCGCAACGGACGGCGCCCAATTCCTTACATAACTCCGGATACTCTAAACTCATGGAATGGACCTCCCTCTCTAGTTCTGTGATTGTGTCCAGAATAGAGACTACAACTTTAGTGGTCTTCATCGCTCAGGCTGTTTTGAACACTTGGGCTAAGCAATCTGTCAAAGCAAACTCTCAATATAGAGACAACAGATGTGCAAACCTAATGCTAACAAACCTAGCAGGAGTAATATCCAGATGTGTAGACCATCAATGCCCAACTGTGCTGTCTCCTGTGAGCTCTTAGCCAACTCACTTAAAAAGAGCGCCAAGGAGAAGTGGGGATCAACAGAGTAGTGAGAGAGGGAGTGCAGGTGACTGCCATCAGCTGCCTCTGTCACTGTCACCCTCTGGTTGTGGCTCTGGTCAATCTCAGAAGATACCCCACTCCCTGTTATCTCGACCAGATGGGCTACTTGATGGCAAACAGACTCAGATGTTAAATATAACTGATATGAACAAGACTCTCTCAACAATGTATTTTAATGGACTAGTTCTATTCTCTCCATATATAACATGTATTTGTTACCTGACAATTCTAGTGTAAGGCTTGTCTCAAAAACTTGGGATATTGCAAAGTCCCTTGTTGACCCACAAGAGATATGCCAGCCGGTTTGTCTTAAGTAGTTTGCTTGCATGCACATGCCTAGGTTTTGTCACCATGACAAAACTCTCTCAGGAGACTTGGGCCTATTTATGAAATAGTCATGCAGAGCAACAAGTCACTTTGCTGCACTGCACTGCATGATTGGGAAAGGGCAGAAATGCACCATATTTAAGGCAATACCATGCATTCCTGTCTTTTTCTCTGAGTTGACGCCCTTTTGTCTGTCTAGCGCCAATGCAGGCAGCCTTTCACCAAGGTGCAAAGGTGCTTGCGTTACATGCAGGATTGTTTTTGTGTAGGAAGGGACAACTTCCTGCACAAAAACAATCCTGAAAGGCATATTACATAGAATGAGGAAGTAACGAGGAGAAATAAAGATATTTCTCCTCGTTCCACCTCTCCTGAGAAGGCGTGTTTTTTTGGAGCATTCCCAGGTTTACCAGTTCTGGTAAATCTGGGAATGCATAAATGGGAGTTGCGTGGACACACTTACACAACACCCATGGAAAGCCTTCCCAGGGCAGAGTAGGGAAACTCATCTATTTGTGCTACGTTGCCCTACTCCAAATTTATAGAGCCACTCAGGGCCATGCAAAGTGGCCTTGCGTGGCTTCATAAATCTGACTTAAGGTTTGCATCACTCTTGCACCACGTTGCGCGGTGCACAACCGACGCAAACCAGCACGTAAATAGGCGCCTCAGTGCTTTACTGGAGTTTGAACATTAAATCTTTGTTTAAACAATATTGCTGACAAGTTGTGTTCAAAAGTATTATGTTCGAGAGCCTTTGCTGATCGATTTGGCTCAAATGACTTAATTTCCTTTTACCTTACAATTTCAGCTTTCCGTGCATGACCTTCCCTTAAAGTTCGTTGCCGTGCATGATTTGAGTTTACTTGAATAAGAGGAGAGTAAGCTGACCCCCCTCCCCGAACACCCCCCCCCCCCGGAGACTGTGGTTGCTGAGCCAGAGCGCTGTATCAGGTAAGTTCTTTCCTGCAAAAAGTAACGGGTGCCATCTTCGCTGAATCTTGAATGCTGAGCAAGGCGAGGCACTGAGCATGTCCTTTTATAGGCACGGCTACAAAATGGCCACTCAGATTTCTGCATCTTGCGCTACTTGCTTTGGAAGGTTATTGAGTGTCCAGAATGCTCTGAACTGTGTGGCAAGGCACTTGGAAAACTGAGTGTGATAGATACCTTACTAGGTGTGCCTAGTAATTGCTTATTTGCTGGCAACTTCTAACTTGTTGTACATTAAACCACTTCTGCTCGACAGGTGCGCCCTTAAACTGCACTGCAGTGTGTCACCTTATCACTTAAAGAGTAAACGCTGTTTGCCTTCTCCACGCCAGGACTGCCAAGGTCCAACTGAAGTCCACATGAGTGAGGTGTGTGGACCGGGTGGACGAAGGGGCTACACCTGCTCTTTTACTGAGTTTCATGACCATATAGATATACATATGTATTGCATCATAGTTAAGGTTTATTGATGACCTGATTATTTGGGAAGGAACGAAGGAGTTACACAAATGCAATCAAAGACTGGATAATAACAACTTGAATCTCAAATTTAATTATGAGATAAGCAATAAGAGAGCAGTATTCCTTGACACAGAAATATTAATTGAGAAGGGAAGGATCCAAACCACTTTGCATCAGAAAAGCACATCGATGAACAGCATATAGCATGCTAAAAGATTTTAATCAACAATCCCTTAAGAAAGCAGTGAGCTTTTAAGGATTAAAATGGAAGAACCAAGTAAATAGAACAGGGAAGGAATTGTAAGATTTCGATGCAGGCTACCGGCTGAGCACGCCGTAACCACACCCACCCTTCCTGTTCCGATGCCCGACGCAGACGCGAGATGCAGGCGGCTGAGGGGCAGCTGAGACGCTCCAGCTCCGCGAATACACGAACGCCAGCGTGAGTCTGGGAAAGCGGGAGACGAGGAGGTGGTACGAGACAGAAACTGAGCAGAAACCGAGTAGGTTAAGGCGTGCACCGGAGGGCTTCTTGCAAGTCCCAGTGTGGTTTTTTACTGGCTTGTGCAGCCCTGATTCATGGATTTGGAGGCGGATTTGGAGGCGTCCATCTTGCCTACAGTGCCATTAACATGCTTTCATCAGTCTGGCTCCATACGCACCTGAGGAGAGTTACCAGCTAATCTTCATATTTCACGAGGCTGGACAATCTCTAGGTGCGGTCGGGCGCAAGCACCTCACTCTTTGGAGGACAGGTTTTTTTTTTGCTATTGGGACCACCAGGTTTCTCTCCAAGAGAGGATAAGTGCATGCATTTTTCCTTATTGGTGTATGGGGGCTCCCTACACCACTTGGTTGAGGGTCGCTGGGGGGGCCCCAGCCATTGAATTCGGCTGTTTTTTTGGTTGGATCTACTCGACCTACTCGATAATTGCAGTATGCGAAATCTCACCAAAGGCGCTAGAGGCACTGTAACAGTTCAGGCCGACTCTCCAAGCTTGGGCCAAAGGGTTAAAAAACGAGTCGGCCAGGCTGCTGCTCGAGCAAACCGCGCTGCGGCCCTAAGGCAAGATCTGAATCTGAATCCGGAAACTGCTGAGATGGCAAGCTCTGAGGCTGCCAAACAAGATCATCTTGGAGGTGTTTCTGTAGACTCTGATTCAAGCGCCAGCATTAGCCCTTTATCTATTGCCTCTCCCAGGGCAGGCACTTCAGATCTATTCAAGCTAAAGACAGTGACACTGGCGGATTCAGCTGGGGAAACCAAGGATCTTAAAAAATATCCTTTATTTTTTAAACCTAAGTCCGGCTCGGCATCAGCTGTACAGGAGGCGGCGGGGAATGGGCCCCCGTTAGTGAATATCCCTATAGTTTTATGTGAGGATCAGAGTCTCAGGGATCCTACGGAGGCTAGTCATTCTCTCTCTCTTCTTCTGCCTCTTTGCTTTTGCCTTCCTCTGAGGGGAGCTTAGCTGAACTTCGTATGCCTGCGGAAGTTGCCCTGACACCACTAGTAGAGACGATATCCTTGGACCCACCGGTTTTGCAGTCTGAAACCAGGTCAGATCTAACTCAGGACAATTCCTCTCAAGACAATAGATCATTCTCTATGCAATGGGATGCTAAAAGCCTCCTCAATTTGATCCTGGAAGAGATTCGAGATCTAAAAACCTCCCAATCTGCGGAAATCGCTGTAGTTCATGCCCGGTTAACCAAAATAGAAGAAAATATGACTCAGGTCCCGGCACGTCTTCTTGAGGCAGAGACTAGGATTTCGCAATTGGAAGATCAAGTCTCAACAATGAATAACAAAGTCGCCGCCTTCCAGAGCCAGAAATCAGCCTTGGAGTATAAACTGGAAGAGTTAGAGAATCATTCTAGACGTTCCAATCTCCGTATTCTCGGAATTCCGGAGGGCCTTGAGGGACAGCAGACTCTATCATGGGTTGACTCATTTATTAAAAAAAATGTCCTTCCGGAATTTAATGGTGATCTTACTCTTATGCAAGCCCATCGAGTGCCGGCACATCTTCCTCCTAATGCTAAATTCCCTTGGACTATCCTGGTTAACTTTGGGGATTTTAGGGTGAGGGAACAAATATTAACTAAGGCCGTAAAACAGCGACAGTTCACCTCAACAGAAGTCCCACTTTGTCGTATCTTCCCGGACATGTCGGCCTCTGCAGCCAGAAGGAGGAAAGAGTTTGTAAAAATGCTACATCTGTTTAAAGAGCAGGGAGCGCAGGCAATGATTGCTCAACAGAGCAAGTTAAAAGTGTTAGTTAAAGGCAGATTCCATATTTTTTGTAATGTCCCGGAAGTGCAGGAATTACTGCAACAAATTTCATTAGATAAACCTTAACGACCTGCAGACTCTAACATGTTAATAGAATGTTAAAGTGTCGACGTTATGAGTGAACAAATCTCATTAATTATGTATTAGCGACTCTATCTCTTGCTGTTCTTTCCTGCTGCTAGTACATATTTGCAGGTATTTGTAGACAGTTTATTATTACTTGCCTTTCTGGACCTGTCCTATGCATTTTTCCGCTTTTTTTTGCTCTTTTCTGTGTTACTGATCTTTTTCTTTTTTTCTTCTCTGAAGGAAGGGGGGGTAGGGACACCGGTTGCACTAGGCACCAAGTCATAGTGCCAGTCAAGGGGGGGGAAGCCTGTCAGATGCGAGCAGGGACGGCGTTCTGCTCCTGGTGGCTTTGGGAGATGGGTGGGGTCACGGGGGTGAAAAAGGGAGCATGGGGAAAAAACGAAATCCATTTTTTAAATCCACACATATATACATCTATTCATTATCAATAGACTTATATTTGTTAGATTTCAGACGGGGCTATTGACCATTGTCACTGTTTTTCAGCACATTTCTTTTTATGTTGTTAGGTTGTACGGATGCTACCTTGCCTACTGCTAATGGCTAAAAAGGAAATTTTGAAAGTAGTTTCTTTTAATGTTAATGGCCTTAACAATAAAAAGAAAATGCGGGCCATCGAGACATGGATTACGACTGAAAATCCTGCGGCCATTCTAATACAAGAGACCCATATACCAGCAGGGAAACTAGTAGATTTCCCAATGTTTAGGTCCTGGGCAGCTTACAGGGGCTTTTCCTCATCTTCAGCATCTCATCGGGGCACGGCGATTTTCCTTAGTAAAAAACTTCAGGCAGAAGTTGTTAATTTTGTAAATGATCAGAGTGGAAGGTGGTATTGGGCCACCTGTAACCTAGGGGGCAGACTTGTAACCTTCGCTAGTATATATGCCCCAGTGGAGGATAATCCTATGCCGTATGAGTAATTTTTTCAATCTTTAATTCAAGTACCCGGTGAATTGATTTGAGGGGGAGATTTTAATTTTTTAATGAACCCTAAAATCGACTCCTCTGCTTTGTCCAAAAAACAGTTAAAGCCAAAAACTTTAAGAGTTTCACAAAATTATGGTTTGACTTTGGATATAGTGGATCCCTGGAGGGCAGTATTCCCAACTACGATCGCTTATACTTGTTCTTCAGGCAGATTTCGTACCTCGTCACGCATCGATTTTTTTCTTATTTCTAGGAGACTGATTTTTAGCCACCAGAGAATCCTTCAGAATGGATTCTCAGATCATGCGATGGTGATTCTCGAGTTAGAGTTAGGTAAATACACTATGATCCCTAAAAGATGGATGCTAAATAGGCAATATCTATCAGAGGAGAACTGGGTGCTCTTTATTAAAACTGAGATCAAAGAATTTTTTGATCAAAATCACAGTTCTGCACCTCCGCACGTGGTCTGGCACTCGCTTAAGGCTTTCGTAAGGGGACTAGCTATCGGAAAGGATGCCGATAATATTAGGAAAGCTAAGGAAGAAAAGCGATTCTTAGAGCAGAAAGTGCAAAGGTCCTTTGATATATTTCTCAGCAGTCCCTCAGTTTTCAACCAACGACAGTTCGATCAGGCCAAACGGGATCTCAGTGAAAAATATTATCTCAAAAGTGAATCCTACTATCAGCACTACAGGCAAAAAATTTACGAAGAGAGTAATTATACCGGCAGGTTCCTCGCGTGGCAGGCAAAGGAGCAGGCTGTAACTAATCAGATAACTGCATTGAAATGCCCCATAACCGCTTCCCGTACTGACGACCCTGTAGTAATAGGGGATATAATGCTACAACATTATAGGAACATATACGGCCAACAACAGACCATTGATATGACATCCTTGAGAGATTTTCTCCAAAGACATGAATTGCCCATACTCTCAGATGTGGAGAAAATAAGTATGGCGAGCCCTTTCACAAAAGATGAACTGGAGGATGTCATTAAAAATCTCCCGAATAGGAAAGCTTGTGGCCCGGACGGCCTCTCGGCAGAATTTTTTAAAATCTTTTCTAGCACCATTTCGGATTATCTTTTATTGTTGGCCAACTCAATTTTAGAGGGTGGGGTGATACCATTGTCATTTAGAAATGGAAATATAGTCAGCTTTTTAAAAAAAAGGCAAGGATAGTGAAGACTTTAATTCCTATGTCCCATCACGCTTTTAAATTCTGACTACAAAATAATTACTAAACTTTTAGCCAATCGTTTTAATCGAATTGCTTTGCATTTGATTCACCCTGGCCAAAATGGTTTTATTGCTGAAAGGCAGCTCGGCACCAATACGCACTATTTAGCGGAGGCACTTGACTATTTTGAGACTCGGAAGATACCAGCTCTAGTCCTCCTTTTAGATGCCGAAAAGGCATTTGACCTAGTTGTCTGGGAGAACTTATTTTTTATTTTGGAAAATTTTGGCATACCTCCTAAAATTACGGGGTTGATCCAGAAACTATATTTGAATGAAGAAGCCAATATAATCATTAACACCACGGAGGTTGGCCAAGTCAAGGTTAAACGGGGGACTAGACAAAGATGTCCATTGTCCCCGGTACTATTTGCCTTTTTTATCGAGCCATTGGCGATTGCCATTAGAAATAGTACGGACATCCGCCCTCCACTACCAACTATGGCAAAATTGAAACTATACGCCGATGATATTATGCTTATTATAAAGCCTGAGAAGGAGGTCCAAGCAAAAACTTTTGAGATCTTTGAGCAATTGGAGTCTCTTGGCGGTTATAAAATAAATAAAAAAAGACAGAAATTATACAGTGTGGTGGAGCACCCATGGATTTACATCCTGATATTCTTTCTTGTATAAATACAAAACCGAAAAGATACCTTGGCGTTTATTTCTCGGCACAAATCACTGATTTATATGATTTGAATTTTGCCCCACTTTTACGAAAAGTTCAGGATTTATTCCTTCGATGGAATTCTCTGCCATTAACCATATTGGGTAGGGCTGCATTGATTAAAATGTCTGTTCTTCCATTATTTAATTTTCTTTTTTCGGCTATTCCCTGTGTCTTAATGAGCTCCTTTTTTACTAAAATAGAGTCTATGTTTACATCTTTTCTGCTGGGAAAGAAAGTCCCCCGAATTGCACTTAGCACTTTATATGAGGAGCTGGAAAATGGCGGATTAGCTCTCCCAAATTTGAGGGATTATTACTTTGCATATTTTGCACAATATATGTCTAGATTTAAGCCGGAATTACAATCGGGTCTTTTTCTAAAATATTTTATGAACTTTGGGGCCCATTACGATACCCGGCGTAAAAGAATCCGCCAGGCATGGAAGCGGCAAAAATCCGCCCGCACACACCGTCTGAACACCGACCACGCCATTACGATTACACAAACCGAAAACCGCCATCGGCGGAAAAATCACACAAAATACCGCCCGCCAACGTCCGAGTCGGAGTCAAACCGCCCGCCACGGACGGAAACACGCACGACAACACAAAACCGCCCGCCCTCACGGCCGACACACCGCACGTAAAATTACGATCGCACCGCCATGAGCGCGGGAAAACCACAAATATACCGCCCGCCAGCGCAAACAACGCCGATGAGAATCGACACGGCAGAAGCCATGGCGCCCACGTACCTGCACAGAAACCATCCGCTCACAAAACCAATAGCACACAACATGGCCAACAAGTCCACACAGCAAGGCACGCACAAATACACAAGCACAGTACACATCCCGAAAACACCCCCCGGACAAACAAAAAATACAAAGGCCAGAACCCCAGACACAACACACCTGAAAACAACAGACCATGAGGACACACCCACATAGGTGAGTACAAAAGCAGCACTCCCACAGACCACAACCCCTTGCTACATTGCAAACCAGAGAGGAGAGGAGAGGACACAGTGACACAGCAAGGACAGCAGCACACCACAGAAACGCACACATCACAACCACCACCACCACCACCACCACCACCAAACACCTGCACCACAAACCCCCTGCACATTACACAACACACACCGCACCAGCACCACAAACACCATGGCACCACAAAGAATGCCCAAGTACACGCCCATTGAGCTGACGGTCATGGTCGACGAGATCATCAAGGTGTACCCACAAATCTATGGGAACATGGTCCAGCACACACCACTAGCCACCAGAAACAGAATGTGGAACCGGATCGTAGACCAGGTCAATGCAGTCGGGACCCTGCCCAGGAACAGAGGAGAAATAAACAAACGTTGGAATGACGTAAAGAGCCTGGTCAAGAAGAAGGAGGGCAAAAACAGAGAGCTGGCTGCCGTCACTGGCGGAGGGAATCCCGCGCTCTTCAAGACCTTCAAAGCGTGGGAGGAGAAGGTGCGAGTCATAATACATCCGGAGATCCTCGCCGGATTAGCAAGGGGAGTGGAGGCTGGTAAGTACAAACTAATGTATACCAGCACACCGCTATGTACTCACATGCACTACCACCATGCCACAGCTCCCAGGGACAAACACCCCCATGTCCAGCACACAATACACAACACATCACACACACATGCAACAGACACCACCACACACAGCCCAAACCGAACAACTGTAACATACGTGGGGACATGTGTACACTCAGCCAGCCACGTAACCACCAACAGGTCCCCAAATATGCCAGAAGCGCCACAACGAGCACCCACCACACCCATGTGTCCGCCACAGCTGCACTAACCGACAAGTAACAGGTAAGTGGCAGGAACACAAAGTGCAGTGGGTGGGACGGTGGACAGCCCAAGTACAACACACACCAGGCCCCTAGTCCCACAGCACAGCAAGGAGGAGCATCCCCCACACCCCACAGCCACGTGTCAGCCACCGCAGTGCACAACGACAGCCGAAAGGCAGACATCACGGTTCACAGCAATCGGTGTCAGTGGGTGTCCAGCCACCCCCACGACCCACAACACCCCCCACCCCCACAGACCTGCAACATGGAGCACCCCCCGCTAAGAGCCATGTGGCATCCAGTACAGTGCACGCACGAACAACTTGCAGGTGGGAAACTGGACAGGGCTGGATTACTGGAGGCATGAGGACCATAACACGACCAACACATGGGACATGTCACGTAGCAGACGAACACGCAGCACCGCCCACCGTCACGAACAAGTGAACAATGTGCACACGGACATGAACAACAGACTCACACCCCACATGACCCATCACAGACATAGCAACACCCAAGGAGCCACGTCTGCATGCACAAGCCACACTGAATATAGTACCACACAGCAGCCACTGTGCAACTCATCACACACAACCGAAACACCATTGAAGTCCTGTCCATGTAGCCCCTACTGCCTGTCAACCACACACCCCACAACTACGCCTATGTAAGACAAACAACACTAGACGCAACAGAGCGGAACAACATAAATGCACACGAACACCACTGAACCCATCAAACACACAGACACACCATGCACATACAACATACCATCCATCCCATCCGTCAGCCCCAGTCTCATGAAAGGCATGTCATCCGCACAGCTGCCACACATACAGCAGTCACGCTAAGATACATGCCCATGACCAACCATGTGCCAGAAGTCAATGAAGCGCACGACACACTGTGAGCAACAACACACAACATGGGCCACACCCCCCGAGCACTGCAGTGATGCACATGGCACAGGGCAGCACGCACACCAAGGAGATGGGACAACTGCAATACGTTGGCTGGCACACAACCATCACTCACTCATAACGATGCGTCCAATGCCATGTCCAGTAATCACAACAGACAGCAAATATGCAGGCCATGTCAAGCATGCACACACCTCAAACCATGCACTGTCATGCTGCCTCAACACATGTCACGTTCGGCACCCATGGCTCACAGCATGTACCCCAAAAGCATATCCCCTCCCAAATGCGAATCTGGGGCATGGCCCCCATGTTGCCATATGCGTTCCTAAGCGTTCCATTTGAACCCCAAAAGCATATCCCCTCCCAAATGCGAATCTGGGGCATGGCCCCCATGTTGCCATATGCGTTCCTAAGCGTTCCATTTGAACCCCAAAAGCATATCCCCTCCCAAATGCGAATCTGGGGCATGGCCCCCATGTTGCCATATGCGTTCCTAAGCGTTCCATTTGAACCCCAAAAGCATATCCCCTCCCAAATGCGAATCTGGGGCATGGCCCCCATGTTGCCATATGCGTTCCTAAGCGTTCCATTTGAACCCCAAAAGCATATCCCCTCCCAAATGCGAATCTGGGGCATGGCCCCCATGTTGCCATATGCGTTCCTAAGCGTTCCATTTGAACCCCAAAAGCATATCCCCTCCCAAATGCGAATCTGGGGCATGGCCCCCATGTTGCCATATGCGTTCCTAAGCGTCCCATCTGAACACCAAAAGCAAAGTACAAACCAGACCCAGGATGGGCCAGGAGCCCGCATACACCAGAGTCACAATAAGTAGGGGCACAGCAACACACCCATCGGCATGGCCAATCCGTCCCATGCCACATGTGCACAGCACACAGTCCCATTGCCAAGCACACACAACTACAGATGCTACAGCCACACACACGCCTCCGGGAAACCCATGTACGAGATTGCACGAACTGTTAATGTCAGACGACAAATACATACTTCGTCAGGTGCAACACAATAACAAATCTCATTCTCTCCACAGGTGACGAACTGCTGGATGCTGGGGATGGAGCCAGCAGCCAGCACAGCCAGCCTACAAGCCCCCAACGAGGACACACGGATCTGGAGGATCTGTCCTCCTCTTCGGACACGGACCACCAAGCAGGCCCATCTGGTGTGGCAGGGCCCAGCCGCTCCCCAGGACCCCTCCTACCCACCAACCCATCATCCAGGGCTGCTGAACATTCCCAGCCCCCTGCTGCCACTGTCGTTGCGGCCACACCCACGGTCATTGTGGCCACTACCACTGCCGCAACCGCCACCATCGCCGCACCGACCACCACCGCCGCCACCACCACCACGTCTTCGCTGGCACCAGCCCCAGCGCAGGTGGTGGCCCGGCCGACTGGATCCACCCTGGGAGCCACAGCGAGGACCGTGGTGAGCAATGTGGCTAGTGGGCAGGCCGGTGGCAGCAGGACTGGTAGGAGGAGCAGGGTCAGGGAAACGCCAGCCTCCCCTGGGAGCCATGCCCTGCCTCAAATGGCCAGAGTCCTTGGGGCCTATGAAGAGGCCCAAGGACAATGGGTCCGGTCTGCTTCAGACACGCGTGAGGTGCTGGGGGTGCTGAGGTCCATGGACGCCCGTATGGGCCAAATCGTGGACCTCATGGGCCAGCTGGTGGTGGCGGTGAGGTCACAGCCAGGGACAGCAGCTCCCCTCCGCCACCACCTGCCGGGGCGCAGGGTGGAGCAGCAGTGTCCAGTTCCCCTGCGTCCACAGCCAGTGAGCACACCTCAACCACCAGCATGTCGCAAGCAGGCACCCCCTCGCAAACGTGGAAGGGGCCGTCCGAAGTGGAAACAGATCTCCCGGGAGGACTTCGCACGCTCCAAACGCAAGTGAGGCAGCCAGCCAGCCTTCCGCCAGCCTTCCTTGACCAGCCACTGCATTGACTTGGACTACGATCCCACTCCACACAGCCATCTGGATGGCATGTGTGTGTTGGACTATGGACATAGAACCAGTGGGTACACCCTGAGCATCACGCAGCCATGACCGACAGCTCATTGTCACTGCACGCACCACTTTTGTCATCACCTTACACACAATCACATGTCACAGTTTGTAATAAATGCACCTTTTACACTAACTGCTGTTTGTGCCCTGTGTTTTATTTGTACGGAATACAATGGCCACCTTGGGCGGAAAGGCACCTGTTGCGTGGCATGGCAATTGAATCCGGAGGGCCTGTAGGGACCTAGCGGTGGGAGACAGAACAGGAGCACATTCAATGAGTGTGTCACACACCCATCACACAGTACATGTCAACAACTACAAGCAATGTACACACATCGCACAGAGCAATAGGGCACAATGCCACAGCCACCAACAGTGGCATACTACCCTGGCCATGGAGCGTTGACACACAGCACGCAGTGAACAAACGGCCACCCTGACACAGCACACACACACCTGCACAGATACAGCCACATCAGCCGTCGTACATGGACACTCACCGTCAAGTGAAGTAGCGGGCGATGAGCTGCTGCCGCACATTACCAGCTTCCTCCTCTCCGCTGTCCTCCTCACTCGAGCTGTCCTGGTCTGCGGGCTGGGGCCCTGGTTGATCTCCGTCATCCACGATGAGGGGGATCTGCTTCCGAATGGCCAGATTGTGCAGCATGCAGCACGCCACCACTATCCGGCACACCTTCTGTGGGGAGTACGCCAGCGCACCCTCGGTGCGGTCCAGGCACCTGAACCTGGACTTGAGGAGGCCAAAGGTACGCTCGACCACACGTCTGGTCCTCCCATGTGCCTCATTGTAGCGATCGTCTGCTGGGGTGCGAGGATTCCTCAATGGACTGAGCAGCCATGCCCCATTCGGGTACGCAGAGTCACCTGGGTGTGAGGGACACAGAGAACCGTTGCAATTCCAACTGGACAGGGGACAGCATCGCACAACCAGCACGCTACACCACTCCACATACTCACCGACAATACAGGCACGATCCTGTTGCATATTGGACATCAGTCGTGGCAAGATGCTGTTGCGCATTATGTGTGCGTCATGGGCCGAGCCTGGGAACTTTGCACACACGTGGGTGATCACCATGTCCGCAAGGCACACCACTTGCACATTCAGGGAGTGCGTGTGCTTCCTGTTGCGGTACAGGTGCTCAGTGGCCTGTGGTGGAACAAGGCCGACATGTGTGCAGTCAATGGCTCCAACGACGTGTGGGATTCTGCCAAGGGCATAGAATGCACCCTTCACTGCCGCCAATTCACGAGCCCTGGGGAAGCGGATGTACCTGTTTCGGTACAGCATCATGGCTGCCAGTACATCCCTCAGCACCTTGCTGAACATGGGCTGGGACATCCCTCCTCCAATGCCCACTGTGTGCTGGAATGACCCAGTGGCAAAGAAATGCATGGCGGCCATCACCTTAGCCGTGGGGGTGACAGCAGTCGGATACACCCTGCGGGGACGGAGATGGGGTTCTAACATGGCACACAGTCGATGCAGGGTTGGCCTGTCCAGCCGAAACTTCCTAATAACCTCTGTATCGTCCATGTCCGCCAGCAATTGGTATGGGCGGTCAATGTTCGGTCTCCGCCTAGGGACAATGGCAGAGGACACATGTCAAAGCAACACGACACATAGCAATTTCGCATACACATCACTGACATGACTGAGCAAGCACATGAGCCACAGCCCAGCTGTCAAGCTGGGACGGCACGGCCACAATACACTTACACAGGTCTCCCAACAATGGCAATGGCTAGTGATACAAACCACTGCCATGTGCATGCACATGGGGATCTAGGCCCCAATGACTTGCGGGGCGTGCTGATGGGGACTGACTGCATATCCGTCAAGCGGCAACGCCACGGCAACATGAATGTCTGCTGAGCATGGAACTGCTTCCGCGGCTGGATGAGTATGGCACACGACGACGACGATGTGGGCACAGGCTGAGCGGCCAAAACAAGTGGGACCTGTGGCACGAGGGGATATGAGACAGTAGTAGGTGTCAGCACTGCACCCTATGTACAGCACTGTACGGATCACACCTCCCGAAACATTGACAGGTGTCCACATTGACAGCCCCATGCCAAGACGGCTGTGTGCTTGCAGTCACACGTCACAGGTGAGAGGTTACATTGCACGTGCCAGGTGGCAGACGTACATAGTGGGAGCTGGCATGTGTGTGCATGTGTCTCCTGTTCAGGATCCACCAGATGGGCGCTGACTCTGTACTGACCATTGGACACAGCATGTTCCGTGGAAGGCTTGTGTGTGTGGGATGGTGGCACTGGATGTTCCTCCGTTGGGTGGGGGGCCATGCACAGGGCGGGTACGTCGATGATTGCGCATTGTTGGTCACGGTGGGTGCACCAACTGAAGATGTGTTGCCCTGTGTTCAATTCCTATGTCCGCATGATGATGGACTGTAGATGTGGGCAGACTACACATTGGTCGATGTGCTGTCTATATGCATGTGCCTTCACACCAGGCACAGCTGCCCCTGCACATGTGACCCCTGCTGGACTCGCTGCTGGGTCTGTGGAGCTGATGCACCTTCTGCGCGTGGGGCGGACAGCTCTCCTCACTTCCCTCATTGCGCATGTCATGACTTTGCCGCAGGTGACATGGATCATGGAGGGCCCACATGTACGCGTGGGTAGGCTACACATGATTGTACACTGGTCGCCACCCCCAGTCAGTGTTTCGAATGGGAAGGTTGTCGTGCTGGTGGTATGTTCGATGTGGCGGATGGGCGGGCCTAGGTGCGGGCTTACATTCCGGACATGGGGGGTAGTTGGATTGGCGACTAGTTGCAGTACACACGGGACACGTCTCTTCCTTTCCACATCTGGGTCATCCCTTGTACTTACTGACAGTGATACAGTCATCTTCGCCCCAGCCCTCATGTCCTCCCCTCGCTCCCCCAATATGCATGCTCACCTGCGAGGCTAGCGCCTGCACAGGCAGCCCCAAGCTCGCACCAGAGAGGGCAAGGAGTGTATGTGTGGGTCCAGTTGCACGAGTGGGCTGTCTCAGGGTATGATGTGTGGCGGGACGCCGTCCACCTGCGTGGTGCCCCAAATGGAGACCCGGCCTGCATGGACTATGCATCACAGTCTTCGCCTTCCGGATCCGCCACCTGCGACACCCAGTGGCTGTGGCTGCCCTTGCGGCCAGGCCGCGTCCGTCTGTGGCTGATGGCCCACACATTCACTCTTTGGCCTCTCTGGGGAGGGCTCGGGGGTGGTGGCGCACGCGCTTGCACTTAGTCGCAATGGCATGTGGCGTGGTTGGTATGATGGGCAATGGATGGGATGGTGCGAGCCACCTCCCGTGACGTCAGTGCTGCTCGTGCTGTGGTGCGTCCCCCTACACTTCCATTTGACTTGTGCCATGCTAGACGTTGAGGTTCTATTGCCTGCGTGATATGACCAGGAGGAGCGCGAGGAGACCTCTCACACACCATGCTCCACTGCCATCCCGTGCCCTGTATCGCCTGTGCGGATTGACTATGTTGGGGTTACACCTGGTCGACTGGGGCTGTGTGTGCCTTGTCAAGGGGCATGGTGGGCGCACAACAGGATCCAGCTTGTCCACAGAGGGTGGGCTGAGGTGCGCCTGGTACCGCTTTGTACGTGTGCCCGGCTGCTGTGCACACACGTGTTCACTCCCCCCGACAGGTGTCCTCTCACAATGCCCAGGGAAGCGGTGGTGTACTGTTCATGACCCCTCCCAACACGGCGTGCTCCAACTTGGCATGTGCGCATCTACCCGTCGCACCCACCCACCTGAGCACTGCGTCCATACGACTTCACACGACACATGTGTGTCTTCCACAGTAGTGCTACTCATTTGCGTTGACATCCAATACCAGTGGACTACATGGTCATGTCACGACTGCCGTGTACTTCACATACTCTCATCCTCTCTCATTCGTACTTGTGAAATGAGTCAGCGGAGACAGTTTTGGTTTCAAACATTATATTGAGTCTTCTGTCCTCTGTGATGCAGTATAGTGGACACTACTGGCAGCGGAATACATGTTGAGGATATACTGAGCATGATTGCAAATGGGATAGGGTGTGGGGTTACATGTGATTGGCTGTTGCATGTGGGATGTGGGCTTCAGAGTGACATCTGCTTGGCCAAGGCTGTGCTAATGTACATTTACGTATAGCTGCGGAGCTGCGGACTTTGACACAGACGGTATACATGTAGCCTACCAGACCGCTTGGCATCATGGGCACAGTCCATCTCAGTTCCATGTGACAGGTTTGCTGCGGTTGTTCCTCATGCACGCGTGCATGTGAGATGACATCAGGGCATGTGCTTGCGTGCATGCAGCGGCGTGCCACTTGTTGTTGCACTGTGGTGGTTACTGGACATGTCACAGTCACTGGGGTCGTGTTGTTGTTGTATGCACTTGTCGTCCATGCAAAGGTCCTGGTATGGGATTCCCGGGGCGGGGGTGGGAGGGGTGCAGCACCCACAGACTCCAGGCGACCTATTCATGTCCACTGAGCGGTGTGTGTGTCCATGGGCGCTGGATCCATGTCGTGTCCTGGTTGTTCGTGCAGTTCCGTCCATGTGGGTGCGATACACAGAGCCCATGCCACTGCCTCCCACGATGCATGCGGTGTTCCTGGATGTGATGGGGAACAGTGTGCATGTCCCGGTCATATCCGATGTCATGGCGATGTCGTTGATGGTGTGGTTACAGTTGCCGGTCGTTTGGTATGGCTGTTGTGGTGGTGACTGGCCAGTCCGTGCGGAAGCTAAGCATGGGTGCGGGGTTGGACATCATAGGTCAATCGGGGAACCTGCGTTGTGGTCCGACGAATTGACAGGTTGTCAGGTATGCGATGCCGTCCAGCAGGGCTTCCATGTCATTGGTGGTGTACATGTTTGCCAGCCAATGTAGCGGATGGTGGCTGTCAAGGTGTTGTTCGTAAGTTGTCCCTTGGAGGACCATGATGGGGCATGCTGGGTGACATTCGATGTAGCTGTTCTCGATGATCCGTCGTGTGGAGGCACAGTGGTCCCATTTCAGTGCGGGTGCGATGTTGGCCACATACGCCATGCCCCCATAGGCAGAGCAGGCCCTGTTGTGTGCGTCCAGAGGGAGGAGTAGTGGTAGCAGGTCCGCCTTCAGACATGCCGGGTTGGAGAGGCATATCTCCACGGTATGCTGGTAGGGACACCTCCGACAGTAGAAGACGGGCATGACGCAGCTGAACAATGTGATGCGGTAAGTCAGTCGGTAACTTACGTTCAGCAGGGACAGGAGATCGCATCCCAATGTATGAAACAGGTTGGTTTTGTACAGCTTGAGCTGTTCGGCGTAGTTGGGTAGGTGTGTTGCGGTTGCCATTTCGCAGCGGTGCGTTGTGGTGGCGTGCTCCGGCTGTGTGTGCAGTCTGCAATGTGCACGCTCCGAGGTTGCTGTGAGCTCTGTGTAGTCGTAGGGAGACAGGACTTGTGTTCTGTTGGCTTGTTTGGAGGACACAGGCCCTCTTCCCACATGCTTCTCAGACAGTTCAAGGTCAGTGATGTGTGACTCCTTCCAATTAACTTGCATGTGGCCGACATGGGGGAGTGTTTTCTTCTTTCTTCCCCGTCCGTTGTGTGCTTCTGTGATATGCGCTATCTGCCCTGTGGTCGGTCTCCTCGGCATGCCTGTGTTGGTCTATTCTTGGACAATGGCTGTATTCACCGGCTTCTGTCGTAGGGCTGTGGTTTCGGAGTTGGAATGGAAGGTCATTCAGTGCTGTCTGCTCTCCCTTGTGTGGGCGGCAGGCTGCCTTTCCGCTCTGCGTTGGGCCTTGTGTGTGAATGTTATTCTTGGGCCACCTGTTGTCGGTCCCCGGGCTCTTTGGTGTTCCGTTTTATATGTCTTGTTCATATGTGCAGGGTGGTATGGGTGTTTCAGTGTGGTACTGGCGTTCCTCTTCCCGAAGGGGCCCTGCTTCTCCTAGTTGGTGTTGCCGCCGCTGTGTGCTACGCCATGTTTGTTACACTGGGGTGTGTCCTGCTGTTGCGTGTCTTCACTGACATGTGTGCGTCGGTTGTGTGGCGTTGGGTGTTGTCCGTGAATTGGGCGTTGGGGACATGTCTGTGGCAGGCCTGTCACGTGTCATGTGCGTTCGGGGTGGGGCTGATGTGTGTGCTGCTTGGTTGTGTCCCTGTGTCTGTGTGCGACGCATGCATGGCGCTGCGGTTGGCCTCTGCGTTGTGCGCATGTGTGGCGGCGTCATCGGCGCTTTGGGGCCGTGACGGGGTGGTTGGTTCCTAGTCCCAGGTGGTGTGTACACATGTGTTACGCGATGTTACGATTTGGCCTGTGTGTCATATGTGGATGCAATGGTGGATGTGTAGTGTACACGCGCTGGTGGGGGGTTGTCCGCTTTTTCCGCCCTTGCACTGTGTGCGCTGTTTGCGTGCACTTGTTGTGTGTGTGCCTACCTGCGTCTCCGCGGTACGTTGCGTCCTTGGTGGTGCATCAGCAGGAGCATGGGGAGGGCCTGCAGTGCTGGATTCATGCTCGGGGAGCCGCTTCTTCGTTGTCCGTGCTCGGCGTCCGTGTTACCGCTTCGGTTTGTCGTACGGTATCTCTTGGCCGTGGGAGCCGTTTGTTTGCGGCATCGTAATTTATGCGCCGGGCGGGACGTGTTTCGTCGGACGGTGTGTGTCAGTTGTGCTGCGCCGCTACGTGTACGGGCGCACTTTGATGGCGGACGGTGTTGCTGGCTTGCCGGCGGTGTTTGGCCTACTTTTCGCATCGTAATTGGGCGGGCGTGTGGACTGCTGCGTGCCGGCGGTAACTGGTGGTTTTTGCATCCGCCAGCACGGCGGTTGTGCTTCCGCCCGCCATCGTAATGAGCCCCTTAATTTGTAAAGAAAATCAGATCCACTGCCCATTAACAATTGTTAAATCTCCTAAGTTAGTACGGTATAAGTGCATACAGTGGTTTTTTCATAAACGCCAGGCTTTTTATAGAAGATATTCTATCCCCACAATTAACTCCTCAACTCCGTTATCTGGCCCTATCTTACTATCTGGGATAAGAGAATCATTAGTAATTACACAAAAATGGGCCAAGGCTGGATTTTGGAAAATTTCAGATTTTTTAAGGAATGATAAATGGCTGAACATAGTTGAAATGTCTTATTTAATTCCGAATGACTTCCTTCTCCTTGGGTCGTATAATATATTTAGTAAGTTCTTGAGTAAACTTGTTTTGGTCCAGATCATCGAACGGAAAAGTTTAGTATATGATCTATTAGAAGATATGGCATTTAAGAAACATGGGGAATGGAAAAAGTGTTTAGCCTCAATCAAGGGAATCGATCTGGAGGGGAAGGCCATAACGAAATGGGCTAAACATGAGGAGATGGAAATTACAGCGAGTATGTGGTCGGCGGTTAATAATCTCAATTTTAGTACGTTAAGGGGAGCTAATTGGCGAAGGATGTTGTTTTTTAGTAAATGGCTACTCTATAGAACTCCACTTTTTCTCTCCAAGATTTATTCTAACCAATCAGCGCAGTGCTTTCGTTGCTGTAACCATCCTTCAGCCAATTGGGTACATATTATACTACAATGCCCTTTGATTCAGAGGTTCTGGAATGACATTTTTCATTATCTGGAACTCGAATGTGGTATTTTAATAGGTTTGAATACTTGGTTAATAGTACTTGGCTATGACCCAGACCTTCTTCTTTCAGATAAACTGATCAAATTAATATATATTGCAATGGCTGTCGCTAGATCACTTCTGCTTCAGAGTTGGCGATCAGATCTTATACCATCTATAAATGAATGGGTCCGAAAAATGAAGCAAGTTAAAAAAAGTGAACGAGCCTATGCATTGCGAATTGGTGGACTAAAGAAGTTTGAGAGGGTATGGACAAACTATTTTGAATAAGATCTTAAAATTCAGCTTTCTTTTTTAAAGATATTCCCAGTATGTTTTACTCCCATGTATTGTAATACCAGAATCCTAATCTATTATATGACATTTGATATTTTCTGGTAATCTAGCTATATCATTGTATATAGGATGAATTAGTATTTTGCAAATACTCGTTGATTTTCACGTATATACTTAAAGTATCTAAGGTTTAATCAATTGTTTAGCCTGTATTAATGATGGGCAGTGGATTTTATGTTTCTAATTTTTTTACTGGCTAGATGTGTATATTGTGTATTTTTATTGATTTTAGGTGTCCCACCCTTCCAGCAATCGGTGCTATCTAACAATTCTGTATCATTTTTGATATATTTAATGAATTTTATGGCTGTATTTATGGATAAAAAAAAAACCTTTTTGTTACGTGGATTTCAATGAAAAAGATGAACAGCATATATAGCATGCTAAAAGATTTTAATCAACAATCCCTTAAGAAAGCAGTGAGCTTTTAAGGATTAAAATGGAAGAACCAAGTAAATAGAACAGGGAAGGAATTGTAAGATTTCTAAATAGGGGCTATTCCAGATCCACGATACAAGACAGCATGAAAAGAGCAAAACCATGAAATAGGCAGGAAAAAATGAAAAGAAAAAAAAATGAAAATTGGAACATAGAAAATAGTGCTATAAAATGATCCGTATGGTAACAAAGGAATCAGCTCAAATTATATTGCCAAAAAGAACTGGAGAATCCTAAAAGTGACCATACACTACCAAAATTGTGGGAGGAAAAACAAACAGGAGTACAAGAAGCCTGAAAGAAACCTTGGTTCACGGTAACTTTAAAAAGGAATAAGAAAGTAAATTGGTGGAACACCCAACAAGGTTTCTGGTACCCAGTGTAAGGTATGCCAGATCACAGACAATTGCAATGAACTTTCCATGAGAAATGGAAAAAAAAGAAAGATCAATAAAAGAATAACTTGCAAAATTAAATATGTTATCTACATATGGAAATGTCTTTGCGATCTTGCTTAGAGTAGGAGCACAACATGTTAATTGAAAAAGAAAATGTTGGAGTACTCATGTGTGATAACAAATAAGAACAGAACATATCACTAGCAAGACCTTTTAAGCAACATCATGAGAGAAATTGGAAAAACGAATAGTCTGAATAGTCTGAGGTATGGACCTTAGTGAGAAGAGTGAGAGAGGTGGCAATAGAGAACATATGCAAAAGAAACAATTGATGGACGGAATGCTGGACAATGCAAACATTCACCCCCAGTCACAAGGATCTGGGTTTAATCCATCATTCTTTTGCTCACCACACCACCCCAGTTTGGACCCAGCCATATGCAAATCAGTCTTGACCCTGTTCCTTGTGGGAACAGTCCAGCCCGAACTGCCAAGCCAGATCCTCCCTGGACCGGAAACAAGCATCCTGGGACCGGTTTCAGGGCATCACCCTTCCTCAGCCAGGCTAGCTTGAATCCAGTGGTGTAGTGAGCACGGGACCCACGTCTGGGCATACCCTTCCCACTTAGGGCAACATATGCAAAAGAAACAATTGATGGACGGAATGCTGGACAATGCAAACATTCACCCCCAGTCACAAGGATCTGGGTTTAATCCATCATTCTTTTGCTCACCACCCCACCCCAGTTTGGACCCAGCCATATGCAAATCAGTCTTGACCCTGTTCCTTGTGGGAACAGTCCAGCCCGAACTGCCAAGCCAGATCCTCCCTGGACCGGAAACAAGCATCCTGGGACCGGTTTCAGGGCATCACCCTTCCTCAGCCAGGCTAGCTTGAATCCAGTGGTGTAGTGAGCACGGGACCCACGTCTGCGCATACCCTTCCCACTTAGGGCAACATATGCAAAAGAAACAATTGATGGACGGAATGCTGGACAATGCAAACATTCACCCCCAGTCACAAGGATCTGGGTTTAATCCATCATTCTTTTGCTCACCACACCACCCCAGTTTGGACCCAGCCATATGCAAATCAGTCTTGACCCTGTTCCTTGTGGGAACAGTCCAGCCCGAACTGCCAAGCCAGATCCTCCCTGGACCGGAAACAAGCATCCTGGGACCGGTTTCAGGGCATCACCCTTCCTCAGCAAGGCTAGCTTGAATCCAGTAGTGTAGTGAGCACGGGACCCACGTCTGGGCATACCCTTCCCACTTAGGGCAACATATGCAAAAGAAACAATTGATGGACGGAATGCTGGACAATGCAAACATTCACCCCCAGTCACAAGGATCTGGGTTAAATCCATCATTCTTTTGCTCACCACACCACCCCAGTTTGGACCCAGCCATATGCAAATCAGTCTTGACCCTGTTCCTTGTGGGAACAGTCCAGCCCGAACTGCCAAGCCAGATCCTCCCTGGACCGGAAACAAGCATCCTGGGACCGGTTTCAGGGCATCACCCTTCCTCAGCCAGGCTAGCTTGAATCCAGTGGTGTAGTGAGCACGGGACCCACGTCTGGGCATACCCTTCCCACTTAGGGCAACATATGCAAAAGAAACAATTGATGGACGGAATGCTGGACAATGCAAACATTCACCCCCAGTCACAAGGATCTAGCCTTAGGAAAGTTTAAATTATGGTACATCGGAACCATGATCTCAGGGGGCTAAATCAGGATGAAAACTTGCATGTGCATCTTCTTTGATATATCACAGAAAGATAGGTGAGGTCTATCTTTAAAAACCCACCAGATGGCAAGACTCAGTGGTCACAATATGCCGCAATTAAATTACAAGATGTAAATAGATAAAATGTCTCAACAAGACTGTGTAGAACTCACAGCAGAGATATATGAATTCAAGAAGATGTACACTATAGATGCTAAATGCATTTTTAACCTGTTCTGTAGTATTATTAAGAAGAATAACTCTGTTAAAATTGACCTTTTTTGGATGACATTGAATATGAGATTAGTTTCACTGCATGAACATGCACTTTGTGAAACATTTTTGTAATTGAACTACTACTCATAGAATACTGAGGGAGTAATAAACTTTACACAACTGACCACATGACTCAGTCACAGAGCTAAAAAACATGGCAAACGAACTCGCATTTAACTCGGAGCAAGACTAGCAGTTGTCAAAACTTTCACTTTTGAACACTCTGACATGGGTGAATCCTGAGTTCTTGCTGAGGTAACACAGAGGAAGGGTGGTTAGGACAGAGGGCCAGATGTATGACGGTTTTTGCATGCGCAAACGGTTTGCGAACTCGTTTGCGCATGCAAAAACCAATAGGGGTATGTATCATTCCAAAATAGCGACTCGCTATTTTGGAATTGCGAGTCGCTATTAGGAAGGGGCGTTCCCTTCCTAATAGCGAGCGCAACTCCATGTACAAATGTTTTGCAACCGCAATTGCGGCCGCAAAACACTCGCAAATTACCACCCTCTTCAAGAGGGTGGTATTGGGGACCCCTTCCCCTTTGCAAATGCAGGGGAAAATATTTTTTAAGGGCAGGCAGTGGTCCCGGGGACCACTACCAGCGCCGGGACACTCCACGGAGTAGCCGCGTGCTTTACAAATACCCAGTTAACATAACATAACATACCTGCCCTTAAAAAATGAAACGAAAACGTTTCATTTTTTTCTTTTTTTAAATGCATCCCGTTTTCCTTTAAAACGGGCTGCATTAAAAAAAAAACTGCTTTATTTAAAAGCAGTCCTAGACATGGTGGTCTGCTGAGCCCAGCAGGCCACCATACCTGGGAGGGCCTGCCATTCCCAATGGGGTCGCAAATTGCGAGAGGCTCATTAATATTCATGAGCCTCTCAATTTGCGATCCCATTGGGAATCGCAAACAGTGTGATACACACTGTTGTACATCCAAAATAGCGCCTCGCAAATTGCGAGTCGCAAAAAACTCGCAATTTGCAAGGCGCTATTTTGCGCGTCGTACATCTGGCTCATAGTGTGCAATTGGTCACCGCGAACAGAACACACTGTCTTAAGAGAAGGCTGAGTGCTGAGACCAAATAACAGACCTAAGAAATGTGCAAATATATGTGTGTGTGGGGGGTTGTGTGTGTATATATATGTGTGTGGGATACACAATTACATTTAACTATTGATTATTTAAAAAAAACAAAATTAATAATAAACTTAATTTAAAAAAAATAAGTTAAACTTTTAAACTTTTCAAAAATATGTATAAGGTTGTTTAAATTATTCAAATGTATAACTTTTAGCCCAGTTTACTAAATATTAAATAAAAATAAAAATGTTGGTGAGGGTGAGTAATTCTTTTAAATTATTGTTCACAAAATAATCCGTATACATCAAATTAATATATTTTAAATATTTTATTATGTAACCCACATTTAATTTGATGAGGTAATATGCCTTCAATAGCACTTCAATATTTTCAAATTAATTAATAAATATTTTAAATTGATTTACATGTATATTATATATATATGTGTATATATATATTAATATGTAATATAAATAATTAATACATGTTTTAAATTGATTTACATTTATATATATATATATATATATATATATATATATATATATATATATATATATATATATATATATATATATATATATATGTAGACGCGCAGACTCTCGCAACCTCCTTTTCGGCGAAGAGAGAGTGACGGACCCAAGGTAATTGGCAAGATGTTATTTATTCTCACTCCTCTCAAACGATGACGCGTTTCGGGCCACAACAGCCCTTGTTCACATACGGAGCGCAGTCCGCCATTATTTTTTATAAATGCTAAGTACACACACCCCCTACCTTCCGTGTCACATGATCATAGACAAGGTAGACATACTTTCATTTTGGTGAGGTGACTGGTAACGATTCTTACATCACTCCAAATGTGTCTCTTTGTATGTTTGTTTTTTTGTCAACATTTTTAAAAAAAACAAATATTGAGGAATATTGATGTATTGTTTAAAATAAACAACATAGAGTTTGTTTGCATTGATGAATCTTCTATGACTGTATAAATACATTTTTAAAAGCAAACATTCATATGCATAAATGTTGAAATTTTTAAAAATATAATCGAATTAAGACATCTTAGTATTGTGATGATCAGGTACCACCTCAACACATAATTGATTTCATATTTGAAACATATATCTAACAGTATAAATACAAGATATTGGTTGTATGGATGCTCTTTCCTTCTCTGTTCTATTAAATATCAAGACTAAAATGCAAGGGTGCATTAGCAGCAAAGGTAAATGTGCAAAACGTGCAAAAATAAAATTAAAATGCTGAATTTCTTTGAAAAGTGCTGATAGTATCGGATAATTGATAATGTTACGGTAAAACTCATAGCATATTATAAACAGTAAAAACTTATTCTACAGTTAATACTATTTACAAAATCTAAAAGTGGTATAAAAAGATATATATTATGCTAAAAGTTTACCTCATATCAAAATTTAAGACAGTAATAGAAAAACCTTTAAAAATCATTACATCATGATTAAAAGGTAACTGCCTAATAAATACTATTTGTGATGCAACAATGTACAAATCCTAAAAACACACTTAAAAATCATTACTTCATGATAAAAAAAGGTAATTGCTCATTTCATCCACATTTGATCTGATTAAATAAATTTTATCGGTACTCTTTGGTGAATTTTACAGGAAATGATGCATGTCTTCTGTATTGTTGAGACCGTTCGGTATTTTGCTGTCAAATTCTAGGATTAACCGGGTCTCCAACTGTCTCAATTGACGTTCTCTATTTCCACCCCTACGTAAGTTTGGGATGGCGTCAATTACATAGTATGATAGACATTTAATTTCATTGTTATGTGCCATCTTAAAATGTCTAGCGACTGGATATGCGGGATCATTATTAATGATGGCTCTAATATGCTGTAGAATTCTGACATGCACCTGCAACTTCGTACTCCCGATATAATTGAGGCCGCAGGTGCATGTCAGAACGTAGACCGCATACTCAGTCCTGCAGTTGAAGCTTCCCCTGATAGCGATCTCTTTTTCACAAAATGGAGTGGAGTAGTGAGTTTTGTTAATTCCGAATTTACAAGCTCTGCAGGAAGAGCATTTTGAGAAACCTTGTCTTGGTTTAAGCCAGGTCCCTGTCTGGTTTAATTCAGGGTTATTCTTGACCAATCTTGATCCCATTGTTCTTGATTTTCTAAAGGTGATCGTCGGGGGCTCAGGGAGTCTGTTCCCTAACACACCGTCGGTGAGCACTATAGGCCAATTCTTTTTCATTATGGACCTGATTTTCCTTTCCTCATTGCTGTAGGTAGTGATTAACCGAGGACCTGATATTTCTTTTGATGAATTATCATTATTTTCAGATGAGTTTTTTAAGGCTTCACCTTCTGCACTTTGAAGGAGGCTAGTTCTAGATCTCGCACTAGTTTTAGTGATAGCTTCATTTAGAATGTTATCGCTGTAACCTCGTTCCTTCAATCTAGCTACAGTATCTTGTACACAATTGTCGAAGTCAGATTCTACACTGCATATTCTCTTCAGTCTTAGAATTTCTCCATAAGGTATACTCCTTATCAAGTGCTTCGGGTGGGCACTGCTAGCGTGTAGCATAGCATTGCCTGCCGTGGGTTTTCTGAATAATGTTGTTTCAAGTATACCATTTTTTATATAGATTTTTACATCTAAAAACTCAATAAAAGTATTACTCATATGGGATGTGAAATTAAGATTCATAGAATTGATGTTAATTGCTTCGATAAACTGTTTTGCTTTTATCTCATCACCCTTCCACAGTATAAAAACGTCATCTATATATCTAAGCCAATACAGTACATGTTGGTCAAAAGTTGTGCGATGTACTATCCTTAGAACCTGTTCCGCCAACCAGCCAACATGTAAACATGCATAGCTGGGGGAGAAACAGGCTCCCATCGCTACCCTCGCAATTGTTTAAAAATATCATTACCAAACATAAAAAAGTTGTTGTTTAGACACCAGGAAATCAACTTCAGCAATACTTTGTTATGGTCATAGAATTCACACGGTTTGTTATCTAAAAGTGTTTTACCGCTTGTAGGCCCACTTGGTGATCAATACTGGTGTAGAGCGACTCTATGTCTAATGTAATTAGCAATAGGTCCTCTGTCCAAACAATGTCTTTTGTTTTCATCAGAAAATCTCCAATGTCCTTCACATAACTTGGCAGTTTTTTCACCAGATCTTGTAAAAAATAGTCGATATACTGTCCGACTTTCTCTCCGGCACTGTTGATGGCTGAAATAATTGGTCTACCAGGAATGGGTACTATATTTTTGTGCACTTTTGGGATCAAATAAAGTGCAGGGATAACCGGGAACTCTTGGTGCATAAATTCATATTCCTCTTTCGAGATTAATCCTTCCCGTTTCCATTGTGTTAATTCTTTTTTAATATTTCCCTTGATTTGTTGTACTGCTTCATTGATGTTTTTTCATAGCATTCTACATTTGCAAGCTGCCTTTTTGCTTCCCGGATGTAGTCTTTTTTTGGCCAGAGCACAATGTTGCCCCCTTTGTCTGATTTTTTTTATTACGATTTCATTGTTTTCTCCCAACTTTTTTATTAGTTCGGCATATTTTCTTTTTTTGTACTGTTTGTTCCTTTTCTTGTGTTTTATTTGGTGGTAGAGTTTTTTGATGTCCTCAGTCACTCTTTCGTGGAAAATATCCACTGCGTCTTTAGGCATGAGGGGGAAAAAACTAGATTTTGGTTTGAATGGGCTGCTACCCGCACCCTTTTGCACAATGTTGATTTTTTGTAGCGTGTTTTGAGTTAGATCTTCTAATCCAGGTACTGAAGGTGTTGTTTCAATGTCCAGGTACTGAAGGTGTTTTTTCAATGTTATTTTTTCAGCTCATGAAGAGTCAATAGGGTGGGAATATCAGATACTTTGAGTGTTTGTCTCTCTATGGTTTCTGTGTCAAGTGTCGATTTTGATTGTCCCTTACTTGGTTTGATAGTAAAAAACTTTTTTATTTTCAATTTTCTAATGAAACAGAATACATCTATTCTGGTGCTAGCATAATCAAAGCTGCTTTCCGGGCAGTAATTTAACCCCAGTGCCAATAGTTGTTCTTCGGCCTTTGTCAGTGATACTGGCGATAAGTTAATGATGGTGTTATCATTACTTGTTACCTTCTGTTCCATTGCGGTTTTTTCTTTTGTTTTACATTTTCGCCTTTTCCTCCTGTCGCGCCGTCTTGCGTTTTTTCTTTTTCGCCTGGTTTCCTTTGTTGTCTTGGCCTCAGGGTTTGTAATCGTTCCTCGACTAAAAAATCCAACTCTTCTCCCACACTCAATTTTGTTTGCGCGTTGTTTGGCAGCATACTCCCTGATTCAGAGCCTGAATCACTCGTCAAAGATTCAATTTCAACACTTGAGAGTTCCTCGTTGGTACAAGCACTTTGCGTTTCACTTGTCACATTACTCTTTATTCTCTCACTGTAATGTTGTCTTCTGACATTGTCAAACTTGCGGGCGAAAGTGAATATCTGCCCATTACTATAGTCAGCCTGATCACGCGCAAATTTGTGGGCTTTGCGGATTTTGATTTTTTCCTCGTGCTTTTTTAGTCTTTCTTTGATATCCTCTCTCGATCTCTTTATGTAATCTGTCAGTTCTAGTTTGTTTAAATCAATTTATATATACCCTTGATGTCGATTCACTCTACACTAGTATCCATCACCAGGATGGAATCAAGGCAGTGGACCATTATTTGAGTACCAGGCCTATGTATCTGTATCTTCACAACAAAATGTTATTGACCATGATTATGACATGTTTGGATAATAATTATTTTCTTTTCCAGAACCAAGTATTTCACCAAATTAGAGGGGTAGCAATGGGAGCCTGTTTCTCCCCCAGTTATGCCTGTCTCCATATGGGACTGTGAGAGGAACAGGTCCTCGAAGTGGAACATGGTGATATCTTGACTAATCATGTGTTACATTGGTACATATACATTGACGATCTGTTTTTAATCTGGAGAGGCACAGAGGAACGGGCACTCCATTTTATCGAACAGATCAATAAGAACAGTCTCAATTTACAATTTACAGCTCACATGAGGAGGGACTCTGTGTGCTTCTTGGATGTAGAGGTGTTTGTAATGAATGGCAAGTTGGAGACTAGGCTACACAGAAAGCCCACAGCAGGTAATACAGTGCTCCATGCGACTAGTCATCATCCAAGACACCTTATTCGCAGCATTCATTTTGGGGAAATGCTGCGAATTAGGCGAATCTGCAGCATGAACAATGACTGTGAAAGGGCTCAGAAAGAGAGTAGAGATAGATTCCTGGCCAGGGGCTACTCTATTACTATAATCGACAAAGCAATTGATAAGACTAATCTGATCCCGAGATCGGATGCACTGGTTAGCAAAGCCAGCTCTATGAACACAACCCCTGTACAGCCTGATCCACCTACCAGACTGATCTTGACCTACAATCGACAACATCAGTCTCTACGTAGGATATTTAACAAACATTGGGTGCTAGTACGTAATGATCCAATACTCGGGGACTTACTCTCTAAAACTCCAAACATAACCTTCAGGAAAGCACGCTCTATGTGCGATACCTTGGTCAAAAGTAGTCCTGAGATAATTACGACTAAAACCTGGTTAAATTCCAGGAAGGGGTTTGTTAAGTGTACCTCTTGCAGAGCATGCAAATATGGTACTAGCAAAACAACTTACAAAACCCCTTTCAAATCAGATCCAGTGCCCATCACCAAGATGCTCACGTGTAAAACTGAGAACGCGGTGTATGTGCTGGAGTGTTCGTGTGGCCTGCAGTATGTAGGAAGTACAAAACTACAGGTCCACAAAAGGATACTCCAGCACATTAGGGCGATTACCAACTGCGATGCATCATACCCGGTTGCCAGGCACTTTAAGGACTCCCACTGCAACAGTTTGGAACATCTGAGATACTTTGTAGTGGATACTGTCCTACCCCTTAGACGGGGTGGCAACCGGGAAGCCCTTCTTCGAAAACTGGAAACCAGGTACATACTGGAGTTAGATACCAAGACGCCACAGGGCCTTAACTCCAGTGAGGACTTTTTTACCTGCCTTTAACTATTCCATCTTATTTGCACAATCATTACATTTTAACTGCTTTGCCCCTGATAACTTTTTTTAACCTTCATTTATTAGCACTTTGCACTTTTATGAACCAAAGTTGGTTTATTAGGGTGACACTTTTTATGCACTTGCACTTTGCCAATAAAGGCATAAGGGGAGGCTTTATGGCCCACTTGGGCTGAATTGTACTGCACCAGCACTTTATGTAAAAGCAATGGACCAATAAGCGCACTGAGGTATTGCTTTGGTCCACTATTGACATACAGGGTTGAAGAGACAGATTTACGACGTGGGCCAGTCCAACATACGCACATGCTTAGGAATTTCCCTAACGTGTATCTGTGTCACATATCACCCGTTTCATGCATTGAAATTTTTTATGGAAATTTTTGATAGAAATTTCTATTGTTTAACATTTTTAAATTTTAAATTGCATTGTCATGTTTTAAATATTTATAAATTAATGAATATTTAACAAGTTATTGCTGTTACTAGGGTATGTTAATCACTATTATTTTTAAGTGGTTGATGTCTTCTGATGTGCTTAGATTTACTCCTCTATGTCTATGACCACGTAATGTGTTTGTCACGTGTTACTGCACTTGCACTTTAAAAATGTGGAGGCACTCCTCATGCGCGTCATGTGATCAAGGCCTTTTGTAGGCCGAAACGCGTCATGGCGGTGGTGCAGGGCATTCAATAAAAACTTTGCACTAACTTCTGGGTCCGCATTCGTCTGTTCCTGTGATATGGATGGCGTAAGACGAAGGCACTTCACAAGTCCGATAACGGAAAGGACGGAGCCCCCTGTGCTAAGAGGAGACAGAAGTACCAGGCTGGTGGCGAGCTGGGTGAGCGGTGCCGGATTCGGGTGGTCTGCTCGGCCGAGTGGACACCGGAGAAGGACGGCCGCGGATCGCTGCTCTATACGGAAGGTACGCTGACAAAGCAGCAACGCACAGGTTGGGAGGTGTGCATTAAAGCAGCCTGCGACAGGAATTGGTACTGTCGTAGAGATTAGCAGGAAGTTTAAGTATTGTGCGAAGCCATTATGTCTGCTGACACGCTTAGAAACCGCGAGTTAGCCGCAGAGGAGATGTTTTTAGATTCTCCTACGGAACTGTTAGATGCCAGTAATGGGGCAGGTGAAGACCATAACGTGAAAGTCAAGGGACTCAAGGAGAACTTTCGAATGCTAGAAAAACTCAAACGCCAGGAGCAGTCGAAGTGGTGGGAGGCGAGGTCACTTAAGAGGTACCTGGATGTAGGGAGAATCCCTAGGGGCCTTCGCATAATGATCGCCCCCAGCTACGAGACGCCCAACCCACTCATGATGGCAGAGTGGGGGGAATGCAATTTAGAATCGAACCGCAGACTGGTGCAGATACTGGTCAAGTATGCGGAGATTGATAGAGGCGATTTGCAGACGAAGATAGAAGCATTGGAAAGTGACATTAAGCAGCAGGAAGGAGATTCCCATTCCGGGCAGAAGCTGTGGGAAGAAATCACAATGAGGTTGTCCAAAGAGGAGGATAAAATAAAAATAAGGAAAGCGTACAAATTTAAAAGGGATCGTGATGACTATGCCAATGGCCAAATTTTTACATTTGCGAGGCGATACGACTCACTGAGAACAGCAACTGCAAATAGACGCATGCAGGTATGCAGTCAAGGGGACAAAAGTCAGCAACCGTCTGAATTGACATCAGTATCGGATTTAAGTTCGGTGCCAGAGAGCGAGTCCGACAACGAGACTGCAAGAAGGAATCCGGAGCAAGGTGGTATTAAGTTCACTCTGGGGGAAGAGTTGGATATTTTAAAACGGGGCAGAAGAGAAACACTGCGGCCTCGCAACAAGGGACCTGCCGCAACACCAATGCACAAAGGAGAAGGGGGAGACGTCAGGCCTGTAGGAGGCGCAGAGGCCAAGAAACGGGGTCGGGGACGAGGCAAGCGCCAGTAACCAATGCAGCAGGCGAGGCCAATGGTAATCTCCAAAGACATACGGGGATACAAGAGGCCAACACCATCATCAACTTAGCCAATATTGACCTCACAGCAGCAGAAACCCAATTATTATCTCTTGGATTATCTTACTTCCCCGAGTCAAACTTTAATTATACACAGACGAGAGCCGATATTTATAAATACATCAGGAAATTGAAGCTCAAAAAATATCATCAACAACGACCAACCCCTGATCAAATGGACTCTATTACACCATTACAGAGTATTGAGGGTCCTTCGGGGTTAACGGTCTCAGATGGTGGACTGCTCCAGGATTTGCAAGAATTGGAAAGTGGAACCGAGACCATAAATAGAGACCAGCACCATTTTCCTTTAGGAGTAGGCGTAAGACCGATTACACCTTTCAGGACTAAATCCAAATTTGTCCCCATTATGGCTCGCGATGCCTTGGATGTTTTCAGCGAACACGTTGTAGCTCAAATAAAGAAATTGAATATCACTATCAATGGATCAACTAGAAAATATACCAACCAGGAAAGGAAATATAATCAACTAATTACCAAGTTAAGAGAGGAAAAAAATGTGGTGATTAGGAACTCCGATAAGGGCGGTAATATCGTCCTATGGCCATTGGAGGAATACATGAAGGAGGCATACAGTCAATTGAATGACCAGGAGTGTTATAAGAAAAGTTCTCCACTCAAATTTAAAAATACACAGGACTCATTTTTTAAGCACATATTAGCATGGAAGAGTCTGGGACTTCTCATTTGGGAAGAGTATAAATTTATCAAAAAGGAGCATCCCATGGTCCCGGTGATCTATTTTATTCCAAAAATACACAAGAACATCAAGAGAACACCGGGGAGG
The DNA here is from genome assembly GCA_963921515.1 of Calotriton arnoldi. Classification (NCBI taxonomy): domain Eukaryota; kingdom Metazoa; phylum Chordata; class Amphibia; order Caudata; family Salamandridae; genus Calotriton; species Calotriton arnoldi. Next base: position 1,359,891 of record CAWUFW010002294.1, read on the forward strand.
CCCATCATTGCAGCCTGTGATGGACCCTTGGAGAATATGTCCAGATATATAGACTTCTTCCTGCAGGTGTATGTCAAAAATTTGAAGTCCTATGTGCAAGATACATGTGATTTTTTAAGAAAAATTAAGGATATATGTTGGAGGCCAGAATATTTGCTTATAGCCCTAGACGTATCCTCTCTTTACACATGTATCAGGAATAAGGATGGTATTAGAGCTGTGGAGTACTTTTTAAACACTAGGCCAATCATATATGCACAACATACTAAAATGATACTTGACATGTTGCTCTTCTGTTTGGAGAATAATTTATTTTTGTTTAATGGTCAGATGTTCCAACAGACACAGGGAGTGGCGATGGGGCCAGCTTCTCCCCCAGCTATGCCTGCTTGTTTATGGGCTGGTGGGAGGAGCTGGTCCTCATGCGGCAATATGAGGATATTTACGACACCAAGATTATTTCCTGGTTGCGTTTCATTGATGATCTATTCATAGTGTGGAGAGGGAGTGAAGAAAATGCCATTGAGTTTATTGATCAGATCAACCATAAGACATCTACCATCAGTAGAGACACAGTGACATTTTTAGATGTGCAGGTCCACGTCAGAAATAACTTTTTATCAACTACCCTTTTTAGAAAGCCTACGGCCGGCAATACGGTGTTGCATGCGTCGAGTGCTCATCCTCCCCATCTTATAAAAAGTATCCCTTATGGGGAGATGTTACGCATTCGACGCATCTGCAGCAACAATGATGATACCAAAATAAAGCAGGCAGAAAGCCGGGCTCGGTTTCTGGCCAGAGGGTACAGAACGGAAATTGTGGACGCAGCAATAACCAGGTTCAAAGTACGGGCCCGCGATGACCTATTAATATATAGGGTTAAAGAGGGAAGTGGGGATGCTAATAAGGAAACTGAAATACAACAACCCACTAGGCTCATTCTATCGTACTCCAGACAGGAAAGGCAAATAAGGGCTATAGTTAGGCGTAACTGGCAATTCATTCAGGATGACCCGGTGATCGGTAAGCTAGATCCATCCAATCCATCAATAACATTTAGGAAAACCATGAGTATGGGTAATATGCTAGTGAGCAACAGCCAAGAAGAACACCATAAGGATATGTGGCTTACGGCTAGAAAGGGCTTTTTAAGTGTTCAACATGTAAAGCCTGCCAATATGGCATAAATAAGAATTCCTATACAACTGCTTTCTCTACTAAGGTATGTGAGATCAACCAGCATCTTACTTGCAAAACAGAATTCTCTGTTTATGTATTAGAATGCAGTTGTAACCTCAAATATATAGGAAGTACAAAACTAGCCGTACACAAAAGAATCTTACAGCATATCCGGGCCATATCCAATAATGACCCCAGCTACCCAGTGGCTAGGCACTTTAAGGCAATTCATGATAGCAATCCTAGATATCTCAAATATTATGTCATTGAGGCAATCCCATTATCAAAAAGAGGTGGAGATCGGGAAGCCAAATTAAGACGCCTGGAAACTAGTTTCATTTTGGAATTTGATTCGAAACAGCCAGGTGGTCTCAATACTACTGAGGACCTACACACGTTTTTATGAATGGTTACTTTATGAAATCTATATATATAAAATAATTTTTAAATCTGTCGTTATGAATGTGTTCTAAGGAGCTGGAAAATGACTGTATGGGTGATGTTAACTATGTGTATGCATTTATGAGGATGCAGTGGTCTAATTTAGAATATTTAATATCAGCAATTTCAGGCCACTAAAAAAGCACAATATTTTTATCATATCCTCCTGTTTACAATCCGAGAAATAAGATGAATTGGTCCAAAACTGTTTTTTTATATATTTTCTATATATATCTTTTAGGGGGTTTTATTCATATTTATATCTATATTTATGTATTTTAAGAGTTGGTCCAGGACATATTGTCATCATTTTATGTGTCTTATTGGGAATCAGCTGTGATTTGTTACATTAGTGATATTTATTGATATATTTATGGATGACTCCCAGTTCCCTTGAACCCCTTGTACTTGCACTTTTTTGCTCTATTTTGCACATGTTTGGTTATACTTGTCAAATGGCAATTATGGGGTCCACATCCTGTTTTATACAGAGTGTAGCTCTGACCCAAATTGTTTTAGCATTTAGCACTTTATAGTTATACTGGCATTTTGAAATCGGTACTGTAGCACATCATCACTTTATTTTAAGTTAGATGTAGGGCGTAATAATTGTAGGGTCATAAATAAGGGCCCACAGGGAATGGAACGAGAGTTATTAAACGGATCTTGTCCATCATTTAAGCCTTACATATTACAGAGCGTCAGTAATTTGGTGCTCTGAATTCTGATTTTTAGTGACGGTAAGGACAGGTACCTGGTTTTAATTTATCTTTTTCACCACATTTGGAAGGGGCACTTTTATAATTCACTTATTTCAACCATGGACTATAAAGGAGATTCATTAAACTAGCATGTAAGCTGTTATGGGTCTAAACTGACATCATTGATATCTATATGGCAAATGTCTTATGTGATTTTGAAATGTCTATGTATTATACAGTTATTTTACAGTTATTTATAGTATCAAAAATGTAACAGTTTATCCGGCATCTAAGCACAGCAAGAAGTTTATGCATGAAATATGTCTTCTATGTCCATTGTTTAATTAGTTGCACTAGCACTTTAAAAGGCGGTTGTATAGTCTAAGCTTTTTCATGTGATCAAGGCCGCTAGTTCGGCAGAAACGCGTCATGGCAGACTATTTTTGGCAATAAAATTATAAAATTATAATTTGGCAATAAAATTATAATTGCACTTACTTTGGGATCGCGCTCGTTTCCTTGGAGGTGGAGTGGCAGCGAGGTGTTGGATATATATATATATTGAGGGAAGAAATTACACACTGCCGATTGGACCACAGGCCCCATAATGCAGCTACAAAAGCTTTCCACTAGAGAATTTTGACATTTGCATAATAAAAATGATGCAAGCCCACTTGGGCATGGCAGTAGAGTTGAATACGACATATAGGAAAATGCCCACATGGGCTGAATACTGGTATGTTTTTATTGGTATATTCTTATTGGGAATATGGAAGTGGTCGGAAACTAATGTTTGAGAAATTGTTTCCAAAAAGAATTTTAAACTTTTGAAATTAAATGACCTCTTTTTTGTAATTAACGATAGCCATTTTTGAGGCTTGAATTTGGTTTGACAACAGTTGAAATGGTTTATGCATATGCTTTCAGACCGAGAATGTACATGAAATGCTAAACTACAGGTCTGTTGTTTATATCGTTTGTAATAGTAGTTTCATGTAATGAAATGGAAATAGTTAAAAGACTGCCACTAATGCTACCTCGTCATTGGTGATCAAGGCTGGGATCAGCCGAAACGCGTTCGATGGCGGTTTGACAATGAAAACTATTGGCAATCACACATGGCGTCGTCATCCTTGTAAGAGGAATTGGAATTGGAATATTATTCGGACCATCTCTTGCAGGGTCCGTACGGCGACGCGCCCTTCCATTTGGAGTACGGCGAGCAGTTCGCAAGGGAACAAACGGAAACGATATATATATATAGAAAGTGCTGATTTAACTTTGCACTCATAGGTTCTGTTTATGTAAGTCTACACATAGGTGTAAATCTCCCCTTGGAAATGGTGAATAGAAAAAAGTGGAGAGTTACGCCTAGGTGCAGGGGTTAATATACATATAAGTAATTATACACATGTATATTTTTGAGGTTATTGTAATACATGTGCAAACTAGATCTCCTTATGAGCAAACTCAGGTCTGGCCATAGTAATTGTCCTTATGAGTCTTATCACATCCCGGTGAAGAGATTATGATAATGGGCTAGTGCCAGCCTGATCAGATTACTAGCAAATTAGAAATGATGTGTTAATCTTTGTTCGGTATAATCTTGATAATATGTCACTGGTAGCCTGCTCATATAAGGGTATGGCAAAGCTTTAGAGTCACAATGAGTCACTGTCAGCTTGATGACTTAGGGCTCTATTACGAGTCTGGCGGTCCACGGAATGCAAGATTCATGGGGGTACGGCAGTCTGATTCAGGTGGACGGACCGCCACAGCCCCACCGCAGCCACCAGGGAACCGCTGTGTCCTGGCGGTGTTGCGGCAGTAATATGCGGCGGTCCCACCAAGCATATTACAAGTTTCCTCTCCGCTATGGTTTTCATGGCGGTTCCACTGCCATAAAAACCGTGGCGGAGAAGAAACAAAGGGGGCCCTACAGGGTCCCCTTGTGCCTCTGTGCCAAGTGGATGCACACAGGAGGGCACAACATGTGCCCCCTGTGTGCATGCACACCAGTTCCTGCACTGCATGGATTTTATAGTCCATGCAATGCAGGAACTGTTTTTGGCTTAACCATTGCGGTGCCCATTTTCAGGGCACTGCCATGGGAACGTCAAAAACAAAGTAAAAACAAAGCAGAGTGCAGCACACATACAAAGTGGGAAAATGTTTCAATTAGTCTAAGCATAATATTTTGTACTGGAAGGATATCATTCAAGTACAAAACCTATGCTAGACTCACGGAGAAACCCTTGCACTATGAGGCAAAGGTGTCTCCATGGCGCACAGCAACTGATTTCAGCGTCGGCACTAGGGAAAGAGGAGAGTGTCATATTTCTGTAAATATGGAGCTCTCCTACTCTCTCCTTCTAATGCAGCTCAGCGCAACATTTGTGGCTGCTGCACTGTGCTGCGTGAGATACTAGTAAATCTGGCCCTTGGTAGGGTATCCGCTCGCTGGTGCTGTTTAGTCCCTCTAATACACTAACCTAGACGAACAATAAACAGGCTTTCAAAACTATTGAAGGTTCCACCAGCAGAGATGATCACAGCCCTGACTCCTCACTTCCCAAGCTCGAAAGATTTCAACAAGAAACCAATTATAAATGGCTAAAAAAATATGGAGTAACGCAGCACAAATCACTGCGTGGCATTACTCTGCCCTGGGTAGGCATTCCATGAGCGTTGCATGAATGTTCCTGCAAAACTCCCATGGTTTTTGACACATTCCCATATTTACAAGACCTTGTAAGCCTGGGAAAGAGCCGAAAAGATACAACTCGGCGTAACAAGGAGAAATATCTTTAATTCTCCTAATTTTTTGCTCTTTCAAGAAAGCAATTACAGAGCCTTTGATAAAACATGTTCTGCAGCCATAACATGGTATTTTATTTACACTGTTTAGTTAGTTTCCTTTATTTCTTAGATCCGATCAATAGGATTTATTGATTTCATTCTTTAATGGGCTTCAAATAACATCAAATGCATTCTCAAGCTCTCATTTTAGGTATACATTGTCATTGGCCTTGTGACCTCTCTATCTGCCCATGATGATTACTGGGATGCACAACACTGAAACTGAAAACCTCAATGAAAGGGAGAAACAACATGCAAAACACTTCTACATGACGGAAAATTAATTAATTGCAGGATTCACTAAAAAGTGTAAAAGAGAATACTTATCCAGGGCTTAATTTGAGCCTGTGGTTTCCGTGCTCGGAACCGGCATTTAATTGTCAACACCGACACTTATGGCAGTCTGCCACATGGTGGCGCTTTCTGTCTAATGTAGAGATGAGCATAACAACAGTTGTTTATTAATTCAATATAGATTAAAATTAATTAATACCTACCTCCCAAAACATTCTTAAAGCTAGGGGCCCGAAGTAGTCTGAATTGCCACACTTCTAATGAGTCTAATGGTTAATAGTGTTGGTACTGTCATTGGCAGCGCTGGCAGGGGCAATGGGTGGTGCAAGCTGGAGTGGCCTCCTGACGAGAGCCCTTGCACTCATTTTACTACAAATTAAGCACTAGTTATGTCCAACATTTTTGGCCACAAAAGTAGAAGCAATGTCATGTATGCGAGTGAAATTTTAGTCTACCTTTGAGGGAAGCACACTGCTTCAGAGGATGTGCTTTCTAATTCTATACCCAAGAGAAAAGGCCGGAGTCGGCTGTTAAAATAACACAGCTGCACATTGAAACACGAGGAAATTATCCCAATTATAAATGGATGCCACCCAGAGAATATGACTAATTTTCCCAAAAGAAAAACAGTAACCAAGATTGCAACATTAAATATGACAGACTGTGTTAAGAAAATCAACATATTTCAAAACATACACGTGAGAGGATGTGGCGTAACAGCCAGAGCTACAGAATGAGTTTCGAGTCTCGACATCAACTGAACATCCCGTGATTCTGGGCAAATCACTTTAGGGCCATATTTATGACCTTGTTTGCATCACTCTTGCACCATGCAACGTGGAGCAAGAGTGACGCAAACCATAACTCATATTTTTGAATCCATGCAAAGCCACTTTGCGTGGCTTTGAGTGGCTCCAAAAATATGGAGAAACGCAGTGCAAATCACTGCGTTGTGTTACTGTGCCCTGGGTAGGCATTCCTTGGGCATTGGGGGGGTGTTCTCACACAACTATTGTGTAAATGGATAAATACGGCGCATTCCTGCCCTTTCTCTGAGAAGCAGGACAGCAGAGCAAGGTGACTTTCTGCGCTGCCCTGCGCCACCAAAGTCATAAATATGGCCCTTAATTTTGCCCTGCCTTAAAAAAAAGAATGTGCCCTTGTGTAATGTAACCGGTGCTCGTGTGAAGCGCTCCAACACCTTCGGGTTGACTTTGCGCGTTGTCAAACTGCAAAAAAAATACATATGAACACTGGTTTATTGGAGTATTTAGTCCTATGGTATGGTATGGTAACAAATGTCTACCTGAGAATAATCCGTATTGTGGCAGAAAATATGAGTTACTGATTCAGAAAATATGTTCATCACAGGGGTGTGCAGCCTGCGCGCTTGAGGCATACACTTTGTCCAACATTATGCCATAGTATATGCCAGGTTTGTCCGAAAATATGTTCAGCTGTGCCAGGAATATAGAGTGCTCAATAGAGCCTGCTATTTACTGGGTTTAGGCCAGAGTTGGAAGTGTGAAGGTAATTTTTTGTTCATGGGGGTCATTGAGGCAATAGAGAGGGGCGATTTGTTTCTGGTGGGTGAGAGATGAGAGGGTAGATAAGCGCTTATCTGACACAGCAAGTTATTTTGTAGGTGGGTGCGATATTTTGTGGAGCATTAAGGCATGTGCTTTGATTTCTTACAATATGGGTCATTGTAGAGTTGTACAAATGTTGTTTATATGTTTTGATGGAGCACAGCAGATCAGGATAATGTTAGTTTGAATATGAATGTGTGGTTCCATTCTGTTTGACGGCAGGCATCATGAGAGTCAGGGGGGTATCGTTTTTAGGGCTCGATTCAAAAAGACATTTACACCCCTAAGTTAAATTTGCATGTGCAGATACTTGCAGTCACGTAACGTCACGTTTCTTATTTGCAGAACGCATACTTAAACTCATCAATGTAGTTGCTCATATGTAATATTGAATAGGATTGGTTTAACATCACCTTGGAGCAAATTGTTCCAGAGCGGATTGTGAGGGTTTCAGTGCAGGGAGGTCTGCCTCATTAGATGAACACCCGTGAACTTGAGAGATTGTAGGTATTCACTACATTTGGGCAGACACATTGCCTCTCTAAGTATTTTCTGCAGTTTCCTCTTGTGCAGTACAAGAGGAAATCTGCATTCAGCGAGGCTTCTGGAAGGGGCCACCCCACAATTAGTAAAATATTTTCGCCTGGCGAAAAAAAGAATGTAAAAATGTAACAAAGTGCGCTTGCACTTGAGAAGTACATTCATGCAGGTATAAAGGAGCTCTTTTGGAGTGATGTATGCAGGAATGCTTTTGTAACCGAGTACTTTATAATTTGCACAATAAATCCAGATCTACCGGTACCCCGAGAAGTAAGCATGGAATACGCTCTTAAAAAAAAAAGAAATTTGCTCCAAAGATGTAAGCCATAAAGAATAAGGGGCATATTTACAAGCCCCTTGCGCCACTTTTGTGCCGCCGTTGCGTCACGCAAGTGACGCAGCGGCGACGCAAACCATGCGCCGCGTTGCGCTATATTTACAACGTGACGCATCTAGGGAGATGCGTCACGTAGTAAACCCCTGCGCCACATGAAACCTGCGTCAGGTTGCATGTGGGCGTACCAGCGCAGGGGGGGGCGTTCCGGCGCAGGTACGCCTCGGAAAAGTGACGTAGTGAAATCTACAAGATTTCACACAGTCACTTTTCCGACGCTGGTGCGCCAAATCCTTACGCCTGCTTCAAGCAGGCGTAAGGATTGACGCACCATGTTAGGGATAGGGAAGGTTGGAACAGTGCTGGAGTTGCGTCGCGCTTGCGACACGACTTCAGCACTGCGCCAACCTTCCGCCGGCAGATGCGTCACGCATCTGCTTATCCTTGCGCCACGATGCGCCGCATTATAAATGCGGCGCATCGGACATGGCGCAAGGGTAAACTTGCGTGACGCATTTGCGTGATGCTGCGGATCCGTTCTTAGTGTTTCGCTGTAGAGAATGTAGTATAGCAGTTACTTGGTTAAAGGTACAATACGGGGGCACAGATAGAAGCAGAGCACAGTTTCCATGGATGCACATTGGAATGCAGTGCAGATTTTGCATAGATGTGCTAGAGTGAAATCAAATGGAGGTTTTAGAGTAACACTTAGCATTGTTCGTGCCCCTGGTCAGAGGGTAATAGGACTGCATAACAATATCTTTTAAAGTTGTAGGGGTGGGATGCATTGAGTCTTGTTTTTTTTGCCTTTTTTTGCAAACGGACGGGATTTCTGGTTCGTGTTTCTGACACCACAGAATGAGTATGGTTCATTTTTTGCTTAGGTGAGAGGAAACAGAAATGTTTTTTTATGAAAATGTCCTTCTTTCCTTCTTTTCCCACAACCTGGCACAAAAGATGTGTGCAGGTGCTTTGGGTGGATATATTTGATTCCTCCACACTCTGGCCCTCGTTATGAGTGGCCCAGTATTCCCATTTTGGCTAAAAACTGGAGTTTTGGCTATCAATGGAATCAGAAGTGATGTGATATTACCCCACTTGACATTCAAATGCAAAATTTGGTGTAGTACACTGATGGTTATGCAACTTAATTATTATCACACAAAAACGGTCTTCTTATATATCCAATACTGCAGGAGCCATGGTCTCATCTTGACAAAAAGGCCTTGCATGGATGGGATGTCGCATCCTTCGACTTCATTTCCGCAGCCCCGATGAAGGCTCATGTTGGGGAGGAAATGCGTTGGCTGGGCTGCTGTTGGATGTTATAAAGAATAAAGAATATCCTTTTGAAAAACGACACCATGGCTCCCACATTTTTGGATATATGAGAAGACCGTTCTTGTGTGATAATAATTTAGAAAGACTTGACATCAAATTGAATTTTGAACGTTCTGAAAGAAATATTCCTGGACTTTCTTTGTACTCCCTTTTTGTATGAGTTTTGAGATACAGCCTCTACAAGCAAATATAAAGGTCATTGTGAACTGGAATCCTCTTTGAGCAACGTCTACGTTTACGGGAGTATTTTGATATGATCAAAAGAATTGCTCTCCAGGAAATGGTAATTTGGAACACTGGCAGTCGTAAGGTGATTGAGACCTTGAAATAATAAAGGCTCAAGACTACAGCAAGCAGTTTATCAGGTATATATGTATCTCTAACAAGAAATATTAGCATAACGTAGCTCGATGTGAATTAACATTTTGCTTTTATTAGTTTCCAAAAACATTGGGCAGTATATGAAGGGAGGTGCTTTTCTGTGATTTGATCTTTTGTAGAAAGTTTGAGCCGTGCTATTTTGGTAATCCTTTCACTGTCCAAACCGACCATAAATGTATGTGATGATTTATGCAGATGAAGGGGAAATCCAGAGTCTCTCAGATGGCCTATATCTGTCTCTACGGCTTAAGTGTCACTATAGCCTTATAGCCCGCCGTAGCGGGCTATACCGGCTATTAAAGGCCCGCTCCAGCGTTAAAGGCCCGAGCCGAAGGCGAGGGACTTTAACAAGGGAGCGGGACTTTAATAGCCGGTATAGCCCAGCTACGAAGGGCTATAAGGCTATTAGAACATTCTGCCACTAGAGGGCAGAATGTTCTAACAAATAAAACAAAGGCCTCTCGGAGTTCGAGGGGGTTTAAATCCCCTCGGGCTCCGAGAGGCCTTTGTGAAAACAACATTGGAATGTTGCTTTGCGGGCCTTTACCGGCCCGTAGAAGCACAGAGCACTCCATTGTCTTCAATGGAGTGCTCCACATTCCAATGTTCTAATATTCCCTACAATACCAGGGGTCATCATAATAGCACGTTATCACTCCTTCAAAGAAGTTGGATAAGGTAATAAAACTGCAGGCTATGTAAGGATCCCAAGAGACTGATATGACTCCTCAGATTGTTTGCTGTGTCTGCCCCTGTCTTTGACCACCAATGACATCTCAGGCCTGTATGTTTGCCTCTGCCAACACCTACCTCAGAATGAATAGATCGATGCTTTTCACAATTACAGACAACTTTAGCAAAATGAGCGAAATTTAATAGAGGTTGTGCCTGTGGGTATTTATACATGTAAATGTTTTCTGTGCTTGTGGTAGAAGCTTCTGCTAAAAACCCAGAGAAAAATGTACATTTATTTTCAAGAGCATCAACTGCCTTTGAGCTGGGATGCAGCGTATGCATACAATGCCTAAAGCCAGTTCACTTACGTTACGTTATGCTAATCACATTTCTATAGCACGTTATTCATACGTGAGGGTATCTAGGTGCTTCACAGGTGAATAGGAGGCGGTCTCCCAGGAGATTTATTCAAAAGTCCAGGTCTTCAGCTTCTTGCGGACCTCAAGAAGTGATGAGGAGGCTCTGCTATGTTGTGGTAGGTCGCTCCATGCTCTGGGGGAGATGTATGAGAAGGTGCGACCTCCTGCTCTGTTTTTGTGTATGCATGGTCTTTGTGTTAGTGAGAGATCGGCTGAGCGGAGGTGCCTGGAGAGTTGGTGGAAGTGTATGTGGCTGCTGAGGTACACGTTGCCTATTTTGTGTAGTGCTTTTTGTGTGTGTGTGTGTGTGTGTGAGGAGTTTGAAATGAGTGTGCTTGTGTATGGGAAGCCAGTTAAGTTCCTTGAGGTGTGGTATGATGGGGTGCAGCATGGTAGGTTGAGGACGAGTCTTGCTGCTGCATTTTGGGTGGTTTGGAGCCTGTTCAGGAGCTGATTGGTGATTCCAGTGTAGAGTGGGTTGCCGTAGTCAAGACTGCTGGTTATGAGGGCCTGTATGACTGTTCCTTCTGATCTCTTATAGCCACTCGTATATTTTCTGCTGCTTCCTCGGGATGTAGAAGCAGGTGGAGGTCACAGCATTGACCTGGGCTGTCATGTTGAGCTTGGCATCAAGGATGATTCCCAAGTTTCTGGCGTGGGCAGTGGGGATTGGTGTGGGTCCGAGGTCTGCCGGCCACCAGATGGAGTCCCACAGAGAAGTCTTCCTTCTGAAAATTAAACTTAGGTCTTGTCTGATTTGAGCTTGAAGTAGTTAGAGCTAATCCAGGTGGCTTCTGTGGACATGCAGGTTGCAAAATTAGTTTTTGTTGCTGGAGTCTTATCCGTAAGGGAGAGTATCAGGTGAGTGTCGTCTGTGTAATAGAGAATGTTGATGCTGTGCGATCTGATGATGTCAGCCAGTGGGATCATTTAGATGTTGAACAAGGATGAGCTGAAAGATGATCCTTAGAGGAGTCCACAGATGAGGATCCTGGCTTCCAACATGTTGGGTGAGATGCTGACTTTCTGTGTTCTTCCCATGAGGAAGGAACTGATCCATTTGAGAGTGGGTCCTTGCATGCCTGTCTTGTGAAGTATTCTGATCAGGTTGGAGTAGAAGACCGTGTCAAAGACTGCTGAGAGGTTGAGCAGGATGAAGACCGCTGTTTCTCGTTGGTCAAGGATCATGCTGATGCAGTTGATTGCTGTGATGAGGGTGTTCTCAGTGATGTGATTGGACCTGAAGCCTGATTGAGTGGTGTCCAGGAGCTGGTGAAGATCGAGGTGGTCAGCGAGTTGTTTGTTGATTGCTTTATCCACGGCCTTGGCTGAGTATGGTAGTGGGGAGATCGGGTGGTAGTTTGCTAGCTGGGTGAGGTCTGCAAAAGGTTTTATTTAATAGTGCATTGACCGCTGCATGTTTTCAGGTCTTTAGGAATGTGGCAGTGGTGATGGAGGCTTTCAGGATGTAGGTGAGTGCTTTGCTGATCAGGGAGGCCCTGATGTTGAAGATGTGGTGCTGGCAAGGGTATGTCGGAGCCCCGGAGTGCTTGGTTCCCATGATGTTGGCTGTTTCTTCCATGGAGATTGTTTTCCATGTGCTCAGGGTGCTTCTGAGGTTTTTTGTGGGTAGGCTGGAGGCAAGGCTGTTGGAGTTCGGTTGAGGGTTGAAATAGTTGGAGATAGTGAGGTGACATCTTTTAGGAACACAAAGATTTCTTTATATCTTTTGGAGCTGCTTTTTATGCATTCAGCTATGGTCTTCTTCTTGGTGTCTCTAATCTGATGGTGGTAGCTTCCTAGTGCAGGTTAGAAGGTGTCCTTGTCGGTTTCTTTGTGATTGGTTCTCCTTCTTCTTTCCAGCTGTTTGCAGTATTATTTGGCTGATCAAATTTTCTCTGCGTATTAGTTAACCTGCTTCCAGGTTCTGTTCTGGTGGTTTTGTTTGTAGAGTGCCAGGGAGTCAGCGCAGTCTGCTATCCACTTGTCAAGGTGTTTGATGTCACTGTTTAAGTGAGGTATGCTGTGGGACCAGTCCAGTTCCGTGATGCTGCTCCAGCTGTGACTGGCTGGGCTGGTGATGAAGGGTGGTCGATGCTGATCAGTACGTGGATGATGACGTGGTCGGTTGAGGTGAGAGAAGTGACTGCAGTGACGTTGGTGCTGTTGAAGGTGGGAAAGACGGAGTCAAGGGTGTGCCCGGCGGAGTGGTAAAGTGTATTTTTGTAATTTTGTAGCTCATGCACAGCTGAATATGTCAATTTAAATGCTATTTAACCCCCATCTTGGAATATCCTAGCTGAATTGTCACACTCAGACCAAGGTCGAAAATGACAGAGAAAATATATTCTAAGATCATGATTGTATCCAAAATATTCATCAGAAGCCTGGAAGAAGTCCCAGCTCCAGTCCAAAAAGATAATACTTTAATAGCCTTCACAAATGTGTCAACACTTTCTAAAGGTTTTTTAACCCACAAATATACCACAGTGTGAACTCCCCCTTAACTCAACTGATCAGATGGAATTCTTTTGTTATGCCACCCCAAAAAAGACCAATGTTGCATGAACGCTCGCAAAAAGAGTATTTTCCATTTTCCCTGTACTAATTTTAACTTTAGAAAGTGGTAAACAGATACACTTTTACTTAACATGAATGTGAGTTGGGCTTAGCATTAATTATACTTTTACTGTATTTCTTTTTGAGTTGTTGAACTCTTGTGACCTCTTGCACCCCCATCATCTCCCTCAGAACACGTTTTGCGTTCAACCCTTACTACCTATGACATACACCTGGATACTTAAGGAGATATTTGGTTTGCCACTCTAGAGCCTTCTGCTGTGGGTGTTGTGGAAATTCAACTAGAGCATATGTACGTGTTTCTAGCCACCCTTCCACCACTATCTTGCTAGAAAGATTTTGTACAATGTGTGTGTGAGTTTGCGTGTGTGAGTATGTGTGCTTGTTTCTGTGAAAATGGTCTAGATCTCACATAATTATGATAATCTTTCCACAGCGTGTTGTTAAGACCTTAAACCTTACTTTGAGATTGTAACTCTAATTTCAAATTGAATATTACTCTTATTTTGATCTGATTGGGGTATTATTAACAATAGTTGACCATGAACTGGTTCTTTCTCTGAATAATACACCTGGTTTGTTTTGGGGATTTCTGTTGACTGGCTATTATGATGCTGTGACAAGAATGGCCCCTGCATATTGTAGTAGTGGTCTTCTGCCCAGAGAGCCCAACTACGTGTAGCTGGCCTCCTGTTTTTTGATTTAGGCTCTGGCTTCATGCTAATCAGTGCGCAGAGGCCTAGAACTTCCCATTGACATGAGTAGGGTTCTGGACCGGTACCGTGACCTGGAAGGGCGTATCAAGCATGTCCTCATTGACAGACTGTCCCTGTCATGGGACAGTTGTTACCAGACCTTTTGATTTATGTCACTGGAGTGAAGGCCTACTGGCCCACGCATGTAAATTTCTGCTTCTATGCACTTACAGAAATCCTAGCGCTAACATCCCAAGTGTTAGTGGTGCATATTTGTGTATGTAGTCTCAATGATGCATACATGATGTGTGAGTGAGCCATATTATGGAGGCCCATGGGATCTATTTTGGATACTCCTGGCCTAGCCTTTTCCACAAGATAGAGCTGAAGTTGTTTCCCAGACACTTGTTGTATACATTTTGATATCCCTGAAGCTAGAGAGTGAGAGAAGATCTAGACACTAAAGTGAGGGAAAAGGAGGCAAGGCTCCAGCAAAAATTAAATTTTGACTTTGGATGAGCAAAAGGCTGCTGATTAGTCTTCTTGAACTGCCATTTGACAGATGGTAAGGGTGAAAGGTGAGGTTACAGTGCAGACTCTGTTGTGCAAGATGAATGGCACCATTTAGGTGAGGATAGCAAAACCAAAGGGGATGATGGACGGAGTGTTGAACATTGCAAACACTCACCCCCAGTCAACTGATCTGGGTTTAATCCATCATCATTCTTTAGCTCACTCCGCCACCCCAGTTCAGACATGGCCATATGCAAATCAGTCTGACCCTGTGCCTCATGGGAACAGTCCAGCCCGAACTGCCAAGCCATGTCTTCCCTGGACCGGAAACAAGCATCCTGGGACCGGTTTCTGGCCTACAGCCGTCATCAGCCAGGCTATCTTGAATCCAGTGGCAAAGTGAGCAAGGGATCCACGTCTGGGCATACCCTGCCAACTTAGGGCGAACATAGCAAAACCAAAGGGGATGATGGACGGAGTGTTGAACATTGCAAACACTCACCCCCAGTCAACTGATCTGGGTTTAATCCATCATCATTCTTTAGCTCACTCCGCCACCCCAGTTCAGACATGGCCATATGCAAATCAGTCTGACCCTGTGCCTCATGGGAACAGTCCAGCCCGAACTGCCAAGCCATGTCTTCCCTGGACCGGAAACAAGCATCCTGGGACCGGTTTCTGGCCTACAGCCGTCATCAGCCAGGCTATCTTGAATCCAGTGGCAAAGTGAGCAAGGGACCCACGTCTGGGCATACCCTGCCAACTTAGGGCGAACATAGCAAAACCAAAGGGGATGATGGATGGAGTGTTGAACATTGCAAACACTCACCCCCAGTCAACTGATCTGGGTTTAATCCATCATCATTCTTTAGCTCACTCCGCCACCCCAGTTCAGACATGGCCATATGCAAATCAGTCTGACCCTGTGCCTCATGGGAACAGTCCAGCCCGAACTGCCAAGCCATGTCATCCCTGGACCGGAAACAAGCATCCTGGGAACGGTTTCTGGCCTACAGCCGTCATCAGCCAGGCTATCTTGAATCCAGTGGCAAAGTGAGCAAGGGACCCACGTCTGGGCATACCCTGCCAACTTAGGGCGAACATAGCAAAACCAAAGGGGATGATGGACGGAGTGTTGAACATTGCAAACACTCACCCCCAGTCAACTGATCTGGGTTTAATCCATCATCATTCTTTAGCTCACTCCGCCACCCCAGTTCAGACATGGCCATATGCAAATCAGTCTGACCCTGTGCCTCATGGGAACAGTCCAGCCCGAACTGCCAAGCCATGTCTTCCCTGGACCGGAAACAAGCATCCTGGGACAGGTTTCTGGCCTACAGCCGTCATCAGCCAGGCTATCTTGAATCCAGTGGCAAAGTGAGCAAGGGACCCACGTCTGGGCATACCCTGCCAACTTAGGGCGAACATAGCAAACCAAAAGGGGATGATGGACGGAGTGTTGAACATTGCAAACACTCACCCCCAGTCAACTGATCTCGGTTTAATCCATCATCATTCTTTAGCTCACTCCGCCACCCCAGTTCAGACATGGCCATATGCAAATCAGTCTGACCCTGTGCCTCATGGGAACAGTCCAGCCCGAACTGCCAAGCCATGTCATCCCTGGACCGGAAACAAGCATCCTGGGAACGGTTTCTGGCCTACAGCCGTCATCAGCCAGGCTATCTTGAATCCAGTGGCAAAGTGAGCAAGGGACCCACGTCTGGGCATACCCTGCCAACTTAGGGCGAACATAGCAAAACCAAAGGGGATGATGGACGGAGTGTTGAACATTGCAAACACTCACCCCCAGTCAACTGATCTGGGTTTAATCCATCATCATTCTTTAGCTCACTCCGCCACCCCAGTTCAGACATGGCCATATGCAAATCAGTCTGACCCTGTGCCTCATGGGAACAGTCCAGCCCGAACTGCCAAGCCATGTCTGAGAACCAGACCAGTTTCAACTATGCATACGCTGAAGACAGATAAGAGTGCTGGAGGTAAAATTCTGGAAGTTTTTGAGCATAGGTTTGAAGATTCAAAATAGTCTACCTGTTATCGAAAGAGATCTCAAAGCAATTCTTTTCACAGAGGCTTTTGCTACACATCAAGACTGTGCTTCCCCTTCGGGAATCTTAGACCTTGTTATCAGTGAGCCCCACTAGAGTCCTCGCCTAAAGATCAGAAAGACTGTCACCCTCCACCGTGCTCAACAGAATTCTCATAGGGGTCTGACTTCAAAGAGCTCTTTAATGCTGAGAAGTTGCAGAAAAGTGACAACGCAGTAAAACACTCAATTAAATAAATGAACAAATAAATGGTGTTTCAAAGAAACCATCCAGAATGTAATTGAAACCTGTACATTCTTAGTGAATCACATTTTGTGGCCCGAAGCAATAGCTGATCTTTAATTGCAGCCGCTTGATCTTTAGGTTTCGCCTGCACAGTGCTTGCAAAATCTCTTGTACTTTTTAAAAAACCTCTCAAAAGGGGCTTAGAACCCGCCCATCAATTACCTTTACTTACCATTGGCTGGCTCCCACGTGACTCCCACTCTTGCTTCCTGGCTGGTCAGCACCTTCTCCTCGCCTCCGTTGTCGTGCCGTGGGTTATGGACCAAGGACTGCTTCCGGCGGCCGGTGTCCTTACACTAGCCACAGATTTCTGCAGGTACTCTTTTTTTTTTTTACTTTTCCCTCTTCTTCAACCCAACCTCCTCCCGTTTTGGATCCTCGCAAGGTATATTTTTTTTACTTTTTCCTCTTCTTCACCCCTGCCCCCTCCCCCGTGCGCTATCCATTGTCTTCCCATGGTTGCTTGCCCGACCTCCTCCTGTGTCGTTGTTTAGTCACCCGCCCTCCTCCTATGTCCGTAGTGATGTTAATGAAGATCACGTGGAATAACATTTGCATCTTTTGTAATCTGTGCTTTTTTCGTGACCTCGCAAGTTATATTTGTTGTGTTTTATTTACCATTCTAATTATTTATGATATACAACTATATGAATTTTTCTGTTTTCAGTTTTTAAAACCAAACTATTTTGCTGTTGATCCTTGTGATGTGTTGGACACACTGGAACTCTGAATGGGACACTAGATCATATCAGACACATTACAGTAAAGGGAAAGCTTCACGTCCTCTGCTGCTATATTGCAGCACTTTCGGGGAAGTGGTGCACCACTCCGTGTGTTCCTACAGTTATTAGGATAAAGTGGGAAGAAAATAAGCCTTCTCGCTTTTTGTCTGCAGGGGACTTATGAGTACAAAAAGTGACAGGTATGTTGTGATATTTTACAGAAGACATCCTGTTTTCAGCTTTGCTACAACATTAGTGCAAGGGTAATATGCAACCTCAATCAGCTCTCGGAGTAGCTCCCTGTTGGAAATTGGGTTGTTGGTTGACTGGGGTGTGAGCCCTTGTCAAGAAACAGCCACAATCTCTTGCAGGGCGAACCACAAAAAGTCATGAAATTAACCTGGGCTTAACCCTGGGTAGCTTAGCACAAAGTGCAGTCAGGCATAACTTAGAGGCTACGTGTAAAGCATTTATGCAGCACATGAACGGTAATAGAGTGAAAACAAAACTCAAGAAAAATCCCAAACCCACTTATAAAATAAAGTACATTTTAATAAATTATTTCACATCAAAACAACAAAAACCTAGCGTTGGTAAGATCAAAGCACCAAACGGAGACATCTAGCCGCGTGAGACTGTGTCAAAGTCAAAAAATATGTCCGACCGCGAGGGAGCGTAGTTTGGAAACAAGAAGTGGATTGGGCCCTGTCAGCGCTTACATTCAGACTTAGAATATTTCTTGAGAAAAATGCTCTGAAAAGGTAAAGTTTACCCGGGTGAGGCTGCAGGAGGTGTCCGATTAGGGAGCATCATTGCCGGATAGCCTTGGGATGAAGCTGTGGTGAAGATTTCTACGTTTGGACTCAGTCTCTGAAATGGAAGTCGAAAATCTCCAGCTGAACGAGGCAGAGGTCTGTAGCCGAGACAGATCCACGAGGTCAGCTACCCCTTTTTCGAAGGACTGTTGAAACAGATTTGCTGCTGCAAGGAAGAACATAACGGGAGAAGCCGCAAAGTCAATCCAACCGATAATGCACCTCAGGCAAATAGGCGAGCAGGTTGGTCCCGGTCTCCTCCTGGGTCTCAGAACGTTTATTCAAACATTTTCCAAGTCCCCACTGTTGGAATCTGGCTATCTGGGCACCTTTGGCACCGCTTCTAAGGGTCCAGGACTGGAGAGGCACCATTTAGAGGACTAGGACTCCCTCAGGCTGGGTCCAGGTGCTGGTTCAAGATAGAGGAAGCCTTTTGTGTCCCTGCATCTCTGATCAGCTCTGATCAGGAGGCCAGCAAACTAGTCCTTGTGAGTCACTCTGGAGGTCCTGGACAGGCAGAAGGTAGCATAGGAGCAGGACAAACAGGGCATCAATCCAGCAGATCAGCAGTCCTTTAGAGCAGCACTCCAGCAGAGTGACAGTCCTTCCAGAAGCACAGCAGTCATTCTTCCTAGTAGAGTATACACAAGTCCAGAAGCGTACTGAAGAGTTGGTTTCTGAAGTCCTACTTTTATACCCTGGCTGCCTGGTTATGGAAGGTGGGAGAAGCTTCTAGATAGTGGCTTTAACGTGCATGGAATTTCCTGACTCCCCTCCCCTGGCTCCAAGCTGGATGCAGTGACAATGTGGGGTCATTAGGCCCTTTGTGTGAAGGCAGAGTACAGGCTATTCAGTTGCAAGTGGGGCTGTGCTCAGCTCCGTGCTCCCATCCTGCCAGCAGATGGCCCATTCAGGCACAACTAATCCCTCTATTGTGTGACAGTCTGGGAGGAATTCACAAAGTCTGTCAGTTACACTCAGTCATGTGACCTAGGCCAGGCTATAGACACAAAAGGGCCATGGGCAGAAACATGCCGACATTCAAAAACTGGCATTTTTAATATTGCGATCAAAAACTTGACTTTACCATAAAATAGAGCTCTTCACCACAATTCTAAAGCCACCAAACATGGGATAGCTACCAGCTCCCAATTGGAAATTACAGCTTATTAAATGTAATAAGAAATCCACAATCTTATCCTACCAGAGGGGTAGGCCTCACAGCAGCAAAAAACAAATTTGGGAGTCTTTTCCTATCAGGACATGTAAAACATAAAATTACCTTCCAACCTTTTAATTACACAGCCCCCTGTCCTATGGGCTACATGGGGCCTACCTTAGGGGTGACTTATATGTAACAAAAGGGGAGTTTAAGGCTTGGCAAGGAGGTTTAAATGCCAAGTCGACATGGCAGTTTAAAACTGCATTCAGGCTACAATGGCAGGCCTAGGACATGTTTTAAAGAGTTGCTTAAGTGGGTGGCACAATAAGTGCTGCAGGCCCACTTGTAGCCTTTAATTTCCAGGCCCTGGGTATATGGTTTACCACTCTACAAGGGACTTCTAAGTAAATTAAATATGCCAATTGGGTATAAGCCAATTGTACCATGTGTTAGAGGAGAGAGCACAAGCATGTTGGCACTGATTAGCAGTGATAAGGGCACAGAGTCCTAAGGCCAACAAAAATGTATTCAGAAAAAGTGGTGGGTAAAGGCAAAAAGTTTAGGGGTGACCCTGCAGAGAGGGTCAGGTCCAACACTGGCACTCACCTTAGCTTGCATTTCTCTTGGAAGGTGGCAGTAGTGGACTGTTAACAAAAAAGGTGTGAAAATTTCAGAAGCATATACATTTTCATTAACTCATATTGTGCAAAAACCTTTGATTTCCAGATCGAGAGTCTCGGTCGCAAACAAGTTCCATTCGTACACAGACAAAATCAGAAATTTACTCCTATAGGTATCCTCTTACGATCGGAGCATATGGCTTACAGTAATAAAAAAAACTCTATGACGCGGTCGGAGCTGGTCACGTCATAGCATTTTTTTTTTACTTTAAGCCATGTTGTACAGCAGGTCAATTGCTGTGCAACATGTAAAAAGGCATTGACAAAGGCAAGAGATTTTGCATAGGTGAAGCCTATTGGTTTTTCCAATGCCTGTTAGAATTCCTAGAACAGCTAGCTGCTGGATTATAGAACACAATCTGCGGTAAGCATTTGGCAAGAGATAATCAGTCTGTAAAATAAAGGTTTTGTGACAAAAGCTAGTGGCATACATGGGACAAATTATTCACTGCCTTATAGTTTAAGGGTATTACAAGTGACTAAAGAATTCTATGACCACATAGTCACTGAACTCCAAAGTGACATGCAATATCCCTGACCTTGACTGGTAGGTCGCTCCCCCACCACACAGCTCCGTCTGTGTGCCCTGCTGCTGTCCCTGATTGTGCTCGTTTTTCCTTTCTGTGCCCCCTTGCTACCCCTGATTGTGCTCGTTTTTTCCTTTCTGTGCCCCCTTGCTGCCCCTGAATGTGCTCGTTTTTCCTTTCTGTGCCCACCTTGCTGCCCCTGATTGTGCTCGTTTTTTCCTTTCTGTGCACCCCTTGCTGCCCCTGATTGTGCTCGTTTTTCCTTTCTGTGCCCCCCTTGCTGCCCCTGATTGTGCTCTGTTTTTCCTTTCTGTGCCCCCTTGCTGCCCCTCATTGTGCTAGTTTTTTCCTTTCGGGGCCCCCTTGCTGCCCCTGATTGTGCTCGTTTTTTCCTTTCTGTGCCCCCTTTGCTGCCCCTGATTGTGCTCGTTTTTTCCTTTCTGTGCCCCCTTGCTGCCCCTGATTGTGCTCGTTTTTTCCTTTCTGTGCCCCCCTTGCTGCCCCTGATTGTGCTAGTTTTTCCTTTCTGTGCCCCCCTTGCTGCCCCTGATTGTGCTCGTTTTTCCTTTCTGTGCCCCCTTGCTGCCCCTCATTGTGCTAGTTTTTTCCTTTCTGTGCCCCCTTGCTGCCCCTGATTGTGCTCGTTTTTTTCCCTTTCTGTGCCCCCTTGCTGCCCCTGATTGTGCTCGTTTTTTCCTTTCTGTGCCCCCTTGCTGCCCCTGATTGTGCTCGTTTTTTCCTTTCTGTGCCCCCCTTGCTGCCCCTGATTGTGCTCGTTTTTCCTTTCTGTGCCCCCTTGCTGCCCCTGATTGCGCTCGTTTTTTCCTTTCTGTGCCCCCCTTGCTGCCCCTGATTGTGCTCGTTTTTTCCTTTCTGTCCCCCCCTTGCTGCCCCTGATTGTGCTCGTTTTTTCCTTTCTGTGCCCCCCTTGCTGCCCCTGATTGTGCTCGTTTTTCCTTTCTGTGCCCCCTTGCTGCCCCTGATTGTGCTCGTTTTTTCCTTTCTGTGCCCCCCTTGCTGCCCCTGATTGTGCTCGTTTTTCCTTTCTGTGCCCCCTTGCTGCCCCTCATTGTGCTAGTTTTTTCCTTTCTGTGCCCCCTTGCTGCCCCTGATTGTGCTCGTTTTTGTTTTTTTTCCTTTCTGTGCCCCCTTGCTGCCCCTGATTGTGCTCGTTTTTTCCTTTCTGTGCCCCCCTTGCTGCCCCTGATTGTGCTCGTTTTTCCTTTCTGTGCCCCCTTGCTGCCCCTCATTGTGCTCGTGTTTTTTCCTTTCTGTGCCCCCTTGCTGCCCCTCATTGTGCTCGTTTTTTTTCCTTTCTGTGCCCCCTTGATGCCCTGATTGTGCTCGTTTTCCCTTCTGTGCCTGTTTCCCGCCGCTGCGCCCTGCGGCCCCGCCCCCTCACTGCCCATTCGCTGCCCCATTCCCTGCTCCTCCCTCCCACCTCCCCATTTATGGCGGCCGCTGCGTGGTGAAGAGAGCGACCCCTGACCTTGACTGGTAGGTCGCTCCCCCACCACACAGCTCCGTCTGTGTGCCCTGCTGCTGCCCCTGATTGTGCTCGTTTTTCCTTTCTGTGCCCCTTGCTGCCCCTGATTGTGCTCGTTTTTTCCTTTCTGTGCCCCCCTTGCTGCCCTTGATTGTGCTCGTTTTTTCCTTTCTGTGCCCCCTTGCTGCCCCTGATTGTGCTCGTTTTTTCCTTTCTGTGCCCCCCTTGCTGCCCCTGATTGTGCTCGTTTTTCCTTTCTGTGCCCCCTTGCTGCCCCTGATTGTGCTCGTTTTTTCCTTTCTGTGCCCCCTTGCTGCCCCTGATTGTGCTCGTTTTTCCTTTCTGTGCCCCCTTGCTGCCCCTCATTGTGCTAGTTTTTTCCTTTCTGTGCCCCCTTGCTGCCCCTGATTGTGCTCGTTTTTTTTCCCTTTCTGTGCCCCCTTGCTGCCCCTGATTGTGCTCGTTTTTTCCTTTCTGTGCCCCCCTTGCTGCCCCTGATTGTGCTCGTTTTTCCTTTCTGTGCCCCCTTGCTGCCCCTCATTGTGCTAGTTTTTTCCTTTCTGTGCCCCCTTGCTGCCCCTCATTGTGCTCGTTTTTTTCCTTTCTGTGCCCCCTTGATGCCCTGATTGTGCTCGTTTTCCCTTCTGTGCCTGTTTCCCGCCGCTGCGCCTGCGGCCCCGCCCCCTCACTGCCCATTCACTGCCCCATTCCCTGCTCCTCCCTCCCACCTCCCCATTTATGGCGGCCGCTGCGTGGTGAAGAGAGCGACCCATGACCTTGACTGGTAGGTCGCTCCCCCACCACACAGCTCCGTCTGTGTGCCCTGCTGCTGCCCCTGATTGTGCTCGTTTTTCCTTTCTGTGCCCCCTTGCTGCCCCTGATTGTGCTCGTTTTTTCCTTTCTGTGCCCCCCTTACTGCCCCTGATTGTGCTCGTATTTCCTTTCTGTGCCCCCCTTGCTGCCCCTGATTGTGCTCGTTTTTTCCTTTCTGTGCCCCCTTGCTGCCCCTGATTGTGCTCGTTTTTCCTTTCTGTGCCCCCCTTGCTGCCCCTGATTGTGCTCGTTTTTTCCTTTCTGTGCCCCCTTGCTGCCCCTGATTGTGCTCGTTTTTCCTTTCTGTGCCCCCTTGCTGCCCCTCATTGTGCTAGTTTTTTCCTTTCTGTGCCCCCTTGCTGCCCCTCATTGTGCTCCTTTTTTTTCCTTTCTGTGCCCCCTTGATGCCCTGATTGCGCTCGTTTTCCCTTCTGTGCCTGTTTCCCGCCGCTGCGCCCCTGCGGCCCCGCCCCCTCACTGCCCATTCGCTGCCCCATTCCCTGCTCCTCCCTCCCACCTCCCCATTTATGGCGGCCGCTGGGTGGTGAAGAGAGCGACCCCTGACCTTGACTGGTAGGTCGCTCCCCCACCACACAGCTCCGGCTGTGTGCCCTGCTGCTGCCCCTGATTGTGCTCGTTTTTCCTTTCTGTGCCCCCTTGCTGCCCCTGATTGTGCTCGTTTTTCCTTTCTGTGCCCCCTTGCTGCCCCTGATTGTGCTAGTTTTTTCCTTTCTGTGCCCCCTTGCTGCCCCTGATTGTGCTCGTTTTTCCTTTCTGTGCCCCCTTGCTGCCCCTCATTGTGCTAGTTTTTTCCTTTCTGTGCCCCCTTGCTGCCCCTGATTGTGCTCGTTTTTTTTTTCCTTTCTGTGCCCCCTTGCTGCCCCTGATTGTGCTCGTTTTTTCCTTTCTGTGCCCCCCTTGCTGCCCCTGATTGTGCTCGTTTTTCCTTTCTGTGCCCCCTTGCTGCCCCTGATTGTGCTCGTTTTTTCCTTTCTGTGCCCCCCTTGCTGCACCTGATTGTGCTCGTTTTTCCTTTCTGTGCCCCCTTGCTGCCCCTCATTGTGCTAGTTTTTTCCTTTCTGTGCCCCCTTGCTGCCCCTCATTGTGGTAGTTTTTTCCTTTCTGTGCCCCCTTGCTGCCCCTGATTGTGCTCGTTTTTTTTCCTTTCTGTGCCCCCTTGATGCCCTGATTGTGCTCGTTTTCCCTTCTGTGCCTATTTCCCGCCGCTGCGCCCCTGCGGCCCCGCCCCCTCACTGCCCATTCGCTGCCCCATTCCCTGCTCCTCCCTCCCACCTCCCCATTTATGGCGGCCGCTGTGCGGCCGCGCAGCGGACGTGCGCAGCGGGCGTGCCGCTGGCGCGCCAAAGGCGCGCCTAAGGCAAGCCCGTCTGCGCCCGTCCGCGCCGTGACCGCGCCCAGCGCCAGACCCCCTGGTCCGGGCATCCCCCGCGCCCGCCACATCAACAGACGCCGATACGACGCCAGCACCCTCCACACACTCAACCCCGGAAAAGATCACGCCTGCTACCAGGCCACCCCAAAGCGCACCCAAGGGCCCTTCACCTGCCGGAACTGCAGCTTCGCCAGCACCCGCCCCGCCAAACCACCGCCCAGGAAAGAACCCAACTACCTCAGATGCATCCTCCTCAACACCCGCTCCGCCCGCAAACACGCCATCGAACTCTGGGACCTTCTCGACTCAACCTCCCCAGACGTCGCATTCCTGACGGAGACCTGGCTGAATCCGCTTCAGCCCCCGACATCGCCATTGCCATCCCGGACGGATACAAGATCACCCGCAGGGACCGCACCAACGGAGTCGGAGGAGGCATCGCCATCGTCCACAGGAACACCCTCAGAGTCTCAACCAACACCGACGACACCCTCAGCACCGCCGAACACATGCACTTCCAGATCCACACCGATCCCAACACCACCCTCAGAGGAACTCTCATCTACAGACCCCCGGACCCCGACCACAGTTCAGCGATTCCATCGCTGACTTCGTCAGCACACACGCCATCGCCTCCACGGACTACATCCTCCTCGGGGACCTGAACTTCCACCTCGAGAACAACAAGGACACCAACTCCACCACCCTGATCAACAACCTCGCCACCCTCGGACTCAGACAGCTCGTGACTACACCCACCCACGCCGCCGGCCACACGCTCGACTCCATCTTTTCCGCAAGCCCACACGTCTCCTTCAACCACACCTCCGAACCCCACTGGACTGACCACCACTGCATCCACTTCACCTACAGGAAGCCCACCACGCACCACCGCACCGAACAAATGCCTCGCCGCTGCTGGAGCAGAGTCACGGAAGACCAGCTAACCACAACCCTCGCCCTGAGCCCACCCGCCGAACCCTCCGACCCCGACACCGCCGCCCGCAACCTCAGACAGTGGATCGACGACTGCGCCAACACCATCGCCCCGCTCAAGAATCCGCCCAACAGCCACACCAGCAAGAAAGCCACCTGGTTCACCGAAGACCTCCAGGCCTCCAAACGAACATGCCGAAAACTGGAGAAGATCTGGCTCCACGAACGGACAGCGGACAGCTACGCCGCCCACAAGAGCGCCACCCGCAGTCACCATCACCTCATCAGATCCGCCAAAAGGGCCTCACTCAAAGACCGCCTAGACAACAACGCACACAACAGCAAAGAGCTCTTCAACATCGTGAAGGAACTCTCCAACCCCAGCTCCAACACCAACGACATCCAGCCGTCGCGAGACCTGTGCGACTCACTGGCCACCTTCTTCCACCGCAAAATCGCCGACATCCACAACAGCTTCAACACCACAACCGCCCGGCAACCACCGAGACCACTGCCCCCACAACCACCAACCGCCTGCTCTCCTGGACCAACATCAACGACGAGGACACCAGCGAGATCATGAACACCATCCACTCCGGTTCACCGCTAGACCCGTGCCCTCACCACATCTTCAACAAAGCCAGTACAGCCATCGCGCCCCATCTCCGGAAAATAATCAACATCTCCTTCGAGACAGCAACCTTCCCGGAAAGCTGGAAGCACGCCGAGATCACCGCCTTACTCAAGAAACCCAAGGCAGACCCCAAGGACCTCAAGAACTTCCGACCCATCTCTCTGCTCCCGTTCCCCGCGAAGGTCACCGAGAAAATCGTCAACAAAAAACTGACACGCTACCTCGAGGAGAACAACATCCTGGACCCTTCCCAGTCCGGCTTCCGCAGCAACCACAGCACCGAAACCGCCCTCATCGCCGCCACCGATGACATCAGGACCCTGCTAGACAACGGAGAAACAGCAGCCCTCATCCTCCTGGACCTATCAGCCGCCTTCGACACGGTCTGCCACCACACACTACGAACACGCCTTCACGACGCCGGGATCCAAGAGAAGGCCCTGGACTGGACCACATCCTTCCTTTCCGGCAGAACACAAAGCGTCCGCCTCGCCCCCTTCCGATCCCAGGCCACCAAGATCATCTGCGGCGTACCCCAAGGCTCCTCCCTCAGCCCAACGCTGTTCAACATCTACATGGCACCCCTCGCCCACGTCGCCCGACAGCACAACCTCAACATCATCTCCTACGCCGACGACACCCAGCTGATCCTCTCCCTCACCAAAGACCCTCACACCGCCAAAGCCCACCTCCACGAAGGAATGAAGGCCGTCGCCGAATGGATGAGGACCAGCCGCCTGAAGCTGAACTCGGACAAGACGGAGGTCCTCATCCTTGGTTCCAACCCTTCAGCCTGGGACGACTCCTGGTGGCCAACATCACTGGGAACAGCCCCGCCACCCACCGACCACGTACGCAACCTAGGGGTCATCCTCGACCCCACCCTCTCCATGACTAAGCAGGTCAACGCAGTTTCCTCATCCTGCTTCAACATCCTCCGAATGCTCCGCAGGATCTTCAAGTGGATCCCCACCGAAACAAGAAAAACAGTCACCCAGGCCCTCGTCACCAGCAGGCTGGACTACGGAAACGCCCTCTACGCAGGAACGACGGCTAAGCTCCTGAGACGGCTGCAACGCATCCAGAACGCCTCTGCACGTCTTATCCTCGACATCCCCCGACGAAGCCACATCACACCCCACCTGAGAGACATGCACTGGCTCCCTGTCAACAAGAGGATAACCTTCAAGCTCCTCACCCACGCACACAAAGCACTCCACAACTCCGGACCAGCCTACCTCAACAGACGACTCAGCTTCTACACCCCCACCCGCCAGCTCCGCTCGACCAGCCTCGCCCTCGCCACAGTCCCCGCATCCGGAAAACGACCGCCGGCGGCAGATCCTTCTCCCACCTCGCCGCCAAGACCTGGAACACCCTCCCCACCAACCTCCGACAGACCCAAGACCTACTGCCCTTCAGAAGACTCCTCAAGACCTGGCTCTTCGATCAGTAGCAGCACCACCCCCTCTTCCCCCAGCGCCTTGAGACCCTCGCGGGTATGTAGTGCGCTTTATAAGTGACATGATTGATTGATTGATTGATGTTATTCCTTAAAATACATGGACACAACATCACCCTTTACCACAAACTACTTAAATCCTTGGTACCATTCTCTTTCATCTACATTGCAGAGATGAATAAAAGCAGAATATGTACAGCAAAACACCAAAAAGCAGTTGGTCTTTTTTGCAAAAACATATTTCAATCAGTTTATTGTAAATCACATTAAAATGTTGTGGCTCACATTGTGTAGAAACATACAAAGATTCTATCTGTCAGATACTGGCCTTTAGCAAGGAAAATAACAAAACCTGTTGCCACAAATATCTCCTTTCTACTGATCACTTTTTTCTTTGTAGAAAAACATATCAGAAGAAGGAAATGCTAGTTCTCTTTTTCCTTGTTTAAACTGCAGCTTTAATGATTCTCCTTGTCTTGCCTTTTCCCTTGGTTGCTGGCTCTTGCAGCATGCATTATGATGTCAGAACTCAACTGTAATCACTTATTGAGCAAGTGCATACTTTCTTTAATAAACGTGACTCAAGGTGTTACAACTTCACTGTGACAAGGAAATTAGATATGAGTTTGTATACATTGATTGCAGGTTCCCATGTTTTAGATCAGAATAGATAATGCAACATTTGATGCACTTTGTTCTAACCATAATTTGACCGTAATGGTTCTGGTGCTGTGTGGAAAACATTATGAAATAATCTTGTAGAATCCTCAGCTATTCTGTATGAGGTTATTTGTAGTGCCTATTAAGCAGTGGTGGCTCCTCCGTTTAAGCGGAGGAGCATCGTCCCACAAAGAAAAGCCCCAGGCCAGAGCTGAAAAATAAAACAGTAATAAAGTGTATTTAGTACCATTTTATTTTTCAGCAACCCACCCATCCCAAACTGAGTGACAGGACGGGGCGGGGCCAATACTGCAGAGTGGCAGCAGGGAGCTGTGTGCTTTAAAATGAGCATGTCTCTTTGGCCGGCCATCTTGCGACGGGCAGCCTGGGCCGGCCAAAGAGATACGCATTTTAAACTTCTCTAACCTAGCTGTCTTGGACAGCTGGGTTAGAGAAAGCACAGGCCTCCAGTGCTCTTCAGAGCACTGAGTGAGGCCGCTCCCTCCAATACCGGCGCTGCTCTCATGCTGGTAAGAGCAGCGACAGGATTGGTTAGGGGAGTTGGCTGGGTCCCGTGTTGGAGCCTTCCTTCAGAGAAGACCGAAGGAGGAGAACGTTGCGTCGTGCAGGGATGTAAGTGTATTTTTCTTTTGTTTCCCACGCCCCACGACCCTCAGTTCATTGGCATTTAGGAATACAAATAGTGAATAAGAAAATTAGCTGTTGAATGGCAATCTTATTATACATAAGAGGAGAAGGTTGTGACACCGACCTGAAGACTAACGAAGTCTCATGTGAAAAGTCACCATGCACTTCCTGCACTTTTAAGTCATCTCCGTGTTCCTTATGGCAAAGTGGTTAATTGGTGCTGGTGTGTCCCACAGGCAATCATTTTGAGGGCGTGAGACTCTTTTGATCCTTCCCAGTTGGAAGTCTAGAGGCCTGCTGAAAAACCTGCTTTTTGACAGCCTGTTAGTTCTGTGTAAATAGTGTGGCACTGATGCTGCCCTGTTTCCACAACACTAATGGACTATCTGCCATTGCAGCATGAGAGAGAGAGAGAGAGAGACAGAGGCAGAGAGAGTGTGCATGTGAGTGAGAGAGAGAGAGATCATATGTGAGCTTGAGTGCATGTGCATGAGTCAAGGCTTTATGTGGGTTGGGTGCTCAGCACTGGCAGTACTGGCAGTCCCTACTGGGACCGGCTTTCAAGTCCTTTACTTCACAAGCAAACACAATGAGTTATTTTCATTTTGCAAGAACCCTTAACGTTATTTATATTAGTGATTCATTCACTGTCACATTTTTCACGTTTTACTTCATGTTGCATGAAACATGTTAATAGTCCCTTTGAGTGATTTCTTTTCCAAAGCATTGTATTTCTGCAGTTTTTATTGTCATGTGATAAATGAAGTTTGTATACAATAGACTACGATCTGAAGAGACGCCTCTAGGTTTTGGGTTGATTTCAAGAAGGGATGGGTGTTCAGGAGATGCACGTCTGAGAGCTCAGGAGTTGAGGATGGAGGCAATGCAAGTTTCTCATAATGGCAGTCACTGTGTCATGAAGGTTTTCTTACTACATGCTCATTCAATCCTTGGCGTCTCTGCACAGTGCATGGAGAGAAGGTCACACATGAGGCAATTGTAATTTTGATTCTTTGGAAAAGTCTGCAAAGGAAATACACAAATTTTGAAATTTAAAAGTGCCAAGGGAAAAAAATTCTAGGAGGGAGAGCATCCCATCGAAACCCCCCGCCCTTGAAGAAACTGTCTCACTCACTGCACATGCTTGCTGCAATCTATCTGAGGTATTCTCTATGCAGACAGTGGGTGGTGTCAGTGATAAAAGCGGGTTGCATCCTCCTTAGAAAAAGTTGGGGTACCAGCACCATTTTATGGTTTGAAAAATTAAGCACTGATTGTGGCAGTGCCGTCTGTGCCAGCCTAGTGGCGACACACGCAACTGCTGCTGTCAATTGACTGACCTGGGAATTTAAGTGATCCCATTCTGGGTGTGACACATTTTACAAACAGTATATCAGTGCCAGCCACATAGTGGTCCATATATACCTCTGCAAACACAAGGAGAAGATGGACGGAGTGCTGAAACTTTTCAGACACTCACCCCCAGTCACAGATCTGGGTTTAATCCATCATCGTTCTTTAGCTCACTTCGACACCCCAGTTCAGACACAGCTATATGCAAATCAGTCTTGACCCTGCGCCTCATGGGAACAGTCCAGACCGAACTGCCCAGCCATGTCTTCCCTGGACCGGAAACAAGCATCCTGGGACCGGTTTCGGGCTACCAGCCCTCATCAGCCAGGCTAGCTTGAATCCAGTGGCAAAGTGAGCAAGGGACCCACTTCTGGGCATTCCCTACCAACTTAGGGCGAACAAAGCAAACACATGGAGACGATGGACGGAGTGCTGAAACTTTTCAGACACTCACCCCCAGTCACAGATCTGGGTTTAATCCATCATCGTTCTTTAGCTCACTTTGCCACCCCAGTTGAGACACAGCTATATGCAAATCAGTCTTGACCCTGTGCCTCATGGGAACAGTCCAGACCGAACTGCAAAGCCATGTCTTCCCTGGACCGGAAACAAGCATCCTGGGACCGGTTTCGGGCTACCAGCCCTCATCAGCCAGGCTAGCTTGAATCCAGTGGCAAAGTGAGCAAGGGACCCACGTCTGGGCATACCCTGCCAACTTAGGGCGAACAAAGCAAACACAAGGAGACGATGGACGGAGTGCTGAAACTTTTCAGACACTCACCCCCAGTCACAGATCTGGGTTTAATCCATCATCATTCTTTAGCTCACTTCGCCACCCCAGTTCAGACACAGCTATATGCAAATCAGTCTTGACCCTGTGCCTTATGGGAACAGTCCAGACCAAACTGCCAAGCCATGTCTTCCCTGGACCGGAAACAAGCATCCTGGGACCGGTTTCGGGCTAACAGCCCTCATCAGCCAGGCTAGCTTGAATCCAGTGGCAAAGTGACAATGTTATTCGGTTTTATTAAACCTAGTTAATTCTACTAATATTTCATGAATAGATATTTTATTTCTATAGATTTTGTTTTTCAGAGAAGTACAACGCAGACATTCCTGCTTATTTTGAATGACTAACACATTCTTCTTAACAATTATCTCTGCTTATGTATCACCCAGGACCTCTTACTCTGCCAATGGAACTCTCATAGGGACCCATGTATGACGCATTTGGAAGGCCTCCAAGACAGTTAACGTAGAACCAGATGGTCTACACCTGTTCCACACTGTGGTCTAAAAGAGCTTAAGCATTTTTGCCGGGTCCTGGCTTTGCAGTCGAACTTAGAAGCAAAACACGCAGGCTACTGGAAACCGATAGGCCTGATTTCCCTAGTTATTTGATTTCCATACCTTTCTGTCTGTCATTGCAGAATCTGCTTTAACATACGAATTCATTGAGAAACTTTCTGAAAAGCACAATAGTCTATATTCTTGAAGATAAAATCATGTTTTAGATTTCTTTGACAGTGTCTCCAAAAGAGCTCTATTTTAAAAAACAGAACAGTTAGGTTTAGCACTGTGGAAAATGGTGGCTTAGCTCTGTAGCTCCATCGAAAGCGATGCGTCCCTTATACCCTACATGGGGGAGAGAATTACCAGGCACACAAGACCATACAAACCTAATGGGCAACAATGTGTTATCCTGATGGAGAACATTTTTGGTTTTTGGTGCATATGAAGAGACAGACCGGGTGGTGGGGGGAGGGCGGTGTGGGGGATATGAGACCTAACCCAAGGCTTACCCACTAACAGACTCACAGGTGGTGGGAGAAGTAGCTGTGGCCTCCTGATACCCTGAAAGGTGACAGACCTTAAAGGATCACAGGCATATCTTAGGTGGTCTGACAGGATGAGGAGGACGCCTTGACGGTGACTGTAAGAGCACAAGTTACCCGGAACACAGTGCGAAGCCCGTGTCAAAATGGAGTGAGGAGCAAGAAGCCTGAAGGCTGAGGGTGGAGATGAGAACTCTACATGAGTAAAGAACTGTGATGTGCTTGTGAGGAGTGAATGTCCCAAATATACCCAGTAGCTACCGAACCACTAGACATAGAAAGGAAACTGTATCTCACAAGTAAGGAGCCATCATACAGGATTACACAATGGAAGTAGGAAGAGGGCTACGGGTATACTGTCTAAGTTGCCCTCTAATTCTCTACATTGCTAACCTGACCAGTACCATACTGTGCTCACAACGTGCAAATCACTGACCTTCACTCATACACAACTGCCCCATCCTTGAGATGAGTGAAAGGCATACTCTACTACGATATAGCTGTTTAATCACAAAAGTCGTTTAAGGGATAAAATGGCAGTTACATAGAAGTTAGACATGAGAAGCAATCAAACAGGGAAGGTAACCACATAACGCACTATCCCTACTGGGATACCTGTGGACTGACCAGCCTCCAGCAAAGCCCTCAATCCATAATCAATTCCAGGCAACCCAGGGTAGGGCTGAAAGGTCCAAGACCACCAGCAGGTCAATCCCCCCTCCATCCAGCCCCATATCCACCAAGATCATTAGCTCGTCTAGTGGACAAAAACAGTCAATTAGTCTACGTTTTCCAGGTAGCGCCATTATTTTCTGCTCAAATTTCCGCCGCTTTTGCTCCTAGTGCAGGTGGGAGGATGTTTAATTCCTCCAGAGAGTCTCACTGTTGGGAAGTCAAGGAAAAAAGAGCCCACACACCTAGCTCACTGTGCTTTTAAGCCCCCTGTCTCGGCGCATTCTGATGGCGTCACCTACTTGCGGGAACTCGGTTGCTGGTGACTTCTCTCCAGCTCCTGCCCATAGTGCAACTAATGGCGATCCTCTGCTATGTACAGAGTATACCAGCCCACGTGCACTAACAACATGAAAATCGCTGACCTTCACTCAAACACAACCATCCCATCCCTGAGACAAGTGAGAGACATACTCAAAGTGCGGGGTTCTACCAGGATGTAGCTAGTTAATCACACAAAATCCTTCAAGGGATCAAATGGCAGTTACATAGAAGTTAAACATGAAAAGCAATCAAACAAGGAAAGTAACAGATACATTTTAAAGCAAATGAATCTTGAAAATATATCAATCAAATACATTTTAGCCCTTTAGCTCAGTGCAGTGATAAACAGCTTACAAATGCATTATAGACAGCAAATTCTTTCAGTTTACATCCCCCACAGGGTAAAAGTATCCACTGATAAAGACAGACTTAACAAACAGAAGGTTACAAAGGGGCGATCAGATGAAAACGTCAAAGTGAAAGGAGTATTCCCTGCACCATGGAATCAAACTTTGAAATCATCATTTGTAATGGGTAATTGCCACCAAGGCCCGTATTAGAAGCTCAAATCCTTTTGGCATTAGAGTGTCCCAATGCCCAACCCAAAGCTCAACTTCTCTTTGTGGAACCTGTTTTAGGAGAGCACTACAAGACCCCTATAGAATACCAAACAGCCATAATGACCAAAACTACGCTAGAGGTGACCATGAAGAAGTTAACGGCAATCAGACTATCCATCAGTTCTTTTGAAGACATTACCTCAAAAACAGCAGATGAGAGCTCATCGGTACAGACAGAAATAATAGACTTCAATACCACTCTCTCTATGACAGAAAGAAGACTTGCTCCTGTGGAACAATGATTAGAAGAATTGGTGAACTGGGAGCAAGATCATTGAAGCAGTCAATAAAATCATGTGCCAATGGACCTCTAGAGTGAAAAACAGAGACAAACTACTTCGAGATCTTAGATGCAAGATTGCAGCTAAAAGATGCTTGAAAATTTCCTTAGTGACCCTGACTAATATCATGCCCCAAAGAAAAGAACAACAGTACATTTAGAACACCTGTATGAAGTACATATATAAAAATGGCATATTATGCTAGAATTGTCTCACCTCTTCCTATTACGCTATAGAATTACCTAAAGGTCAGATAAGGTTTTTGCTGTTTGATGGATGTTCGCGTGTTAACTGCAGTGCTTAATTTGAGCTTGTTGTTGCCAGTGGGGGCCACTAGTACTTATTATGGGGGACAACGCTTATTTGTCCATATCAGTTATCTATCAAGAGCAAGTAATGGTAAAGCACAAAAATCCGAAAGATGGAAGAAGAGAAAGACAGAAATCCTTCACAAAGTGAGAAAACAGAAACCTGCAAGAGTGAGATGGAGGGGCAGGGAGCGTCTGGTAGTGGATTAAAGAGGCATGAGGTGAATTTAAGACTGCCAGCCTTGGTATTCAGCATGCCGATATTTAACTGCAATGACGCTGGCTTCTGAGCAGTGCTTTGGGGACCTGAACTCTTTCTTTACAAATTTAGTACTGATTAAATGGTTTAGGGGCTTAAGGAATTGACCTTGGTGCAAGGGTCCATCCAAAAATGATTCACAACCTGACTGATTGACTCAGTCAGGATCACTAATTGATCCTATTATCGAAGGAACTACAGCACTTCGGAACTGTGCCCCACAGTCATAGTGTACTATCCCCATTATAGCTGCCAAGGCACTCAAGTTTATGTACCAAATTGACTGGCTAGCTGAAGCAGGGTTAGGTATCTGCCTATGGCACCCACCGTGTGCCAGTGAACGTGGACTTGTGACCGCAGCACCGCCAGTCCATACTGTGCGTTCTTGCCATCTCAAGGAAGTAAACACTGCCATCCAGAGGAGCCCACCCATAATACCCCTTTGTGGGTAGAGAACCCAGCACTGCCCCAGACTTGCTAAGGAAAAAGTGCTACTCTGTATGCCAAAGATAAAGCATGGTAGCCATGATGCCGAAGTTCTCAGCATCCAATCATGGGTCTGCCAAAATGACCAAGGATTGCGCCTGGAAGTGTGTTGTCATCCCGCACCAAGAGAAGAGGACTGCCAACTGCCTCCACCCTGACAAGCCCAAGTATGACCGAGCAAAGACTTACCAAAGAAACAGGATCCTCGATGCCTACCCGCACTGTACAATTGTCAGAGCCCAGAAGAGGGCCCATGCCAGAAGTACTCACAACTACCACTGAGTCTCAGAGACACGCTCTGTAGATGACAGCTACTCACCTCTCATCTGACTACCACATGGCGTGCAGGAAGGCAGGTGAACCCACTACTGCAGGAATGTTAAACGGAGCCCTTGAAATATATCACCAATGATGGTTGAGAAACTGAAACTGGCCTAGAGTTCTTGACTGTCTATGCTGAGAGAAGTGAGGAAACAGTACAGCATCAATAATGGAAGCTATGCCACATTAATACTGACAACCCGGAGATTGTGGTTAATGGGAGAAAGGGGTGAGTAGAGTTCCTAGAAGGGGGGAATCTCACGTTAAAGCATAAGAGAGTCACGCCTGCAACTCAGGTATTCTAGCAGTATTGTAATGTGTAGTATTTTGCATTCTGTTTAGTACTTGTCTTTTATAAAGAGAAGCACTGGGCTGGTCAATTATCCTATTGCGCTGCTGAGAGTGGTGTTGAGTCAAAGTATCCCCAAACAAACCTCCCTGAAAAGTCTGTGACTACTCGCCACTGAGAATCAAGTGTGGAAACTGTTGTACTTGGCCCACTTTGTAGAGCCTCAGTAGTACAGACACTGCAGCAGCAGAGGTTAACCACCCCAGCCCCCATGGCTGTGGTCCAGTAGCCCCTGCCTGGCCCATAGCCTCTCTAGAGCAGCCTACCAATAGTAAATAGCCAAATTCTACCTGGGACAACTTGGGACTTCTCTTGAAGACAAAAGGTTGAAATACCCTCTTACTATTTGGAAAGAATGTATCCCAGCTGCATTTTAAACAGATTATATCAAATCGCGTTCTAGTTTTGTGATCTTATAGAGGTATTCAGTCCGCAGTCTCATGCCTTTGAATGTTCAAAGTACTCCTCGGAGGCTTGTAATATTGTTTCAATGAATAAACATATCAGGCACATGAAGCCTGCAATATATCTATATAAACCTGTCTCTATTATTCTTACTACATCCTAGTTGTGACGTTATCAGTCACCTATAACAAGAAAATTAAATAGCTACTCCACTGTAATAACTTATTATAGCTGAGCTATGATGTCACAATGCCTGTTGATATAATCAGCAGCCACTGTAAGTCAGGTTATTGAACAAAGTTACAACTGGTACCTACACAATTAAGTGGAGAGCTAGATTTTCAACTCTTCTGGGGTCACATTACACACGCGGCGCATTTTCCTTCATTGCGCAGGGTGCACCTTTAAAAAAGTGCACCTGGCGCACTGAAGGAAAAAGCACCACATTATGGGGAATACGCTGCCCCTAGGGCAGCCGAGCACTCGTTCTGCCCCTGGGGAAAGCGCATTCACATGAAATACAGAGCGGCAGCTTTAAAGCTGCTCCGTGTTTCACTGTGCAGGCGGAAACCCGCCTGCACTTTTAAAGGGGAATAGAGATCCCCTTGCAGGCGGTTGCAGTCATCGACTGCACCGCCTGCAAGGGGTTTTCTGGGGTGTCCATAGTACCCGCTATGCCCCCTGCAGAGGGCTGCTCTCAGGAGGCACACAGACAGTGCGCCACCTTTTAGCTGGGGCACTGTCAGTGCACCTCCTGAGAACTTCTTTGCCTCTGTGGCCGCGTCGGTAATGCGGCGCTGGCGCAGAGGCAAAGGGATTCCCTCATTTGCATGGGGCACGCCCCCATGCAAATGAGGGAATGCCCCCTGAAGATAGCGTCGGCGCTTTATGTGCACCAGCACTGTTGGTATTACAGAAGGGGCCGCACAAGCGTCTGTGGCCCCTTCTGTAATACCAAAGTGCCCCGGGGCGCGCAAATTGGGCGCAAACTCCCATTGCGCCCCCGGGGCACTTTATGGAATACGACCCCATGTGTTTATTTTTCGTGTTACTAGAATTCATCACATCAAGTTGTGAATTGCTCGTTATGTGACAATACATTTTGAACTTTAGCCATTTTTTTACATGAGTTACAATACATTTAAATTTTTATAGTGTTTTTTGCAGCAACTATTTAATTGGTTTATGATGTGTTTAATTTCATACTACAGAGTCCTCATTCATTCTACATATCTGCAACTATATCCTTTCATATGAAAGTGGAGGGGACCAGAATTTTAGCTTTTTGTGAGAAGAGTAATGATTGAACAATGTAGAGTAAGAAACAACAGGCTCTGTGCATATATTAAAAGTCTACTACAACTGATTTGTGATGCTGCAGTGCCTGCTTTCAGCAGACAGCAGGCAACGAGCTCCCTGACCTAATTGAAAGGAAAAAAAACATTCCAGCTCAATTTAATGTTTTGTTTTGCTGAAAATATAGTCATTGACTCTTAAGGAGGCATTTATGTTTATTTCACTGCTAGAGTTAACTACAGGAGGAAGGAATTTTTTTCAATATAACCACACATTTTAAACAGCAAAGTGCCCTTTATTAGAGGCTTAAATGGAAAGGCTTACAATATTTTTGTAATAAATTACGACTGTAGAGATTTGCTTATTTTACAGAACAGATTTTACATTTATTTTAGACATAGCCAACTATAATACATTTTTGATAAGGAACAAGAGACCTGCACAAGGTTACAAACTGTGCACAGTCCCCCTTTGTGGCAAGACACACCCTTATTTGGCTGCCAGTCACCAGGGCTGGCTTTAAGACAGTGCTCAACCTCACCTGGCACTGACCTCAGGGGGCGCTGTGTTAAAAATAACGTATGGGTTTAAAATCACATGCTGTAGAGTTCCTTGTGTGTCCAATAGTTTTCAGGCAACAATACAAATGTCAAGATAACTCTGGTGATTAATGTGGAGAGAGATGGGAGTTTTGTCTAGGGGCAGTTTTGACTCAACTTAAAGTAGCTCAGAGGTTTGATGTGACAGATGCAACGAAAGTGTACCATGCAGATCACAGAATTGAATGTGAGTGACCCATGAGTAGCACTATAAAAAATGAAATGTATGTCAGAGAGGTGCTATGGACAGACGAGGGGCACTGTTGGAGCGTGGTAGTGAGGGAATTTGTGGAGCAGGAAGTAATGGGGGCAGGGGAGTCGCCGGGCACCATTAGTGCTAAAGCCGGGCCTGCCAGTCATCATGTGCCGATTACACAATAAAGTACTCAGCCTAGCGCCTGTGCTTACTCTAGTTAGCGGAGTTGCTGGGCACATGGCCAGAGAGAAGCAGTGAAATGTAGAACACCAGTTCAAACTACTCCTTCATGTTTTACTGTAGGTGGATCAGTCTACTTTTGTAAGTGAGCTGTGAACCTTCCTCAATGGGGCCCCCCCTATGGTGGGCTTCCTGGGGGTTCCTTTCACCCTGTTGCCCCCTTTCGAAGGACAGACTTGGGTAACAGGCGCACTGACTCTCTGCACGTCCTAAGTGGTGCAAGTCAGTCGCTCACCCTCTCCCTGCCCCCTAAGCGCTCTCATTCAAATGAGGGAACCCTCATTTCTCATTATCCAGGTGTCAAATGTGCACGCATACAATTCCTATTACAGTAGGGGCCACACAAGGATCTGTGGCCCCTTCTGTAATAAAGAAGCCCACCCAGGAGTGTGATACAAGCACCCTCTCTGCTCCCTCGGAACTTTCATAACCCAACCTCAGGGGTGCAAAAAAGAAAAGAAGACAAATCCATTTGAACCGTGTTTGCTGCTTCTGTAATCGGTAATTGGAGCAATTGCTATTTGCATCGGGGCAAATGTATTAAAAACAAACGCATCTATTTTTATTGTGTTTTTAGAATAGGAAATTGATAACATACAGTGGCTAAACCTTTACAAATCATTTCATTTACCAACGTAGTGTATTTTATGAGCAAACAAGTGCGTTGTATGTGTTCAGCAGTTCATTTTTCTCAAATTCTGCCCTGGCGGCATATTACCTGGGGCAAAGTTTGTTTTCCATATTCAAATTTACAAAAGCAGCGACATATTGCCCATGAATGAACCCTTTTTTCCACCTGTGTAAAGTTTCTCTAACATAACAAGGAGAATGTAAAAGGTGGTTTGGAGAGAATGATGTTATTACCGTCTATTACAATAAATACAACACCAGTATATGTTATAATATATTGTAATCACCGGGCCTTATAAAATAACAACTGCCTTTAGATTAATTCTTCTGTTAAATCTTTGGTATTTTGCAATATCTTTATAATTTATTGTTATTTCCTATGTAATTCAGTCGGATGGTATCGAGTGCTAACTGCTCTTAAATATTCTGTTACATGTTTTTTACATCACTCTTCTGAAAATGACAAAATACATTTTATTGTAAGGTAATACTACAATGCTGTTAGACAATTGATAATACTACTTTTTCCATGTTTTCTTTGTATATTACCTGTTTATTATTCATTTATGCCCACTCCATGTTTGCATGTCCCACATTTAGAATAAATGCAAATGTCGCTGGGGACTGTTCCAAATCACTCTCAGTTTCTTTAGCAATTCTAGGCTTCCTACGACTGACTAAATCTTTAAACGTTTTGACTTCACAGAACGTAACTGAACATTTCTGTGTCGAAACGCATTTAAATCTGCACCAGCCAAATCGACGATCTATCATCAAAAAGATTCTAGTTTTATAATATTTTTATATCAGTGATTGAATTCTATTCACATTTCTGACAATATTGAGCGCTTTCACAGCGTCTTGGATGTAATATTGTCTTTCTATAATTTGCTTTACTAGGAAAACTTCTGTTTCAAATTTGAGAGACTTCCAGTTAATGTCCTTTAACTTAATAACCCCCTGACCCTTCCGGGTAATATTTATTTCATCTGAGTTGGATTGGCACTCTCCATCTTTACACCAAAACTTTGACAGAATTGTTGTATATCCACTGCTATTTCTCTAGTTGGACAAACTCCGTCTTGAGACCGTTACACTTGCAAGGACATCTGTGAGTACTTATCTTAACTACATTAACTACTATATTAGATTTACATTATTATATGCTATGGCAGGTCAGGTTTACGAATTAAGCAGTCTCTGGTATGCTTAACTCAATACTGCCCTTCCCCCTGCAGCCCTGGCCGCCTTATGCATGCTCATGGTCCTGTATAGCATTAAGATATGTATAGTATAGTTTCGATGTTTATACCTTTTTGTTAATTGTCCTCTCACACCATCTTTAGTAACATCGACTATACTGCTTCACGTGTCCACACAGCTAATCTTGTCCTTCCTTGCAATGTGTTGATTTTTGGGTTGAAATGCCAAAGCTCCAATTACATAGAAATAGAAGTAGATAATTCCTTGGCAACCTATGGTTTAAATTAAATATACATATGAGTCTACTATGCTAACTTGGAAAATCATAGGATGATGTTTTTTCCGTGACCTCTGGAAAAGCAACCTAAGAGAGGCTAATACAGTGCTCAATTTATAAAAATGTAAGTGTCAGGGCCCAACTTATATGTCTCAGAAGGCCACCGTAGTTGACACTACCCACTTTCCCTGCCAGCACTGCCAAATACTATTTATCACACAACACATGTGTGACATTAGGTCAATTCAAACTGTAAAGATGGCCTGGACCCACTAACTATATTATTTTTCAAAGTATATTAAACAATATGTGGATGAGCTCTCATAAAAAAAACAGACAGAACCCCAACGTGGTGGACTGCCCTGAGTAAGTCTAGTGTTTTGAAATAAGTGCCAGTTCCAAGCACTGGCAAACACTGGTGCAAACTAAACGCTGGGCTAATGCTTAAGGCTAGCCATGCCTACATCTTCAGGTTTATGGCATTTTTGAGGTACTAGAAGAAGAAACCCATGATTGACTTCTTCAAGCTTCCATGCCTTGACTGCTGCCTACCCAGGCCAACCCCATGGGCACATTGGGGGCCGGAGTGGCATGCACTGATATGAGCAGCATAGTGGAAGATGCCTTCCCACACTCTGAGAGCAAGATTAGGGACTCAGTACCCTATGCACTACAATGAAATGTCCGGTCTCACAGCTCTTATAGCACATATGTATAAAAGTGAGCTGGTCCACGAGACGAGGATGCTAATGAATGCTGATACTTACAGCAGCTGCTGTAATTACCAAAAAACAATAGCACTAAAGAATATGTTCTCCACATACCCCTAAGTTGTTCGCTACATGGCAGGTTGAGACAAACCCATATTAAACAGTACTGATTGTACAAATACGAGGTTCGGAAAGGTCGAGTGGGTTGTGTTAGATGCAGTGCTTAATTTGAGCCAGTGGTTTCCGGTGCTCGGCACCCGCACTTCATTGTCAACACCGGCGCTTGTGACAATCTGCCACTAGGTGGCGCTGTCTGGTTAATTTAGAGATTACCACATCAACAGTTAATTATTAATTCAGTATACATTAAAAATTACTATTACCTGCCGCCCAAGCCATTCTTATAGCTGTGGGGACCTGAAACAGTCTTAACTGTCACACTTGTAAGAGTGTGATGGTTAGTAGTTGTGTTGTTACTATCATTGGCAGCATAGCAAGGGCAATGTGTGGTGCAAGCTTCAGTGGCCTACTGACGAGAGCCCTGGCACTTGTGTTTTTTTTACAAATTAAGCACTGGTTAGTTGGGAACATCTGTAGACAACAAGTCGGTGTTGAAAGGGTTAATGATTTGTTTAGTTTCCCTCACGTGATTTTGTGCTGCTGTGTGATGGCTTGAGTACAGATCACGTGCAGTGTGTGCCATTAAATTAAATATGTTTAAAATATTGTAGGATTAGAGGAGTGAATTTTCTACGATTGGTTCGAGATATAACGGACTGAGGCTTTCATGAGGACTTAATTCGTCTTGCAAAGTTTTAGTGAACCACATTGTACTGTCCAAAGAAATCAGCCAAAGTTCAATGTTGAAGCAAACGATGATTTATATAATTCCACCGCCAACTAGATCATGGAACATACTCTGAGGTAAAGCTTTGGCAAGAAGGACAATAGCTTTTCAGCCTGCAGTGCAGTCCTTTTGGCCAAATCATGGAGTTATCACTATAATGAAAGACATTTAGAATTGAACATATTCATTACCCAAAGTTAGTTTTACTGTCCTTCTCATAGTGTGGCTTCTTGAGTTTGTCGTAGAAAAGGTTATTAAATATTTTGAAACTGTCTCCGTTCTTTTAGTTTAAGTTAATGGAATTTTTGTTTTCGATCAATCTTTTAATACATGTCGAATCAATGAGTTAGAAATAAAACTTGCTACATGAATCAAAGGTCACATTACGAAATGGGCGCGAGGATTGCAGCTTGTGGTTATTTGTTAACACCGGTGGTAAATAGGTAAATACCAGTGGCGGCTCGCCGAGGGAGTGCTGTGGGGCGGTGGGCGGGGGAGGGGCAGGGTGGGGGTAGTAAACTCCGGCATACGGCGGAACGGAGTTAAGTAAATAAATAAATAAATAAAACAATTTACATTGCGCGCGCTGCATCGCCGAGTTGGCGATGCAGCGCGCGCAATGTAAATTGTTTTGTGGGAGCAATGGGTGGTGCAAGCTGCAGTGGCCCCCTGACAAGGGCTGCAGCACTTTGTTTCTTTTTTTTTTTTACAAATTACGCGCTGGGTGGGAAGTTGCTAGTACTCTGGGCTGCGAGTCAATTCTAATTTCAGAAAGTGACATACAAATGACTGGAACATAGCGTGGCATTCCATGTAAACTGGATGGAATTCACGAAAGTATGATATATTCATGTGATCTGTGTGTCCAATAGACTTTATTGCAAAGACCTACGCGTAGGTAAAAATAAAACAACGTTTTATTGCAGCCCTGATGAAAGCTAACACCTTCTTCTTCATCATCCAGGAACTGGACATCAATTCAAAAGGTAACAGTGTAATCCGTATGAAAACACTAATAAAAATACACTTATGTAAAAGAGTTCTAGAACCCATCACCACATTCATGCATGCAGGAATTTTGCACATGTGCTTTCAAATGTGTGTGCAAAAGTGGGCATACACCAGAAAGAGCTAGAGGAGTGACCATGGACATCCAAAGTAAAGTGGACACTCACAAAGTAGAACCTTTTGAGTTTTCAGAAAGGTTTGGAAATAGATTTGTCCACTTACGTGCATTGCTTACTTTGTGTTGGTGGTTGCAGATGGTGGGCACCGAGGGCTTTAAGTGGGGCGGGTCCTTTTCGGGTTTCAGATCCGCCAGCAATTGAAAACTGAAATTGAAACTGGTCCCTATCAGGCCTCCGTTCATCTCCATAGCTTTATAGGCAAAAACTCTGAACGATTTCTGAACAATAATTGTAAAAATTGTTATATGTATACAGTGGTGACATGTTAGAGGAAACGTTTGGTTTTCAATTCGAATTGGTGCATTGTGTAATATCAGTGCAGCACACACTCCATAAGCCTTTGGTTAGGGGAAAAAAGCTAAGACACAAAGATACTGGAATGCCGTTCAGTGAAGCACCTTCAGTGATTTACCACCAGGTACACACATGAGCATACATACAATGGTAGTGTGTACATTTTGAATAAACATTTTTGAATCAGAGCCTTTGCGAATATGCACAATCTGTCAAGAAGTACGTGCAGATGCGCTTTAAATTCTGTGGATTTTCATTCTTCACATTCCTGACCTTCTTACTACATTAACATTTTATGTTCATGCACAGTCCTGGGTTCCAGACGTCTTTCTTATTAGTTGGAATCTAACAATGCAGTTCCCTGGTTTAGGAAAGCTGTTCCTGGTAGACATTAATGAAATATTAACTCCTTGTTAAAGTTATTCTTGTATAACCTTTGAGGCCTAGTACAACCAGCAACTTTTCACTTCATGAATGCATGAGTGTATGTAATGGAAAATATTTTCATCAATCTCGGTAACCAACAGAGGAAGTGAGGTGGCCCCAGACAAACATAGTTTCTGTCTCTTCCGGAGACGCATTTGCTACACAGTCTCCAGGGAAATAAAGTCTGCTTTTGACAGGAGTATTTCTGGAAATACATCTGAAGATGATACAATTTAGGA
This sequence comes from Calotriton arnoldi, assembly GCA_963921515.1. Taxonomy (NCBI): domain Eukaryota; kingdom Metazoa; phylum Chordata; class Amphibia; order Caudata; family Salamandridae; genus Calotriton; species Calotriton arnoldi. Next base: position 1,404,090 of record CAWUFW010002294.1, read on the forward strand.
AAAACGTAAACGATAAAACCAAAAATAAACTGCTAATGGAAGATAATGAACCAGGTGTGAGTCTCGGCGTCGGCTCAAGATCTTGTGATTTTATGCAAATCACTGCATCTTCAAATGCCTAAAAAAAAAAGTAAAAATGAACGTGATCGTGACCTTTGGGTCGAGCTTGCTCTATATGAAACTGCAAAAATATTGAAGACATTCGCACAGCGTCTGTCTCAGGATACTAGAGATGATGACAGAAATGAACATGCAAAATGAGAAGCAGGCAGTATGTTCTGATGGAACAGACATCAAGCATTTTGCAGGCACTGGTGTATAAGGAAATGTCTCAAAGTGAGAGGACTCGTCAATTTGTAGTAGGGAGCTGAGAGTTGGGGTTAATCGAGAGGGCATTTGGGCACGGCTCTGGCCTACCCAAGCCTGTTTCAGCAGTCCCTCTTGTTTCTCCACGCTTGGGTGCTTATCTGAGCTACTGCTTTTCGTCATTTGGGTGTAGACTATTCCTTCACCTTTTTGCCAGCACTAGTGACATTTGCGTGGTTTCCAGGAGTTTGCTTGCCCCTCTCCTTAGGTTTACTTCCATTTGGCTCCTGCACTGTATTTCGGGGCTGGGTAGCGCCAGCTCTGCTACGAAGGTGTCTTGGTGCATGTGAGAAATTGGATTACTGGTTGAGGGGGCAAAACTCTACTCAAGCAGCAACCAAAATCCTTGTCAAGGTAAGGCACAAGCAAAACTCAATTTAACCTGTGCTCAACTCTCAGGTAGCTTGGCACAGAACAGTCAGGCTAACCTTCCAGGCAATGTGTAAAGTATTTATGCAGCACTTCAAACAGTAATAAAGTGAAAATACAACACAAGAAAAATCCCACTGAAATTTAGGAAAATAGAGAAAATGTTAAGAAAATAAATCAAGATCAGAATGACAAAAATCCAACCAGTAGAACTGGAGAAATGCAAGTTTAAAGATTTAAGTGAAAATAGAGCCTAAAACGCCAAAAGCACCATTTGCGGCTATCTGGTCGTCCAAGACCAAGAGAAAGTCACAAGTTCAGGTCAACCGCATTGGAGCATGGGTCGGATACTGGGACCAGGTTAGTCCAGCTGAAAAGTTAACTAATCAGTCCAGCACATAGAGTCCCATTCACGCTGCAAGAGGCCACAAGGAAAAGGGAAGCGTTGTTCCTTTATAACGAGCGTTGAGCCACGCATGCCGTTTCCCCACAAGCAGAACCATGCTTTGGTTAACACTCATATGCGTGGTTAAGGCAGTGCGAGGTCTACATGTCCAGATGGGCAGGCACAGGAAGAGGAAGGATCGGGAGCGTATCCGGTCTGGTAAGTGAGGCTGGGGCCGGGTTTTGGGTGGGTGGGGCTAGTTTTTAAGGGTTGGGGGGTAGTTTGTAGGGCTCAGGAGGGTCGGGGTAGTGTTTAGGGCTCGGGGGGGTCGGGGTAGTTTTTATGGCTCATGGGGGTTGGGGTAGTGTTCAGGGCTCAGGAGGGGTTGGGTTAGTTTTTAGGGCTCAGGAGGGTCAGGGTAGTTTTTAGGGCTCAGGGCAGGGGGGGATGGGGTATGATCTTTACCACTCATCCCTTTACCAGTCATGCCTTTACCACAAAATTGCGTGGTAAAGGCATGCAAGGTAAAGGCAAGCATGGTAAAGGAATGCATTGTTCAGACATATTCGTTGTTGGGGCAGCGTTGTAGAGGCACACGTGGCTTAGCCATGCATGCCTCTGTCATACTGCCGCGTCGTTCATCCATGTAGCGAAAAGAGCATGGCTGACACCCTAGGCAGTCATCGCTGGAACTTCACGGTGGCACTCACCAAGAGCGGTCGATGCTGTAGCGCGAAGGGTCGGGTTGACGGAACTTCATGTTGGCAGGCAGTGTAAGCTTCAACGTTTTAGTGCCAATGGGCCCATTCATGGTTGCGAAGAGCCAAAGAATTCAGTTCAGCTCAACTGAGGCCACACTAAGGGTCCAAGACCTGAGGGGCACCACCTGGATATTAGGGGATCCCCCAGCTGGATCTGGGTGCTGTTTTAAGTGTTTGGAAGCCTGTTATGTCCCTGTGACTCTGAACAGGAGGCCAGCAGACTAGCCCTTGGAGTAACTCTGGGAGTCATGGGTTCAGGTACAGGTCCAATCCCTCTGACTCAGGCAGAAGGTCAGCAAGGCAGCAATCCACCAAGGCAGCAGTCCAGCAAGGCAGTAGTCCAGCAGGTCTGCAGTCCAGCAGAGTGGCAGTCCTTTCAGCAGTTCAGCAGCCCTTCTTCCTGGCAGAATCTCCATAGGTCCAGAAGTGTACTGAAGTGTCGGTGTCTCAGGTCCAATATTTATACCAGACTCCTCCTTTGAAGTGGAAGAAGTTTCTAGAGTTTTCCCTTTGAAGTGCACACATTTCCTGTCTCCCCTACCCTGGCTCCAGACTAGCTACAGGGGGTATGCAGCCCTTTGTGTGGAGGCAAGACAAAGCATATTCAAATGTAAGTGGGGCTGGGCCCAGCTCCTCCCTCCCATCCTGCCAGTCATGGCCCATCCTGTCATACCTAAGATCCAATTGTGTGTGCCTGTCTAGGAGGAATGCACAAAGTCCAACTGTCAACTACTCCCAGTCCTGTGACCCAGAGACAGACTGCAGGCACTAAATGGCTAAGGCAGGAAAATACCAACTTTCAAAAAGTGGCATCTTTAAAATCGTAATTTAAAATCTGACTTTACCATAAGAGAGGATTTTTCTTTACAATTCCAAAGACACCAAACATGAACTGAGCATCTGTTTCCATACATTTAGAAGTTAGAGCTTGTTACATGTAGAAAGGTAACTCCAGTGTTAGCCTAGGGGAGAGGCAGGCCTTGCAGTAGTGAAAAACAAATGTGAGAGTTTTTCACTACCAGGACATGTAAAACATAAAAGTACATGTCCAACATTTTGAAAACACTGCACCCTGTCCAGGGCCTACCCTAGGGTGACATATATATTAAAAAGGAAGGTCTGGGCCTGGCAAAAGGTTTATTTTGCCAGGTCGACATGGCAGTTTAAAACTGCACACACAGGCTGCACTGGCACACCTGAGACATGTTTAAAGAGCCATTTAAGTGGGTGGCATAATCGTTGCTGCAGGCCCACTAGTAACATTTAATTTACAGGCACTGGGCACTGTTAGTGCACCTTGCTAGGGACTTACAGGTGAATTAAATATGCTAATTGGGAATAAGGAAATTCTTCCATGTTTCAAGGAGAGTGAGCCAAGCACTTTAGCACTGGTTAGCAGTGGTAAACTGCACAGACTCCTAAAAGCCAACAAAAACAGGTTCAGAAAACAGGAGGGTGAAGGCAAACAGTTTGGGGATGGTCCTGCAGACATGACCAAGTCCAACACGATCCCACTCCAGCCAAAACCCAGGGTGGACTAACGAATACCTTGATGGACTTCCCTGCTTAGGAGCTAAAACGTGGATGAAGACCCGGTCATGCAGGGGAGCTTGTCAGTTCAATGCTGCTCTAAACTCAGTTGGATCCCTCTGTCTACACTCTCCTGAGCTACTGAATTGACCCATAGGGAACACTTCTCTTTATCTGTGGGCCCCATTTGTGCAGCTCCTAACCAAAACTTGTTCGCAGACGCATCCCAGAAGGAGGACAGTACCACCATTGCCAACAAAGTGATGTGGCCTATTCCGCCCCTTGGAACAGACTTATGTCCCCAACCCAAGGAAAATTCTGCCCATTATGACAGCAACCAATAAAGACCACTGACAGCTGTCAGTGTCAAGAGCCAGGCTCCAGGCCATCCAAAGTTCTCGGACCTCTGAGGTTTGCCAGAGTGGGAGGCAACATCCCCGGATGACAGGCACCCTACTTCCACTCTCCTTCCCCAGTCCCGGTCCGTGTAGGAGTGCCGGCCGGGCGGTGACGTGGGGCGGGGGAGGGGCAGGGTGGGGGGTAGCAAAGTATGGATTACGGACCAATACAGGTAAGTAAACATTTAAATCAATAAAACAAATTTCGTTGCGCGCACTGCATCGCATTTGGCGATGCAGCGCTCACAACGAAATTCGTTTTATTGATTTAAATGTTTACTTACCTGTATTGGTCCGTAATCCGTGCTTTGCTACCCCCCACCCTGCCCCTCCCCCGCCCCACGTCACCGCCCGGCCGGCACTCCTACACGGACTGCGACTGTCCTTCCCACTACATCGAGGTGGTAGTCTGAGACTGGCCCCTCAGCCCAGGGTGTGTTCCCTGAGGAAGAACAGGTGTCCAGCGAGCCAAGACTTCCAGGGGGAAGAAGAAAGCCCAACAGTGCACTAATGTTTTCTGCACTGCTGCTCATGCATTTGGACAACTGAGTACTATGGGCTATCAGTGCTCTGACCAAGTTTGCATTCAGGGGCTAACCAGGTGGCTCCTGGTGGGAGGTGCATGTTTGTTTTACAGCCAACCCTGGGACTGATGATACTCCTATTTTTGTTTAAATGCTATTTTATTGCAGTTTCATATAGCCCAAACTTCACCCGGAAGGTATTGGAGTGCTTTACATGAGCACCAGTTGCACTATACAAGTTCACATACATTCGTGCTATAATTGCCTCCATGTGTCTTACCTCAAAGAGTTGAGCATATACATTTGCATGGCCTTGTGTTTTCATAAGTTTATTCTATGATCTGGGTCAACCAACTGAACCTCTCTGTTTTGTTGTTGCTTGAATGCATCAGCTGTCACTCTTCAATACATCTGCTACCCTGGAGCAGATGCCCTTGCTTTTCAGGCCCACATTTAGGGTGGTCCAGGGGCCAGAGTTGCTCTTCCCTTGACCGTTGTTGCTTGGATCCATGCCAGTCATGCCCACAGTTTCCCTTCTCATTCTAAGTTTTATGGTTGGTGCTTGCTTAATGGTGTCCTAGCTTCGATATTAGGGGGATGGGGGCTGGAAGAAGGTTCAAGTGCTACTGTGTCCTAGGTCAAAGGTCTGTTTGGAGGTATTTTCACTATCAGGTCATTGACTAAGTGAACGTTGAATGTGTTCTCATATTTGAATGATATGATCACTCATTCTAACAGGTGGATTCCACATGCATCAGTGGAGCTGTGGGTATTTCACAGGCCTTTTTCTATCACAGACTATGGTTGTGTCCTGCATGCATCTTTAATGATGCAGTTTCCTTGGTTCAGCAGTGGCTGGCTGTTGTTAGACTGTTGTTGGAATGTGTGATTACAAGCGTGAATGTGATCAAGATGGCCACAGCGCGGTGACCTCTTCCAGGTTAACCTAAATGATGAAACATTTTACTACCCAGAAGAATATCTTGCCAATCCACCTACCTTATTTATTTTGCCCATTCTTCCATCCACTTCTGAGAGTCGCAAGGACTATGTTCTGGCATTCTATAGAGCTGCACTTTCAGAAGACTGTCTTCTCAATAATGTGCCTCTCTCTGCTCCGAAGTTCCTGTCAGAAAGGCAGTGACCTTTTCAGGAAAGGGCACAGCTGTGTATAGGGCGACCCTCTTCTTCTCCTTACTAAAGCCAACACAAAGGTCCATTAAAATAGACATGTTTTTTAGTCTGCAGCTTTACTTTTTCATTTAAGGTGAAACTTTTCTGCAAATCTACAATTTTGCTCATCTTTCCACCTATTTCTGGCCTAACTGGGACATATACAATGATTTCTATAATTTCTGATTATTACTCTTGGTTACTATTGAATATTTAATTGAATATGGCACACAATAGCAAATCATGTATGTCCTCTAAGGAAAGGAAGCATGTTTCCTCACCACCACCAATAAAATCTCTGGTAATTGAAATGCCAGAATCGTCAATCAACAAAATATTGGACGAAATTCAGAAGATGCGTACTAATACTGATCTCATAAATCCCATATTCAAGGAGACATTGATGCATTATCCATGAAAGTTTCTGGCAACAAGATCAAAATCAGAGATAATCAAACAAAAGTTAGTCAATTCACCTCTTTGGTTTCTCAAATTCCTCCACTAACTAAACAGTCCTTGACCTTGAAAATCATAGCAGACTATATAACCTCCGCATTTTCAATCTTCCAGAACATACTGAGGGTCAAGATTGTCATAGCTATATTGAAAATCTCATACCCCCATTCTTGAAAAACAATTTCCCAGAGAAATTTGAAGTTGACAAGGCACATTGTATTCTGTCCCATTTGAAACTCAGTAATGCTAAGCCATTTAAGGTACTTCACCATTATCATCTTGTCATGATTTGGAAACTATTTCTAACATACTTAATTAATAGTGAAAGGCAACAAAATCTCCATCCATCAAGATTTTGCTAAAGAGACTGTTGCAGTCCACAAACAATTTGCTTTACTTAGACCCCGTCTCAAGCAACTGAAGTAAAAATATGGTTTATAGGACCCTTCAACTACGAGAATCTGGAAGATGGTGCAACCAAGTCCTAAAGTACTCTGCTAGACTTAATTAACTTTCTTGATCACCAACAACCTTCTAGTATGGAAGAAAATGAAACAAATACTTCCTACATGTTTTTCTTGACTTAGTCAGTGCTTTATCACATACCTATAATTTCAGGGAGGCTCTCCATTTGGTTTTCGGCTGCTGGGTGTCAATATTACTGAATATTACTTTTCTCTGTCTGTCCTTTCCATGTTAGCTGTCCTGTTTGTTGATTTATTTTACTTGTTTTATGTTTTAAGATACTTCTTTATTCTTTTTGCCTATATGTGTTTGTAAATCTCATTTTCTTCCTTTTGTTATTTATATGTCTCTAGTTCACCAAGTTAAAGTTATCTCCGTAAATGTGAAAGGACTTAGACACCCAGTCAGACTTAAACAGGTAAATAAATATCTTTCCAGCCACACGGCAGATATCTGTTTATTTCAAGAAGCTCATGTGAAGGATAAGATTCTATCTTCAATGGTTAAGGGATGGTTTGGAAGTTATATTTTGTCTCCAGCGGTTAAGAAGAAGAATGGGGTTGCTATCCTTTTTTCAAAATGACTTCCTTTGCAGGTTCTACACAAATATTGACAATACCAATGGTAGCTTTCTACTTGTTCAATTACAAATTCAGAAAGTTAGATTGGATTTAGTTAATGTTCATGGTCCTAAAGTGGATCACCTGCTTTTTTGGGAAACTATTAGTACTGAAATTGTTAAATTAGGAAATGTTCTTTTAATTGTTGGAGAAGATTTCAACCTTATAACATATCCTTTACTCGATGGACATTCTACATCCAAATTTAAACCCCCTAAAATGTTTCATATTTTCAAATCATTTATCAAAACTACTAAGTTACTGGATATTTGGAGACTTCATTTTACAACTAGTAAGGAATATACCTTTTTTTCGAATCCTCACTCATCATACTCTAGAATTGATTGCCTACTTGCAACTTACCTTTGTGAATACCGTAAAAGCAATAAAGGTAGACTTTGGTCTAAACTTAGACCAAAAGTCTAACTTTACCTTTTTGAATCAGGCCCCAAGCTTACGACTTTCGGTTTTCACACAAATAAGTTATGAGTGGTATCTTTACGTCTGCTCTCCGGGCATAGTTTAAGCACTTAGGGCGAAATCTCTGCACTACGGGCAGAATATCCACACCGAGTGCGGAAATTCTACTCCGCACCCGGAGTGGAATCTCTGTATTTGGGGCGGTATCTCTGCAATCGGGGCGGATCTCCACCCAGAGTGCAGAAATTCCCACTGAGTGTGGAGATTCCGCCCAGAGTGCTTACCTTTGTGAATACCAAGCTTACCTTTGTGAATACCAAAAAGTAATAAAGTTAGACTTTTGGTCTAAATTTAGACCAAAAGTCTAACTTTTCTTTTACCTTTGTTCAAAGCCTATATCAAAGGAATTGCAATTTTCATTATGGCCCATGAGAACAAATCATTGTATTCCAGACTTACAAAACTAGAGCAAAACCTTTCTAAATATGAAAGATTGTTTATTTCCTACAGTAATTTAGACTAAAATAAACGGTTACCAAAATTGAGATACGATTATAATTCCATACTCAGTAACTGTGCAGGTATACATGTCTCCAACACTAAAGTGAAACTCTACTTTCAAGGAAATAGATCTAATAAATTACTTGACAATTATTTAAGTATCAAAAATTATAAATTGCGTACACATGCTATCCATTCACATAAGGTTCATCTCTTAACATCCTAAAACAAAATGAATTTCAAAAACATTATTCTAGTTTATATGGTAATCCCAAGAAATGGGACTCTAATTTTTATACTCATGTAATATGCCTACACTCACTCAAGATATTAAAGATTTTCTAGATACTCCAATTTCATTATCTGAAATACAATGTGCCATTGTAACCCTTAATTCTGGCAAGTCCCCTAGTCCTTGTGGCATTCCTGCCGAATTTTATAAAACATTTAATGAGCAATGAACACCTTATTTTTTGACTCTCTGTATAGACTTCGCGAAAAAATGTATCTGTTGCTGGGTCTTATTTTAAGGGTCCTAATTATAATTGTTCCTAAACCACACAAAGACCCTAAAATCATTTCCAATTATAGATAAATATCGGTACTTAATAAGGAATTCAAAATCTATGCCAAAGTTCTTTCTACAAGTTGATCCATGCTGACCAAGATGGCTTGGTGAAAAATTGATTCTCTACTTATGATACTAGGTTAATCTGTCATATTATGTTGTTACTATCCAGCGTGAATTTACCTTCAAGATTATTAGCACTAGATGCAGAAAAGGCATTTGATAAAGTCGATTGGTAATTTTTATTCAAAGTTATGGAAATATGCAATTTTGGTCAGCCCTTTATTAATATGATTAAATCCCTTTATGTATCTCCTACTGCTAAACTTTTAGTTAATGGCTATATCTCCTCCTCATTTTGCCTTTAGAGGTACTAGGCAAGGGTATCCACTTTCTCCTATTCTTTTTCTTTTTGCAATCAAATCTCTCCTTAACTCTATTCAGAACTCCATACACAATAAAGGTATACATATTAATAACACCACTATTAAAAGACCAGCCTATGCAGATGATGTGCCAGTATTAATCACTGACCCATATACATTGATTCTGATTATTCTAGATATAATGAACAAATACTCTACTGTTTCGGGTTAATTATGTATTGTACACCAAATATGATTTAACAATATAATATTCTTTGGTGTCTCAATAAATTTAAATATTTGCGTATTTTGTTTGCCAATACTTTACAATCTACTCTAGACCTTAATAGTGAGTATATTATTCAAACAATTAGCAATAAATTATGCACTTTGTGATGGGGAAAACTTCAATCAATCATAATTTTCATAGTACCTCAGATACTATATATACTTTCCATGTTACCTCTCTATTTTCCTTTATCCTTGCACACAAAACTGCAGCAAATTATATCAAACTTTATATGGAATATTAAGACTCCTAGATAAGTTATATGCATCTTCAACATGGCAATACTAATGCTGGTTTGAGATTACCTAACTTCTATGGTTATCACACTGCATATATTGTACGGCAAAGGTCCTGGTGGTTTAAAAATCCTATGGTATCCTATACTCTTCTGTGGGTAGAATGTGAGAAAAACCAATGTGCATGCTAACTTTTTCCAACACAAAATCTTTTCTCAAGAATCCTATAATTATTAGAGCAACTAAACACGCCCTTCTATCATATGATGCATTATTTAATACTAGTATTCAAAATTCCAAACAAACCTCTTTATGGTTTAATCCTATGATTAAATTGCCTCATAACATAAAATATTGGAAACATTGGATAGATGCTATTAGTTTTTTATATATTGAACATAACTCAAGATAACACATTTTTATCCTTTATTGAATTACAACAAAAGTTGCAATATCCCCCACTGATTTTACCAAGTATGAAATCATATGTAATTTCATTCTTAATTGATTTCCCAATGTTATCCCAATGGCTAAGATCCGAACATCAAATTAATCTTAAATATGTTTCATTATAATGGCCATGTTACATTCAATGTATACAAGAAACTATTGTCTGACAAAATATCTAACTTAGTTAATATTAGAACCTTCTGGAATACTGAACTGTCTGCTACTTATTCATTTAAAAATTGGCAACACATACTTTCATGTAATATATCTGGTTAGTTACCGGTCTCCTTCTACCAATCAAATTTGTTTATTCTATATATTTGTCTATGGGTTCCTGTTAGGTTGTTTAAAGCCCACTTAATTGATAGCCCAATATGTTGGCATTGCCATACTGATGATGGTTCTCTGAAACATCTGTTATAAGCATGCCCTGTTATCTTTTCATCTTGGACTGACGTGTGGGATATCATTTGTAAAATTGTTAATATTTCTGACAAGTTTTCATACACTATTATTATATGTAAATAATTTGCTTTATTTTCTGACTTATCTATAATTAACCAAACACTTCTCAATTTTTTAATCTCTTTGGCAATTAAATCTATTACATACTGTTTGAAAGATGCCAAACTTTTATCAGTGCACACCTGGTGGGTATAGATTATATTCAAGAGAAAAGGTGATCAAATGTCCTCAGTTTCCCCTACACATACCTTGTATAAACATGAACTGTTCTGGAAACTCTTAGACCTTTTGGTTTCCCTTACTTCATAATGTTACGTAGTCATAATATATTATTGCACAGGCACATTGATTTAATACTGTGGTTTTTAGATAGTCCTTATTATTTTTATTATAAGTTATACATTTATAACACTGTTATACTTTAACACCCTTATTTATGACCATATTCTCCTATGTACTCTATTATTTAGTGTATTTGTTACTCTTTTTTGTGCATTCAATTTATTGCATGAAACTAATAAAAACTTCTGAACAGACTGGTGTTGGCATGTATCATGCAACACGGCACAAGTCCAGCCTTGGCTGTGGTTTTTCATCCTTCTGTTGTACTTGGGTCCTAGTTCTCAGCTGTAGGGCACTTTCTTGATCTTTCGACCTGACTGTGCTTTGGTGTGCCTTTTACGCCTACTGGTGCATTTGTGTGGCTCTTCATGGACTTGACCTGACTGGGCTAGCTTGGCCTGCTTTCCTTTATTCATGACTCTCCTTTATAGCCTTTTTACATGGGAGTGCATTCTTTGGCCCGTGGTCAGTCACAGGGACTTGTTGTTCAGTCTCGGCTGTATGATGTTGCATAGTAAGCTGTGCTGGCTTCTTTTCTTTATGTGGCCATTGTTACACTGGTTTTCTTTCCCTTGGCTTTGTTCTCATGTGGGCGTTGAGCGATTACTGCTCTCCTTCATTGTGATTTGGTTCTGCTTTTCTCATTCAGGAATGCATTGAGCTTCATTTAGAAGTGACCGCTTTAAGTCCTTGCTGCTTGCGTGTAAGCCATTCACGGTATGATCACATTGCCAACTTGCTTGTTGATTCAATGTGTTGTGTTCCTTTTTTCTATTGTGAGGTTGCCATGGTAACGTGGCACCATGGTGCCAGCACATTTACTAGTGTCTTCTGACCTCTCATGCCTTCATGTGGTTGGCAGCTGTCATGTACCAGGCAGTGCCTGGATAGGGTGTTGTCTGTGGCATGCAAGTGCAGTCTACCTCTCATTCTGTTTGGTTCAGCTGCGATTTGCTGGTTTCTTGCCCTATAGATAACTGATTTTGTGGTCTCATGCTCCTCTCACTCTCTCTTTCTCTGGACTGAACTAGACTTCTTCGAACTGGAGGCTTGTCTTTTTTTTTTGTTTCCAGTCCAGGGGGGCTCCTCATGTTAATCCCATCTGGGGTCCTATTTATCCAACTCATTGGCCTTTAAATCCAAATGCAGGTCTTCCATCCAGCAACAGGGTCCTCTGGTTGTTGCTGTTTTACGTTTGCTTATGGTGTTACATGTCCTGTTTGGGTTTCTTGGGGCACCAGCTGTAAGTTGGTACATTCTCTTTTGCCTGTTGCTGGTTGGTCACCTTTGCTACACGTTGCAGGTCTTGCTGGCTGCTTCCTTTTCTTGTCACCTTCTTAGGGGAATTTCTGTGTCACATTCCATATTTGCATGTTTTTCCTGTCCAGTTGTCTTGATGGTATGCCCCTTTTCTGCGTCGTTCTGCTGTATTCCATTGCGACTAATGGCAATGGTCTCCATCCTTTTTCCATAGATTGGCGATCTGGGTCCTTTTGGTGTCTGGCCATTGTTTTTCAATGGCAGATTCTTCACATTTTTTCCTTGTGCTTAAGTGGTGTGGTGTTGGTTGTCTATCTTTTGGGTTCTGTGGGGTAGATGTTTGGGGCGGTTCGGATACGGGGTTAACTGCACACACTAATCATGTCTGGGTTCTCTGCAAGGTTCTGTTGCCCTTTGGATTCTTCTAACCTTAGTGTTTGCCATCCTGTAGTTGGTGTCACTTTAAAGTTTAGCTTTGAATCAGCAGGGTGGAAATTATTTATTGGAGTGCCTTTCTGGACCAGATGTTTTGCCCTTCTCTGCCTTGTTGGCATGGTGGAGGATTAGAGAGCTTGCAACATGCTTATAGAGTAAGGACTGTAATGAAGAAGATGGATGAGGAGGTAATATCCTGATTAGTTACTAGTAATATTTATTACTCCATGTTCAAGCCTTCTTCATTACAGTGAATCAAGTACCTTTGTAGGGAAAGGGGGTGAAATTTACAACCAAGGTTCTGGAGATCTCAATGGGTGAACTTTCTTATCTGGGTACAAAAGAGGTCTGCATTTCTCCAGGGTGAGACTCACAAATATAGAGATTATAAAGCAAAAAGCAAGAAGAGGAAGGTCTGTACTTGAAGAAATGAAGATTACTGAAAAGTAATTAGGCTATTGCTGCCTACACCTACACAAATCAAAGGGAAAGCATTCTATACAGCTAGCAAGCTTCCTATAGAACCACAGTATTTTGTAATTGGCCAAGACCAGCTTCAGACCCTTGAAAGGCAAGGGTTAAGTAGTAGTTTGTGACTAGATGACCTGTGTTTAGTTTTATGTGACAGGGCTGTGAATGCAATGATCATGTTGAATCTCTTGGGGGCATTCAATATAGTTGATTACCATAACCTGCTAAGAAGATTGGAAATATAGGTCTCAAAGGTAAGGCCTGCAACTTGTGGTCCATTTCCTCTCTGACAAAAGCAAGTATGGCACTAAATCCTTCTGTCATCTTCATACTGTTGCATAAACTACGACTCCGGCGTAGTTGCACAAGATTAGCTTTCCCACCCACGGCTGACCCAAGTGAACTTAGTTCAATGCACCAGCGCTGAATGTGAAAGACAAGTTATTGTAGTCCCGCAGAAAAATACTCACTACATAGCTGAAGTGAAGTCATTGCTTTTGGGTTACTAACAATCCCCGAAAAGGGATCAGGGGTACCGTGGCAACACTAAACCTATTTCCCTCTCCACAGTATCACAAACACGCAGTACTAAGAAGAACAGACAATTTTAACTAAAAGTATTTATTACAACAGGGCGAACCTGTTTATTAGTACATCTAAAATAATCACCAAGGATATCATAAAAACAGCAAGAAGGAACGTTGTAAACAGCAACAATAAAATGGACATTTTTAACGTGGTCCAAATGTCATCTAAATGCCTAACACCCTAAACGCTACTTCTATGGGCTACCCTTCGAGAGCATGTAGTAGAGCAACATGCAGTCTACAGTTTCTCAGGGAGAAGCGTTGCACTGCATACCTGGTTGACAGCTCAGGCTGTCGTTATCAGAAGAGCCACGGAGGGAGCGTTCCCTGGTATTTGCAAACATGCGCTGTGGTAGCAGCCTCCCTTGAATATTCTCCTCTTAATAGTGTCATTGCAAGATGCTTCATATTTTCTGAGTGCCAGTAATCACCAAGATCATCTTTGGATAGTATATTGTATGATAATCTGGGGCAAAAGACCTCTCTACCTAAGGGATTGAGTGGTGGTCCTTAAATACTATACATTATCAGGGAGGGAAACCTCTGACATAGTTTCAGGAATGTGGTATATAGATTACGGGTCCCAGAGAAAGGGTTCTAGACATAGCTTTAAGAAGATGGGAGATTAGGGGACGTCAATTCCAACTACACCTCTTTGATGAATTATCTATTGATATTTCTTGAAGGCCCTAACATATTGATAAGGGAGCACTTGTTCCAGACTGTGAGTCTCATCAAGTGCTATATCTGGGTCATTATCGGAATCAATCAATCATGATATGAGGAGCACAGCTGCATCACCCGGAGGGTCACGAGGCGCTGGGAGAGCATGCCGCCTGTTCTCCTATTGGTTGAACATCCAGATTTTGAAGCCCTTCCTGATCTGCTGGAGCGATGGTGAGGTTCTGAGGTGCAGGGGGAGGTTGTTCCAGGTCCTAGCTGCCAGGAGGAAAAACGAGCGGCCTCCACTGATCGTTTGGCTGATTCATTGGGTGGCTGCTAGGGAGAGGGATTCGGAGCGGAGATTCCTGGTAGGTTGGTGGAAGTTCATTCGATTGTTGAGGTACTCCGGCCCTTCATTGTGTAGTGCTTTGTAAGCGTGGGTGAGCAGCTTGAACTGGCATCTCTTGGCAACTGGTAGCCAGTGGAGTTTCCTGAGGCCCGGGGTGATGTGAGTCTGTCTGGGGAGGTCGAGGATGACTTGGGCTGCTGTGTTCTGTATAGTCTTGAGTTTCGTCGTTAGTTGGGCAGTGATTCCTACATAAAGGGAGTTGCCATAGTCTAGTCTGCTGGTGTCGAGAACTTGCATCACTGGTCACCTGGTGTTGGGTGGGAGTCATCTGAAGACCTTCCTGAGCTTTCGGAGGGTGAGGAAGCAAGCAGAGGAGACATCGTTGACCTCCTTTTTCATGGATAGCTGGCTGTTGATGATGCCGAGGTTGCGGGCGTGTTCGTGGGTTTGGGCCCAGCTCAGGTGGCCATCTTGCGTTGTTCCAGAGGGTGTCCTTTCCTTTCTCATAGATAAATACTCCTGTCTTGTTGGTGTTGAGTTTGAGACGTTTTTGTTCATCTAGACAACCACGTCTTTATGCATCTTTGGAACTTCACCTAGATGGCTACTGGGTCGTTAGTCAGGGAGAGGATAAGTTAGGTGTCGTTGGCACAGGAGATGATGTTGAGTCCATGGCTTTTGATGATGTTTGCCAGGGGTGTCACGTAAACATTGAAGAAGGTTGGACTGAGTGATGAGCCTTGAGGTACACCGCAGGTGATGTTCTTAGGGAGCGAGAAGTAGGGTGGGAGGATAACCTTCTGCATTCTTCCTGTGAGGTAAGATGCAATCCACTTGAGGGCTGCTCCTTGGATTCCAATCTGGTGGAGTCGAGGAGGATGAGGGCTGCTGTTTCAACGAGGTCTAACAGCATTCTGATGCCGTCTGTGGATGTGACTAAGGCTGTCTCTGTGCTGTGGTTAGCTCTGAAGCCTGATTGGGAGTGGTCCAGAAGGTTTTGGTTCTCCAGATGTCTAGTGAGCTGGATGTTGATGTCTTTCTTGATGAACTTGGCTGGGAAAGGGAGCAGGGGGATATGTTGGTAGTTCATAGGTTCTTCTGGGTCCGCGGATGGCTTCTTTAGCAGCGCCTTCACGTCGGCATGTTTCCATTTCTGGGGGAATTGGGCCATGGTGATTGAGGAGTTGAGGACCCTGATGAGTTATTTGCTGATGGCTTGATTGCTGGGGTTGAACATATAGTTTGGGCAGGGATCTGCTGGGCCTCCAAAGTGGATGGATCTCATGAAGGATGCCGTTTCCTTCTCAAAGAGGATGTTGCACAAGGTGAGCTGGTGTGGGTGTATATCAGTCGGAGTGATGAGGTAGATGCTTTCCTCGGCTGGGGGTTGGGGTGCGAAGTCTTGATAGATGGTGTTGATTTTGCTATGGAAAAAGTCCCCAAGGGTGTTGCAGAGAGCTTGCTAGGGTGTGATGTTGGTTTCTATTGCCGAGGGTTTGGTGAATTCTTTGACTATGTTGTAAAGTTCCTTGCTGTTGTTGGAGCTGTCCTTAATGCGGGTGGCTAGGTCCATCTTCTTGGTGTTCTTCAGGAGGTGGTGGTATCAGTTGAGGGTGTCTTTGAAGTGTTTTCAGTCCTCGAGGGTCTTACAGGCACGCCATCTTCTTTCCCTCTATCTGCAGTCATGTTTCTGGGTTTTCAGTTCTTCTATGAACCAGTTGGAGTGTTGTGTTTGTTTCTTGGGGTTGACTTGGGAATAGGAATGACTTGACACTCTCAGTTTTACAAACAATAAGGGTGGACGACATACATGTTATTATTGTTTATCAGAGATACAACAGTGAATTGACAGAATTCAGTTGAAGTATTGTCTGAAATGGAATTGAGGGCTTGACCAGAATGGAGTTGGACCTTAGGGACTTTACGTCAATACATCTTGTCCTATGGATTTCCAAATGTTTTGCCATTAAGCCTGGTGTTGTTCATTGCTAAAGTGATGCCACTGTTTCATCTTGGCCTTGGCCTTACAGTTTAAAATTGCTCTGTTTTTTAAGCGCTGCCAGCCTCCGGGTTGTAGGCAATGAAGCTGTGTGCGTATATATATATATCCTATGCATCTTCTCCTAGCCGCTGGCCCCTGTGGTTGTAGGCGATTGGCTGTGTACATGCGTTGATATGCCTCTTCAAATGAATAAAAAGATTTGTTCCATAAAATTGCTCTGATGATTCCTAAATTATACTGATTTTGGAAGGAACTTACAAAGACTGGATGGTACCAATTGCAGGATGGATGGCTGGAAACTGTTTCAAGCTTAGTACTGACTAAATAGAGATATTATTGGACAGTCATTAAAACAACCAATGAAGTTCATCTTTCTGGCTTTCCAGAATTCCAACCAGTGTTCCCAATTTGGGTTTTGAGCTTCACATGGCCTTACTTTGGCTCCATAAATAAACATTACAGCTGGTCTTTGCTTTATGGCAATATGAATGATTATGAGGATACTTCCCTTGTTATCCAAACCTAGACAAACATTAGTACTAAGACCCAGTGTTAGACCTGTTATCCTTAGGGTGGTCTTCCACCAATCGTTTTGCCTGCTTGCCTCCTCTTTTTGCTAAATCTTATTGTTGGCCTTAGGACAGTGAGCACTCTACCACTGCTAACCAGTGCTAACGTGCATGTGCTTCTCCCCTAAACATGGTGACATTGGTGTATACATGATTGGCATATTTAGTTTACTTATAAGTTAGCCGGGGCGTAAAACTCCGCTCCGTTCACAGAGTTTGCCGAATTCCGCAACTCTGCGTTCCGCGGAGAACGTGGAGTTACCGTTAAACTCTGCACTCCACAACGAAGCAGAGGTTTTTTTGGATCCCCGCGCTCAAAATGCAGTTTCGCCGCATGTGGGAGAGACTTGCCGGGTGCCCGCCTACGAGATTTTCATGGCCGGTCACGGGCGCCACGAGATTTGCTAGCTGGCCGCATGCTCCCCCAAGATTTTGCGTTTGCCAACATGTCATTCGGGCATGCCAGAAAATTTCGGCGGATGTTTTATGCCGTACGCGATCCTGAATGCGCAGGATCTACCGCGGCTGCAATCTGGGGAACATTCTCTCCTTGAGCAGCATCAAACTCTTCCCGAACCGATAATTGGGGTTAAAAACCTCCTCGAATTGACATTTTGCTGTGGTTTTTTTGTGCGAGGAGTCTTTTTTTGTTTTTTTACTTTTTATTCAACTGGAAGGAAGTGCCTCAGAGTCTCCAACTTCCTGTTCCTGTCCAGCAGGCTCCTCCCAGTGCTTTGCCCATCTCTGGTCACTTTTCATTTGGGTTTGGAGCTCGAAGAATCACTCTTTGTGTCTGCTGCTGCATATCCCATTGGATTTAAGGACCTTGAATTTGAGATTTCAGAAGTAAGTTGAAAAACTGGTGTTGTTTGTTTGATTGGAGCCAGGTACCTGGATTTATTTGCACTTTTAATTGATTTTTTAAATTTATTGTGGTGGATGGCCTGTTGTTTCAGTAGGGGCCTAGTGATTTCTTTACATTTCATTTTTCTTCTTTTGTAAAGGAAAAATGTTTCACAGTTTACTACATTTTCTACATGTTTTTAATACATTTGCCATTTTGATTGAATTCACTATGTGGCCTAGTCTGCCAATTGGCCCTCCAGCCAGCAGGCCCAGTGCTAGTAATGGGTGCATGAAACAACAGTTTCTGTGGTGTTTACAGCATTTAGGCCATGGATGTATTTGGATTGAAATACAAAATGTGCTGTTTTTGTGGTATTTCATGTTTTTTTCATGCAAACAGTGTATAGGAGTCAGGACAAGGTGGGGTAATGCCTTTAAAGGATGTGTCTTGCTGTAAACATTTTTTTTTCATCCAATAAGTTTTGTTTTAGGCATTGCTGAATTAATGATGTTTTCTATGTTTTACCATGCCTCCTTTGTCTGGCCAGTATGTGTGTTTGCCATAGGCCAACATTTGCCTTTGTTCCAGATGCCATGTGGCCACTGGCTAGGGGCCATTTTGTATAGTCAGTGCACTGCCCCGGCCTAGGCCTGCATGTGCTGTTTGATTGTTTTACAGGCCTCCTGCCTCTTGTTGTCGTGGCTTGTGGGTAACCATGTGGCTGGCGGCCATTTTGTGTAGGCAGCCAGTGTGCATTTGCCATAGGCCTGCATGGGTTCTTTGTTCAAAGCCTCCAGCTTTTTGTTGTGACCATGTGGCTGGCGGCCATTTTGAGTAGGCAGCTAGTGTTCTTTTGCCACAGGCCTGCATACATTCTTTGTTCTAGGCCTCCAGCTTCTTCTTGTGACCATGTGGCTGGTGGCCATTTTGTGTAGGCAGCCAGTGTGCTTTTGCCATAGGCCTGCATGAGTTCTTTGTTCTAGGCCTCCAGCTTCTTGTTTAGACCATGTGGCTGGCGGCTATTTTATTTAGGAAGCCAGGATGCTTTTGCCATAGGCCTACATGTGTTCTTTGTTCCAGGCCTCCAGCTTCTTATTTGTGACCAAACTGACCATGTGGCTGGTGGCCATTTTGTGGATCCAGACAGTGTGCTTTCACTATAGGCCTACATTGTCTTCTTGACTCTTCTCCTTGTTCCCAATGAATGCTTTCCTGTTCAGTGTTGTTGTTGATGATAATGTGGCACTGGTTGGCAGGCAGCCATTTTGGGCGTCCCAACAAATTCAGCCCGTTTTGCCATAGGCTGCATGGATGGTTGAGCAATGATATAGCAGTTTAATAATAACAAATATATCTTTGAGGATAACTTCACTTATGTTCAATTATTTACATTTTCCAATTTTTTTAAGTAACTAATTGGTAAATTATTTTTCCAATTTTTATGTATATATATAAAATAAATGCAATGTATATATCATTTCCCACTACATCTTGCTTCAATCAAATTAACTCCATGTCTGCTATAGGTGCACAACAGCATTCATTACCTAGGGGTGATTATTCTCTCCATTGTCATTTGTCAATGTCAGGTGCACCTCCCTCAGAGTCAGTGCCACATCACACGTCGTGAGTGACGTGACGTCACATGCCGCACATAAAGAAAACAGTTTCATCTGTATGTTGTTGTTGTTGTTTTTGCTCTCTCTTATTCTTCCTGAGTGGTCAGTCACCATGAAAGTATATGTTGGTGTGGTTTACCGTTTACGAATTAGTAGATATATTATTTATGCTGTATTTTTAATTAAGGGAGTAACAGCTCAGCAGTGCCAGTGACCACACACTAAATGATATTTTTTTGTTTGTGCTACTAATTGAACAGCAACCATGCCATGTTTCATTGATATCCTGCTTGTTTCTTTTCTTTAGGTGCACGACAAGAAGACAACAACAAGAGACAAAAACACATCACTCACATTCCTGCCAGAAAGAAGGCCTGTGCACGGCGTGACACGTGAGTGACCCACACATCAGACATCTCTTCAACTTGTGAAGCTAAGTGCCACTACTAACTACCAGCTTCAAGATGGCCCCAAGGATAGGTAACACTGCGAAGTCCAAAACTGCTACCAAGAAAGTAGCTAGTGAGAAGAAGAAGGAGCTTACCACCACCACCGGTATGTCGCCCCAGATGTTTTTGGAAAACAAAAAACTGTGCCTGCCGCATAGGCCTCTAGGGAGCAAACTGGGAGCAGCAGCACCCCCAAATCAGTGGACCCACCCCAATCTAGGCCCAAGCCCATGTCTGTAACAGAGGCAGCCAGTCTAATCACGGCAACGCAGACGACCAGTGATTTTGACATTGATTATCTCTATTGCAAAGTAGCACCCAATCATTGCAGGAAACTCAGAGAAGTTGACAACAACAAGAACAACAGCCACAACTGCCAATAGTAGTTCTTCCCGAGGTAGGAGTAGTTCAAGAGAGTGAGCTTCATGCTGCTGAGGAAGTAGAGCAATCTGCTCCATAAGATCCATTGTCTTCCTGATCTCCAGCTAGAAAAAGGAGGGTTAGTGGTACATCATCTTCTTCTTCAAGCTCCCCTTCTGATGATCTTGACACCACTTGGATCCCGCCTCAGTCTGAGAGTGAGACATGCCACAAGATGACTCAGACGAGGCTAGGGAAAATGAAGGTTCCAGAAAGCCTTAGAGTTATGGAGGCAGATGTAGAAGAGGAGGATGACGATGAGCCAGTCATCATCGATGTTAGCCCAGCCCCAGTGGAGACCGACGTTACCCCATCCCAAATTCCCAGGGGGGATGTGGTAGGGGCACCAGAGATCCAACCACCTCCAGCTGCCATATTTACAAAGTCCTGTCTGCGACCTACATCCACAACCACCTCAGTAGAAGTAGGTACTGCAGAGTCAGAGAGTCAAACATCAAAATGCCCACCAACCGCCAGTTCATCCAACATTGGCAGAGGCACCAGGAGCACCAGAAAGGTGAGCTCCCCAGTTTGGGATTTCTTTTCAGTTAGCCAGAAGGAGGCGAACATTGCCATATGCTCCCTTTGCAGAGCAAGTGTTAGTCGGGGTAATCTTGGTACAAACTATGGTACCGGGAGCCAAACGACCCGTTTGAGAAAGCACCATATGATCCGTTGGGAGGCACACCTCAGCGGCCAAAAAAACTGCAAGTGTTGTTGGCGAAGGGGGTGAAAGCCGGCTGAGCATGGAATCTGAATCTGATCCGATGGAAGGAGAAGAAGAGGAAGACATCTTCATTACGCAAAGCAGCCCTCTCCCCAGCAGTGCAGTAGTATCGCACACATCAGCAATGACGCAAGACTCAGGTCGAGACACCAAGGCAACAGAGGACAGTGACTGCCCTGTTGAAAAGCACATTGAGCCTAGAACTGCCTGGTCTCAAGAAGTCACCTGCATCAGTGGCATCAAGAAAAAGAAAAGTTCAGGCTACTATTCATGCCATGTTTAGACCAGAGGGGCAGTATGAACGCAACCACCCAACGGCACGTTTGTACAACACAAAGCTGGCTAAAATGTTAGCGCTGGACCTCTTCCTTTTCTTTTCTTGAAGGGGGGGTCTTTCTTGAATTTGTGACAGCCATCTGCCCAAAATGCAAGGTTCCCAGGCGGTCCTATGTTGCCAGAGTTGCTGTTCCAGCGCTACATCACGATGTGCTTGAATTGCTTGGCCAAGCTTTGCAGCAGAGTGCTGGCCACACAATCCACCTAATAACAGACATGTGGGCCAGTTGCCAAGCGACTGATTACATGTGCATCACTGCCTACGGGATCTCTCTTGTGGGGGCTAGAGAAAAAATATCTGCAGGTGTTGACACTGCTGAGATTTTTAATGCTGCTCGGAAGCATGCCACAGTAGCGATGTTCGCAATGGAGAAATCACATACAGCTGCAAACATCTTGGAAGACTTAGCAACAAGGTCTTCGAATGGCTGCGACCAAGAGGGCTTAAGATTGGATTTGTTACCACGGACAATGCCAGTAATATAGTTAAGGCTATGGCCGATGTTGGTTATTTCAGGGTCCTGCGTTTGGCGCACTGCCTCAACATCATTATACAGGACTTTTTCAAAAAAGAAGACCAAGTAAGCAACTTACTGTCTACCTGCAGAAGAATCTGCACTCATTTCAGCCATTCATTTAAAGCCCGGAAATAGCTGAGGGTCATTCAGCGTGATAATAGAATGCCTGTTAAAGCACTTACACAGGAGCTGCAAACACGCTGGAACTCCACTTATTACATGCTTGAACGCCTGTTGGAGCAGTACAGAACTATCAATGAATATGTCATGCAAAGAGGAGATGCAACTGTAAAAGGCATGATCATTGAGATGGACCAATGGGGCCTAGTCAAATGCCTGGCAGAGATGCTGATTCCTTTTGAGGTGTTCACACACAAATTCAGCAAAGAGGACAGTACCATGAGCCAAGCTATCCCATTGTTGCAAATGCTACAGGAACAGCTAAAGGAGGTGTCTGCAATGTAAGCAGGTGTGGAGGAAAAAAACATACATATGACTTGATGGAAAGCTTAATCCTTCGCTTGTCTGCTGATACAAGGGTGCAAAGAGACATTGTGTTCTCCAAACATTACATCTGTGCCACAATTCTTGATCCACGGTACAAACCATTACTGTCCACTATCATTCCTTTTTCAGACGGGGATGTTCGAAAATACAAAACATGGATAGCTGAGCAAGGCAGTGAGCTACAAAAACAACGGCTGGGAATTAGAGGCCCACTGGTCCAGGGCACAAGTCCTGTGGTGCAGCATTCAAGTTCAGAGCCTAAGGGCAGTGCTGTTGGCTCACAGCAGCCAAAACCAATGACAAGAACACCATCAACAACACCAAGACCAAGAGCATCAGCCCTCAAATATGCAACTGAGTGGTTTCTACTGGCAGGGCTTACGTCCAGCGCATAAGTGAAGGCAAAAGAGGTCGAGCAAAGTGGAGCACCAGCAATGAACATTGAGCGAATGGTCCATGACTATCTGGATGATGCAACAGAGGTCTACCTTGATCAAAACCCATTGGTGAATTCGTATGGGAAGAGGCGCCAATGGCCAGTGCTCAGCAGTCGGGCAATAAACTATCTGGCTTGCTCTGTTACCAGTGTCTCCACTGAGCGTGTTTTCAGTGCTGCTGATGCTGTTGTCACAGTGAGAAGGACCAGTCTCTTGCCCCAAAACGTGGAGAGATTAACCATGATCAAAATGAATCAGCACTTTATACCACCGGATTGCACCATACGTGAATTACCACAGGAGGAAGATGACGGCGACTCAGGTCAAGGAAGTAGTGTGTTAGATTACTACTTCTGGGTGAGCCACCAGAGTTTGAGGACGAGCTCTACTTCCCTGACTACTAGGCTTTCTTTCTTTGACGTTCAAAAAATAATAATATGTAGCTAGGGAACATTATTTACTTTATTATTTGTGTGTGTCTGACTGTCGGGTTGACCAATTTATCCCCACCGAATTACTCTTACACACATTTTTATTGCTGGATTGGAGTTGCAACTGTGTGCAGTCAGTGAAGAAGTCCGACTCCTGACTCACCCTCCAAAGCCATTTCCCTCAAGCCAGACATTGGACGGAGAATACAAACAAATGTGTGCCTGCATCCAACCCTGGGCAATGACTATCTATGCTTTCCTACCCTAGAGGGACTGCCCCACCCACATGTGACATTTATAATTTGATTTACACTGGAAATTCTCTGCTTCGTAAACAAAAGGAGGACCTGCATTCCACAATTTACCACCAATCGATCACGGTAAGCACACCGGAAAAAGGTAAATGGTGGAATGCATTGCACGCTGAGTGATTGTTGTTTGTTGTTGAGTCTTCTCTTCTTGTTGTGCACTCCTCTTTATGCAGTTTAACTTTTCTCCTTGACTCTTCAATATCATTTTTGCTTTTCAATCTACAGGCCATGGCCTTTACCCTGCGCCATACTGGAAAAACAATGTAACATACTCACACTCACCCTACCGAACCGCATCCACCAGGCACCCAAGGTTGACGGACAGTCCAAGAGGAATGCAGATGTAACTCCCAATTGGGAAATACAGTATCTTTTTTTCTCTTTAATCATCATTACAATTTGTGTGTTGTTTATGTTTGTTACTTTACTCCAACAGATATTTTAAAATCATTGAATATCTATCAAAGCTCGATACAACAGTTACAGAACACAATTTAACTTGGGTCTCTCTGGGGGCAGACGGACAATTTGATTTGGTTTACCTGTACTAGTACTCATCATCATGCATGCAATTCCTTTTCCTCCCATACCAGATTTATGATGGTTGGCTGCCAAGATGAATGTTTTGTCCTTCTGTAGTGTTTGTCTTTGTCAAACCTTTCCCTCAAATCCCCCTTCCCATCCATTCATCGAAACCCTAACCCTCTTCTACCGGGCTGTGTGATTTATTGAGGTGTGACAAAATTAAATTTACACCATTAATTGATCACACACTTGGTGGGGCGGATGTAGTGAAAGCAACACCAACTCAAGGCAGGGCAAGGATCTCTTTCTGCTCTAAGTATAGCACACACTGGCAATATTATAAATGAGATTGCCCACCCATGCACAGTATTCAATATTTACATTTTTTTCATAGGAACATACTTCATAATTGCCAGCATCATCATCCTTACAGCACTAAAGGTTATGGTTGTCCACTTAATAGCTTGAGTCGACTTCAGTTTGTAACTTTTACTAGCTCACCATTCTGATTATTTATTTTACTTTAGCATTGCTTATCATGTTTTCTCATTTGACAGTCTTCTTCTTGTGTGCTACTACTAGTCGTACTCTAGTCTCCCTCTGGTGACTGTCTCAATTTTTTGTGCAAAGCTTGCATATAAAACGTCATTAACTCCGTTTTTTATTTCAATTTAATTAGTTCCCTGTGAAGAATATTCCTCATCCTACAGTTTGAGTTCGGCTAGGAGGGAGTGGAACCTCGCTTCTGGATCTGGTGTTTTCACTAGTATTCAACGACTAGTCCACAAGCATGCTGCTACTGTCTTCTACCACCATCATGGCACCGTGGGAAACTATGCAGCCATCGCTTCGCCTAATCACAGGTAAGAGAAGAACTGTGGGGGATTGCTGAGCTACATTAATCTATATACTAGTGAAATTCACCTACCCATAACCCCTCCGAGTACTTAGGGGTTATTATAGTTGCAGACTGCAGAGACTAGGAGGAGAGAGTAGTTGGACAAGTGAGGGTGCCGCATAACTATATGTTGGTGTGTTACACTATCGGCAGATTTTGAAAACTGGTTGCGGGCCTGCGCGGCAAAGGAAACAGTGCAAAGTAAAAGAGTAACCCCCAAAAAAGAATTAAATCATATGTACAGCCATAAAATGTTTATTTCCTTAACAAATAAACTAAAGCCCACAACACCTGGCCCACCCCTCTCCCTAACCCCAACCAATGTCCAAAGTAAAGAAAGTCCATATTGTCCAAACAAATGTCCGTAGGAAATTGCCAAAAACCCCAAAAATCTAATTTACCCAGCTCTCACATTTCCACCCTCTCCCCAACAAGTCCCACCCACCAAACAAAAGATTTAAAAAGGGGCAAGAGAGACCTAGCAGCAGGCTAGGACTCGAAGCTGCCTCTCCAACTGGTAGAACCGCTCCTCTATCCTGGCTTCCATTTGCGCCATCCTCAGAAGCATGCAGTGCTAAAAGGCTCTATAGAGTCTATACGGGGAGCAGCAGTGGTTGATGAATGGCGGCGGGTGGCTGCCTGACCACGGCACCGTACAACTGGAGGCACTGGGGCCTGGCTGGAGCCCGGGGCATTAGAGGCTGCAGCTGCTGCCACCTCCTCCTCATCCTCCAGGACCACAAGCCGCTGATATTTGGCCCTGATGGCCTCCAGCTTCCTTTGCTGGGTCCTGGCTGCTCTCTCCTGCCTGTCAGATGATGGTGGATTGGCAGGAGTAGCTATATCAAGAAAGAAAGAAGACAAATTGTAACCAATACTCTTAGCAAAACAGTAACACATAAAATGATATTGTGGGCACAGTAGCACTAGCAGTACATAACATTTGCTGGTATCCTTGATTCCTCGGACCATTCAATTTTGATGTGATCACAGTTCCAGGCATTAAGCACTAAGGAGTATACAAGTATTCTTCTCTCTCATTTAGCTAAATTAATGTAGTCATGGCAGCTCAGCTTGCGCCCTAGACAGACTAAGGAGTATACAAGTATTCTTCTCTCTCATTTAGCTAAATTAATGTAGTCATGGCAGCTCAGCTTGCGCCCTAGACAGACATAATCGTGTTGTGTAATGCGCTATACTGTGCTACTGTCTGCAGGTGGGGCAGCTGTACCACACTATTATCTCTTTTCCTATCATGGCCATGCTTTGTTAAATCAAAAGCTCACTTTCACCCTGACTACAACAAGGCAGATGAATAGTTACTAATATATGAATGATATACAGCACGACGTGAGGTACTATTATTGTAACCATGCATCCGATAGGCCACCCATGGCTGACACTGGCGAAATAACATGGGTTGGGACTGGGCCTAGGAGGTAATTGATGATGATGGGTGGGTAGAGGCTACATAATATATGTTGTGCTTGAAAACTACTGTGAGTCAAGGGAGTAGTCTGAAATACAACCTCACTCAAACCTTTGAATCAAAAACCTTGATAAAAAACCATTCCTTGTTTACTCTTCTTCCCGGGGATTTTTCACTGCATTTTTCTTCTAGCATTATTTTTATTCTTCACCATTGGCTTTGCTACTCAGTCACCGTTTAGGTTTTACTTTCTCTTCATCCAGTCTTCACAATGAATAGTAGTACCATCCACCCATACAAACAAAGCTATCATTCTCAACAACCCTTTCACCAACATACATTTGTAATTTTAACCACCCATGCATCCTTGCTTTGACCCATCAAACTGCCGGAGGATTCCTTTCACCCATGCATTATCACCCACACAGGCAGGCATCATTTCTTTCACCTTTCACCCATCCTTCACCCACCCACCCATGCATGCATCCTATCAGCCACCTATGCATCCATTCCTTTCACCCACGCATTCTTCTCTGCCAGTCATATTACATTTAACCCGTCCTTCCTCCTTTCATCCTTCTTTCCCATCAACCCATCAAGGGCTTACTCTTCTTCATGAAACTTTCTCTACTGAGTTGAAGCTAGAAGAGGCCATCATTGGGTACTCAACTCACGCTGTGTATGCTATGGCTAAGTATAGAGGGGTATCTTCAACAGTTCACACCTTAGTCTCACTCTCAACAGTACAATGTACACCCTTGCAGCGAGTATATAAACTGTCAATAAGCAAGCAATATGACTTACCACCGCCCGCCACTGCTGCTGGCTCACCCCCTGCTGCTGCGGCATCTGCTCCCTGGATGGCGCCACCGTCTCCGCTGGCCCCGGCACTGGTGGTCGATGCGGCTAGAAAAAACATTAAACATTTTTTAGATGCCATATGCGCTTCCCCCTATTTATTTTGTGTCCGTGGCTAAATTGAAAATACATACACCACACACATCACTAGCAATTCGGGTACAGTCACAGTATGTCCTATCAAAAATTATAAAATTTCCGGTTGGGCATTTTGTTTTTGTTGGAGGCAATTTTTGAAAAGCCTCAGTCTCAAGAAGACAACCTGTAAAGGACTGAATTGAGTGGCTAGAGCTAATGGTGAATCAGAGTTTTAAAAAAAGAAATAGTAGTGGCCAACTGGCCGAACAATTGGACATAAAGTCTTCTTGGTTGGTAAATGTAATATGGTGCCATCCTCTTCCTCCTCATACTTCCTTCCAGCCATGGTGCACGGTAATCAGTTCACCATCAGCTAATGCTAATAATACTAGGCCTAGATAAGAAGAAGACACAACTTTGGGGTGTCCAACGTGACCATGGCCACTCTCTCGTTTTACTGATTGAGCATGAGAAAGTAAAAGAAAGCTTTCTCATCTCAACAAACATGCGTAGAATACCTTACTTGGGCATGCATTCTGCACGGCTGAGTAGTAGCATTAGTAGTAGTACTAGTAGAGTAGTAAGGACCAATGGGTTCTCTGAGTCTTACAGTACCACCACTAGGCAGTCCACAAAATATATATGGGGAGAGGGACAGCTGACTGAAAAACCAGAAGAAAGGAAGTTACAGACAGAGGCAGTTTGAGGTGAAATACAGGCACTAGAAATATAAAATAATTTAGTAAATAATAGGATAATGCAGGTATAACAAGATTTTTGAAATGGATAGATCAAAGAGGATTTGGGAAAGAATTAAAACTAGGAAACAGGTAGAAAATAGTTCAAATTAACGAGCAGTAAAAGTTAGGGGAAATATATATTAATATTGACAACAGGAGGACTTACTGGGGATAGCAGAGCCATTGGCCGAGGAGCGATCTTCCTGCTGGGCGGCACCTCCAGCTCCCTCACCCACCTCCGAGGACCTCTTGCCCCTGGATGCTGATGCATGTAAGACATAATTAAAGAGACAAGAAAATATTGGTGGTAAATAAATAATCGCTGCAAAACAATTTTTGGACAGGAAACGGCGATTGCTACAACATTGAACTCTCCGAAATCATATCGACTCGTAGTAGACTAGTATCGCGGACCATCCTATTGATTCCACATTTCCTAAACCTACCTAGACTGCCTATTCCAAAGACTTTGGAATAAATTGCAACAAATGATATTTGCTTCTAAGTTCCGATCTCATTCGCAATCATTCTCAACCCCCTTTGATGGGCCAATTCACTAAGTCTGCATTTTGTCTTTAAATGTATAGATGAACACATGCATATACCAAATTGGTTGTTTACTTGTCGCTGTACAAGCTACAAAAAGGTTCTAAGAACTGAAGTGAGAGGACGCACGCTGCTAAATTACTAATACTTACCATCTTAGTAGTGACAGGACAAAGAAAAGGAGTCTCTCTCTAGTCTGCATTACTTAACTTAAGTTTTTACATAATCACCCGAAGCGAGCGCAAAGTTGTAAACAAGTACAATTAGGTAGTGCCGAGCACCTGCCTAGAATAACAATCACATAATATAAGATTTGTAAACGTTACATAACTTACCTGCATGTGAGCAGCATGCTTGCTATTTGGGAAAAACGTATTGGCGATAACATAGAACACATAATAATAATAATAATAATAATTAGCTACTCACCTAGGCCCGTGACTTCAACCCCTAGCAGGTCGAGCAGGTCCTGCTCTCAGTCCAGGATGTCGGACCACTAGTGCGTTAGCTGGTTATGGGTGCGTCGGACCCCAGAGCAGGGATACACTGCCCGGCACACCCTCGCCCACTGCTGCTGGCGCTCCCGGAGCCCAGACCCGGACCCAGGCCTGCCGCCTGCTGCTAGGGTGGAGGGGAGGCGGTGCCGCACAAAAAATCCCAGTGCTGCCACCTCCACCTCTGAAAACAAGGCCTGGGGCTGTAATCCTTCTGGGTACCGCCTTCCGCAAGGGAGGTGGCTCTTCTTTGCCGACTTTTTGGCACGGGTCTCTGCCATGATGCTGGGGGCATGGGTGGAAAAAAAATGTAGAAAGTATAAAAAAAATTAAGGGAGAAGAAGGAAGGAAGTAAAAAATATTAGAAAGCAGGTAAAAGAGGAAAAACAGTACAAAAACTCACTAAAAAACACAAAAAGTAGAAAAAACGCAAAATATGCACTTAAGAAGACAGAGGGAAAGCTAATAAATAAAAAAGATTAGAAAAAAAGTTATGGGAAAGAAGGATTGAAAAGATTTAGGCAGGATTGAAAAGTAGGCCCCAGCACCATAAAATGGAAGGAAACAAGATGGCCGCGCCCATGCTCGACCTCGTGGTGCAGTTTGCATGGTATTTCCCCCCGAACACGAAATCCACGTTGCATTACGATGGAAACGTCACGCGAACGGGCAGGACAAACAACTCCGCCCGCTCGCGGAACTCCACATAGCGCGGCAGAGTTTTTTTACTGCTTTGCTGAGTTCCACGTAGCGCGGCTATGCGAACTCCGCCCAGGGTTACATATAAGTCCCTTCTAATGTGGTATTCCATATACCCAGGGCCTGTAATCAAAATGCTACTAATGGCCTGCAGCACTTGCCACCCACACACGTAGCCTTTCAAACCTGTCTCAGGCCTGCCATTGCAAGGCCTGTGTATGCAATTTACTGCCACTTCAACTTGCCATTTAAAACCACTTGCCAAGCCTTAAACTTCCCTTTTATTACACATAAGTCACACCTAATTTAGGCCCTTGGTAGCCCTAAGAGCAGGGAGCTGTGTAACTAAACAGTAGGACATGTACTGGTAAGTTTTACATGTCCTAATATTGACAAACAACAAAATTCGTTTTTCACCACTGTGAGGCCTACTCCTCTCATAGGCTAGTATAGGAAATTCCTTAAAAAAACTTTGTAAGCTATAATTCCTGATTAGAAAGGAGTAGCTGCATCATGTCTCATATCTTTGGAATAGTAATGATAAATCCTCTTTACTGGTGAAGTTGGATTTAACATAACTGTTTTAGAAATGCCCCTTTTAGAGAGTGGACATTTCTCTACTCTCACTGCTCTGTGTGTCTTGCAACCTGTCTCCAATACACGTCTTGGATGGGTGACAGCTACACTTTGTGCATTCCCTCTAGACAACCACAAACACAGAAAGGGTGGGTGTGATAGAGAACTCATCTACATTCCTCTACATTGTGATAGCTCTTCCTGGGCAGGAAGAGAGAGGGGGAGCTGACACCTACAACTGAATAGGTAGTGTCCTGTGTCTCACAAAATGGGCTGATTACTGCCTACTGATAGTCTGGAGCCAGGGCTGGGAAGAAAGGGAGACCTGCGCACTTCAAGGGCTTGCTTTGAAGTCACCTCCACTTCAAAGGCACAACTGGGTATAAGTACCAGGGCTTTGACCCTACCAAGATAGTACACTACTGGATTTGTGAAGAACTCTGCCAGGAGTAAAGACTGCTATACTACAAGGATTGCCACTTTTCCTGACTGCTGCTCTGAAGGAACTGCTTTCTGCTCTGCTGAGCTGCACAGCTGCCTGCTGTTCTTCTCCCTGCTGAGTAGAAGGACTGGACCCATCTCACCTGAACCCAGAGTGACTCCAAGGGTTTGCTGGTTTGCCCCTGTTCTGAAGTCTCAAGGCCATCAAAGACTTCCTTCAACCCTGCAACAGCATCTGGACTCTGCCATCTGTGAGTCCTACCCTATCAAGTGGTGCCAATCCAGTCTTGGGCCCTTTAAAGTTGACTTGTGCTGTGAAGAACCAGCAAAATTGACTCAGTGACAACTTTGCACCAACCGGAACTGACTCATTGTCCGCTGACACAGGAGCCGATCAACGACATCACCTCGACAGACTGCGCATCTCTATGATGGCGGACAGCGCGGCTCGACGATGACACAGCACCAGCATGGAAAAGGGGCTCCTCTACGAGGCCTTTATCAACTGCACGGATTGGCGCCAACGCTTTGCCTCCATCCACCTGATCAACGACAACGCAGCACCTCCTCGACTCCTCGCATTGAGTCTTTGATGTTGACGCTTGCTCCATCCAAGGTACTTTGTCAGTGGGACCTGCTATTTAGATAAGCCTGGCTGCTCAGTGCCAACCTACCAGAGGGTGAGCACAGGTTATCTTTTAGTTTGTATCTAGTTTACCCTAGACTAGGATTGCGGTCCCTACTTGGACAGGGTGCGTACCTCTGCCAACCAGAGCCCCAATTTCGAACACCCATGATGTACATTTTAACTATTCCCAACATTTGATTTTTCACGGATACCTGATACATCCCTTCCGGTAGTGCAATATGTTGTTGCATGCCTTTACCTGAGGCTCCATATTCCACACTGGCAAATATAGCCTTTGCTGGGTTTCTTAATACAAATGAATAGGTGATAAGGTGGCTGGATTGAAGCAGATCAAAATCAGCTTTTAGTACAGAGAATTTGGCTTGATTATTGAATAAATTCCCAATTCATTAAAAGCACAAAAGTAATCTTCCTTTCAGAAAAGGACTGAAAGCTTCTCAGTAACTACGTTGAAGTAAACACTATGGGCCAGATTTATGACCATTTTGCATGCGCAAAATCAGTCGCAAAATGATTTGCGCATTCAAAAATGGCCGTACACAATGTACGAAAGGCACTCGCAAATGACAAAATAGCACTGCGAGAGAATACCGACTCGCAAAAAAGCAACCGCTTTTTGCGTCCCCAAAATAGCAAGTCACAAATTGCGACTCGCAAAAACGCATGTACTGAGCAGTCGCAAATTGCAAGTATGCGCAAATAGGCCCATTTGCGCATGCAATTTACCACTAACCAGAAACAGGTGGTAACCAAGCCCAACCTATAAAAACAGCCTCAGAATGCATCAGAAACCTTTCCACAATGGCTGCCCTGTACGTGATAGCGAGGAGGAGGCGGATACTGGTGGCTCAGCAGAGGAGGAGGAGACAGGAGAGGATATTCAGAGTCAGGCTAACATTGTTGGATAAGACAGAGGAGGAGATTTATGACCAGTACAGGCTGAGTAGCACTGTCATACTAGACCTCATAGACACCTCGAAGCCACAACTTGAGAGCAGAACCCTGCGCAGCCATGCAATTCCCACACATATGCAGGTCTTGTGCTCCCTCCACTTCTTGGCCACTGGAAGTTACCAGGATGTAAATGCAGTGGCTGGTGGTGTGTCTCAGAGTGCGCTCAGAGTGCACTTTCATGTCTTTTTCCATAATTTCCTAGACGCCATGCTATACCACATCCATCAACACATATACATGCCCAGGGATGATGAGGAACTAGACCAAACAAAACTCAATTTTTACAGATTAGCAAGGTTCCCACAGGTCATAGGGTGCATAGATGGGACCCATGTGCCCATATGTCCGCCATCCCGCATAGAATACATCTTCCGTAACAGGAAAAGCACATATTCCCTCAACATCCAAGTTGTCTGACGCTAAAAACATCATCACAGACCTGATAGCCAAATTCCCTGGAAGCACCCATGATGCATACATTTTCAGACACAGTGGCATATACCAAAGGTTAAAAAGAGGTGACTTTGATGATGGATACCTCCTAGGTAATGATATTACCAGTCCCCAGATAAATGTTTTAACACTTGTATGTCTGTAAGCATATAACCTCACCATCATATATCTCATGACAGGTGACAGTGCGTATGCCCTGCGGCCATGGATCCTTACGCCGTACCTGTCTCCCAACAACATACATGAAAGGCCGTACAATACGGCACACAGGCGCACCAGGACAGTGATTGAGCGTATTTTTGGAATTATGAAATCGCGCTTCAGGTGCCTACACAAGAGAGGAGGAGCTCTGCAGTATGCACCAGAGACAGTCTGTAAAATCGTGGCAACATGTGCCATGCTGCACAACATGGCCTGCAGGGGTGGATTGCCCATGGAGGTGTCTGACACAGATTCGGAGGATGAGAACTCTGGACCACCTGCCCTACATCAAAGGGATGGTAGCGCTTCAGCAGAAGGGAGAAGGCGCAGGGACCAGATTGCCAACAACTATTTTTGAAAGGAATGTGTCATTAGTTAGCCACTCACCTGTACATAAGGCAGAACAAATCGTGACTATCAATTGGTGCTTTATTGTGCAAGCATCCACATCCAAACTAAGGACAACCTGCCCATCAGAAAATGTAGGCATAAACTACAAAGCGACTCCGTTGTGGTTACATCACCACAACATAGGAAGGATATGTTGAAAAAACATTGGGTAGTGAGCCAACACAGTTCATTTTTTGCCCCTCCACCCAGCCTGGCCAGAGCTGCCACTTCCCAAACCAAGGTGCCGGCTGCTGCTACGGTGCATCACAGGTGTTTCCGTAGCTGAGATGCTACTGCGGCTTGACACCTTACTATCTGTGCCACCCATGGCACCTCCACCAACAATCAAATTTGTCTGCAGTGTTTCCACTGCTGCAGTGATCTTCTCCAGGCCACGAGCAACATCCCCACTGTAGTGGTCCATCTCCACCTGCAGCCCCAGGGTGCGCTGGATGTGTTGACTTGTTGCATGAGCAAGCCTACTAATGGCCCTGCTCAGTGTGTCCAATTTGTGGCCCCTGCTGAGCTCCATGTGCCTAAGCTGTGCCCTTTCCTCTGCCCATTCTTTAGCTAGGTCTGCCACTGTGTTTGTGAGGGCATCCAGTTTTGCCTCAGCTCAAGTCATTCCCTCACTACACTGTATATGTCACAGACTACATCTCCCATGGTGCAACACTAGTGTTGTTTGTTTGGTGGAAATGGATGTTTGGTTGTGGATGATTAGTATGCATGCACAGAACAGGCTTTAGTGGGTATTCACACATCACAAACACATTTCTCACTTACCAGGATTTGTTGCTGGCTGGGATGTGTCAAGGCTCGGGAAGACTACAACAGCTGCCCTCTCCAGGGTACCTTCCACCATGCCTTCAGCTGCTGAAGGCTCAGATGAAGTGGATGGCACCCCTCCAGTCCGTTGTGCCTCTTACAGACATGCTGCCACCCTCTCCTTGGCCTTGGAGCACAGATCGTACCAGCGCTTCTTAATGTCATCAATGGAGCTGTGTGCAACTCCAAGGGCATTTATGCGCTGCTGCATCCCATGCCAGATCCTACGTTTGTCTGACTCTGGCACACGGTGTGAGGCACTCCCAAATAACTCCTCATGGTGGTTGCAGCATTCCTCTCTTAGGATGTCCAGCTCCTTGTCAGCAAACTTCTGCTTCCCCAGCCTCTCCTTGGCACCCTTCTTGCTGGCCTTGCTGCTCATCCTGTCAGTCATGCTCACACAGCAGTGTAGAACTGTGCTGCTGCACCTGGGCATGTGCTTGGGTTTTGATCAGGAGTATCCTTGGACACCACTTCCTGTTTTGGGGTCCTTCAGCTCAACCAGGAAGTGTTTTCCTTTTTTTTTTTCAAAATCGCAATTTGTAAGTGCAATTTTGGGCTGTCTCTGCCGCACTCGCAAATTGCATATGCAAAAATTGAATTTTTAGCTGGGCTCGCTATTTGCGTCCCTTTAGCGACTCGCTAATAGCGAGGTGCCAAAATAGCGTGGCGAGTCATTACCGACTCGCAATCATGTGTTGACTTCAGTTTGTAGGTACCAATTTGCGACTCAGCTATTTGCAAGTCGCAATTTGTCGCAGATTGCGAGTCGCAATTTCCGACGGTCGTTCACCTGGCCCTAAATCTTTACATGCTCTTAAGAATGGATGTCACACCCTTGGCTAGTTCAATGAAACCCTTAAGTTTCAGCCCACTTTAGAAAAGCAAAAAACTCAAACTCTGATACAAAGTAGAACCTAGGCTTACGTACAAAGAAAACCACAGAGTTTAGAAATTAAAGACACTGACACATGGTTATAATAAATAGAATGGAAGAGCTTCATTTTCACATAGCATTTTAATATTTCAGCAAAAAGTAAACTTTTTTCTTTCAAGCTACTGCGGGCCCAATTTCAATTTGTGGTATAAAGGAAAATCCTTTGATTTGGGCAAGAAAGTTGTTAATTCTCTCTTGGAGTATCATCTACTGGTGCAAAATCTCACAATTCTTTTTAAAAAAAATATATATTGCTCTCCAACTAAAATTACAAATGTGTGGCTTTTCAAAAAAAGCCCAAAAACAAGCATTGGGAGTTTCATGTTAAATCAGAATTAATAGACATAAAAGAAATGCTTAAAGCATTCCCCCACCCATTGTTTAATGACTTGTTTTTGATTTTTGAAAGGCTCAATAATCGCACAAGGAATTCATGTGTCTAACTTTCCACTTGTTCTTGGTACTCACCTGACCGGAGATAAGAGCTTATATTTAAAATTAATAACTCTACTCTTTGTCACATAAGGCAAACAGGTCTCCAAATGACTAAAAACATCTTCCTGATAATGTTGGATTATTCTGATACCACACGGTGCTTACTCCTCTGTGTATCTTATGCCATCAAGAAATGTTATGTTCACTGCAGCATATTATTGAACTTCATAATAATCAAGATATTACCTTACAGGGGCCATTTCCAGTAACTAACATCTAAATTGTATGGAAGGGATGAATTGCTTTTCTCTTTAAAAACCCAGACCTAAGCTCATTGCATCCTTAACATTCTCTAATTCAATAATGTTTGGTGGTTGTAGTCAGTAGTATCATTTTACATTCTTGCATCTCCCAGCCCATAGTGAATTCAATGATCCCTACAAAGTGAGCTTGACCATGTGGTGGCATAGAAAGTGCCATTGTTTTGGTCTTATTGGTTTCTTACATAGTGCAATGGCCAACGCCGCGCTATGATACTGCCTTTGACAATGGTGGTGGTGGTTTTGCAGTTGATATACTCTGGAACCCCTTTTCTGGATATACTCTGGAACCCCTGGTCGACAGACCGTTGGTTCCTGCTTGGAAGTGTGGAGGGGAGAAATAACAAAGCCCCAATGAATCACCGACTCCAGGTTCAACGTTTAGTTAGTTTATTTCAAAGCCAAGAATAGCCAGGATTAATATGAACTCCATTATTCACATGTATACATGAACATTATTACTGAGCACATTTAAATCACTGCGTTACATGTCAGTGAATAAATTCTTATTAATCATTTATAAAATGATAATTATGATTTTCACCATTTAGAACATGATTACAATGTTAATTTCTCCTCATTGCTCGAAGTATCTCTATGACTTCACTTTACCCATTATTACATTACACATCCTAATAACTAAATTCTTACCACGACAAAAGAATACATGCAGGTGCAAACTCCTCGTGATTATATTGCACCCCTACAAATTGAAGAGCACAACTGCGCTCTATCAAACTCTAAAGAAACATGTTGCTTTCATCTGTAGACATAGCTGCATTTTGTTAAAGTGTGCCAAAGAGATATATAGCACAGTAAACACACTAACAATACAATAACACAGAACAACAATGTAATAAAAATATGGCAAGATTCAGCACATCTAAACAACCTAATTCAACACAATAGCTTAACAAGAAAAGGGCCAAACAACCAGACTAATACACAATAGCATACTACAATAACTT
The DNA here is from genome assembly GCA_963921515.1 of Calotriton arnoldi. Taxonomy (NCBI): domain Eukaryota; kingdom Metazoa; phylum Chordata; class Amphibia; order Caudata; family Salamandridae; genus Calotriton; species Calotriton arnoldi. Next base: position 1,441,130 of record CAWUFW010002294.1, read on the forward strand.
AACACAATAATTCTACATATCAAAAATAGGCAACAATATATAAACCAAGCCAAGACACCGCAAACACAATAAAATGAAATGCAATCACAGCACAATAACAGAAAACCAGTAAAACATGACAAAAACACAAAAACTCAATACATCACAATTTCAACACATCACAATAACACTACAAAAACAAACCTCAACATAAAACTATAAAGACAAAAACAATAACTCATCACAGAAATCAAACATCAAGTCAACACAACTTAATACAACACAAAATACAATGCACTTTTAGCATTGTGTTGTGTTCTGGTGTAATATGCTGTGGCACTGTTGTGTTGTGTTGTGTTGGTATGCTCCTGTGTTCTTACTGTGTTATGTTTTTTGTGTTGTATTTTTGTTTTATTGCTATATTTTTGGGTTGGTGTAATGTGTTGGTATGTTGTGTTCACGTGTTAAAATGTTTCTGTGTTATTGTTTTGTCATTGCGCTGCATTGTACTGGTGTACCCTTGCATAGTACGGGTAAGAGGTATTGTTTTGTTGTGGTATGTATTTTTTGTATTTTCCATTTGATGTAGCATTGTTTTATTATATTGTATTTTGGTCTGTTGGTGTGCTGTATTGCTGTTGTGTTATTGTGCTGCTATGGTAATGTAATATGGTATTTTGTTTTGGTGTTGATGTGGGGTTCTTGTGTCTCTGTAATCCACTGCAATATGTCTCGATAAATATGTAAACGATTCTTGTCACATATTACTTCCTTTATAAATATGCTATCATGGTACATTGCTCACAGGTGTAGCACCTTTGACATGTTTTGACAACAGCAAGAAATGTTTTGCAGTCCAGCCAATATGTCTTCTTCACTAGACTTAGTTATTATGTTATTTCTGCATCCTCACTAAGATAACTGTGTGGTGGCACAATTAAATGTAATTATGGTTTTCGTGCAACTTCAGGCATGGAATACCATCAGACCATGGACCCTATTCACAAAGACATTTAGAAAATAAAACAGGAATATTGAGGAAATAGTTACAAACTGTATTGTGCATTCTTTGCACTTCTACTACTGTGGAGGTGATCGTTTTGGTGTCAGTTCACAAAGGCATGTAAAAGTACTACTTTTTGTACTCATAAATGCTTTTCTGAATGGCATTTATGTTTTTTCATTTCCAAAATTTTTATGTACTGCTAATAAATGTTTACTTAATTAAAAATGGCAGTTTACTATTCTGACATGATCAAGGTATTTTAATTTCTTCAAAAATAATTGCCAAGCAGTTTATAAAGAAAATTAACAGAATATCTACATTTCTTCCTAGAAACTAAGCATATACTTTGGTAACCTCAATTACATAGTGTTGCTACTCCCCAATTTAAGAGTGAACGGATCAACCTTTGCAAAGAAAATCTTAATACCTAAATAGTTAGAGGATTATTCACAGATGTAAATTCAGTCTTAAACATATGTTCATGGCCGAATTTAGCTTCCTTACACCTGCCCAGAATTCACAAGGGGATTCCAAGCAATCATTAGTTCATTTACAAGTACAGAGATCTCAGCCCAGTGCAGTGTTCTTCTCCTCACCTTTAAATGTCATTAAAGGGGTGGGGATATGAATAATGCTCAGTGCTTGGAAGTTTGTGAACACCCACAAACAATTAAATTTGTGATCAATCACAGACTCCTATGATTTCCCTTTCCAGCCGGGGAACGGTGGACTTTTTACTCCAACACACTGCTGACCTAATTACCCTTTCAAGGGTGGGAAGGTGAATGACACACCCACAGATTTGGAGGAAGTGTAGGGAAACAGATTTCTCCATGGGGAAAAATATTTTCCATGCGGAGATAAAGAACATATAAAATGTGCATTTGCACAGGGATCAATTTCCCTCTGTGCGGAGCTGTCCTGTGCGGAGGACTCCATCCTGTGGGAATTGGATCACCCCTGGAAAATCACAAGACTTTTCAGGAATCATCATGGAAACCTGCACCCAAGAGAGGTGTCCGTGCAAATTCTTAGAAAGCATTGTGAATTCCAAAAAGTAGCAAATCTATATTCGGATGTAGATATAAAGTGGAGATTTTCTACTTTTTTGTGTGAATCAGTTCCTTGGTGAACTCAGGGTATTACAAGACGCCAGCAGTGGTTTGTGAGATACTTCATTTGGTTCTGACTAGCTAGCCAAAATGAAGGTGCACATCATGTCACTCTACTCTCTTTCTTCTACAATATGTCAGAGGAGACCACTGTATTATTGCTGAAAATGGGCAGGATGCAACTGGTGCTGGTGATGGATGCAGAGCCTTCTGTCTTCTGAAGAAGAACCTGGAATACAAGTAGAAAGTTCTAGTGCTTCAAGGGTAGAGCAAATGTGGTATACAGAGTGTTGAGGAAAGGGTCACAGCGTCTGGGTGTTGGGAAGTTGGCATTGAACACCACTATATTGTGCACACTCACTCGCTCCTGTTCTTCAGACTAGGACAGATTGTTTTGAATGAACAGGCTAGCATATGTGGTGGTAACTGTTTTTGCATTGTAATACACTCTGTCACATACTGTGCGCCTGCAATGTAGCTGCCTACAAAATGGATGTGTGAAGGAAATGAGTAGATAGCAGAAGGTTAAGTTTCCCTTTCGGTAATGCAGAGGTTTATGATGGTGGGCACTGTTGTGCTGAAGGTGCAATGTGGGATCTGAATTATCATTGGTAGTGAATGAAAGCCGCACACTATATATTAATTTTCGTAGGTTTTGCCTTGGTACTAGAATTGCTTTGTTTCTTCAGTACTGTCAAGCAAGACTCTCTGGAGCACACAGTCACATGGGCCACTGGGATCTCTCAAAGGGAGAAAGCTGAGGATCACAGATGACCAGCGCTCAAAGGATAGGTCTGGAGCACAAAGTGGACTTCTCCCAAGCCTCTTCAACTCTCTGGGCCTAACTCAAGTGGTGTGTGGAGCAAGTCTAAGTACAGAGAAAAATAATTATCACAGTTATGGTAAAGGATGAATAGTTGGCCAAGGTTGTGTGGCAATGAACATTTACTAATATTTCATATATATATATATCAAATAGTATAAAAAGTAAATAAAAAATAATAAACACACAAAACACAGTTCAGAAATGTAACACAGTAATGATACAATGAACCAGCAATCTCACAATAAGTATGATTATCGCAATGGCAGAAATTAGTGAGCAAATAAAGCGGATGGCAATACACCTAACAGTAATGAAACCTGGGCCCCTGGTTAAATAATCTATGTAATGTTCGTAAAGCTCTAATGCTTGTGAAATTAAAAAGCTCCTGTAACAGAGAGACACACAACCAGTGTAATGGAGTGCAGATACGGAAAAACACATTTTGAAAACAGCCAGGGACTTATTTAAGGGGAATTGGCTTACGGAAGCGCCGCAAGTCTTCTTGCTCTGCTGCCCTACGCCAATGTAAAAGGGCAGGAATGCACCGTATTCATGCATTCCTGTATGTTCCCCAGTGCTGGCACACAAAGGTCTGCCTAGCTCCAACGCAGGCACCCTTGCACCATGGTACAATTGTGCCTGAGTTGCATGCAGGATTGTTTTGTGCAGGAAGGTGCCCCTTCCTGCACAAAAACAATCCCTAGAGGCGTTTTCCTCTTTCTATGTGTGCTGCAGAATGCGGGAGGAAAAAACGAGGAGAAATAAAAATATTTCTCCTCGTTACGCCTGGGGAGGCGTAAGGTTTTGGCACTTCCCCAGGTTGAAGTGATTAAGTGAATCTGGGGCAGCATCAAATTCCCTTGGTTTTGCATGGGAAAACTCACCGCAACTCCCATGGAATGCACCCTGGGCACAGAGTTATTCATCATTTATGAGTCCATTCCAAGCCATGAAGGGTGGTTTTGCATGGCTTCATAAATCTTTTTGAGAGCTCTGCGTCTCGCATGTACCACTTTACGTGGTGCAAAAGTGGCGCAGGGCTCTCATAAATAGGCCCCTAATATTTGCAAAGTATTTGATTAAACAGTTACTGTAGCTAAATGGAGGACGGTAATCCTACCACTAAAATGGGTTACTTTGTATCTCTCTGGTAATAAGAAAACTGCGAAATAGCAAAACGTAAAGCAAACACAATGGCAACTATAGTATGTGCAAAAACAGGAGGCAGTGATTTAGGTAGACTGATGGACAAAAGAGTGACTCTGAGTTTGGGGTGTCGAGAGGAGCACAGAGACTCTAAGTCCAAGAGCTCACAGGGCTCACAATAGAACACAAGGGGTCTCTGGATTCAGCTGCCTGGCTAGTCAGCTTGGTGCAGTATCGCCACACTCAATATGGTCAATGAAGTGATAAATATGGTAAAAAAATAAAGGTCAGTGCACGGATGGGTGAGTTTACCAGAGTCCCTTCCAATCTCATCTGCGCATGTATCAGCCAAGTTGCCAGGAAGCCCACCTCCATCTCTGGTGAGACCTTCAAGAGAATGGGGATGTTCACAAACATCTGTTGTTATCATGGTTGATTCTTTAGCAGTTGACCTAGGTTATTGGGATGCAGGAATGGGTGGGCTTCAAGTCACTGGCTTGGTTACGGGGTCTCTATGGGCTGGTTGGGGACTGACATTCAAGCAAGGAAACAACAGCAAGATGATGGTTTAGAAGGCCTACTGTATGACCTTCCGGTTTTTATCGAGTCAGGAGGAAGTGGACACCCTTTGGATACATCAATAGCATTGGATTCACTGAGGTCTAAGCCCAAACAATGTTTAGTGATGTGCATGTCAGCAACAGCTTCTATTTCCAGTGCTTGCTATTTTGGGAAGATGCCTGTTGCCAGTCAGCATTCAGTGCATCTCACAATATCAAAGAACCAGTCGATTTAGCTGATGCAGAGCTTTCCTCCTTAAGGAGGGTTCTTGGATACCACCTTTCTCAGAATTGTTCACATAGCAGTAGAGGGGAAAGAGGCAGAGGATATAGGGTTATCCGCTATGACCGGCATGCAATCCTCCATCCTGCTAACTCCATTGTACAATAAAGTAAACGTCTGTGAACAGTTACACTTAACCAGTGCCTAATTTGAGCCAGTGTTTGCCGGTGGGGGCCACCGGCACTCATTTTTGGGGATCAGCATATTTCTCCTAAACAGACATTTCCTGAGAGCAAGAGGGAAAAAACACATTAAGTAGAAAAAAGGAGGAAGAGAAATACAGAAAACGATAAAGCAGGAACCTGCAAGAGTGAGATAGAGGGACATGGAGTGGCTAGTAGTGGATTAAAGAGGCATGAAGTGGATTGAAGACTGCTCAGCTTTGGTGTTCGGTGCACTGACATTTAATAGCACCACAGTGGGCTTCTGAGCAGTGTTTTGGGCACCAGCACTCATTATTTTACAAATTAAGTACTGCAGGTAACCGTAACAACAAGTACAAAAGTTGCATGTAATATTTATGAACACTGCATTTATTGCTTAATTTATAAAATAATGAGAGCCCAAAGCTCTGCTAAGAAGTGTGCAGAGGTGCAAATAAATGTCGGTGTGTCCAATAACATGGATTTACTCTCTTCAATCCATTTTATGCCTCTTTAATCCACTACCAGACACTCCCTGCGCCTTTGTCTCACTCTTGCAGTTCCTGCTTTCTCTCTTTATGACAGTGCACCATCTTTTTCTTCCTCTGATTTTCACCTTTGTTTGTTTTTACCACTCTTGCTCTCTGCACAAAATTAAGTACCGGCCCAAAAAATGAGTGTTGGTGGCTCCCGCAGGCAACCACTGGCTCAAATTAAGCACTGGCACTCCTGTCCCCATTAGACCCTTGCAACCAGGACATGAAGGAGGCACCGGTCTCCGAACAGCCACAAAAGGAGCCAATGTAAATCCAGTGAGAATACAGATTATCAAAGGATTGGTCTAGTTTGCACATGATCACCGGACCTGGCATCACTCTTATATTTTCTATTTACTTGCTGCGGTTTGTGTCGACACCTTGCTCCCTTAGCATTTGCATCAGTCCCTAACTTTCACTGCCATCTTGGAACTTGGCCTCCAATATGCATAAAACAACATTTGTTTAGGCTATCACACACTAGTGGCATTTTTGACTCCCTGCTCATTAACCTGTTCTTGTGATGCTCCATAATACCAGCATTTGCAGAGCTCCAGCGCTTCTGTACAAATTTAGTTCTCCAGAGCTCCTGATGTCAGATCCTCAATTGCTTGCACCTACAAAGGACATAGACAAGAGCACTATTAGCATGCGAACCAATAACACATGCAAAAAAAGTAAGTGTTAGTGAATCCGTAAATGGTGGCTCGCTTACCAGGCACTTGCAACTATTCTATTAGTGAACGACAACTAACTGTAGTGTGAACTAACTGCTGATTAAGAACCATATAGATGTGGGGGTGTGGCCAACAACATGGCCGAATGAGACGTGCCTCGCAAGAGCTCCAGCCGTAGCCACTTAATCCGCCCTAAAATCCTGTGGTTCGAAGATCATATTTTCATCCTGCTTATCCTGCTTGGCGAGGTCCCCCCTGGGGTGCAGACCGACCGTCGGAGGGCTGGGACCGGTGAAGGAAGAGACCAGGAGGTGCTACCTGGTCCTACAGTGTTGACGAAGGATTGGACCTACGCGCAGCAGGGAAGGTAGAGGAGCCAGCGAGACACAGAAGGGATTGCCTGGGCGACTGACTGCCGGGGCGGAAGTCTCCTGCCTTTCCCCTCCCCACCTCTGATGTCCTGAGGAGAAGCGGTCGAGGTACTGGCGAGGAGTGGGCCCGTCTGCCTGAGATCCGGATGAGCAAAGAATTGGGCCGAGCGGGTGAGAGGGGCCGCGTGGTTGCGGCCTGCAAGTTGTGCCTGTGTTGCGGCTGAGGGGGGCAGCCCGGAGGAAAGCGCGCTGTGCCGCCTGGAGAGACCTGCCTTGAGACCAGGGGGAAGAGACCGGAGGCCGGGCTGAGGGCGCCCATCTACAGCAGAGGCCACGATGGCTGTACGCGATGCTTCCGCCATCTACCACATGACCAGATGAGGCTGTGCTCCCCCCGCTAGGGGCCGGGAAGGTGAGCAGACGAGACGGTTGGCCCTGCCCAGGGAGACTTGTTCATTTGAGAAGTCGGCAGACGGGTTGTGTACTGGTGCCTGGTGGGCCCTGCCCACCCTGGACTTGGGGGCATGCAGCAGAGGGTGAGGGCATACGGCTGGACTGGCTTGGGGCCCTCCCAGTGGTGTGTTCACTTGGACAGGTGCGCCCTGTGAGCAATATCCAGAGGACCCCCCCGCCCCCGGAGCAGGGGAGAGATGGTGGTCTGAGGCAGGAGACGGCCTCTGTCGCACGCCGGGACTGGTGGCACAATTGGACTGGACTCGTCTGGCCACCGGGCCTGCCCCTCGCTGCAAGGAGGAGATACTGGGTTCCTTTCTGTCCCACAGATAGAGGCACAAATGGAAGATTCCTGTACATGGTGAGAGGTGAGAGCAGTGCACTGGGAACATTGGGGCGCAACAAGCGCCTTGCTGGAAAGACCAAGGAGTGGTGCTTGGGGAGCAGCAGGGGCTCATCAAGAGTTCGGGGAGGGTGCTTGTGGGGCCCCTACACACCTAAAATAATGGTGAAGGACAAAGATCCTAAATTCCCCAGGCAGGGAAAAATGGACCGATATACCAAGCTGGTCAATCCTCCTGAGACTGCGGGTGATTGGCAGAACTTCCAGAGACTTACCCATCGATTGTGGGACTAGACAGGGATGCCCCCTGCCCCCACTGCTGTTTGCACTGACCGTTGAGACATTGGCTTGCCGGGTCAGACAACACCCAGGGATCCAGGGTTTTAGGGTCACCCAGGGAGCCACTTTTAAGGAGAAGCTATCCCCATCTGTGGATGACATTCTCCTGTTCCTAACGGAACCTATCACCATGATCCCCACCCTCTTCCAGACGATTAATGCCTATGGACGGCACTCAGGGTATAAGGTTAATTGCCACAAGTCCATGGTGTACTGCCCCGGTTGGATGCAAGAGTAGACCCCCTGCCGAGAGACCTGAGAGTGGTGGCAGATGATTTTACATATATGGGCATATTTCTCATGACAGATAAGGGAATGTGCTGCAAACACAATGTCCAACGAATACTGACTAAATTTAAAGGTGATGCAGAGAGGTGGAGGACCTTGTCACTCCCGATAATGGGCACCTCGGCTATGTTTAAAATGATATCCCTGCCCCAGTTTCTATACGCACTATACAACACCCATCACCCCCTCCCACGCACAATATTTCAAGAGATAGACGCTGAATTGCGCTCATTGTTGTGGCTGGGGAAGACATCCACGGATTGCGCTGCATACACTGCTTTCGTATCGTGGGACACACTGGGAATCTCAAACATTAGGGACATCATGGATAACGGCACCCTCGGCCCTCTGTGCTGACTTAACGTTCCATACGTCCCAATTCCTCAAATATGGCCAGCTATAACCTTGCGTGGCTAGCGGAGGGCCTGACTGGGGGCAACCTGCCGGAATACATGCCACTAGAGGGACGGCTACTGCAAGAGCCACTCACACTCAAGGCAGTATCACTTACATACAAAACGCTGAACAACAAAATGCCCGATAACCTTGGCAAGCTCCGGGAAATGTGGGAGGGCGAGGTGGGAGCAATGCAAGATATTGACTGGGAGGCTGCTCTGATGCACCCCAGGGAGGTAGCAATCAAGACTCATCTGCACCAATTCAATATAATATCCTTCACCGGGTGTATAATGACAGGGCTAAACTTCACAGAATTGGGCAGGCTGACAATCCGAGCTGTCTGTGATTCTGACATGAACTGGGGGACTTTCACCACACGATATGGGGCTGCCCCAATATACAGGCCTACTGGGAAGAGATAATTCCGTAGCTAAATGAAGTGTTGCAGGGGTCTCTACCCTTGGACCCGAAATGTATTCTTCTGGGGATCCAGAGTGAGGCAGATATCGCTAGACCACAGTTACTATTTAGCGCCTTGGTCCTAGTAGTCGCGAAGAGGGATATAGCAAGACACTGGGGCATACACACCCCACCGACACTACACAAATGGAAGAGAGGAATGAGCCTATACATGACAACGGAAAGGGTCACATATAGGAGTAAAGTCTGCCCCGGAACGTTTCGCAGAGTTTGGGACATCGATGGGCTGGACTTACTGGACAAGTCCACACAGGCCACAAGTGGAGAAGAATAGACGCCCCCCCCCCCACAGGGGAAATGATTGTATTCTAAATATGTGGATTGGGTGGTAGAGGTGTAAGGGTGTGTTATAGTGCGATGCATATCATACATGTGTGTATACAAACGGACCGAGATGTCTTGAATGTTGCTATTACACGTGCGAAGATGGTTGTTTTTTCATGAAACCAGACCCTAATAAAAATATTCAAAAAAAATAAATAAAAATAAGAACCCCTTAGCCATAGATGAGCAAACACACCTTAGCAGTAAACTGCTCGATCCCTAAAACACTTTTTTATATGCTTGTAAATGTGTTTGTTTGCCTTTCCTTCACTACAGTGAAGTAACTGTTCTGTTGGTACTTTCCAAGCTCACACCTTATGATGGGGGTGTGTCTTCACACTGGTATATTAGCCGACAATGTGCATGGAAGTAGGCAATCGATGCTAGTGATTTTTTAGTGTGATGACATGGGCTTCTGAGTGGACAACAAGGTATGTGTGCTGGTTGGCAACAGTGAGTTAGTTCAAAACCAGTAATACAGAATGCAATCAATGACAGTGACGATGCTTCGACACCATGGTGCTCTCGCTCTCTCTCTCTCTCATTTCCTCCCTCCCTCCCTTGTCCCCGCTCGTTGCTGCTGACTTCCATATCCATTTTCGAAGGACATATAACTCCAGGAGGATCCAGAACACTCAGGGTAATGCATGAGTGAGTCCAGAAAAAGCGTGACCCAGAGGAGCACTAATATGAAGTTTAGATGGTCCCTGGGGATAAGGGGCCTTCTCAAATTGCGGCAATAAAGTAAACTAACTTAGGAACTTCAGTGCCGTAGAACATGGTTGGGGTGGCATAGCTGCACACTGTGGCAGAGATTTTACTTTTACAATTACTAACTTATGACACATAGAGGTTTGCCCTATTCTACACCAAACAATGTATACCCAGCACTCGAGGTTGTATGTTGTGTATCCACTCCCGGAGGTGGCTGGACATAAACAGCATGTCCTAAACATTGTTTGCAAAAATATTGTTTTGCTGGGTGTAGATTGTCTGTTATTAAATCCACTGAGGTGATATTTTTGTAAACAATGTTTATAGTACGATTGCTTTGCCGTCCTGGAGTTCCCATTTTCAAATCATCGTTATTAAATGCATTGTTTAATTGAAGTAAATGAAAAACACAACTCTTAGAATGTAGTGATTAGTAAAAGGAAAGCACAGGATCAAAAACACAGTGCCCAGCATAAATGGAGCAAACTATTTAATAATTTACTTGTATTCTGATTTCCTCGTTAAAACAAATTAAATGCATCTTCACATTTCACAAAACTGCATGTTACATATTTATATGAGTTTTTTTGCTGTGATAAACATTCATCTTGTTTATGAAGTTTTAGTTTCAAGTTCTTGCTTTCACTGAAATTAAAAAATGTTGATATTTGCAACAAGAATAAGGACTACTGCACAATTTCTTTAAAATCCGTTTACAGTGCCCAGCTATTTGCATGCATTAATTTTATTTCCTTTTAATTTAGTCCATCTAAATCTTCATCTAGCCATGTATTGAGCATGGTCATGTGGGTTTCACAGGAAACATGTTATTGGACCTGGCCCTTTATGAAGTGTCTCCCCCAAAACTTTTGCCTTCCTCCTACTACTTTTGTGCTGAATTTGTTTTGTTGGCTTTAGGACTCTGTGCACTTTACCACTGCTAACCAGTGCTAAAGTGCTTGTGCTCTTTCCCTAAAACATGGCAACAATGGCTTATACTCAGTTGGCATATTTAATTTACTTGTAAGTCTCTAGTAAAGTGGCATTGCATGTGCCCAGAGCCTGTAAATTAAATGCTACTAGTGGATCGCGTGTGTCTGTCATGACGGGGAGTGATCCTGTTGTGGTGGTAGGGGGCTAAGATCACAAATAGTGTAATGCATAAGAATGTACCCCCTATACCATGAATCCTAATCTAATTCATACCCAGATACACCGGTTGACCATATCTGTAATTGTCAATTAAGACTTCATATTCTTTTCTAGACATTTCTTTAGCCACTGGGCTTCCACACATCTCTTTTTATTATGAATCTATGCACCATCACATTACATGGGATAGAGAACATGGCATGTATAAAAAGGAGGTGATTTTTCTCTTGGTTAAATAATTTTACTTCAGGCACCGTAATGCATTCAGTGCTGTGCAATAAACATATATGACACATTTATAAAACGTATTACATAAACATCACATTCAATAAAATGTACACACAACATACATCCTTATTACAAAGTAAAGCGTGGTGACATCACTTTTATAAGTGTCCAGCACATATAATCACAATTAGTGTTTATTGTGAGAGAGTGTCCAGCATTATAAACTGATCATGATTGCATGTTTCCTTAAACTGGGGACATATTCTAGCCCTCAGAAAAAAGGTCCAAGAGGTACCAGGCGGCCCTTAGTGGTCAGAGGTCACTCTAGCGGTCAAGGAGGTATCAATACTCTCTTTGACTTCATATATGTATTACTTTTCTCCTTATTAAGGAATGGCTGTCTCCTGACCACTTTAATTAATACACTGACGCGTTAAGACCTTCTTGTGGGGCCTGGGTGTTTTTAGCGAAAGTCTTCCTCAGGGGAGAACCATACATATGAGGGACACATTCCAAAGTGTGTCACATCGGGGAACTTCACCTATGAGAGGTGTAGACCGGGTGGGGCGCAAAACATTTTGCGCCTGTGCATTCAAAGCGTTCAATACTGCTTATTTTCTAAGGAATTTCTTGTCCTTGCTGGGGAGTAAGTTCTTGCACGGGGACCGTTTCCTAAGCTTGAACTCGGTCCTCATTGAAAGCCGACTTGAGTCAATCCTCACAAGTTATCTAGTGGACCTTCAGCAATGGCTGTGCCAACCACTTAAGTAGCACTTTAAACATGTCTCAGGCCTGCCATTGCAGAGCCTGTGTGTGCGGTTTAAACTGCCATTTTGACCTGCCAAAATAAACCTTTTGCCAGGTCCAAACCTTCCTTTTTAATATATATATAAATCACACCTAGGGTAGGCCCAGGATAGCCCAGAGAGCAGAGTACAATGTATTTAAAAATTAGGGTATGTATTTTTAAGTTTTGCATGTCCTGGCAGAAAAAAACTCTTAAATTCTTTTTTTCACTACTGCAAGGCCTATTTCACCCATAAGATAACATTGGAATTGCCTATTGCATTTTATGTTTGCTTTCCAAATGGGAAGAGATGACCAGTTCATGTTTTGGTGTCTCTGGAATCCTAATTTAAAATACAGATTTTCAATTACAATTCTGAATATGCCACTTTTAGAAAGTTGGCCTTTTCTTGCCTTAACCATTTAGCAGCCACTTCACCATCTCTGGACCTATCAACTTCAGCACCTTGCCCCCCAGCTCCACATGTAGAAACTGGAAAAAGTTATCAGAAGACCAGTGGAACAACACTGTCAACTCCCACATCCCAAGCACGACATCCAACCCAGATCAGGCTGTGAACAACTTCTCCCAGTGGATCACAGAATGTGCCAACACAATCACCCCCGCCATACCAGCCAAATCCAACGGACCTACCAGAAGAGCCAACTGGTACACTGTGGAGTTTAAAACCACCAAACACTACTGCAGGCAACTAGAAAGGAAGTGGAACACCCATAAAGAGACAAGAGACCGCACCACCTTCACGACAGCACTAAACCAATGCCACCGCCTCCTGAAAGAAACAAAGAAGAACGACCTAGCAAACTGCATAAAAGACATCACAAACCGCAGAAAGGAGCACTTCGCCATTGTGAAGGAGTTCTCCAACCCCATCCCAAGAACTGTGGTACAACCTAGCAAACGTTTTCTACAACAAGATCGCAACTATCTATGAAAACTTTGAGCCCCAACCCTCTGTCACAGACAGCATCAGCCTGCTTACACCCATGAACACTAAACCCGAACACTTGCTTATCCATTGGAACCCACTCACGACTCAAGCCACGAACCCCTGTCCCCCACCACATCTTCAACCTCGGAAGTAAAATGACTGGGGACGAGCTCAAGAAAGTTTTGAATGCCTCCATCAACTTTGGCCTCCTTCCCTGAGAACTGGAAACACGCTGAAGTGAGGCCCCTGCTAAAGAAACCTTTTGCCGACCCAACAGTACGAAAGAACTACCGGCCCATCACCCTGCTCCCCCTTCCAGCAAAGGTTATCGAGAAGGTAATCAACTAGCAACTCACCAAACCCCTAAAACACAACAACCTCCTCAACCTTTCAATCAGGTTTCAGAGCTAGCCACCGCACTAAGACAGCCCTGATCGCAGCCACGACGGTGAAACAGCAGCCCTCACCCTCCTGGACCTGTCAGCCGCCTTCAACACCGCCTCCTATTAAATCTTGATCAACAGACTCCACCACATCAGAATCCAGGGAGACGCCCTCAATTGTATCACCTTCTACCTCACCGAAAGAACCCAGGGAATACGTCTCCCACCATTCACCTTGGAACACAAGAAGATCATCTGTGGTGTCCTCCAAGGATCATCTCTCAGCCTCAACCTCTTCAACAGGTACATGACCCCCCGGCCAACATCGTCAGATTGCACGGACTAAACATCATCTTCTATGCCAGCAACACCCAGCTCATCCTCTCATTGTCAGAAGACCCCTCTACCACCTGAGCCAACTTCCACAGATGCCTGATGAATGCCGCTGAGTTGGAAGAAGGACAACTGTCTCAAACTCAATACTGACAAGACGTAAGTACTCATCTTTGAGACCAACACCTCGCCATGGAACGACGGATAGTGGACTGCTGAACTCGGCCCTTCCCCCACCCCGACAGACCATACCTGCAACCTCAGCATCTTCCTGAACAGCAAGCTATCCATGAAGAAACAGGTAAACACAGTCTCATTTGCCTGCTTCCACACACTACGCATGCTGCGAAAGATCTTCAGGTGGCTCCCAATCAACACCAGAAGGACTGTCACGCAGGCCCTCATCACCAGCAGGCTGGACTACGGGAACACACTCTATGTAGGAATCACTGCACGCCTCCTAAAGAAACTACGAACAATACAAAACTCAGCCGCAAGGCTAATCCTCTACCTCCCCAGCCAGACCCACATTACACCCCACCTCAAGAAGCTACACTGTCTCCCGATCCAGAAGAGATGCCAGTTCAAGATGTTGACTGATGCATACAAGGCCCTGCACAATGAGGGACCAACTGTTAGAAATGGGGGTCTCTAGTTGGCAGTGGTTTGCACCTTTGTCCAAGTAGTGACCCATCTTCCTAGTTAGGGTAAGGGGGATACACTTCTAAAATAACTCCAGCTCACGCTTTTGTAGCTTGGCATGAGCAGAGAGGCTTATCTCAGAGGCAGCATGTAAACCATTTGTGCATGCATGCAGTAATACAGTGGAAACACTACAAATGGCTATTACACTAGTTTAGAAAAATAAGCAAAACTTTATCTAAACCAAACAAGACCAAAAACGAGATAAATCCACAATACGTTATAAAAAGATGCAGTTTGCAAGAAAACCTTCAAATTGTAGAAAATATCCACAAAATACAGTTCTTTCTAGTCAGTAGCTCCGTCCAGGGCTACCGCGATGCTGATAACGACAGAGTCTAACAATTCCAGCCGACCGTGTCAGCGCGGGTCAGCTAAAGCGAAGACAGACTCGAAAACAGTACCTTTCTCGTTGCGCCCGACATGATAGTACAAGCCAGTCAGGGCAACCGTCACGGTTGCGTTGCAAAAATGGAAGCGGTGCAGGGTATGGTGCTCTCACGATGCGGTGCAGGCAGTGGCTTGGTGACGATCGGCCAGACGGCATCAGTGAGGCCAAAGCTTACGGTGCAGGGTGAGGTAATGCTCGATTGGATGCTGGCAGGTTGTGGTGCAGGCGACAGAGCCGGTTGATTTTCCGGTCAAGCAGCGACGGTGTCGGTGATGTCAAGGCAGGATGAAGCAAAGTGGTGCGGAATGGGGTGCCCACAGGACGTGGTGCAAGCAACGGCTCGGTGATGATCGTCAAGACTGCGTCGGTGAGACCAAGGACGCGTTCCGAAGTGTGGCGGCGCCTTCTGTGGGGCCTTCAGAATACGGAATCCTGCGACAGACTCAGTGACAGAGTCGGTTGCCCTTTTCTTCTGCGGCAACTGAAACCAGCGGTTCCAGAGACAGTGCCCAGAAGGATGGTGAGGTCTTGCTGTTCCTGAGACCTCTTGAACAGGGGCCAAGCTCCACTTCCAAGCCCTTGGAGATACTTTCTCAAGCAGGATACACACACAGTTCCTCTCCTTGGCAGAAACAGCTACTGCAGGCCAACCCCAAACAATACACAGCAAAGGGGCAGTACTCCTCCTACAGTTTCTTCCAGCTCTTCTCCTCGGCAGAGGTTCCTCTTGAAGTCCAAAAGTGATCTAAGGTTCAGGGGTCTGGGCCCAAACTTTTATAGTACAAAATCCTTTGTTCTCTGTTGGCAGCGAAGCCCTTTGCCCAGCCATAGCCAGTTCTGTCCTCTCGAGTGCAGCTTTTTGGCAGTAGGTGGAGACAGCATTGTCCAAAGTTGACCAGGCCCATTCAGGTGTGAAAGGAATCTCCTCCCCCTACTCTAAATGCAGCACAATTCTATTCAGCCCAGCCCTGACTCACCCTGGAAAGGCAGGACACACCTCAAACCCCAAGTGGCTGTCGAAACAGAATGCACATCCCCAGCCCCTGTCACTCCAAAGCCAGACAGTCAATACACAAACCTAGCAGAGGCACACAGGATGGCTAAGCAAGCAAATGCCTACTTTCTAAAAGTGGTATTTTCAAACACAGAATGTAAAAATCATCCTTACTAAAAGATGCATCTTCATATTCTGTGTTCAGGCATACTAAACTTTATTTTCCTATCTTTTTCCCATGGTCAGTTATACTTATAAAATGTTATAAGTAAAACTCCCTTTTCTATCCTATGGAACAGATAGCCTTTCAATAGTGAAAAATGAAATTGGTAGTATTTCACTATCAGGACATGTTACACACATCAAAACATGTCCTACCTTTCACATACACTGCACCCTGCCCACAGGGGTACCTTGGGCCTTCCTTAGGGGTGACTCACATGTAAGAAAAGGGAAGGTTAGGGCCTGGCAAGTGTGTGCACTTGCCAAGTCGACACGGCAGTACCAGACTGCCTACAGGCACTGCAATGGCAGATCTGAGACCCTGTTGCAAGGCTGCTTGTGTAGGTGGCACAATTAGTGCTGCAAGCCCACTAGCAGCATTTGGTGTACAGGCCCTGGGCACACTCAGTGCACTGTACTAGGGACTTAACAGTAAACCAAATAAGCCAATTATGGAAACACCAATCTATGACAACAATTTACAGAGAGAGCACTTGCACTTTAGCACTGAACAGCAGTGGCAAAGTGCCCAAAGCATTTAGACCAGCAAAACAAAGTCCAAAACACAGCAAAACACAGAAAGCAAAAGGCAAAAAATACAGGGGAAACCCACGTCAATGATGCCAGGTCTAACACCAACGTACATCAATAAATGCATGATATTCCACCAACCAACCAGACACCTGCAATCCGCCTCCCTCCACCTCACAGACACCCCCCAAATCCAGCGAGCCAACAGCGGAGGATGCTCCTTCTCACACCTGCTGGCCAGACCCTGGAACAACCTTCCACTTCTTTTTGCATTTTACAACCTTCCCCTGCTCCTCAGGACTACCACAACGCTATAGCAACTCAGGAAAGGACTCAAGACCTGGCTGTTTGAATGAAGAAGATCACCACGAAGCAGCAAGCATCCCCACCACCTGGAGACCTTCATGGGTGATTTGCCGCAAATCCTGATTGACTGATTGCTTAATTGATTGATTGATTGATTTGGTGCCTGCAGCCTGTTTCTGGGTCACATGACTGGGTGTGGGGGACAGTTGAGCTTTGTGTATTCCTCCTAGACAGCCACACACAATGGGAGCTTAGGTGTGACTGGATGGGCCATCTCTTGCAGGGTCGGAGGATGGAGCTGGGCACAGCCTCACTAGCACTTGAATAGTCTGTGCCATGCCTACATAGAAAGGGCTGCATATCCCCTCTACCTAGTCTGGAGCCACGACAGGGAAGGCAGGGTATCTGTGCACTTCAAAGGCATACATCTAGAAGCTTCTACCCACTTCAAAGGCACAACTGTGTATAAAAGAAGGATCTCAGACATCAACTCTTCAGTACACTTTTGGACCTGTGGATACTCTGCCAGGAAGAAGGACTGCTGTGCTGCTGAAGGACTGTCTCGGCTGGACTGCACTCTACTGCACTCTACTGGACTCCTGCTTTGCTGTGCTAACCTGCTGCTTGCTGCCATCTTGCCTGGGTGAGAAAGACTGAACCTGCATCTCTAGAACCCAGAGTGACTCCAAGGACTAGTTGGCTGGCTTCTTGATCTGAAGCCTCAGGGATATCAACAACTTTCAACAACCTTACATCTGCACCAGGACTCTGCCATCTATGAGTCTACCCTACCAAGTGGTGACACCCCAGTCCTGGAGCCTTGGAAGTGGGCTTAAGGTGCTTTACCAGCCTCTATGGATCCAGCAGAACTGACACATCTCTCTGCTGTGTGGTGCAACCTCAAGCAGAACTGATGCATCTCTGCTGCTGCGTGGATTGGACGTGTTGCAAAGACCCAAATTGCTGCCGCCACACCTTCGGAACTGCTACTGCCCGACGCATCCTCAGTGCAGGTCCTTGCATCTCTTGTCAACACCAGCCTCGACGACGACATCGGACTCGGCATCACAGCCTTGCAGCTTTTCAGAACCGACGCATCACCCCAACTGCACGCCGCATCCACGACGCCGGACTTCGCATCGCAAGCCCCGTCGATGGGATCCTCCATGATGATGCAGTCCCTTGCACCACAGCCTAACCGCATCTCGGAACCAATGCATTGCTTCGGTTGCACGTCGCATTTTCGACGCAGATCCACGCAATGCTCCGCAACCCAGGATTTAAGGTACTTCTGTTCATCGGGCCTTATTGTGTCCCTGTAGCCAGTCTGAGCTCCATTGTGGTGGCCTGAACTTGAGACTTTGTCCCAGTCCGGTGCAACCACATATCCACCATTGGAGCTTTACGCCTTTTGGTGCTATTTTCTCCCAAAACTTTAAAATTCAATATCTCCAGTTCTACTTATTGAAATGTTGTCAGTTTGGTCTTGTTTTATTTATTAAATTAAGCTCTATTTTCCTAACCTGGTGTGGGATCCTTTTTGTGTGGTGTTTCACTTGTTTACTGTTTGAAGTGTTGCACAAATACTTCACACATTACCTGTAAGTTAAGCCTGAGTGCTGTGTGCCAATCTACCACGAGGTTGAGCACAGGTTAATTTGGGGTTTGCTTGTGCCTTACCCTGACAAGGATTGTGGTAGCTGCTTGACTAGGGCTTATAGCCCACTCAACCAGCTGCACAATATCTTACACCTGTCTTTAAGTGCATTCTATACACATGCACTTTTTTAACAGCACGAGAAGACCATCAATGACAACCACAACTAATGAATTAACACAAAAGAAATTAAATCGCCATTCCTGAGTAATGGTAGTTGCACACCTCTCTCTCTCTTAACTATCATAAAGCAATTCTGCAGAACTGTTACCTGGCCTGCTCTTTGCTGTGCCACCACTAACGATCTACAACCCAAAAATATGTCTTGTGTTTTATAATCAGATGCCAAGCATATTGTATGTTATATAGGCACTGTGTTATCATATACAAAAATTTTTATATCTGCTTTTTCATATTTCAAATCCAAACATAATGCTGCTACATATACTGTATGTATTTCAGTGCAAAAGCATTAACTCAAATCTGCACTATCGATGTGTAAAGTCTGCCATATATAGTATCATCAGATATGCCTTGAGAAATAAAGACACCTTTATTTCGTTTGTTATTTAGACTTTGAGAAAGATTAGATAAAGGGCATGCTCTTCTGCTAACAAGCAGAGAGAGGCATCTCCTTGGAGGCCGCAGAGCCTTGCAGGACCTCTTACCCATTGGCCGCATGCAGCCCTATAGCACTCATGGCCGCTCCCTACATGAATGTGTGCAGGCTAAGCACAGGTGGTATCAAGCTTATCGTAATGACTCACCTCCAGATAATCCCTGTAGGACAAATATTGGCAAATATAATGCTAGGTACATTTATTCTGCATTTGTTTTATATGTTTGCTATTGCCAATGTCATCTTGATATTACTAGAGTTTTTCTGTTTTGTGCTAGTTTAGTGGTAATAAAGATTTGTAGAAACATTCTTTAGGTGTGTGTGCTGAGTCGGTGGGCAGGCCCAGGCAGTCCCACCTACAAATAACTGCTAGTGCCTGGCAGGGGTGATTCCTAGTCCCTACACAAGGTTACCCTTCTGTATATTCAATGAAAGGGCTGTGGGTCACATGTGCAATAGCTCAGCTCCACGCGGATCCATGTGATATAAAAGTGGGCCTTGCAGGGCAAGAGGGATCCACCTGATGTGACCAAAATCTTACTACAGTTCAGAACAGCCTCCCAAGGTCATTCTGGTTGTATCTTGTGTGCAATATTTTGCCACGAATAGCACATGCACCGTCATGTCAAATGTAAAAAGACTAGTCACCCTGTATAAATACATTACAGGAGCCAAGCACTGTGAATTATTATCAGATTATGAGATCAACACTGCACAAGTAGCTGCAGCATCAGCATATATAGGGATGCCACAAGCAGCCCAGGTAGAATGCGGCTGTCACCCAGGTTCAAATCTTATGCCTCACCTGCGACTGTGAATATCACTGTTCCCGGTCTAGCACAGAGTATAAAGACTTTAGTGCCCTTTGCTGAACAGACCAGCGATGAATTAACACATCTTTCTGCATTTATTGTCCTGTTTATCATGGATGTTCCAATATCACAGTTCCTCTTTAGCCACTGCATGGCTCAGTACACTGGGAACATGAGTTGTGGAGAGATGGCTATTAGGTGCTCAGCATCTGTTAACACGGGAGCCCGTGGAACAGAGAATCTGGTGCACGGTAGGTGTCTTTCACAACTCATCTTTAACAAGACATTTGTCTTTACTCACTTTTCTATTTCCTATAATGAGGGTTGCAAGAGTTTAATAAGAAGGGTTGTAGTCATATACACTGAATTGACAGTAAATTGGCAGAGGCCAGTCCTTAAGTGTTTAATGCAGGTTGCCAAGTGGCAATTAGGCCAGTAGGGTTAAAGGCCACTAGACTGTGGCACTCATCAGTGAAATTAAGAAATGTGAAGTTTTTATCCAATAATTGCATAAACCGTTATGTGGTGATCCTAACAAGGCTCATGAGGGCTACGCCCCACTTATCTAGTTACATGATGGGTAATTGCTGAGCCACGGTATTGCCTGCACACAGGAAAGGTGAGCAAACCCCTAGTATAGAGTTTGGAGAGTAGAGATAAGCTAGTCTTAAATAAGATGAAGTCATCTAGAATTTTAGTGTCGAGAGACAAAGAGTAACCGATAAGAAGATTGAATGGCTGGGGTAAGAATGTTTGATCTTCAATATGAGTATTGCGTGTTGTGGTAATCTAGCAATCCAAATGGGTGTGGTCATTCAACTTGATACCCTCACCATTACAGAACTGAAACCACGCACAGAAGACTTGCAATGCAAGCATGGAAGACAGACTCCATGATGCGGAGGACCGCGCCAGCCACAATAATGTTCGCATCATTGGAGTGCCTAAAGGACTCGAAGGTAATGATGAATGAGATGCCAGGCCAGAGGTGTCAGGAGTCAGACATCAGAAATTAGAAATCAAATGTCAATCATTTGTTAGAGTATAGCTACCACATGCTGGGAGACTGGCATCAGATTGCAGGAGTCAGACGTTTCATGTCAGATATTAGGAACCAGTCATCTGAATCTGGTTGCTGTTGCGGAAGATTATGTACCTTTGCGAAGAAGCTCTTGTTTTTATAAAGGTAGGGCGAGCATCATGTATCATAACTCCATCACAAGAGCTTTGAAATCACTAACAAGGCATCAGGGTGAATGTGCTGGAAGCCGGACATTCAATAGCTACCAGGCATCCTTTGTTGTAAGCCACACATATGGCATCAGAAGTAATGCATGAGGATTTGAGGAAGTTCAATGCGGAAAATGTGACGTCGGTAATTGGCACCCACTGCCTGCTTCAGAAATGTGTTAAACAAAAACTGTTCTAACTCCTGATAGCTGACTCAAGTTGCCTATTGACTGTACTTGTGATATTTGTTGCTAATTTCTTTAACAAAGCATAGCCAATTAAGTGCCAGAGTGAGGATGCCTGCAGGACCTGTCTCAGACCCAAGAGAATCTGGACTAATAATAGCCATAGGTCCGACGATGAGCAACTCTGCAACTGAAGATGCCCCCTTCATCTTTCTCCTTTTCTTGTAAAAAATCCCTGAATGTAACCTTTGGGTGTTGGTGAGAGTTAGATAGTGGAGAGTACAAATCCATATTGCTTTTGCAATCAGAAGAGGATAGAGGGTGATGGTCAGACATAAGTGTATGTCAGTGTGGCACATGGCAGTGCTGTTGGTTTAGCAGGGTTTCACCAGCTCCATGGCTTTTGTCTCATGTTGTGCACACAAGGGCAGAAGTGTTATTTCTAGCATTGCCATTTGAAGGGGTCTCTCGAATGATGGTGTGTCACAGTACTGTTCATTGGATAGTGCTGTTGAGAATCCAATAAGCCTGATGAAGGTTTATCACACATACGTTAGGTCTGTATGGTAAACATTGTTTGTATAGTATTGAGTCTGAGAATGTGTTTCTTGCTCTACAATAGTGTTCCTTTCTACAACTACCTATTTTGTGAACCAGAGCTTGTGAATATGTAGGTGTGATATAGGAAGGACATCCAGAAGGGAAAGAGTCCACTCTGTAGGAAAGAGAAAAGTATGCAAAACGAATGCAAGATAACAGTTTTAAAATCATCATAACCTGCCTTAAGGAGACATGGACAATGCCAAAGACAGAGCATAATTTAACATTAACATTGCTAAGTTCACAGGACATGTATTTAATATGGTTCACTGACCTCCTGGGCATTGTATTCCCATAGACGTTTCTCCCTCATTCCCCTATTTTTGCTGAATTTGTATTTGTTGGCTTTGAGCACTTCCCTGATGCTAACCAGTGGCATGGTGCTTGTGGTCTCTCCCTTAAATATAGTAAAATTAACATACACCCATTTGGCACATTTAATTTACTTGTATGACCCAATCATACGGTACTGGATGTACACAGGGCCTATACATTAAATGCTGCTATTGGGCCACAGACCTCCATGTGCCACCCACTAAATCAGCTTGTAAAACATGCCTCAGGCCTGCAACTGCAGCCTGTACAGCAGTTTGAAACGCCATTTCTGACAAAATAAACCTTTTGACAGGCCTAACTCTTCCTTTTTAAAACCTATAAGCCACCCCTCGGATAGGAATTAACGGCTCATAGGACAGGGTGCATGGTATTTTTACATGTGCTGACAGTGAAAAACTCCTAAAGTTTATTTTTCATGTAGAAAGGCTATCTATTCCATAGACTAACAACTGAGTTGCCTTATTAAGAGGTAACTTCAGTTTGGGAACACATAGAGAAATACTTCTTCCCCTCACTTGAATTGTAATTTAAAGCCTCTTTAATGGTAAGGTTGGATGTTAACTGATTATTCTGATAATGCCACTTTTAGGAAGTTGGTATTTTCCTGCCTAAACCAAATGTGCCTTTCTGCTGGTGTCTACGGTTGCATGACTGTGAATGGCTCTCCTCTAGTCTGTTGTGTATTCCTTCTAGACATGGGGACAAAAGGATCCTGGGTGTAGAGGGAGTGGGTCTTCCTCGCAGGATGGCTGGGGAGGAGTTGAGCCCTGACCTGGATACGCTTCAAAGGACCCTGCCTGCAACACACACAAAGGAACCTGACTCCAGGCTTGCCCTTGCCTTTGTTACCATAGACAATTTGGAGCCAATCCCAGGGAAGGGGAAGAACTGACCAAAACCAGTTTGGGAGTAGGTCAGGGATTGCCCCCCCCCCCACATAAAGGTTGACACTAGGTATGAATGTTGCACCTTAAGAGCCTCTCGTCAGAACTCTCCAGGACCTGTGGAACATTCAGAAGAAACACTGCACTGCTGTCTGAAGAAGGAAGGCTGGAGCTGCTTGTCTTGAATCTAGGATCCCCGGTAGTGACTCGTACAGCCAGTCCGCGACCTCCTATTTAAACTGCAGGGACACAACAAGCTTCCAGAGACCTCCCTACAACTGCCTGGCTGGCCTGCCTAAGCCCTGCTGCTGTCCTCTGCTGGAGTTGGATCCTGATCCCCAGTAAGTGCCCCCAGGCCCAGGACCTGCGGCCTATTTACTGTGCTTGTGATATCTGATACTAATTTCTTCAACAAAGCAGAGCCAATTAAGAGCCAGCATATGGAGGACTGCAGAGAAGAAGATACTCAATGATGTTATGGAGAAAAAAAGACTATTACAGAAATATTTTAATGAGCAGAAAAACCTCTAGCCCTGTGAACCTCTGTGAGTGGCATTAACTTGGAGTGGAGAAGATGACCTTACCAATAGAATGAGATGTTCTTATAGCACAAAGAAAAAATGGAAGAATATTCATAAGAAATAAACAGCTAGTTCCAGTACATTCAATAAAAGTATGGCAAAAGTATGTTGTCGTGTTGGAAATCAATTAATGTTATAGCAGAGAGGAATGGAGCCAGTTATGCAGGTTTTTCATAAGAATTCTCTGTGATTGCTTTCAAGTTATACTCTTTACTGTTGCTAGGATACATTTTCTAGTTGGAATGTAATGTTTCGCTTGGGCCAAATCAAATCTTATTATAGAAATTGCTTACTGTGAAGCAGTCTTCTAAGGTCAGTTCTTCAATTAGCTAATAAGAGACAGAAAAATACTGCAAAAATGTAAAACATAAAGGCGCATAAAGGCAAGAAGGTCCATCCGTTCTACTCATGTCTTTTTCTGCTATTGGTGCAGCAACCCAACAAAGTCTTAGACTGTATCCTTGCTTAGCTTACAGAAAGCTCCAAATCCTTTCCTGCATTTCCCACTCCTCTATAGTGTTTTGTAGGTATTGAATTCTTGGAACTTATGAATGATTTGTCTATAAAACAATACATAGCACAAGTATTCTTAGAATATATGTGGAAACTATTTGCTGGGATTTTTTCTTTTCTTTGGATTGATGTTATACTTTGGTTAATGTTATTCTTCTGTAATATTGCATAAAAAACTACAATAAAAAAGTTGATATTTGTGTTGATTGTGCTTTTGCAACAATATTTGTGTATCAGAATACTTTTGATGTGAATGTTGTGGAATACAACTGACCGAAACAGACTAATATCCTTATGTAGTGGTGCGTCCAACATGAAAACAAACTATTTTATTGTACAAGTTTTGTTTCCCACAGATACTTGCCCAGGCTTGAAGTGTGTAAAAAGAGTGTGTTTTTTTCCCCTATCACTTACATAGTTTATTAGCATAAGTATGATATACCTTTTACACAGTGCTTAATTTGTAAAATATTAAGTGCTAGGGCTCTGACTGGGAGGCCACTGCAGCTTGAACCACCCATCGCTCTTGTCATCGCTGCCAAAACAACTACTAATCATCTCTCTCGCATGTAAATGCGACAGTTCAGATTATTCCAGGTCCCCAAAGCTAAAGGAATGGCTGGGGAGGCAGGTATTTGCAATTTTAATGTATATTGTATTCCTAAACAACGGCTGTTCTGCTCATCTCTAAATTAGATGAGCAGTGCCACCATGTGGTAGACTGTTCGATGTATGGTGTTGACAATTAGGTGCCGGTGCCGAGCACCGGAAACCAATTAAGTGACGGTGCTTAGCACCGGAAAGCCCCGGCTCAAATTAAGCACTGCTTTTACATCAACTTACTTGTAAGCTACAGTTAGTATCTCATACGTGTTATTTTCATTGATCGTATATATGAAATTGCAAAAAGGAATTGATATGGACATAGTACATGGCAAATATATCTTATGCATTCTAGATTTTCAGTCACAGGAATTTGGCATTAGTTGCATGGTTGAGTCCAAGTGTGGCATCTGTTGAGTATATCATTGACATCAGTGATCACCTGCTCCAAACACACATATCCACATGATCATTTCTTATGGATCTTCTTGTGTATTTTGTGAAAGTGGATATTGTTCATTTTTACATCCAGACAGTCACAGACTGGTGGTGTGGATATAATTAGAATTTGTTTATGATTGTGAGTGATGGGAACACTTACACAGTAGCCTGCATGTTATTTTGGATTTGCAGATTATTTCAAAGAGTAATGGCATAAAAGCATTAGCATAGCATTCAACACCTGTGTTATTGTCTAAAGAATGGCAGGTTTTTCTTCTGTTTCTAAAGTTCTTTGTGATTGGGGCTCCATCATTTAGTGGACGATTATTTTCCAGCGGTATCTTGGTGGCATTCTTTTCTCTTTTTGGCTGCCTTTTTTGGTATGCCATAAGGATGTAAGTGGAGTGCATAAAGCCTTCTTACTCTGCTAAATTATTGGAGATATGGGTTCTCCGCATTTACTTTTTCTTTAAAATCAATCAGAAATAATCCTCTTAATGGTGTACTTTTGATGAGACTACATAAGTCATTACTTCTTTAAATACTTTGTTGCCAATGGCAATTAATTTTACATCTAAACTAAGTTCTTGAGGTTTATTGATGGCGAAGGTATATGACAAACATAATGGGAACTGTTCATGCCATGCATAACAATAGAAAGCGCATGGAAATGCCTGCTATTTCTTTTGGTTCTAAATTGTTTCTTAAATATGTAGGTAAAATTGAGCAAGTTAGCGTTTGCTTGAAGCTTGAGAAGCTAATGTGTAACTTGGAAAGTTGTCCATTCATGGGTTTTCATCTCTCTCTGGGGTTGAAATTATGCACACTTACTTATTATGCACGCAACTGTTCTGTGTAAATTGCCAAATATAAACTATTTACAAATGAAGGGGCAGATTTACTAAGATTTTACAGCGTGTTTGTGTCACAAAAGTGACGCAAATCGGCGCAGAATCTTTTTGTCCAATTTACGTTTCAGCGCTAATTGTTTTTAGCGGTTGAATAACGTGAAAGTAACACAACCTCGGATTACTTAGCACCAAGGGAGAGTACCATGGGTGGTGCATGATGTTCTGATGCAACTACCAAAGGTTTCTGACGCCAAACCCAATTTACTAAATAAAGTACACAGGGTTTAGCGTCAGAAAATAGCACACCCTTCAAGCAGGTGCTATGAAGGCGAAATGCTATTTTTCTTCTTTATTTTCCGACTTCAAAAGTGTGCTGCACTGTACAGCACACATACAAAGTGAGAAAATATTTAAAAGGAGTCTAAGCATAATATATTGAACTGGAAGGGTATCCTTCCAGTCCAAA
This sequence comes from Calotriton arnoldi, assembly GCA_963921515.1. Taxonomy (NCBI): domain Eukaryota; kingdom Metazoa; phylum Chordata; class Amphibia; order Caudata; family Salamandridae; genus Calotriton; species Calotriton arnoldi. Next base: position 1,467,868 of record CAWUFW010002294.1, read on the forward strand.
ATCTATGCTTGACTCAAGGAGACACCATTGCACTATGGCGCAAAGGTGACTCCGTGGCGCACGGCAGCTGATTTCAGTGCCGGCACTAGGGAAAGGGGAGGAGAGTCCCATATTTCAGTAAATTTGGCGCTCTCATGCCCTCTTCTTCTCACACAGCACAGTATTTGCGGCTGCTGCACTGCACGAGAAATTAGTAAATCTTGCCCGAAGCTTGGATTCTTCTATGTAGTAGTAGTAGGTGTATGTCTTTTACCTCCCTGCACCTACGCAAATGAGAGTATAAGCAAATGCCTAAAAGAGCGCCCAGAATGTTATTGTTAGTAACATTCCATTCGTATTTTATGCCTATACACATTAAAAACATGTGTAGATGTATTAATCCACCTACGCTATGTATGTATCTGGACGGAAGGAATTAGATAACAGGTTATACCTGGCTACAATTACTCAGGCCAGATGCCAATCATATTTAGAAGCACTTTATTTGCACATCCAGGGATCTGCACATACATACCTCTGCCTTCTTCCCCTTATACTGTGTTATTTGGAGACAGAGTCATACCAGATCCAACAAGCTGCTGACCATGCCATTCAAAGGGAATCAATCAATTAATCAAGGGACTTGTAAAGCGCAACTACTTACCCATAAGGGTCTGAAGGCGCTGGGATGGGGGGGACTGCTGATCTGTCGAATGCACTGTGGTTCAGTCAGAGAATTGAGGCAGTGATGGTGATTGCCTGAGGTGGAGAGGCAGGGTGTTCCAGACGGTGTTGAAGGCTGACGAGAGGTCAAGGAGGATGAGGGCTGAAGTTTCGCCTCAGTCGAGGAGGGTGCGGACGTCATATGTGGTGGCGAGGAGGGCGTTCTCGGTGCTGTGGTTGAGGGAAGAAGAACTTCACTGAGGAGGAGACAGGCACTGTGGTGTACCTTGTAGTAAGCAAAACCAAAGGGGATGATGGACGGAGTGTTGAACATTGCAAGCACTCACCCCCAGTCAACTAATCTGGGTTTAATCCATCATCATTCTTTAGCTCACTCCGCCACCCCAGTTCAGACATGGCCATATGCAAATCAGTCTGACCCTGTGCCTCATGGGAACAGTCCAGCCCGAACTGCCAAGCCATGTCTTCCCTGGACCGGAAACAAGCATCCTGGGACCGGTTTCGGGTTCATAACCCTCATCAGCCAGGCTATCTTGAATCCAGTGGCAAAGTGAGCAAGGGACCCACGTCTGGGCATACCCTGCCAACTTAGGGCGAACTTAGCAAAACCAAAGGGGATGATGGACGGAGTGTTGAACCGGTCCTAGGATGCTTGTTTCCAGTCCAGGGAGGACCTGGCCTGGCAGTTCGGGCTGGACTGTTCCCATTGGGCACAGGGTCAAGACTGATTTGCATATGGCTGGGTCCAAACTGGAATGGCATGGTGAGCAAAAAAACGATGGATTTAGGCCCAGATCTCTGTACTGGGGTGAATGTATGACATTGTTCTGCATTCTGTCCATCAATTGTTTTTGCATTTGTCACCCCGAGTGGGACGGGTATGCCCAGACGTGGGTCCCGTGCTCTCCATGCCACTGGAGTCAAGCTATCCTGGCTGATGAGGGCTGAAAGCCCGAAACCGGTCCTAGGATGCTTGTTTCCAGTCCAGGGAGGACCTGGCCTGGCAGTTCGGGCTGGACTGTTCCCATTGGGCACAGGGTCAAGACTGATTTGCATATGGCTGGGTCCAAACTGGAATGGCATGGTGAGCAAAAAATCGATGGATTTAGGCCCAGATCTCTGTACTGGGGTGAATGTACGACATTGTTCTGCATTCTGTCCATCAATTGTTGTTTTTACCTTGTAGTAAACCAAACTGTTTAACTTGATTGTCTGCTTCATGACACTCTCAATGGACTGGAGATGGCAGATGTGTGGTGGATGTCACCAAGTGTTACATCTGTGCCAGGACTTTTCCAGAGGTGTGCAGTTATGAGAAAGTGCACTCCTCTTTTCTGCATTGTCATATGGTGAGGCAGAGCATCTTTGGTGTCCGTGCTAAGAGGCATCTCTTCAGTCGCGGCTCAACCCAGTCTGCATTTCTGCTGCCACGGTTGTCCGGAGGTGTGCTCCATGGCTGGGATGGCACGCCAATTTTGAAGGGCAGTGTTCGTGGTATGAAATATCCTAGGAGAAATAGTTTTTTCGACGTGATGAAGATGAGATGAAGAACATGAGGCTCTTCATCTCATACCTTAAAGATGCCATATCTCTGATAATGTAGGCTTTGCAAGGCTTATATATAACCCCTTCCATGATAATGGCTTTTCCAGTGATTGTTGCCAATTCCCAATTCCCAATTGAAGTTCCCAATCCAAAGTGGAGCTAATCTATTTCTTTTGGTGGCATTTCCTTTTTAGATTACATATGAGGAGAAATGTATAAGAGATGAGTGTGAGGCAACACATTGTGTGTTTATCTTACGTGGCATTCATCGAACATTTTCCACCATTTTTGCACTTGTTTTTTGCTCTACTTTGTAGCTGCATTCTTGTCTGGATTTCAATTTCAAGAATTTGAAATTTCAATTTCAGGAGGACCTATGCTGGGTTTTTTCTCAGCCCTGGTTAAGGGTAGATTTGATGACCTACTTTTCAATTCCTGAATTAATTCACACTTGTCTTCATTGGTTGGTCAGCTATACATTACTTAGATGGAGTAAAGTGTTCTATATCTGTACATCATTGTTCAGGTAGGTAATTACGATGTGATATTGTGCACTTAAGGGTTGGTGTGTTGATTTTGAATTTATCAGAAGGATACCACACTGTCACTATCTGCAGGCAATGCCCTCATTGTAAGATCAGAACCAAATCCTCAGAAGCTGAAGCTGTCCACAAGGATCCTAAGAACCACAAAAGACCCCCAGGGTTGCATACATGAGCCAGGTGTGCACAAAACACCTTGCACATGGAGGATGGATATTTGTCCTGAGGGGCGGCTTTCAACCCTCTGTTATCCCTTGCTAACACTATAAAAGGAACATCAGTATATTGCACAAAGAAACACTTACAAGACCTCCTTAGATGGGTCTCACAAGAGTTTCCAATCCTCACAGGACTCGTTCGGCAGTTCAGGCTCGCTGCAACTTCAAGAAGGATGTAGACCTCTGGCGAGATGTGAGAAACATTTTGAACTGGTGTGAGATCAGCAGCCATGTTGGCGGCAGTTCTATAAAGGTTGTCCCCTGCCCTTTGCTTGGCTTTCTACACTATTGTCGTAGGTCTCCTCTGCAGTTTTGTTTGCATCGAGCCCTGCTATTTCTGGAGGGTCCGCACCCGTATTAGTTCACACACCATCGTTTAAAAATTCTGAGTCAATGTGTGCACTCAGTGGTGGCTCTTCCATAGGGGCGTGGGGGCGTCGCCCCACTGCTTTCTCGCAGTGCGAGAAGCTGAAACATAAAATGGTAAAACTACCATTTTATGTTTCTGCTTCTCACACTGCAAGAAAGAAGAAGTGCCTGGTTGTGGGTGGGCGGTCCCGCTCGAGGACAGGGGGGGAGTGGCTTGCCCACTGTTGTGGGCCCTGACTGCTTTGGTCAGCCTGGGGCCGACCAAAGCAGTCATGTGCACTCTCCCTTTTCTCTATGTAGGCTGCATGCAGCCTACATAGAGAAAAGGGCCTCCGATTAGGCTCCCGGCTGGGGCACTGTGCGCCTGCACCGCACCAATCACAACGCTGCCATTGCAGAGTTGTGATTGGCGGAGGGGAGGGAGGCTGCCTATGGGTGGCTTTCTTGAGGAGAGCTGCAGGAAAACGGCAACGCGGGCCGGCCAGGATCTGAGGCGGCGCGGGACGGTGAGTTTTATTTTAATTATTAAAAACCCCTCCCGCCTCCCCCCTCCCATCCCCCCCGAGACAACCCCACCCCCACCCGCGACTCTGTGTCCTATGCACTGCTGCAGTGACTGACACCGTGTAACCTCTGGCCCGATCCGCTGTCAGTCATGGAGCTTACTGTAGAATGAAAACTCACAACTGACTGCATCCATCATAGTCTGGGGTGCAACCAATAACACAGCATCAAACACTGTACCACGGTAGGTACTTTCCTCAATGTTCACCACTCTGCATCCATTCCCGGGAGACACTGCGGTTTAACCCAATGCCAGCAATATAGCTCAGTGAGCTGAACGGTTGACGCTGTGACAATGCGATTTACCTCCGGTCATAAGTACGAACCCCGGTGATGCAGAATTAGCCTTTCATATTTCTGTAGATCTTTCCATGGAGTCGCATAAATGAGGAATCGATAACACCTGCGGTTTACAGTGCCTAGAATGGGAAGAGATTTGGTATTCAGCACTGCTTTAAAAAGAATGTGTTATTAAAATGCTTTATTGCGCATGTTTTCCAGTGCTCCTGTTACCATCCTGCATTTTTGTCCTTGGTGTGCCATTGTTGGCAACATGTTTCGCCCAGTGGTCTTTGAACCAGAAAGCACCCTGGTGCCATGCCAGATCCTCGGCTGTACAGCACAGAGTTTGCGATGGCCACCAACTTGAATTAGTAAGTTGCTACAGTTTAAGACGTTGCGTCCCTGTGAGCAGACCCTTGGCGTTAATAACACCTGACTGCAGCTGGGATGAAAAGTGGACACACACACATACATACTATTGGCATTCGCTCGAGAGAGCAGCGCGAAGATTAAAACTTACAATGACCAGAGATGACAAAGCAATGACCAGTTTATGGGTGTCTGTTAATAAATAGCAATTTGGTTTGCCTGGTATTTAATGTGTGGCTATCCCACAAAGAGGCCTGCGCATAATTATTCTACAAAGTGCTATGTCCTCGTAGCCTTCTCGGCCCAGTGGCACCATTTGCTTCTTTTCTTGTTTGTTTAATGTACTCAAGGCTTCACCTTGATGTTTGCAAGGTAAACACAGGTGAAGTGAATGCTGCAGCGCCGGAGCGTCAATAAAGGCAGCACAGCCCATTCTCACAGAAGGAATCAACAGCAAATCACAGGCAGCAAGTCCAGCGCCATGAATCCGAGGCGCTGTGCGCTGAGATCCTGCACTGCATCCGACTGATGTCTAGGCCCATAGCGGAAAAGATCACGGCTATAAATGGGAATATGCATGTGATACTTATAGCCACTTATGAACATTTAATAACACCCAGCTAATTATAGAGGCAAGTGTGCAGCTGAAGTTACTCTCGTGAATGCCAGATTCCTTTTAATGACTCCAGCTCTCATAAAAGATCTGGCCACCTTTGTAATTCAATACCGAGGTGGAACCTATAACTTGTTATTTTCAAATAAGTTTGTTCTCTGTATGGATTTGGAATAAAAAACACTCAAACATAGTGTATTGATGCGCATTTAGAAACGTCATTTTTACATAATATTTGGGTCTACATCCAACAGAGATATTGCTTGTTGTTGGCAGTCACCCCTCAAAGAGTGACTGAATGAGTAACAAGTGTGACTGATAAACTGTTACTCCTTAGGCGGGAGACTGACTACTTGAGTTATGAGTGAGTGAATAAGAGAGTGAACGTGCAAATTAGTCTTCAATCGAGTGAATGAGTCAGTGAATGGGTCAGTATGGTAGTAGGTGAGTGAGTTATCAGTCAGTGGCTAGGTAGATGAGTGACTGGAATCAATGAGTGATTGCGTGAGCAGGCAGAAGGATGGATGGGTGCCTGAGAGAGCAAGTGGCTGGGAACCTTTTATGAAAGAGAGAGAGATAGAGAGAGAGAGAAAGAGAGAGAGAGAGAGTGTGTGGGTTATTAGCATAAATCCCTCTTTGGAGATATACAAACAGCCGTAGGCAATCAGTGCTGATTGCGGAAGTATTGTACTGTACTGTAACATTTATATAGGCCTTACTACCCCTGTGTGGGGCACTGATACCACCTAAGCTGCACTTTAGGGAGGTGGAGATTGGTGGTCATTAGCTAAGCGGAGCCTTCAGCACTTCATATAAGCAGCAGCTGAGCAGCTCCTGCCAATCTTTTTTCATTTTTTTCTTGGGAGAAGGACCCAATCTAGATCCTGCGTTTGTCCATTAAGCTTGCTCACTTCATTCGCTACATAAAAGTCATGCCCAACTTTTACACCTCACCACTTTCAAATGTCACCAGCCGCCACTGTGTGCACTGTAACAAATATTTTAGTCCACTAAATTGCTAAGGAATGCCCCGGCAGAGCATAAATATTTGCTCATAACAGCATGACAAGTCTGAGCAGCATTCTAAGGCCCAAAATAGAACAAAGCAGCGTACAAATATGAGACTAACATAACTAAACAGAATTAGTTAGTGCACCATACAAATCTGCAGATGGAGAGACTAGCAGTGCAACAGACTGCTCAGCAACTCCAAAACAAAGTGTAAGATTAAATAGAAAACAAGCTGGACTTAAGTTCTTCAAAGACTCTCTCTTCCTAAAGCGCTGTGCTGCGGTGACGTAACTGGTTCTGTACACACCCACCAACCCGCTCCCACCAGTTAATAAATGGCCCTTGTAAAATAAAAGGAAATAGAGAAGGAAGGCGATTACATATCTACAATATATACACACACGCTCATATTTTTATCTCTGTTGTCTTTTCTGTAAGAGTGTAATGCTTATTATATACCAAAGCCCAGAACAGACAATTATGCGTATTCTGTGAAACACTTGCTTAAACTCGCACAGCGCATGCTGTTTCACAGTTTACGTAAGGCATTTTCTTCCTCAGCCAGCATCCTTTTGATAAAAATCACATGAAGGTGTGTTTGAGAAAAGAAAAATTAGGTGAAATATGCAAAACGAAAAATTCAGGATTTACACAAAATTACGCTTGTATAATAAACATTTCACCCTGTACTTTCTCAGACCCAAGAGTCTGGAGTACCAATTGCCATTGGACACATGGGGGCGTATTTACAAGCCCCTTGCGGAATCAGTGCGAAACGTTTTATGAGGCTCCAGCAGCACAGAGTGCAGACCCATATCTACGAGGCCAAGCAAAGCCACTTTGTGTGTCTTTTCATGGCCTCGTAGATATGGTGTAAAGCAACGCAGCACAAGTCACTGTATTGTCTTACACTGTGTCAGGGAGCCATTTCATGGGCGTTTCAGTGGGTGTTCCCACGCAACACCCATGGGCTTTGGTGAATTTCCAGATTTACAAGGATCTGTAAACCTGGGAATGTGTCAAAACTGTACACCTCCCCAGGGCAAGCGTAACAAGGAGTAATATGTTTACTTCTCCTCGATTTTATCTCTTTCTATGAATACGCCTCCATGGATTGTTTTTGTGCAGGAAGATGTCCCTTTCTGCACATAAACAACCCTGCCAACAACGCAGACACCCTTGCACCATGGTGCAAGGGTGCCTGCCTTGGTGCTAGGTGGCATATTGTGCTCCAGCACTGGCTGAAAGAACAGGAATACACCGTATCTCGTAAATACGGTGCATTCCTTCCCTTTCAATTTGGCATAGGGCAGCACAGCAAACACACATGCAGCGCTGCCCTATGCCAGATCATTGTAAATGAGGCCCATGATGTGAAGATGCCCCCTTCCTCTTTTTCCTTTTCTTGTCAGCAATCCTTGTGTATAACTCGTGGGTGTGGGTTAGTACGAATCCCTATTGCTTCTGTGTTCAGAAGAAGAGGTTAGAGGGTAATGGTCTGACATAAAGTGTATTTTAGTGTGGCGCATGGCAGTGCTATTGGTTTGGCAGGGTTATACCACCTCTAAGGTTTTGGTACCATGTACTCACCAGGGTGTAAGTATTATTTCTAGCATGACCATTTGAAGGAGTGTGTGACAGTACTGTTGATTGCATAATGCAGTTGAGAATGCAATAAGCCTGATAAAGGTTTATAGGACATATGTTAGGTTTGTGTGGCAAATGAACATGAGTAGTGCTTCTTGGTGTATGGGAATGTTCCTTTCTACAACTAGCTATTTTGTAAACCAGAGCTTCTGTAAGTGTGATGTAAGGAAGGGCTTTCAGAAGGGAAAGAGTCCACCCTGTAGGAAACAGAATAACCTGCAAAACTGAATGCAACATAAAACCCTAACATGCCTGAAGAAGGCAAGGAGAATGCCATAGATGGAGCAAAATGTAACATTAACCTTGCAAAGTTCACAGGACATGTATTTAATAAGGTTCAATACAGACCGTACGTGAGAGAAACTTTAAAAGGCATGTCCCATGCAAGATTTTGGGTCTGAGGTTATCAACCTGCAATCCTTGGCGTGATATTCCTCCAGGCTTTTTGCCTTTACTCCCCTATTTTTGCTGAATTCATTTTTGTTGGCTTTAGTACTATGTGCACTTTATCCCCAATTGGCACATTTAATTTACTTGTAAGTCCCTACTATGTGGCACTGCATGTACCCAGGGCCTGTAAATTAAATGCTGAAAGTCTGCTTTAACACTCACTGTGCCACCCACTAAAAAAGGTTGTAATACATGTCTTGGGCATGCCACTGCAGTCTGTACAGCAGTATAAAACTGCCATTTCGACCTGGTAAAATAAACCCTTTTCCAGGCTTAAACCTTTCTTTTTAATACTTATAAGTCACCCCTAAGTTAGGCCCCGACGTCTCATAGAGCAGAGTGCATGCTATTTGAAAAGTAGGACATGTGTCCTTAGGTGTAATATGTCCTGACAGTGAAAAACCCCTAAAATCGATTTTCACTGTAGTAAGGCTACCTCTCGCATAGACCTACACTGAGTAACCTTATTACACTTATTAAGTGATAACTTTAGTTTGAGATGAGATAGAGAAATATTTGTTCCACACATTTGAATTGCAATGTAAAATCCTCTTTAATGGTAAGGTTGGATTTTAAGTTACTAACTGAATTGCACCTTTTAGAATGTTGGCATTTTCCTGCCTCAACAAAATGTGCCTTTCTGCTGGTGTCCAGGGTCACATGACTGTGAATGGCTCGCCTATTGTGTGTTGTGTATTCCTTCCAGACATAGGAACAAAAGGGGCCTGGGTGTAGACGGAGTGGATCTTCTTGACAAGATGGATTGTGTACAGTTGTGCCCTGCTCTGATTACACTTCCAGGGACCCTGCCTGCAGCACACACCAAGGAATCAGACACCAGGCCTGCCTTTGCCTTCATCACCCTAGATGGTTTGTAGTCAAACCCAGGAGAAGGGGAAGAACTGACCAGACCAGTTTGGAAGTAGGATGGGGATCAGCCCCCACACAAAGGTGGGTTATAGGCAGCGGCGGTTTCCTGTAAAGGGCGGGCGGAGCCCTTCCTATTCTGACGTCTGCGCCGGCCGGCATCCGCACTGCACACATTGGATTTAAAATGATAAGTAACAGCAATGTTACTTACTATTTTAAATCCAAAGTGGAACCGAGCACTGACTGCAGTGCCGAGTCCTGCTGCCTGCCTGCCTGCGACGCTCAGAGTCAGGCTCCAGCGTCATTGCGTCAGGCAGGCCAGGCACTGATGCAGGCAGTTTGGGGGCAGGTTTGTGACACTTGGGCTTTGCGCATGTGTCACAAAATAAAACAATAGCCCGGTACTTACTGTTTAAGCCCTTTTGGGGGCCCGCCCACTAATGACGCCAGGCAGCGTCATAATTCCAGAGCAGCCTCAGGCGGGTACTGTATAAGCCCGAGGCTGCATTAGGCTCAGCAAAATTGTCGACCACTGCCCTCACTCCTCCCTTTCACCAGTCGTCACTGGATGAGGTGGGGTCAAGCATAACTGACCCCACCCATCTCTATGACGAGTTGGGAAAGGTAGGGTTTTTTTTCTCGTTATTACAATAATGATTGGCAGCATTATTGTAGTAACTTTACTGACTTTGTTTAAAAAAAAAAACACACACACATCTCCTTATGTCACAGAGTCATGAGACTTAACTCATGACACTGTGAGGTGGAGTCACATGCTGCATGCTGCACAGAGTAGAGCTTTCACTTTCAGCTCCTCTGAACCAGTAGCAGCTCTGAATTGAAGCTGGCAGGACACGTCAGGAGAGGCACACAGCAACCAGCATCAAGGCCATCAACTGGCTGACTAAGTCAGAAGCAGCTGCCTGATAAGGTAAGTGTGAAATATTAAATTGTACTTTTAATTTTTTTGCAATGTTTGCATTGTTGAAATATGCTGCTTTTTAATTATTTTAGCATATTGCCCAGTTCGTTTAGCAGGTCTAGTATAATGACTCATGAGTGCATTTAAAAACTTGCAAGGGTTAATATGATATTAACCCTTGCAAGTTTTTTAAATGCACTCTAATATGTCTGATGCAAAGCAGATCATGTAATATGCAGATGACAGATTTTTACTTTATGTAGCTAGATAAGTGGGTTACTGCTTTTAACACAGAGATAGTTTTGTTATTGACAGTTCATAAATTGTAATCCTTCTAATATAGCACAGTGAGCTATAAACAACATGCGACTCTTACACCTTGTATCCCTCACTCACTTATGTAACACAACCTGTACATTGATTTACACACTCTTGATTTATTGTCAATATATGTGTGCATGTGATCTAAAGCGCTCTGGCACCCTACATACGGATGAGTAGCACTATAAAAAGAAATACAAACAAAATAGTGGTATTTAAATTGTTATTTGTGTAAATACTTTAACAAACCAGCTTATATGGCATTATTATAGTGCATGCATATCTCTTATATATAGGGACTGAACAAAGTCAAAAGCAAGCCTCTCTTGAAGTGATAAGCTTTGAGCCTTTCTTTCCCCTCCATTGCATTCAATAAATCAGTATTTTTATAAAGCGCGACTCCTCACCCGTAAGGGTTTCAAGGAGTGTGGGGGTGAGGGGAGCGGGTGAGGGGATCTGCGGTTCAGTCGAAGAGCCAGGTCTTGAGGTCCTTCCTGAATTGCGGACGTAATGGTGATTGCCTGAGGTGGAGAGGCAGGGAGTTCCAGGAGTTAGGAGAAGGATCTTTCTCCAGCAGTGGTCTTGTGGATACGTGGGATGGTGGCCTGGGCCAGTTGGGTGGAGCTGAGATGTCTGGTGTGAGTGTAGAAGGAGAAGTGGTGGTTAAGGTATGCAGGTCCGGCGTTGTGGAGGGATTTGTAGGCGTGCGTGAGGAGTTTGAAGGTAATTCCTTTGTTGATAGTGATGCAGCGCGTACAATAAAAACTATTTTCCTCCTAGGTCACTTATCGGTCATCCAGGGGCGACTTATATTTTCTCACATCCACATGACGATGGGGCCCATAACATCGCCTATCACACACACACACGCCTGGATTTCCTCTACACCTTTACGAAATTCTATACTCCTAGGAGAACTAAATGAAAAACATCATTTATGTACCGCTGGAAGGAGCCGGGATACCTTATTACCTTAACCTATCGCTTTCTTAGTTATTTCTTAAGATATTCCTGCTCATTGTTTTGTCGATGGATCATCTAGTAAGAAATCAGTTTATAGTGATTAAGACCAGCTAAATCACAATAACCAATTACCAGTTTCACAATCATTTAATAAAATAACCACTGAGTCGTTTGATTTAAGAATCTTACATTTTATATAATTTTAAAGGCATGAGAAAGAATTTAGACTTTTTATTCAATTATTCATTCATTATTAATTCAAATATTTATTAAGCATAATCAATTTTATTGCAGAAAAGAAATTTTGTCATGAAGCAAAACCTAATTACCTGCCTATCTTCCTAATTTAGCCTAATGATTTCTAACCTAAGTTTAAGAATTAGAAATAACCTGATTCTCATACTCAACTGGAAAAATAAGACAGCAACAGAAACTTCAGCTCGTCAGCATCAGCTACCGCAACCCGTCTCATCTAACAGTCTTTCAGCATCTCCCGCTCAGTAAAATGGATCGATCTGGAACACCAAGCACTGGAAACCACCAACTCCAACACCGACTCTGACTGCGACTACCCCTCCCACTAAGAGTAGGCCTTCTTATACCCTAATTCTAACTTTGCTAACTAAATTGTTGCAACATTAATAACGCGCTTTTCTTTCATTGGTCCATTCATTTCATCTATTCATTTCATCTATTCATTCTTAATCAAGTTCTCCCGGATCCAGCTTGTTCTTTTGGAATGTATATGTTCATTTCCTTTCTCACAGTTCAAGACATGTTTCCATCCGCTTCGATCAGTACATTTGTAACTTCTTTCGATACATTCGAGAACTCTGCAGGCATTGTCCTTTCTCTTAAAACGGTTTCCCACGGTTCTTTGCTGATCACCACGGCACACTATCAGTTCAATTAGGTCACATCAGCCTTGACCATTCTTGCATCTTAGCCTCTCAACACCATCACGTGGTTAGCCTTTCTCCAACTTTTTCTCCCTTGTCACGCGTTTTCCCAGCACATGCGCACTCTAATAACCGGCAGCCATTTTATATCGCCACTCGTTTATACTTAGAAGCACTATTTAGAAATAAACAAAACATAATTAAAATAGAGAAACATAGCCTTTTCGTTTCCCTCCCGTCATCTACGTACCCCAATTAGTTATTACCTAGCAGAAAGCAACATTTAAGATGTTCCTTACTTACCATCACTATTGTTTTTGCAACGACACGTTTATATTCTAAGAAGCACAAATCATGCATTTATTATTTATTTAGTACGCAATTATTTTATGTTATTATTAGACACACAGACATTCGTTAATAGATTATTCAGCATATATACTTGCGTGTTACCCTTCCCTCACATACATTGTTGATTAATACATTTAAACGAACACATTTATTAATTATTTATAAAATTTGTTAGGGGTTAAAAAAATTATTTTCTCTGCTCCATCAACTCCCCCTTTGGTGATTTTTAAATCACCACATAAAACCCAAGTTATACTTCTTTTTCAGGCAGCATATGTCTTTCATCCTTTTGCTTTTTGTTAGTTATACATCTGTTTCCATTTCATCTTGTCTTCTTGTCTCTTTATACATGCTTTCTTTCATTTTCTCTAACTCAATTTCACCCATTTCTCTCTCTCTCTCTTTCATTATTCTGTTATTTCTTTTTATCTTATTTTGTCTTACTTTTCTTTTTATACACGTTATTACAATTTTCAACACCATGGCTAACAATATTGCTACAGTTGCTATTATTATAACTTTCCCTATCATTAGTCTACTCATTCTTGTTAACCAATTTGCTACTGAAGAAAACCCTCTACCAAGTTTTCCCAGGACACTTTCAACCTCCAGTGGAACTAGTTCTTTGTGCAAATTTGTAATATTTGTAATATACTTTTGTATATTTTCACTTTTATCAGGAATGTAAGTGCAACAATGTTGGACTTTCGGCATTCCACAAACTCCACCCTCTTTTGCCAAAAGAATATCAAGGGCAAGCCGATTTTGCATCACCATAGCTCTCATGGCAACCATTTCGGTATTTACCATCAAGAACCCTCCCGCAGTATCTGTAGACAAACGATCTACTACTGTTGATAACTTCCGAATTTTAAATGCATTCAAAGATATTCCCACTGCTGGTATTAATGCTCCAAAAATATCACCTACAATTTCTGAAAAACTTTCCCTCTTTCTACGTGTAAAGCTATTAATCATCTTGTATGTTCCTTTTTCTTCTCTGTCCATATGAAAGATTTTTGGAAAGACCAGGCCTACATAACAAGTTCCATACCAATGGTCCGGTAACCTGTAATAAGCTCTATTCCCACAAATATAATAGATACCTGGAAATATTGGATCTTTTCCACCTTTGAATCCCCAACCTCCAAAAATTTGATAATTGTCATGGCAAATACTGGAACCTACAAAATAATTGTCATAGACTGTCTTATTTCTCCTAATACACAACTTTCCTGTTTGCGGCCAATCTAATGTCATTGCTGCATTTATCTTTTCCCTTCATGATTTTCTTCCTCAAACGTCCATAGATGTGTTCCTTTCTCTTTTATTGCTTCTCTTTGAAATTTCATTCTTCTTTCTTCAACCATTTCTAAAAATACCTTTTCTTCTTTCTTTAACTCACAGGTAAGGTTGTTTTTAGCTATTTCTTCTAATGTTAAAATTTTATGCTCTAAAAAGAATTCTCCTAAAACCTTTGCTTGTTTTACTTTGTTAAGTTCTGGAACTACAGGAACATTTGCAAAAATCTTATCTATATCAGTGTAATAAAACTCTAATCTACCTGTTTTATAAAATAAACTTGCTATGACACTACAGGTTATTCCATAAGTTAGAGGTAGGTGATGATAAGTCACACCTTCTGACACTGATGCAGGCAACTGCATACAAACATAACAATCTCTCACATCCATTGTCTCTACATATTCGTACAACAATTTTGTAAAAACATTTTTAGAAAAGTCTGTTACTGACTTATCCTTATGTAATTCTGCACTACTTCTTAAAATAACTGGTTCTTTAATATTAGTTTCTTTTTCTTGTTTAGTATCATTCTTTGCTTCTATTACAGCTATACTAATAGGAATTGTGATTGCTAAAACTATCCATACTGTCATTAATAATCCTGTACAAAAGCAGCACATTTTACACCATCTTTTTACAAACTCACATTTATCCCTTCTATCTCTAGTATTTTCCATTTTGTTTTTATCTTTTGTTAAATCTCAGAAATTGTGTCACTACACCTCAGAAATGACTTAGATGCCACTCTGCTTTCAAAAGTCTTTGCTTGGTACTTTCTTTTAATTCTTTTCAGAATTCTTTCGTTGTCACATCCGGTGATTTGTCATATTCAGTAAAATTGTCACATCCGGCAGAAGCACTTTAAGTCTTCAATTCAGGTTTGTTGCATCTCACCTTTACCCATTCGGTTTCTTAGTCTCGGGTTCTCGTGAGTGTTTTCTTCTTCTTTGTAATCCGTTAGAGCGATGTACAACCACTCAGGTGACTTGTATTTCGAATTCACTTTCTTTGTTCTTTTAGACTTTTGCAGTCGTTTTCCACTTGGCTTTTCTTGTTCCTTTTGACTTGTTATTTCATTCACCTGTTCAGCACTTTTTTCTCCTGTTCTGATTATTCTGTATCTCAATTTTCTTATATAGTTGCTGGGCCAATTGTCTCCTTTTCTTGGCCTTTTGGCTTCACCTTCTTTTTCTCTTTCTGATTTCCAGTTTCTTTTCTTGATTCAGTTCTTGTTTTCTCTTCTTCTCCGCTTTCTTCAGATTCTGTTTCAACTTTTTCACAACTGTCTCTTATTTTGAAACTTATGATCTCATCTTCTCTTACTGGTGGATCTGTCTTCTCCTTCTTGTGTTCACTTATTACTGTCCCTCCTCGATGTTCTTCCGAATTGGTATTTTTCTCACTCTCTGCTTCTAATTTTCCCTGTTCTTTTGTTTCACTATCTGTCCCTATTGCTCCTCGGGGTTCTTCTCGATTTTCTAACTTTTTATTTGTCTCTTTCCCTACTTTGTCTATTAATATTACTTTTGAAGGATTTCCACCATAACTTGTACTTGGTTGCTCATTTAGATCATTTTCTTGTTCATTCTCTTCTCTAATTGGTTTAAATCCCCAAGTTCTCCTTCGAAATTCTTCACAGTTTTCAACTGAATCATCAGATCCTGAACTCGTGTCAGATATTTCCAAATGTCGACTTACAGGTCGATCTTCAAGTTCTGGAATTTCTGTAATTTTTCCTTTTTCTTCTTCTTCTTCCTCTTCCTCTTTAGAGGTGCTTGCAGTTGGGGTTTCCAGATGTCGACTTTCAGGTCGATCTTCAAGTTCTGGCACCCTTTCTCTTATTCTTTCTGTCCCAGTCGCTGAACTCTTATCCCACACTTCCAGACGTCGATTCACATGTCGATCTGCAGGTTCTTGAACTCTGATTGTGTGGCTGGCATGGACCCAGTTTTTCACTCCTGCACACTTGACTGCAGTTGTTGTCACTAGGATTACCTGTCGTGGCTCGTCCCAGCGAGGAACTAGACAGTTTCTTCTCCTGTGGATTTTTATGCGGACCCAGTCTCCTGGATTCAAGTCGTGGGCTGGTTTTCTTTCAAGAGTGGTCGCATCCGGTCCAACCTGATGAAACACAGAACGCACCACATCAGCCAGTCCTTTGCAATAATCCAGTACTAGATCATCAGTTATAGTCAATAACTTGTTGACAGGTACTTGTGCTTGTCTCATTGCTCGTCCCATGATCACCTCATGAGGACTAAGTCCAGTTTTCTTTTCAGGGATGCTTCTGATGGTCATCAGGACAAGGGGCAGTGCATCGAGCCATTTGAGTCCTGTAGCTTGACACATTTTTCCTAACCTGTTCTTAATTGTTCCATTAATTTGCTCTACTACCCCAGAAGCCTCTGGTCTGTATGCACAATGCAGTTTTTGTTTAATACTTAATGCTTCACAAATTAATTGAATCAACTCATTTTGAAAATGTGTTCCTCTATCTGTCTCAACCGTGACTGGAAAACCATACCTTGGAATGAACTCTCGCAGCATAAGTTTTGCTACCGTTATTCCATCATTCCTTCTAGTGGGGTATGCCTCCACCCAACGAGAAAACAAACAGACGACCACTAGAACATATTTTAGTCTGTTACAAGGGGGCATTTCGATGAAGTCTAATTGCATTCTAGTGAACGGACCTCCTTCTCGTCCTATTGTTCCTAGACTCACTATTGTCTTTCTTCCTGGATTAAACTGTTGACAAATAAGACATCTTTGACAAAGACTTTCAGCTATGGCTCTGAATTTTGGGTTATACCATGTTTGTCTAAAAAGTCTGATCATTGCACCTCTCCCAATATGAGCTTGTCCATGGTACATCCGTGCCATGTCTGCAATCATGCTATCAGGAATAACTGGTCTTTCATCTCTGTAAACCCACACACCATTGTTTTCTTGTCTTCTACATCCTGCTTTTATCCAATAATCTTTTTCCTCATCATTTGCAGCTTCCTGTAACTGTCTCACCTCATCCCATGTCTCGACAGTGTTAGTAAAAAGCAAAGGAGAAGAGATATGCTCCCTTTCGCGATTCTTGTTTAGGGATACCATGTTCTCTGCACAATATTTGGCTATCTCATCCGCATAATTATTACCAACAGCTATGTAATCTTCATTTTTCTTATGTGCTTTGCATTTCACTACAGCTATCTGCTTAGGCAGCTGTATCGCCTCAAGCAGTTTCTTAACAAAATCTCCATTTCTGATAGGTGTTCCTGCAGACGTCAAGAAACCTCTTTGTGACCAAATCTGACCAAAATCATGCACGATACCGAAACCATACTGGCTATCGGTCACAATCGTAACTCGTACATTTCTTCCCAACTTACATGCTTGAATCAAAGCAATCAGTTCTGCAACTTGGGCAGACCTTATTCCTTTCAGACAAGACGCTTCCATCACAGTTGCCACTGTGCACACTGCGTACGCTGCGCTTAGAACTCCTTCTTTCGTTCTCAAGCATGAGCCATCCACAAACATGACATAATCTGATTCCTTTAAAGGCTCATCTTTTATGTCAGCTCTTGGTTTTGTGCAATATTCCAGCACATTCAGACAATCATGATCTACTTCATCTTGTTCAATTATACTCTCTTCATCTGGCAATGATGTCGAAGGATTCACATTCATACATCTATCTATGGTCACATTTTCTGCACTCAAGATTACTTTTTCGTACTTAGTCAGCCGACTATGTGCCATGTACTGTGTTTTTGTTCTTGTCAAAAGAATCTCTACTGAATGGGGAACATATACTCTCAGTGGATACCCCATCACTATACCTTCACTTTGTTCCAGACTTACACAAGTAGCAGCAACAGCTTTCAGACATCCAGGCAACGCTTTTGCTATAGGATCTAAAACAGCTGAAAAATAAGCAATTGGTCTCTTCATTGTTCCATGTTTTTGTACCAGTACTGAAAATGCACATCCATCTCTCTCACTACAGTACAATTCAAAATCCTTTTCATAGTCAGGCATTCCTAAAGCAGGGGCCTCACATAGTTTCTTTTTCAACTCTTTGAAAGATTTCATTTCTTCGTCATTCAATTCAAAAGGGTCTTTTACATCCTTCTTGGTCAGTTTTTGTAATGGTTTAGCAATCAAGGAAAAACCACTTATCCATTGTCGGCAATATCCAACCATTCCCAGAAACATTCTTACCTCTCTTTGCGTCATTGGTGCTCTCATTCCTTGAATCATTTTTACTCTTTCTGTCGCTATCTTTCGCACTCCTTTCTCAATTTTATGCCCTAAATATTGGACTTCTTTTTGACAAAATTGCAATTTCGAAGGGGACACTTTATGTCCTCTTTTCTCTAGATGGTTCAGTAAAGCAATTGTATCGCTTACACATGCTTCTTTTGTTTTCGATGCCACCAACAGGTCATCGATATACTGCACCATCACTGACTTTTCTGGCATTTTCAAATCTTCCAGGGACTTCTTTAAAATCTGATTAAAGATTGAGGGGCTTTCTGTATACTTCTGAGGAATTCGGCACCATGCCAAAATACGCTCTCCGAACCGGAACGCAAATAATGGCTGGCTATCTGGATGCAAAGGAATAGAGCAAAATGCGTGACACAAATCTATCACTGTGTACCACTCAGCTTCATGTGGAATTTGGTATAGAATTACTGCAGGGTTTGGCACTATTGGACAACAAGGCACAACTATTTTGTTGATCTTTCTCAAATCCTGTACTATTCTATATGTTCCGTTTGGCTTTTTCAGTCCCATAATAGGTGAATTACATGGACTGCTCATTATTTCTTTTAGAATTCCCTGTTCGATCATTTTATTTATTACAGGAGTTATTCCTTCAATTATTTCTGGAGTCAATTTATACTGTGGCGTATTTGGGTAAGTTGTTCCTTCTTTTACTGTTACTTTTACGGGATCTACTTCTTTCATCAATCCAATATCTTCCCCTGTAAAATCCCACACATTTTCTTTCACTGCATTTTTCAGTTCTTTTGGAAGTTTTTCTGCATCAAATGCAGGAAACAAACCATTCATTTCAGGTTCCTGATTCATCAATGTTACTTTATACAATACATCTTCATCTGGGGTCTGAAATCCAATTCCATCTGGCGTACAATAAATTGTGCAATTCATTTTGCACAAAAGGTCACGACCTAAGAGATTTACAGGACTACAATCGCACACTACGAATCTATGCATTTTGCTAAAAGAACCAATTTTTACTTCCACTAATTCAGTAAGTGGTGTTTTAATCTGCTGATTTGCTACTCCTACTACTTGGATGTATTCACCTGAGAGAGGAAGGTTTGGAATTTCCACTGATCTAACAGTAGAACGGGTAGCTCCAGTATCGACAAGGAATGTTACATTTGCACCATTCACTTCTCCATCCACAAAGGGACCAGACTGATCTACCTCTAGAGTTGCGCCAAGTACGCACTCTTTTCCCTCTCCTAGGCACCGTCAGGAACTTTCATCCGCCTCATCCTCACTCTGTCGCAACCAATACTGAGAAATGTTAGCTGCTCGCGGCAACTGTGTTACCTGCTCTCCTCCGTAGAATCCTGTTTCTGTACTGTATCTTTGCTGGTTAACAGTGTTGGGAAGTGGTGGTTGTGGCACCTGACCTTGTTGAACAACTACCTCATTCTGCACCTGTGGAGTTAATGATTGATTTTCCGGATTAGGTTTAGGTGGGAACTTACACTCGTTTCTCCAATGCCCTAATTTTCCGCAATTATGACAGGGCCATTTCTTCTTTGCCTCCTCTAGACTCACTTGACCTTTCCCTTTACCTATGTTAGGTCGCGATTTATTCTGTCCTGTTTCATTCCCACTATTATTGTCCAATTGAGCTTCTTGCTTTTCTGCCACTTTCACCTGTGCCCACATTGCCTTCTCTTTCAATTTACGCTGTCTACTCTCAATATCATCACTACAATACTTAGCATACCTCAGTACCTCATCTACCGTGCCATTTTGCCAGTTAATCATATGTTGTTTAATCATTTCACTAATCTCTGGTTTCAGCCCAAACACAAATCTGTATACGAAATGACTCATATCCTTTTCACTCAACTCCTCATATCCACTATACTGCTTGAAAACCAACAACAACCTTTCATAATAGGCATGTACAGACTCCTTACTTTCCTGTGTAGTTCTATCGATTTTTACCCAATCTGTTTCTTTAGGAGGAATCTTATTTTTCAAAAAGGTAATCACCTTATCGTACTTCCTCATCACCTCAGGACCTGGAGCTCCTGTCTTAGGATCTCTTGGATATTCTGTAGTTGGCCAGTCAACTGTAATTTTACACTCAGACCACAAATCAGTTGGCACCACTATGTCAAACAATCCATCTAAATCTATCCACAACACTTTTGAAACCTTCACAAACTCTCTACTTGTCGGTACCATTCAACTGGTTTCTCTCTCAGCTTCGGGAATTCATTTGTAAATGACAATATATCCTGTCTAGTCCAGGGAACATGCACATAACTACCACCTGGAGTTTCTCTCATAGGGTATTCTCTTGCAACAGGTTCTTTTTCAGTTATCATAAAAGCCAAAGAAGCTTTGTCTGCAGTTTTCTCATTCTTTTTTGTCCATCTAACTTTCCATCTGTCCACATCACCCCATTTTCTCAGTTAAACAATTAACTCTTTTATCTGTGTCAGCCTTCCTGCTGTGTTCAAGTTTTCAATATCTTTCTCACAAAATTCTACTCTGTACGGTTTCTGCAATGTTTTCACTTTCGCAAAATCTACTCCAATTTCACTTGCTATCTCTTCTAATTTGTCATGTAAATTTTTAGCTCTCCATGTAATACTTTTGCATAGAAACATGATTTCATCATCCTGGTAATTTTTCAGCTTTTCTGTACCAATCGTCCCTAAAATTAATTCTTCCATGTCAATCTTTAACCTAATTACATCTAATGGTTTTTCTTCTGGTTCTTTTATTTTAAATGCCTTCATCCACTCATTTAACTCATCAGGAGTCGGACCTATGGGTGTATTATTTAGTTCTATCCAATTACCACTCTTTTCAGGAGTCTCTGTTGCAGATTCTGTTACCATATGCATTTTCCTACCATTACACTCATTCACAGTCAAATTTGTAGGTGGACTTGGTCTGTAGGTACTAGCCAAATTACTTGTACTTGCACTTAGTTCCATCCTTTCTTTTTCTCTCTGAAATTGTGAATTCATAGGAATCACTAAAGACCGTTCATCAATTTTCTGATTCTCAAAAACTGGTATTACTGGACCTATTGTTACAGGTACAGTCACAGCTTCCATGTTTTTCGTTAACTCCCTAATTTTCTCAGTCAGTTCTTTTGTTGTTCTTGCTAATTCAGTTGCATTGTCATTTTCTACTCCTTCATTTTGTGAAGTTCTTATTTGATCTTGTGACCTATTTATTTCAATTCTTTTTACCGGACTTTTATTTCGCACAGTCTCTATTTGCAGCGCATTTGGTGTCACCACTGTGGAACTCTGCTGATACGGAGGGGATTTCTATTTAGAATATCTTCCAGCAATTCATCATCCGTTTCACTCTCATGCATATATTTTTCCCTCTCCATATGTTTCTTTTTCTCAGTACGTTTTCTCTTAGTCTCTTCCTCAACTGTAAAAGCCGGAAACAAACCTCCTGTCATGTTAGCACATCTCCATCGTTTTATTCTATCCTCATGATTTATTCCCCACATTCTTCCAGGCATAAACTCATGATCTCTAAAACCTCTGAATCTCTCTCGCTCATACATCTCATCTTCCCATTCCGTCAACGCTTCAAACTGTGTCGGTCTAGGTCTAGGTTCTAAATTTGTCATCTTTTCTCTCAAATTTCGCAAAACCGCTACACTAAATGAACCATTCTCAGGGAAAGCTAATGCACCATCATTCTTCGTATACTTTGCCCAATTTTCTAACCATATGCATGTATGATATCCATATTTCAGCATCATATGTGAAGCTGCTGATTTCGGCGGAGGAATTACTTGTCCCTCTCTAGTCACAACCTTTTTGTCTTTCTTAAAGAAATTCTTAATTTTTGTCGTCCATGACGTTCTCTCCCTTTCATACTCGTAATACGGCATGTTTTCGATTGTTTTTTTTTTTTTTTTTTCAAACCAGCACTGTTCCGTGTACGGAACTTCAACCAATCACAGCGCGACTCACACCAATACACCAATCAGAATGATTCCCTTCATCCGCAGACCAACCAATCCTAGCGCGGCACTTTTCTACGTCACTCCTGTCTTTGCGTTCACGTGACTAGCGCACTATCCAATCCTAGCGCGGCACTGTCGATGTCACTCCTGCTCTTTTACCCCTCCTTTACAAAAATTATCGGCAATTTTTCTTTTCACTGTTTCTTTGTTAGTTACAACAATTAAAACAATTCCATAGTCTGATTCGCTAAACCAAAGTGACAGCTTTGTCCTTTTACACAAGAATCCTGTATTTCCAGTAGGCAGCGCTTACCTCTACCCTACCACAGAATTATTAACTTTCGCCGATAAAGTAGCACTTCCCTCTACCTTACCCTTCTTTCAAGCAAACAATTAACCCGTTTCTCTGGGGATAAGACACATGTGGAGACTATGCTCCTGAGAATTAAGGCCAGAGTTTCACAAGAAAACGTGATTTGCTATCTCAGTTACACACTTTTCGTACAGAAATCCCTAACATAACACAACCTGTGTTATTACCAATATTTGAATTCAGACCATGTACCAAAATTCCATGTGACTTCTCTTGCCACACGTGTTCCACTTCCTACATCCCAGAAGCGTGAAAACTCACATATAACATAACGTGACTCAACATATATTATTAGTCATAAAAAATAATCAATAATCACCAAACTAATCTATAGAAACCATAACTCTGCTACCAAGAAATCTGATGCAGCGCGTACAATAAAAACTATTTTCCTCCTAGGTCACTTATCGGTCATCCAGGGGCGACTTATATTTTCTCACATCCACATGACGATGGGGCCCATAACATCGCCTATCACACACACACACACACGCCTGGATTTCCTCTACACCTTTACGAAATTCTATACTCCTAGGAGAAATAGGAGAACTAAATGAAAAACATCATTTATGTACCGCTGGAAGGAGCCGGGATACCTTATTACCTTAACCTATCGCTTTCTTAGTTATTTCTTAAGATATTCCTGCTCATTGTTTTGTCGATGGATCATCTAGTAAGAAATCAGTTTATAGTGATTAAGACCAGCTAAATCACAATAACCAATTACCAGTTTCACAATCATTTAATAAAATAACCACTGAGTCGTTTGATTTAAGAATCTTAAATTTTATATAATTTTAAAGGCATGAGAAAGAATTTAGACTTTTTATTCAATTATTCATTCATTATTAATTCAAATATTTATTAAGCATAATCAATTTTTTTGCAGAAAAGAAATGTTGTCATGAAGCAAAACCTAATTACCTGCCTATCTTCCTAATTTAGCCTAATGATTTCTAACCTAAGTTTAAGAATTAGAAATAACCTGATTCTCATACTCAACTGGAAAAATAAGACAGCAACAGAAACTTCAGCTCGTCAGCATCAGCTACCGCAACCCGTCTCATCTAACAGTCTTTCAGCATCTCCCGCTCAGTAAAATGGATCGATCTGGAACACCAAGCACTGGAAACCACCAACTCCAACACCGACTCTGACTGCGACTACCCCTCCCACTAAGAGTAGGCCTTCTTATACCCTAATTCTAACTTTGCTAACTAAATTGTTGCAACATTAATAACGCGCTTTTCTTTCATTGGTCCATTCATTTCATCTATTCATTCTTAATCAAGTTCTCCCGGATCCAGCTTGTTCTTTTGGAATGTATATGTTCATTTCCTTTCTCACAGTTCAAGACATGTTTCCATCCGCTTCGATCAGTACATTTGTAACTTCTTTCGATACATTCGAGAACTCTGCAGGCATATTCCTTTCTCTTAAAACGGTTTCCCACGGTTCTTTGCTGATCACCACGGCACACTATCAGTTCAATTAGGTCACATCAGCCTTGACCATTCTTGCATCTTAGCCTCTCAACACCATCACGTGGTTAGCCTTTCTCCAACTTTTTCTCCCTTGTCACGCGTTTTCCCAGCACATGCGCACTCTAATAACCGGCAGCCATTTTATATCGCCACTCGTTTATACTTAGAAGCACTATTTAGAAATAAACAAAACATAATTAAAATAGAGAAACATAGCCTTTTCGTTTCCCTCCCGTCATCTACGTACCCCAATTAGTTATTACCTAGCAGAAAGCAACATTTAAGCTGTTCCTTACTTACTATCACTATTGTTTTTGCAACGACACGTTTATATTCTATGAAGCACAAATCATGCATTTATTATTTATTTAGTACGCAATTATTTTATGTTATTATTAGACACACAGACATTCGTTAATAGATTATTCAGCATATATACTTGCGTGTTACCCTTCCCTCACATACATTGTTGATTAATACATTTAAACGAACACATTTATAAATTATTTATAAAATTTGTTAGGGGTTAAAAAAAATTATTTTCTCTGCTCCATCAATAGGTAGCAAGTGAAGTTCTCTCAGGTGACCGGGTATCTGGCTGAGCGTGGGATGTTCAGGATGAGTCTGGCAGAGGTGTTCTGGATGTTCTGCAGTTTCTTTTGGAGTTTCTGGGTGGTGCCGGCTACAGTGCTGACGAGCGCATGAGTGACGGTTTTCCCGTACTCGGTGGGGATCCACTGCAAGATCTTATGAAGTAGATGGAGCGTGTGGAAATAGGAGGATGAAACGGCGTTGATTTGGTGGTTTATTGAGAGCGAGGAGTCCAGGAAGATGCCACGGTTTCGAGCGTGGTCAGTGGGTGGGAGGGGTTCCAAGTGCTGCGGGCCCCCTCTGCCTGGGCCACCAGGAGTCATCCCAGGCAGAGGGAGTGGCAGCACTGAGGGGTGGATCCCAGGATGAGGACTTAGGTCTTGTTTGAGTTAAGCTTGAGGCAGCTGTCCTTCATCCAGGTGGATACTGCCTTTATCCCCTTGTGGAAGTTGCTCTTGGTGGCTGTGGGTTCTTCTGTGAGGGAGAGAATAAGCTGGGTGTCGTCAACGTAGGAGACAATGTTGAGTCTGTGGTTTCTGACGATGGCTGCAAGTGGGGCCCTGTAGATGCTGAAGAGGGTGAGGCTCAGGGAGGATCCCTGAGGCCCTTTGCAGCTGATCTCTGTGGGTTTTGAGTTGAATGGTGGAAGTCTGACTCTCTGTGTTCGGCCGGTGAGGAAGGAGCGGATCCATCCAGGGCTTTGTCGCGGATGCCAGCGTCGCGGAGTCTTGCGCAGAGGGTTTGGTGGGAAACGGTGTTGAAGGCGGCTGAGAGGTCAAGGAGGATGAGGGCAGCTGCTTCGCCTCGGTCGAGGCATTTGCATCTAGGTGTGAAGCTCTAGATAGCTCCCTGGAACAAAAGGATGATTGATGGCCCTTTAACTTCGGCCTGCTGGAACCTGTAAGCCCCTTCCCCTTTGCACGTTGCTGCTTGGAATGAAAGCAGACAACCTGCAGGCGCTGCTGAATGTGTCCCTGTTACAAATGGGGATTTTGGTTGGCTAGGGTATACACCTAAGCCAGCAAGAACCCACCATTTTAGTCAGGTTAATTCAGATACACATGTAAGATTACCTCTGCTCATCATCTTGTAGCTTGGTGCAGAGCAGGCAGGCTTATCAAAGAGGCAATGTGTAAAGTATTAGTGCAACACATAGTGAAGTAACACAGTGAAAGACACCACAAAAAAACTCCACAGCAGTTGTAGAAAAAGAGGCCATCTTTATCTAATTAAAACTAGGCCTAAAGGACAACAGTCTAATCAGTTTATCAAGAGTTATGCCAGTAGCAAAGTTAATAGCTCATTCTCCTGGGGCATCACAGTGCTCAAGAAAGATGTAGGTGCTCCCTTTGAGGGAGTCATAGTAATCCTCAAATGAGTCCACCGGCCACCTCCGCCTCGGGAAGGTCTTCAATGCAGTGGGGGTTAAAGTCAGTCCGTGGGCCCTCGAGACAGTACCTGGGGCTTGGAGTCGCTGCTCTGGCTGTCGGCGGTCTCGCACACGGGGTCCACGGGGCAGGAAGATGAGATGGGCTCCGGCATGGCCGAAGGAGCACAGTCAGGTCTATGGCCCCATACTGCTGTGTTGGCGGGTAGAGTCACATAAGGTGTTCCCATAACTCTGCTCATTACACCAACAGGATTCTAGAGTTCAGGCACAGCGCCACAGGCACTCACTGCAATGCACACATACTAAAACATACACACACATTCGTTCACATAGATTCATGTTTAAACATGTGTATGCACTTATTTGCAGAAACCAGCAACTCTACACAAAATTACACAAATCACCATGCTTGCAGAGACCCAGGATCTCACTTGCACTCATGCACATTCCATTAAAACCACCTGAATTTATTATCCTAAATGTTTGTGTTTATTTGTTATGTGTAAAACAGTTTTGTACAGGAAGCACATTTGCTAGAAACATTACATGAATACAGTGCAATTGTTGGTAATAATTCTTGTTTTAATTCTTTTAGCACATGAGAAATTGGAGTTAAGATTGATCGTAATATAATCACATTCAAGATCAGTACTAAGAGATATCGAGAGAAGACACGTGGTGGCTCCGGCCCTGCTGCGACAGAACCTTGATCGAAACTCAGCTTCCTGGTCCTTGACCTCAGGCCAGAAGGTAGGACATGCTTCTCTATTTACCGCAAAGGTCCACATTCAGCTGTATATGGGTGCCAACTGTGTGGTCTTTAGGTGTGGAGGCCTGTTGGTTTATCCTAGCAGAACAGTGCAGAGAGTATGAGGTTGTGGCGAGTTAAAATTTCAAGGGAATAATTTTGGGGTTTTCATGATTAACTATGAAAATTTCAAAAATGTTGATTTTTAAATCTTTTATTATTGTATGCACTCTTTCATTTATCTAACTGTAGCCTAATTATCCCTTACTATCCCTTAATGCTTACCATCTCTAAAGCTATTAAACCCCAAACTGCCCATACATTCTATCCTTTCTTGATGCTTAAAAAATGTACTACTCTTTAATGCTACCCTGATTCATAATAGCCCTCTACTACTCCTTAGTGCTATGCTAAAATCCCCTAATTATCCATTAACGCTAACTTTACCTGAATTATTAAAATGCATTGCTAGTCTCCCAGCCATTTCCCTTACCTCATTTTAAATGCTCCTGTCTACTTTGGGAGGATGCCCCTTACCCCTGCTCCCAGTACACTAACGTTTCCTCTATAATGCATGACATTTTACCATGTTTTAAGACACTACTTATTTTAATTCTATTTTTTCAGTCAACAATATTTTTGACACCGATGTTTTTCAGTCTACTTTTTCCCCACCATATTTTTACTGCACACAGAGTATGTACAGTGAGTAGGATATATAAAATCTATCTAATGTGTTGTGACAGTGTGACTCCTGTCCATTTAGTAATAGGATCACTGATATGACTAGCACTCTCTATAGGATGTAATTATAGTCTGTCTTGTGTGTAGAATAGCTCCATTCAAATATTTTTAGAATTTGGAAATAGTCTAACTGCAATGTTCAACTCTTAATTGGAAAAATATACATTTATTTTGCTGTGCTTGGTACAGACGGGTACTGGATATATCAGAGATCTGCCTAGAACTCTTTTAAAGGGTATTGCTCAATGCGAGTCTTATGCTGTTTAAGAAAATTTTCAACACGTTTTGTCTTATTTGCCATCTAAAGTCAAGTCCAAATGTATAAGTACTTTCTTTTAGGTTTACTCCTGACATATAGTTATTTTATCCTTATAATAGTAATTCAAGGACCCCATAATTTGAACATACCCTTTAAATTCTAGGCAGATCACTGAATTGACATGCTCAAGCTTTTCAATCGCCACTGGTGTTGTGCATGCAATGGCACCTAGCCTCAAAGCTTACATCATATTTTAATTATTAACAGGATCCCAGGAGGAATTCTGCAAATAGTTACAAGGCTATACCGCTTGGGGGACAGCTGTACGTGCTGCTGCAGTTGCATTCCTGTCAAAATGAGGATGGATGACTCATTGCTGTTACTTTTGTTTGCATGACAATTCATATTAGTGTTTATTCAGTATTTTGCGTAATATAGTTTTTGTGTCTTCAACCGAGGGAATATTTAAAAACAGGTTAGGTTTTCTATTTCCAGTCTGATCTATTGCTGGACACAATGAACACAGTTGACAGTTTACTCGTAAACCCCTTTTTGGGCTTGGCACATGCAGATAAACTGCAAGTGAAAACGTTAGGAGCTGATAAACCTGAAATTAAAATTGAGCAGTCTGCAAAAGATAGGGGAAAGGGTTACACACGTCGGTGTGTAACCCTTGAAGCTATACCGTGTGGGAGTAAGAAAACATAATGCAGCAGTGGATAAAAACGGATACATTTTATCAAAATTGATTGACTGTATTCGTTTTTGTGGTGCCTTTGAATTGGCATTACGAGGCCATGATGAAACTGAAGAGTCTCTAAATCCTGGCGTGTTCAGGGGCCTGGTTGATTTTGTCTCCAGCATTGACAGTGCTATGGAAACACATTTACAAACAGCCACAGTGTTTAAAGGCACTTCTAAAACTATTCAAAATGAATTGCTGGACTGTATGCTGGAAGTAATAAGAGAATATATAACACAGCAGTTGAGAAGCACTGATTATGTGGCTATCCAAGCTGACGATACAACTGATGTCTCTACTAAGACTCAGTCAGTTCTGGTCTTTCGCTACATTGATGGAAATTGCAAGGTAGCTGAAATATTTTATTGTTTCACACATCTAAAAGACTCATCTGCAGAAACAATTGCCTCAGCCATTCTTAATGAATTAAACATTGTTTTCCCTAAGCAATGTGCTAAAGGAAAAGTAATTGCTCAAAGCTACGATGGTGCCAGCGTCATGCGTGGTGCAACTGGTGGGGTGCAAAAGAAAATCAGGTATGTGTACCCAAATGCACATTATATTCATTGCTATGCTCACCAACTCAACCTAATTATGGAACAGGCTTCCTCCAAAACATCTAGAGTTAAAATGTTCTTTTCAGAGGTGGGTGGTATAACAGCATTTTTGCACATTCCCGAAAAGGACTGATATTCTTGAACAAATAGTTTCAAGAAGACTTCCAAGAGGGTCTGCAACTCGCTGGAACTTCAATATTTGAGCAATAAACATAATTTATGAATACAGAGACGATCTTCTTGAATGCATGACAACCATTGCAAACAGTGGTGATTTCGAGTCCAATACAATATGTGAAGCTAAGGGATTTACTAGAACATTAGAAGATAGGGAGTTTATATTCTTTCTGTTTCTTTTTCATAGTATAATGCCCCATGAAGACATTTTATATCATCAATTACAAAAGCGAGACATTGACACTGTGTTTGTCCAGAAAGCTACTACAGACTTTGTGACAAGCATCACCAAAGTACGGGAATCCATTGACAGTTTGGATTCTACACTGCCACAAGAATCTAAATTTGTAAACCGGAGGCTGCAAATAAATACTTTTACACAAGAAGCAAAAGAAGTCTGTGATATTATTGTGGTCCATGCCAGAGAGTGCTTTGTATTCACAAAGCATCTTGTAAGTGCAACACTATTGAGAAGTGACCTTTTTGAAAAACATGCCAAATCTTTCCCAGCCGAGGCACTTGCAGAAACGATAGAAGCCTATCCTATGCTAGACCAAGCCAGATTGCGTACTGAATTTTCAGTCCTGTATGGGAGACGTGACTTCCGTCAGGCTACTGGTGGTGCTATGGTTTTATTTAGCTTTTTGTGTGAAAACAACTTAGAGAAGTCTTTTTCTGAGACCATAAAGCTTTTAAGAGTTGTCATTACTACACCCATGACAACAGCAGAGTCTGAATGATGTTTTTCAACACTGAAGAGGATAAAAACGTTTTTGAGAAACACAATGACTCAAGCTAGGCTTAATGTATTGGCTATGCTATCAATGGAAAAAGAGCTAATAAAGGAAATACCAGAATTCAACAAAAGAACAATCGAAAAGTTTATTCATATTAAAGATCGACGAGCAAACTTTCTATATAAATAGAAAATATGAATCTGATGTGTGATCATAGTTTCGGGTGTTTATAGCCAAGTTTGTTTTGTTTGATAACATTACGAAGTACTGTTGGCAACTTAATCATTCCATTTAATAGTCATACAACTCCTTTACAGTTGATATGTATTTATATATGTGTGTTTATGTATCTGTGAATTTATATATATTTGTTTTCATATTTTATTATTTAAAATATTTTTGTTAGTGTTTAAAAAGATGTTGCTTTTGAGGGTATATTTCTTTAAATGTACAACATTTAGTTATTTTCATAATTTATTTTTATTTAACCGTTTTCTACTGTACTGACAGGCACAAGAATCAGAGATTGGCATGCAAAGTATTTAAATAATATTATTTAAAAAATAATGTGTTTAAAAATATCACATTGGTTTTGAAATTTCTTAAAATGGACATTTATTTATTTTAATAATCTATTTTTATTTAACTGTTTTCTGCTGTGCTGGCTGACAGGCAAAAGGGCCTGAGAGTGGCATGCAAAGTATTTACACAGTGTTAATTAAAATAGTTTTGTTGTTTGCATTTATAAATATCATATTGGTTTTGAGGGGATATTTCTTAAAATGTACATTTATTTATTTTCATAATTTATTTTTATGTAACCGTTTTCTACTATACTGACAGGCACAAGGGCCTGAGAGTGGCATGCAAAGTATTTAAAAATAAAGTAAAAAGTTTTATTTTTTAACAATGTTACCTAGCCTGCTTATACATATAAAGTTTTTGTTGTTTCTTTCTAAAATAAATGAAAGATTTTTAATGGATATTTCTTATATTTTAAGCAATGTATATTAGTCTCATTTCATAATTTATTTTTATTTAGTGGTTTTCTAAGGTACTGATGGACCCAAGGGCTTCAGAGCCAAATATGAACTATTTTAAGTATAATATTTACTTCATTTTGTTTTGCAAAATTGCCTTGCTCAAAAATGCAAAGCTTTTGCTGACTTCCTATAAATTAAATGTTTGTTTTGAATGCATATTTATTATACTTGTAGCTATTTAATATGTCATGAAGATTACTGGGAAATCAATGTTGAAGCTGATGCAGAAAAGGAAGTGGCCAGCCTGCGTTTCGGGTAGGAACAAAATTACAAGTATGTTTCTTTGTGGACGTTTATGCACCTATGTTATGTGTTTTATGTTGGAAAGGCTAGAGCCAAAGCAGTCTTGCCTAGTAACTGCCATAGCCCCCTTCGCTAGTCAGATTTTCTGGGTTGACAAGCAAGTTTATTATATATTTTATGAGTTTTCCTTTATGAATGCCTATAAGAACTGTATTTTTAGTCCATTTATCACAGAGCTAGTGCACCAAAATACACCAATTTTACAAAAAAAACTCTTGGGGGAGAATCCCCCGCAACCCCATTATTTCCGTCAGGCTCGCTCGTTTCACTTGCTCGCTAGCCTTCATTGATTCATTATGCTTATGCCAATCTAGTTTCAAATTCCACCAGCCGTCCCTTGATGTATAAACTTTTTTTAGCAAAATTGCCTTGCTCATAAATACAAAGCTTTTGTTGACTTCCTAAAAATTAAATGTTTTTTCGGATGGATATTTCTTATACTTGTAGCTATTTAATATGACAAAGATTACTGGGCAATCAACATTGAATAGCTGATGAAGAAAAGGAAGTGGCCAGCCTGCATTATCGGTTGGAACAAAATTACAAGTGTGTTTCTTTGTGGACGTTTATGCACCTATGTTATGTGTTTTCTATTGGAAAGGGTGGAGCAAAAGCAGTCTTGCTTAGTACCCTAGCCCCCTTCAGAAGTAAGACTTGCTTGGTAACCCAGAAATTCTCTGAAATATTTTATGAGTTTTCCTTTATGAATGACTATAAGAACTGAAATTTTAATCCATTTATCACAGAAATAGTACTGAAAATTGCACCAAAATGCACCAATGTTTCAAAAAAAAAATCGGGGGATAACCCCACGAACCCCCATTATTTCTGTTGGGTGCGCTCGTTTCACTCGCTCGCTTGCATTCGTTGATTCATTATGCTTACACCCACCAGTTTAAAATTACACCAGCCGCCACTGGTTATAGGTATAAATTTTGCACCTTCAGAGCCTCTCATCATAAGAATTCTGGGCCTGTGGAAGATTTAGAAGAAGGACTGCACTACTGTCTGAAGAAGGAAAACTGGACCTGCTTGCCTTGAAGCCAGGATCCACAGAAGGAGCTCCAAGGTTCAGTAGGCTGAACTCCTCTTTGAGATCCATTGACACAACAAGCTTCCAGAGGCTTACCTGAAACTGCCCACCTGACCAGCGTGACCTGGACCTGCATGAGCCCTGCTACTGGTCTCTGCTAGGGTCCTGATCCCTAAGAGTTGCCCTCCAGGTCCTGGACTCTTGGCTAGCATTAGAGTGTACTCCTCCTGCCTCAAACCCAGGTGAAAATGCAAAGGTTTGGGGCTCTTCATGAGGGAGCTTTTCACGTCAAAAACAGTTACTGCATAGCCTGCTAACTCAAAGCTCTAGTGACGTCTACTCTTCGCGCCAACAACGATCTCCTCACGGCCAAGGTGAAGCTCCAGCTGAGGCTCCTCACGTGTACTTTGACACTGAGAAGGTAAACTCTTTTCCAGTATGAGTCTGGTCCCTGTATTCGATCCTCGCTTCAGTGCGGTCGGCCTGAACTTGTGAATTTGAACCGGTCCAACGCAACCAGATACCTATGTGTGGCGCTTTGTACTTTTTAGCTCTATGTTCACCTAAAACTTTATAACTGCATAACTCCAGTTCTACTGTTTGTATTTTTTCATTTTGGTGGCATTTTTATTTATTTAATGTTATTCTATTTTTCTAAACAGGTTTGGAATTTTTCTTGTGTTGTGTTTTCACTTTATTGCTGTTTGAATGAATGAATGAATTGACTTTTATATAGCGCATGGCTACCCGGGAGCATCCCAGCGCTGGAGCACGTAACTAAAGGAAAGACACCCGGGGAAGAGCCAGGTCTTTAGCTGCTTCCGGAAAGTCAGGTGGTTGGGTTCGCTGCGGAGATGCAGCGGAAGGGCATTCCAGAGTCTGGAGGCATTATATGAGAAAAGCCGACCGCCACTTCTGGCCTTCTTGATCCTGGGGACCACTGCTAGGTGAAGCTCATCTGAGCGAAGTTTTCTGTTAGCCCTGTAAGGGCAAATCATGGCTTTGTTGATAAGAGGTCCACTCCCATCCAGGGACTTATGGGCAATGCAAAGGGCCTTGAAGTTGATTCTCTCTTGCACCGGGAGCCAGTGAAGGGAGCGTAACGCGGGCCTTGCTGAACAACGGTTGGGGGTCCCCATAAGAAGTCTCGCTGCACAGTTTTGTACGACCTGCAGTTTCGCGACCACTGAATTCGGGGCCCCTAGGTAAAGGGCATTGCCGTAATCCATCCTTGATAGAATTAGTGCTTGAATCAGTAGTTTTCTTGCTTGGAAAGGTAGGAGAGGAAGAATTTTACGGGTCATTCTAAGCAGGCCATAACATGAGGCAGTGATCTTCCTGGCCTGTGCTTTAAAAGTGAGATCTTGGTCTAGCCAAATTCCCAGACTTTTAATCTCTGTTTTTGGGGCCGGCATCGGGCCCATGATAGTTGGCCACATGATGCTTGCTTTAAAGCTTAGCGAATTGCCGAGGATCATAAGCTCAGTTTTTTCGCCATTAAGTTTTAGGTGAGATAGACTCATCCACTTGGCGACTTCCTCGAGACAGGAGTGGAGATCATTAGCCGGCTGGTTAGGGTGGTTCAGTGCTACGACCAACTGAGTGTCATCGGCGTATGTTACTATATGGATCCCGAAGGGGGAGACGATGTCCGCCAGCGGTGCCATATAGACATTAAAAAGAGTGGGACTCAGGGATGAGCCCTGAGGAACTCCACACTGTAGGGGGATGGCATTTGATGTAGTATCGCCTTCAAAAACCTGGAAGCATCTTTCTTCTAGGAAGGATTGGAGCCATGATAGGGCTGTTCCAGTCACTCCTGCACTCCTGAGACGGTGGACCAAAATTCGATGGTTCACCGTGTCAAAGTGATGCATAACTACTTTACACAGTGCCTCTAAGTTAGGCCTGACTGCTTTTGAGCCAAGCTACTAAAGGGTAAAGCACAGGTTTATTTAGTGACTTTTGTGGTTCACCCTGACAAGTACCCTGACCCTGTGTTTATTATTTGAGTGGGGCTCTCACCCCTCTCAACTAATAACCGAGTTTCTTGCATCAGCCATTATAATGTATGAGAACGGGGACATAATGATTTTTCTTTCTTGAGTTTTGCTTTGTTGTGAAACATAATTTTAAGTTCCTGTGGTAACTGTCAATATAAGGTACATCTCCGTGAAGTTTCTTAATATTTGAGTATGTTTGTGTGGTGTTTCTTTTTATTCAAGAGAATAGTGAAGGAGTAAATACTGCTGAAGTTAGGCAGAGGTTGTGAAATGTGACAATGTTACAAATTTGTCTTAGAAATCATAGTTTATTGTCAAGTAGTGTTGCAAACTCATGGATACCCAGTTTTATAGAATATCGAAGCTGTGCTGTGTGGGTGTGCAGGGTACTGTCTTATGTTTAGCCATGTGTGCATGGTATTGTCTTGTGTGTAGTGTTGTCTGTTTGATTGTTATTGCTTGGAGGAGAGTGATGTTTCCAGCCTGGTGATACCCACCTTTAAAGTGCATTTTCTCTGTGTTTGATGATGGGTGGATAGTGTTTCATTTAATGTTTCCTAATGTATTTCACATATAACTAGACAATCTGCTGATCAAGTTCCACTGAACAATCATAGTCCCTGCAAGAGAATCCCACTGACACAAACAACCAAGAAAAGTGGTGAAAATGCACATGGCATGAATAAAGGGCACAATTCATGAACAGGTGTCTTACAGTTCCACTGTGGGGATGTCAGGACTTTGATGCTGCTCTCTCTCACCCGCCTTTTCCTATGAGGAGGCTAAGAAGTAATTCCAAAGAATCCAAGGGTAAATGGAAATTGTAAAAAGACACACATCACTGGGTAGCACCCTCTTAGGCCCTGTTATGAATTATTTACATGTATTGAAGTCCTGAAGTGAGTAAAAGACAACATTATATATAGTCTCCTAAAGTGATCTATCTAAAATACTGTCTACGATATTACTTTTAGAGCTGGGTAATACTGTACAGCTAAGTGTGCTTGTGAATGGGAATATAAAAGGTTTGCCAGATATATGTAATATGAAATGTTAGCCTAAAGCCTAACTCTTCTGCAGTGTGATGAGATATGCTTCTAGAACCTAATCGCCCAACTACCTTGAATAATATCAAATTCAGTTTTTAATACTTTCAGAAAACCAAATCAAGTAGATGGTTCAAAGCTTAAGAAGGAATCGGAGAGTTATCTCTCCACAACAAAAACATAACTATAGTTCATCAGAATCAGACATTAACAATACTGCCTTGGAAGAAATGTCCAAGTTCATGCAAACATTGATGGTGGCCCTACAACAACAATCAGTTCCACTGAAGAAATTCAGCTGATACCAAGAAGAAGACTTTCCAGAGATGACCGTAGCACAATTCACAATTCAGGGGCCGATTCCGATCTCGGTCGGAGGCGCACTTAACACTATTCGGCCGGGGAAAAAGTCAGGCGAATGCCTGTTTCCCGACCGATCCGCACATTATACCGAACGAGCAAGTACGATGCGCACAACTGCATAGATTCCGACCCAGTCGTACTCACCCAATCCAGGTCCCGTTTTCCGACCGAGGCGGATCCGGAAACGCAAAATCGAGTCGCACGGAAGCCAAAATGCAGCCCCGTCCGGCCGGACAAGTACGATGCGCTTTCCGTACGCGCCGAACCCGTCGCTACGCGCGGCACGTCAAAGCATCCGGGAGAGGCGCACATAAGCTCCGATTCGTGCCACAAGACGATCCACGGCTACGAGACGAACACGCCAGCGACGAGGACGAGGCGAAGCAAAGAGAAAGACGAACGAGACGAACCAACCATGAATCCCATCGTGCCGATCCTACCAATATTCTACATCTACTACCGGAACAGGCACGGACGCGTACGGCGCAGAAGGTAAGTCAGACACCAACCACAAAAACAAACTACACGTACCCGACATATCACACACACACAGAGGGATGCAGAAATTACTTGCAACAGCAGCACCATAGGGGCGGGATGGCCATCAGCAATGCCACATATACACATAGGGGCCTGGATGCCCACCACCACTACCACCCCTTCTCAGGGGGTGCCACATGCCTACCACTACTACCACCTCTACCCAGGGTGTGCCAGATGCCTACCACTACTACCACCCCTACCCAGGGGGTGCCAGATGCCTACCACTACTACCACCTCTACCCATGGGGGGCTGGATGCCTACCACAACTACCACCCCTACCCATGGGGGGCTGGATGCCTACCACCACTACCACCCCTACCCAGGGGGTGCCAGATGCCTACCACTACTACCACCTCTACCCATGGGGGGCTGGATGCCTACCACAACTACCACCCCTACCCATGGGGGCTGGATGCCTACCACCACTACCACCCCTACCCAGGGGGTGCCAGATGCCTACCACTACTACCACCTCTACCCATGGGGGGCTGGATGCCTACCACAACTACCACCCCTACCCATGGGGGCTGGATGCCTACCACCACTACCACCCCTACCCAGGGGGTGCCAGATGCCTACCACTACTACCACCTCTACCCATGGGGGGCTGGATGCCTGTCACTACTACCACCCCTACCCATGGGGGGCTGGATGCCTACCACTACTACCACCTCTACCCAGGGTGTGCCAGATGCCTACCACTACTACCACCCCTACCCAGGGGGTGCCAGATGCCTACCACTACTACCACCTCTACCCATGGGGGCTGGATGCCTACCACAACTACCACCCCTACCCATGGGGGGCTGGATGCCTACCACAACTACCACCCCTACCCATGGGGGGCTGGATGCCTACCACCACTACCACCCCTACCCAGGGGGTGCCAGATGCCTACCACTACTACCACCTCTACCCATGGGGGGCTGGATGCCTACCACAACTACCACCCCTACCCATGGGGGGCTGGATGCCTACCACCACTACCACCCCTACCCAGTGGGTGACAGATGCCTACCACTACTACCACCTCTACCCATGGGGGGCTGGATGCCTACCACAACTACCACCCCTACCCATGGGGGGCTGGATGCCTACCACCACTACCACCCCTACCCAGGGGGTGCCAGATGCCTACCACTACTACCACCTCTACCCATGGGGGGCTGGATGCCTGTCACTACTACCACATCTACCCAGGGGATGCCAGACGCCTACCACTACTACCACCTCTACCCATGGGGGGGCTGGATGCCTACCACCAACAACACCCCCACTCACAGGATGGCCAATACATGACACAACAAGCACACACCAACATAAACAATGCAACATAAAGACATCCCCCCCAACACCATGACAAGCGTGTGTAGATTGTGTCAAATGCCTACAACACTGAACATGACTTTGAACATACAATGTGACCCCCTATCACATGTGCCACACATAAATGTGTGTGGCCCCCACAATGCAAGCAGACCATGACCACTGTGGCAATGGGGTCCAACCCCCATCATCACAGTGACCAAAATGTAAGTGTGGGGTCCATAGCTGAAGCACATCTTGAACATTGTGGCAATGGGGTCCAAACCCCCATCATCACAGTGACCAAAATGTAAGTGTGGGGCCCATAGCTGAAGCACATCTTGAACATTGTGGCAATGGGGTCCAAACCCCCATCATCACCGTGACCAAAATGTAAGTGTGGGGCCCATAGCTAAAGCACATCTTGAACATTGTGGCAATGGGGTCCAAACCCCCATCATCACAGTGACCAAAAGGTAAGTGTGGGGCCCATAGCTGAAGCACATCTTGAACATTGTGGCAATGGGGTCTAAGCCCCCATCATCACAGTGACCAAAATGTAAGTGTTGACATTGAAAAAGCTGCAACTGCCAAACTGCATGGATGATTCCTGGTCACAGAACAACAAACACATCAGTGGCAAAGTAGTGCTTGTGTCCCATAGCAACATAGATTGGGGGAGGCAAACACTGCAGTGCAAATAAGACATACCTTTGGCCATGTGCAGACAAACATCACCCATGGGGGCTGACACTGTCAACATTCATCAATGACACAATGACAGAAGTGACCATCAGAATGCAGACCCACATATTTGCACCAATGGGCACACAAATGCAGATACCCTGTGGAGACTGTAGATGTGAGGTGAACAGATACCATACCATGGCAGCAATGGGACACACAAACAATGATCATTGTGCTGACTGATGACCTAGGAGTCCCAGGGACAGCAGGGGAAACCCACCAAACAACATACAGCCAATGGCACACTAAAGATATGCCAATGCAGTGGTGCAGATGCACAAACACAAACAGGCAGACCCACACTGCACATCAAACACAACAGGTGAGGGGGGGTGCCAGTGTCCCCAGGCAACCACACAACACATGATGAGGCCTGAATACCAATTACACAAATGCGCATACAGTGCCACACAAAGGTAACTCATGGATCCAAATCCCCTATGTGGGCAATCAGGCATTGTTAGATGAGAGGGAGCACAAATCACACATGTCACACAAGCATGTAGGAACAGCAACTGACACAGCAAGACACAGAGACACCACAGCACTACCCCCAGGGTCCCCACAATGTGGTGACCCTGGGCTGCATTACAATCCCACTGTGATGACAAAGCTAGATGTCGTTCACACTGTGAACCACAGCCATGTGTCCTGAGCAACAAACTACCATCACACCTACACAAGCACAAATCAATCAGCACGGCCAGTAAGCCAAGGCCAACATGGAGGGAGGGGTCTAGCCGGGCAACAACTCTCATCTGCACACACTCAACACCACACACCTCGACCTCCAACAATGTGCAGCAGTGAAGCTCACATGCACTGGTGACATTGCAAATGCTCCCATGACAATCCCATGGGTGGTGGTGGGAACAAAGGTGCAGAAACACATCACACATGGCCACTCAACAAGACTCCTGAATGTCTGACACACTGCACACCACGCTGTACATGGACATGACGGCAATACCACACCAACCAATGGGATCCCAGCCACAGACCCACACCAATGAAGAAGCCAAGGTCACCCACAAAGAACACACATAGACAACTACCAATATTGCAGCCCTGACCCTGAGGAGTGCCAGCAGTCACACACACAACGTGTCACAATCACTGAAAGCTAACACAAACTGGAAATCACATGACAGGTGTAAACAACAAGTGCCAAGGGGAATCCTGACTGTGACCCATCTGCGTCTGCCCACAAACTCAGCCCTGACAGCAAACACACCTATGGGTGACACCCTGATGACCAGTAATGTGCCATGCACCCACATCACAGAGAACCCAGGGAGAAGACTTTGGGGGAACATAGGTCAACTCAGCAAGCATCACAAACAGGAACACCACTAGGGATCCCAGCATGCACAGCAAAATGGAAGTGAACACACAGACATGCTCATACAACACACACCTTGGGCGTAGGCGATGTCACAGGAGTACACACTGCCATGAGGGGACTCCACTCCTGTGTGAGGAAAGCTGTGCCATATGTTGCCTCAGTAGGGCTCCATCATGTCAGCAGAACACTTGGTCACACAGTCAACAATTAGCACCAAATGTAGGCTCCCGTCACATCAGCCTGGTCATGGGAGTGTCAACGAAATCATCAGCACAGATCCAACACACATGTATAGCAAGTTGCACTGACAACACAGATGAGTCCTTCCCCATTGATGCCCAAACCTGCATGTCCAGTGGAGATGGCCACACGGTCAGGGAAGTAGACTAATTGAACAATGGCAAGCACCACAGATGTGCAGGGGTTGAAGCCACAGATGTGACATTGCTAATGTAAGTAGGAAATCCCATTGCCAAATATTGAAAACATGACACCCTCAGATGCTGCTAAGGATGACATGGATACACCACAGGATAGGACACATTCCCCCTGGACCACATGGGTTCCTGCACAGTAACACTTCATTTTCATGAGACCAAATATCACCATCACTGCAGCAAGGGCATGGTTAGCATCATCAACATCATGTACATCAGAAGCAAAAGCACTAGAGAACAGAAAGTTGCTTTATTCCATATGTGGGTTCAAAAGTTGAAGTCCAGCAAAAAAGAAACAAAGGCCAATGGCCAGTCCATCCTGAAAGTCAAAACAGGGTGACAGTGGCAGATGTCACCCTACGCATGCCTGCACTGATGAAAACCAGGGACAATCCCCTCGGAGGGGCATACGGGGGGCAGGCCAGGCACCGCAGGGACAGGATCAGGGCTCACCAGAAGGAGGCAGGGAAGGGGTGGTGGGTGCTGGAGAGCCACTGACAACTGTAGTGGAGGTGTCTGACATGGTGTGTGCCGGCACAACTGGGGGGCATGACTCAGATGGTGTGGGTGCCGGCACGACTGCAGTGGGCCGTGCAGATGGAGTGGACAGGTTCCCCACTGCAGTGCCCAAGTCAGACGGGGTGGTAGTGGACTCCACTGCAGTGCCTACCTCCAGGGGAGGAGAATGGGGAACAGGTAAGGTGGGCAGGACAGAGGGGGAGGACACCGTCTCCACACCAGTGGCACAGACAAGCGCAGCGGGGGTGTGGGGCCGGAAGAGCAAGTGGCAGGGGGAGAAGGCCTGATCTTTTTGGGGATGCTGTATCTGTGGGTGGGGGAACCTGGGGCAGGGTGTGGTGGGGGCACCTGTGGAGTGGGGGCCTGAGCTGCAGGGCGGTGGCGGGGTCTTGCTCTTCCGGGTCCGGGGGGACTTGCGGATGGGGGTGTCAGTCGGTCTGCGCCTGGGGGAGGGTGTCCGGGGGCGAGGGGCACTCCGCTCCGTGTGGGTGGGCTTCCTCTTCCCCCTGAATGCTGTATCAGCTGGATCGGAGGGGAAGAGGCCGAGGTCACTGAGGAAGAGCCGCTGTGTCTTTGGGGTTGCAGGTGAGGCAAGGGAGGGGGCTTTGGAGGGAGAGGCAAGTGAGGACTGTGCAGTGCTCGTGGATGCGTGTGTGTGTGCCTGGGCCCCATCCCCTGTGAGTGTGGTTTCAGTCCCCTGACTGTGCGTGCGTGTGCGTCTGGACTTTGGCGTGTGTGTCTGTGTGCTGCTCGTGTCTGTGCTGGTGTGTGCCTGTGCCGGTGTGTGTGTGCTTGGGACAGGTAAGGTGCTGGGGAGTGTGGATGGGGCAGAGGCAGGAGGGGTGAGGGACTGTTGGAGGAGGGACACTGCTGCCGTCAGGGAGGAGTCCATGGACCTATTGCCCCTCTGTAGGGCAGACATGCCCGATGAGATGCCCTCCATGAACGACACCAGCTGAGTCAACAGAGTGGTGTGTGCATGGAGGACACTCAGCATCGCTGTCTGCCCTACATGGAGCTGGCGAAGGAGGTACACAGACTCCTCACTCAGGGCAG
Source organism: Calotriton arnoldi (assembly GCA_963921515.1). NCBI lineage: Eukaryota > Metazoa > Chordata > Amphibia > Caudata > Salamandridae > Calotriton > Calotriton arnoldi. Next base: position 1,509,542 of record CAWUFW010002294.1, read on the forward strand.
CAGGGGACACAGGGGCAGGGGGTGTGGTGCCTGGCCCGAAGGAGACACGCTCCCGAACATGGGAGCCTCCACGGACCTCGGGAATGGGAGCCGATGGGAGGGCGGTGGTGGTGGTGGTTGTGGTGGTGGTGGTGGTGGTGGTGGTGGGAACAGCAACACTAGCTGGGGTGTGGTGGCTGCTGACACCCGCATCCACAAGGGAGTCATCCTCCGAGCTGCTGTGGTCCTCAGCTGAGGTGGATGGTGCTGAGGACTCCTCGGTGTGGCTCCCCTCGCCCTCCGTGCCACTGGGTCCCTCCGACCACTCCTCGGCTGCTGACCCAGTCTGGCTCTGCGGCTCCTCCTGGTCCGTGGAGCTGTCCCCTCCTGTGGCCGTGGATGTATCTGCAAACAATGGGGAAACAGACAGACATCAGTCACCTGCACTGACCGCACACACCACAGTAAGTACAGCACATTACAGAGCAAGCCCTGGCATCCTTAGTTGAACATTGCCAAAAGTGCCCAAACAGAATAGGAGAAGCCAATTGTCAGTCTGATGGTCAACCATGGCACTCACATCCCTCCTGGCCTTGCACCCATCTGTCTGGTGTCTGTTGGATGGCAATACCCCAGTGTGGACACATGCACCACCTACACAGTAGTTGGACAGTGCAGAAAACACGGTGAAGCATGTGAACATGCACACATCACAACTCTTGCCACTGAGTCAGTACAGGTGTCCGGATGAAAGGGATGCCCAGAGTCAAATATGAAATGCATGTGATGCATACCAGCGACAGACACCATGATGCACCCATGTCCTGATAGCCATTGCCACAATGGTGTGCATGTAGCACATGTCACTCCCCTGCAGGATCACTCATAGGAAGTTACATGCCATGGCACAGGCATGCCTGCTAAGTCATACATCACTGTCTCCAGTCACATGGGCAGGGCAGCCAGACAACAACAGTCTGCACTGTGTCACAATAGTAGGTCATGGGGAATGCAAGTCCTGGAGCTGAACAAGTGCACATGTACATCCCCCACACACCAATCATCTGAACACTTATCTGTCCAGGTCATACCGATTGGACATATGGGAGACCTGTAACACAACCCTCTGAACCTGAGCACCTCACAATCTGCTGTGAATGGGAAACAGCTGCCTGAACTTCACATTCGTATACCCCAGTCTGCACGGTCAGGTGATCAAACACCTATGTGTCACACAAGTATCGTCTCCTATGGTCACATCTCCGGTGGCATGCTGAGCCCCAACAGAGGAACACCCCAGCAGTCCTGACAACGAAGCCACAGCACACTGACACAGAGGCAGACACCTGAGGGGACATATCACTGAGCACAACGTGTCAGCTGATACACGGGAGTGGGAGTACAGAGTGTATTGTATGGCCTGGAGTAGGCATGACTGTCCTGCCCCACATGAATGAGGGATGAGCCCTGGACAGAAGGCAGCTGGCTAAGTATGTGTGACACACGTAATATACACACTCCTGGGGCCCAAACATTGTTCCCACCCGCAGCATGGGTGTGTGCCAGATACACCAGGCACATGTGGTGGATCAGCTCAGCAATTGGACCACATATCAAAGTAACACACAGATTACATGTCGGAACACAGGCATCGTGTAAGCAATGGACCCACCCATGATGCCCACCACAGAGTTAGGGGAACAGATGCTGTCCCCCACCTTGAGTCAAGCAAACTGCAAGGACACAGTACCCAAGTGACACAATTCCCTGACTGCAAGGGCCACACCTGGGTATCAGATGAGGAATGGGCAGTGCACAATCGAGGGACATGGGTCCTGGACCACATGACTGATGTACTGTGGAAGTTTAACCAGGCCAGAGGAGGGCACATAGCATGGCAGACAAAGTTCACAATGCAGTCATGGACTCACCCCTCCTTGCTGCTCTCTGGCCTTCAGCTGCCCATCCAGATCAGGGAAGACCACCGCCAGGATCCTGAGCATGTGGGGGTCAGGCTCCGGTGTCCGCCCCTCCTGCGAGGAGGCGACAGCTTCAGCTGGACCCGTGCGATCCTCCGGGTCCAGCCCCGAAGGTCCTGCCACCTCTTCTGGCAGTTGCGGATCCGGCGCTTGTAGTCCCCCACGGATCTCACTGCCCGGACGATGGTCAGCCATATCTTCTGCTTCTGGTGGGCATCAACCTGTGAGGATGACAAAGTGAGAATGCCATTACTACACATGCAACATATCCGTGCATTACACAGTTGGATATACATGTCTCAATCACAGGGGCACATGATGTACACAGGCAGTGCAATGATGGCTATGGACAGTATGCCAGCAGTAACTACATGGTATCATTGCCTGGGAAGTAAAACCTTGTTTAAATGCACTGTCACTGCACTATACCTGTTCAGTGCATGTAACTACACACTATGGGGGGTGACAACTACTCAGTGAGCCTGCTAGCCAGTGGCGTGCAGACTGTTAGCCTTGCTAGTCAGACAACATGCACATTTAGTAAGGCAGTGGACAGCACACTCACCTGCTCACCTGCTTTCCCATACAGCTTGCTGTACTGTGGAAGGAGGCTGTCCAGCAGGGCCTGGTTCTCCTCAGTGCTGAAGGCTGGGGCTCTCTCCACAGTACGTGCCATTGCAGGGTCCAGAGGGTGCAGATACAGCAGCAGTGGTGGTGGCAAATGTCGTCCTGGAGCATGTAGTGCGGGCAAGTGAGCTCTCAGGTGAACAGCCAGCATTATATGTGTGCTGCAGAGGCAGATACTGTCCCATGTGTCCAAAGTGATAGGTCCAAGTCGTTTGCATCTTCTGAATCTGGCCAATCCATGGAATTTCACCACTTACACACGCCCACAGCATCCTTCAAAAGTTCAACTTCATGACACCCATGAATTTGCAACATTGTTGTGGGTGACCAACTGAATTTCCAGCATCAGACTCGGTCAAGATTTGAAAACGCGTCCGTTGCCAGGCCAGGCCGTAGCCAATGGGTGCGCACCGATCGGTCCATTGCTGTTCAACGCGTACCCGGGATACAACGCGTACCCGCTCACATTGAATGCAATGGGCCGGCCGGGCACACCGATCGGTCCATTGCTGTTCAACGCGTACCCGGGATACAACGCGTACCCGCTCACATTGAATGCAATGGGCCGGCCGGGCACACCGATCGGTCCATTGCTGTTCAACGCGTACCCGGGATACAACGCGTACCCGCTCACATTGAATGCAATGGGCCGGCCGGGCACACTGATCGGTCCATTGCTGTTCAACGCGTACCCGGGATACAACGCGTACCCGCTCACATTGAATGCAATGGGCCGGCCGGGCACACCGATCGGTCCATTGCTATTCAACGCGTACCCGGGATACAATGCGTACCCGCTCACATTGAATGCAATGGGCCGGCCGGGCACACCGATCGGTCCATTGCTGTTCAACGCGTACCTGGGATACAACGCGTACCCGCTCACATTGAATGCAATGGCCAATGTGTGCGCACCGATCGGTCCATTGCTGTCCAACGCGTATTGCGAATACAACGCGTACCCACTCACATTGAATGCAATGGCCAATGTGTGCGCACCGATCGGTCCATTGCTGTCCAACGCGTCCCTGTACAAGTCACTGGCATATGTCACCATGCCTGTCACAGGTGAACATATGCCAGCCACATATACTTCCCAGGGAGTGAGGGGCACACCTAAACACCACAGCCTGTCCACACTGTATCCTAAGGCATGTAAGGCTGCATTACCTATTCCGTGTATGGGGGTGAACATGTTGTTCTGTGGGTGTCACTTGGGGGCAGCCACTCCCAGGCTGTGCACGTGTTCATGGGAACAGAATCCTTGGTGTTTCGTGTACAGGACCACTGTGATGTGCAACTGTTCATTTCTGAGCATGTGGCATGGTCACATTTCACGGTGGTGTATGTGTATGTCATGTCACATACCCCCTGAGTCCCATGTGGGACGGTATGTACGTCCCAGGGTGACCCATTGCCACAATAGTGATGGTCCTCCACAGTCTGTGTGCATGTTGTGTTTACAATGTCTCTGATTCCATGTGCACAATGGGAGACAGTCTCCACATCCACGTTGTTTGTGCATGGACTTTGATGTTGTGCATGTGTGTGTCACAGACGTCCATGTCTGTCCTGCCGAGGCAACAGGGACCACTACCTGTGGGGGTCATGGTTGTTTTGCTGTGGTGTATTCATGATACACCATGTCATGCCAGTGTCCATGTGGCAATACAGGGTCCCTGGGAATCTACCTGTCGTTGAGCTGTGATGCCTGGGGCACATCTGTCCTCACATGTCACTGTGGGGTGTGTTTGGAACGTGGCAGCAGGAGATGGGAACTGTGACACGGCCTCATGATATCCCATGGCACAACCTGGGACTTGTTGATGCCACTTGTTGAACTGTGATGTTAGATGTTGGCCATGTATGTGCCAAACATGTCCTTACGGAACTGCACACATCATGTACTTGTGCCTCATAATGATGTATCATGTGATATTAAGTATGGTCAATGCCACATATGTGGGGTGACTGACAATCTTTCTTCCTTCACCTATGCACTGCAGGGCACCAGCTGTCCATAGACCATTCCCTGACCTTGCAACCATGGTGGAACGGGACTGCATCCGACGGTACCGCTTCACCAGGCCGCTGATTGAGGTATTGACGGTGCGGTTGGCCCCACATTTGCAAGCTGGCCGGACATACCCTACAGCGCTGACCCCCAAGGTGAAGGTGATGGCAGCCCTACACTTCTTTGCCACCGGTACCTTTCAACACACTGTGGCGACTGCTGGTGGGATGTCACAGACCATGTTCAGCCGTGTGCTCCGCGATGTTTTGGAGGCTATGTTGATATACCTGAACCAGTACATCTATTTCCCTAGACTCCAAAAACTCACTGACGTGAAGAGTGACTTCTATGCCCTGGGGAGGATGCCGCATGTCATTGGCTCCATTGATGGGACACATGTTGCTTTGGTACCACCACAGGCCCAAGAGCAGGCATACAGGAACCGCAAACACTACCACTCGGTCAATGCACTGGTGGTATGTCTTGCAGATATGAGCATCTCACATGTGTGTGCCCGTTTCCCCGGTTCTGCACACGATGCCTACGTGATGAGGAGTAGTCGCATCCCGAGGATGATGTCACAGATGCGGAACCAGCGTGCCTGGCTTGTTGGTGTGTACTGACTTTGTACCATTGTGTGTGTTCTGCAATGTAGTGTTCCACCCTCTTTTCCATACTCAGCTAATGTGCAATTGTCTGTATGTAGGTGACTCCGGATACCCCAACATGCCGTGGTTGCTGACGCCCCTCAGGAACCCTGTGACACCAGCCCAGATGCGCTACAATGAGGCACATGGTCGGACCAGGAGAGAGATTGAGCGGACATTTGGTCTCCTGAAGAGCCGCTTCCGCTGCCTGGACAAGACAGGAGGGGCCCTCCCATATGCCCCAGCAAAGGTGTGCAAGATTGTCATCGTCTGCTGCATGCTACACAACCTGGCAGTGCGGAAGGAGTTGCCTCTCATCCTGGATGACGATGACCAACATCCGCCACCTGTGGAGGATCCTGGCCTGGACCACGATGCCAGTGATGATGATGATGATGATGATGATGGTGATGTCCGCACACAGCTCATCACCAACTTCTTCAGCTGAATGTGAGTATCCAGAGATGTCATGTCAATGATGTGAGTATGCATGATATGTGTTGGTGGTGCTCTGGTGCTGTTTGAGTGTGTCCATGTGCTACATGACTGTATGCGTGTAGCGATGTGTCCTTACAGGTAGTCTGTACTCCCCAACAGTGTTGACATGCTAACTTGGTTCTGGGTGGGTATCTTGTGACATGTATTGGGCATGAGTATTGCAGTTCTGTCCTGTTCTTCAGTGCTTTTGACTGTGTTTCATTTCTGTCCTTCACAGGGTACTTTCAGAGTCGTTTGGTCAACTGTGATCCCCGACACCGTGATTCGACTTCCAGGGTGATAGCTGTCGTGTCCCTACAGGTGATGTGCGCCACACCCATGGACTTCCTTCCTTCTACACTTGTTGACTGTGTGCCCGCTGCCAGGTGGGATTACCTTTGCATCTGTAGTGGTTACAACATGTTGCAAATGTGTAATAAACCTGTGCTTCACTTTGTGATGTGCGTTGTCTGTGGTCACACATCTGACTGACATTTGCTTACTGCACCAGTGGGCTAGTTGACAAAGACTGTGAATAGGTGTTGTGTCTGTGCATTGCACCGTATTTCCTGGCAACATCAGTGTAGGCGATGAGTCAGATGGCCTAGGTGTGTATATGTTGTGTAGCCCTGGTGGTGTGTCTCCCTCATATGTGTCACGTCGCCATGACTCACATGCCTGTGTTGTACTTGCTGTAGCAGTTAGCATGCACAGTGTAATTTCGCAGGTCATCATCTCCATGACACAAACCACGTTGGAATCACAACAGAGGCAGGTATGGTGTATTAGTGTGTTTATTGTCATACATGTGTGTGTATAGTGCACAGGATGGTGGGTGCTGTACATTTTCATTGCAATCCAAAGTTCCTAGATGAATTGGAAGTCCTGGTAGCAGAAATGTCCTGAATATAGACCACAGTCATCTGATACATTGGTCCAACTTGTACTCCCCATGTCATGTGGGGGAGTTGTGTTGCAGTCAACAGGGTGAACAGTTTGCGCACAAAGGTGATTATCCAGAACAGCTTTTGGCTTCCTGGGGGTTGCACATGGCGCTCGGCCTCTCAGTTGCCCCTCCTCGGACAACCCCTCTTCTTTGGGGGGGGGACCCTCAAGTGCAGGCTGCTGCGGTGCAGGGGACTCTCCGCCAGAGTCATCCTCCCTCCCTGTGGCAGTTGCAATTGTTTCAGCACCAGATGTTGTGGGCACACAGGGAGGTGTTGACTGGTTGCTGCTCATCTGGCGGAGGCATTGTAATATGTCCCTATGCACCGCCGTCATCTCTTGCAGTGTGTCCCACTTGGACTCCACGCGGGACATGTGTAAGTCCAAGCGGGCATGATGGGCAGCCTGCTGCTGTTTAATGTCCCTGAGGAGCCCCACTGCCTGGCTGAGGTCTCCGGTGCTGGACTGGTACGCATCGGCTATGCGTACCAGTTGTGGGTCATCATGCAGTCCAGACCCCTCTGCGATCAGTGACCTATGTCTCCTACCCCTCCCACCACCCCTGGCGACACGTGCAGTACCTGAGGTGGCACGCACAGGTGACCCTGGGCCCCCTTGGGGGTTGTTGGTGGTGTTGGTGTCCATGGCCCCACGTTGGTCCAGGGTCCCTGTGCTGGTGGTGGTGCTGCTCCTTGGTCTGTCCATGTCGGCAGGGGTGGTATGTGTGTTGACAGTCGTTGGAGGGGTGGGTGCAGGGGGTGCAGCTGGTGGTCCTGCTGGTGCTGCATGATGACTTGCTCCGGAGGTGCCAGGTAGGTCTTCTTCATCCGAGGAGGGCAGAGGCTGTTCCACACCAGTGAGCTCCGTTTCCCCTTGAGCCTGGGACGGGGACTCCTCAGCGTCTGCTGCTGTGTCCCCATCATCACCTGTTTTTGGGAGACACACACAATGTATGTTATGTTTCTGCAGGCATCAATGGTTGACACACCTGACAGTTGTGACTGTACCTCTGGATGCGGGCCTGTACATTGCATTGTCCTAAGTTGTCACAGTCAGAGGTTGATATTGGTGTAGCACATTGTCCTGCATAATTTGGGCATTTCTATATGAATGTTGGGGTGTGTACATGGTCTGCATTGGTTGTATTTGGTTGACATCCGGCCCTCCTTCCCACCCAGCCAGATATTCCACCATGGAACGTGCTTCCATTGCAGGGAGTGCAAGTTGTCTTTCAGGATGTCAGTCAGTGGTGTCCTGCTGTTGGTTGGTGCACAGTTGCCAGCAGGGCCTTGTGCTCCCCACAGCAGTACCCAGTGTCAGCCATCTTGTCAGTTCTTTTCCACTCCCTGTGATGTGCGCATGGTTCAGGGTGGTGTTGATGGGACAGTTGTGGGGGTGACCAATATCTGTGACTACCACTCCCATCATGCTATTGCCTCCACCCCACTTCCCAGCATGCCCATACTTACTTGCTTTTGGGTGGACTTCACTGTGTGTGAGTGTGAGAGCAATGGCAAGATGGCTGACAGTGGTGTCCTGCTGTTGGTTGGTGCCCAGTTCCCAGCAGGGCCATGTGCTCCCCACAACTGAGCACCAGTGTCAGCCATCTTTGAAGTGGCTTTTCACTCCCTGTGAGGTGTGCATTCTTCAGTGTGAGCTTGCTGGGCCATGTGGGTGGGGGATGTTGAGCTGTGACTACCACTCCCATCATGCTATTGCCTATACCCCCCTTCCCAGCATGCCCATACTTCCTTCCTTTTGAGTGGACTTCACTGTGTGTGAGTGTGACAGCAATGGCAAGATGGCTGACAGTGGTGTCCTGTTGTTTGTTGGTGCCCAGTTCCCAGCAGGGCCTTGTGCTCCCCGCAACAGAGCACCAGTGTCAGACATCTTTGAAGTGGCTTTTCACTCCCTGTGAGGTGTGCATGCTTCAGTGTGAGCTTGCTGGGCCATGTGGGTGGGGGATGTTGAGCTGTGACTACCACTCCCATCATGCTATTGCCTCCAACCCCCTTCCCAGCATGCCCATACTTACTTGCTTTTGGGTGGACTTCACAGTGTGTGAGTGTGAGAGCAATGGCAAGATGGCTGACAGTGGTGTCCTGCTGTTGGTTGGTGCCCAGTTCCCAGCAGGGCCATGTGCTCCCCACAACTGAGCACCAGTGTCAGCCATCTTTGAAGTGGCTTTTCACTCCCTGTGAGGTGTGCATTCTTCAGTGTGAGCTTGCTGGGCCATGTGGGTGGGGGATGTTGAGCTGTGACTACCACTCCCATCATGCTATTGCCTATACCCCCTTCCCAGCATGCCCATACTTCCTTCCTTTTGAGTGGACTTCACTGTGTGTGAGTGTGACAGCAATGGCAAGATGGCTGACAGTGGTGTCCTGTTGTTTGTTGGTGCCCAGTTCCCAGCAGGGCCTTGTGCTCCCCGCAACAGAGCACCAGTGTCAGACATCTTTGAAGTGGCTTTTCACTCCCTGTGAGGTGTGCATGCTTCAGTGTGAGCTTGCTGGGCCATGTGGGTGGGGGATGTTGAGCTGTGACTACCACTCCCATCATGCTATTGCCTCCACCCCCCTTCCCAGCATGCCCATGCTTCCTTCCTTTTGACTCTGCTTCCCTGTGGGGTTGTGGGCCTGTGCTCACAAGATGGCTGCCAGTGTTATCCTGGGGTTAGTTTTGCTACATGTCCCATGTGTGTCCCTGTGCTTCACACAGTATGACCCAGGGTTGTGTTTCTTTGTGGGATATTTGATTGGAGTGTGAGGCAATGCATTCTCCCAGGTGAGTTGTGTGGAGTTTGTGTTAGGGGTGTGTGTGAGAAACGCTGCTGGTAACTATGGTCAGTGCTGTCAGTCCTCCTTCCCACCCAGCCAGATTTTCCACCATGGAACGTGCTTCTGTTGCAGGGAGTGCAAGTTGGCTTTCAGGATGTCAGTCAGTGGTGTCCTGCTGTTGGTTGGTGCACAGTTGCCAGCAGGACCTTGTGCTCCCCACATCAGTAGCCAGTGTCAGCCATCTTGTCAGTTGTTTTCCACTCCCTGTGATGTGAGCATGGTTCATGGTGGTGTTGATGTGCGCATTGTGAGGGTGGGCAATATCTGTGACTACGACTCCCATGATGCTATTGGCTACACTGACTTGCCCAGCATACACAGGATTCCTTCCTTTCAGTGGGCTTCACTGTGAGGTGGTGTTGTAGTGGTGGCTACATGTCTGGATGTGTTTGTTAGTTATATTTGTGCCACTGCCTAGCTGTAGTTGTAGTTGTGTTTGTACATGTGATGACACAGTTACATATCACTATGAGATGGCATGTGTTGTGTTTATCTGACTGACATACACATTTTGGGATGATTCTGTTCTGGTTGGTGTGGATTTGCTAAGGGTGCATGGTTTGACTCTCCCCTTGACAGTGATGTGTGTGTATTGTCGCACAATATTGTGTACATTTGTTGTGTACTCACCAGGCTCTGGGATGTTTTCTAGTCCATATACGCTCACTGGTGGTAGGATGGCCCGCACCTTCTCCTCCCAGGGCCTGAGGTATACTGGTTTGGCAGGAGGGCCACTGCCGGTGTGTTGGCTCAAGAGGTAGTCCTTCTTCAACAGCTCCCTGACCCTCCTGCGCACGTCATACCACCTGTTCTGGATGTCTCACCTTTGTGCGCAAACCTGGTGATTGTGCGTTCACCCTGTCGACAATCCTCTCCCACATCTTGGTTTTCTGCGACATGGGTGTCTGTTGGACCAGTGTACCAAACAGCTGTGGCTCTACCCTGAGGATCTCATCTACCAGGACTTCCAATTCACTATCTAGGAACTTATGATTCTTCTTTGGGGGCATGGTGATGGGTGGTGATGGTGAGTGATGTGTGTGTTGGTGTGCAGGTGAGGGTGTGTGAGTGTGTGTTTTGCTGGGTGTATGTGAGGGTGCTATTTGTTGAGGTGCTGATGGTGTGTGGCTTGTGTGATGGATGAGCTGTGGGTGGGTGGGTGGTTGCTGTCTGTTGAGTGCTGGCAGGTAATTTGAATTTGCAAAGGATCATGGTAGGGATTTGTGTCCTTTATATGGGTGGAGTTGTGGGTGTGTCTTTGTTCCCTGTTCCCCCCCAGTATTTATTGGCTTTGTAATTGCTTGTTTGGCCTTTGTGTTTTTCCCTTTGTACTTTTTGTGCATGTAGGAGACGTTCTTGTGACCGAGTCGGACCTTGCAGTTGTCTCGTACGAGCTTCTCCGAGTCGTTCACGCTGTGTTTGTGCTGTTTTCTATGCTGCGTACGCGTCGGTCGCGGTGTATTGGGTTGCTTCGGCTCGCAGTTTTGTATGCGTGTCGGTCGTACGGCTTGGCCTCCGTGCGACTCGGTCGTGTTTTCCACGCGTTGCATCGTACTTGGCGGGTAGGAGCTCGCGGGTACGTTTAGTTCGGGATTCTTCCGGGTGCGTGTTGGTCGGTTCGATTCGCGTGGTTTTCTGGCCGGATAGCTGTATTCCGCGCGGCTCAGTCGTTCGGCTTGTGTTCCGTACGAGTCGGTCGGATTTTGCACGCTTCTCATCGTACTTTGCGGGTCGGGCTGCACTGGTACGTGTCGGTCGGAATGAATTCCGGCTCCGAGTCGGTCGGTACGTTTTCCGGCCCGAATCGGAATCGACCCCTCAGTCTTTAAACTGAGCGAGATGCAGGCAGGCAAAAATCGGACTTTGGGAAGCATGGATCTTCAAGGTAAGCACCTTGATAACTTAAAGTTTATTTTTTTATTTTTTATTGGGGAGTAGAAAAAAAGATTAGAAAGGGTCATAAATTCATACTCATTCCATACATATAATACAATACAAAGACAGAGAATTCCAGCAGCGAAAAATGTTACAATATTCATCATCAATACAATACTATAGTCGATAAATCCATTTAGATAGAAGTTCCCAAACGTTTTCACCCATCTTACCAGCAGCTTTCCCCTTGCACATATATAAAGTATGTTCTATATGATAGCTAGCAAACACATGAGCTCTCCATTGATAAAATGTCAGTGAGTCATTGTAAAAAAAATAGGTTATAGCTGAGAGAGGTGAGATCCCTTGTCAGTGTGAACCACAAACATCACTAAATCAACCTGTTCTTAACCCTCTGGTGACTTGGCACAAAATCAGGCAGGCTTAACTTAGAGTCAATGTGCAAAGTATTCATGCAGAACTCAAACATTAATAAAGTAAAAACACAACAACAAAAATCCCAAACCAATGCAGACAAATAGAGAATATTTTCATAAATAGCATGACACCAAAATGACAAAAATGTAATCAGTAGAACTGGAGTTCTGAGTTTTTAAAATTTAAGGTGAAAATAGTGCTAAAAAGGTGCAAAGCGTGAACTGTGGGTACCTAGTCATTTTGGACTGGGACAAAAGCAAAAGTTCAGGTCGACCACAAAGGGGTGTCAATCAGGTACGGGACCAGGTGTGGCCCAATGGGAGTTGTACCGCTTGCCCTTGGTGCGGGACTGTGATGCAAAGCTCTGCATTGGGTCCATGAAGCTGCTAATCAGGACCTTTGAGGTGCTGCAATGCTCTGCTTTGGATCCAGCCACCGATCAGGAGCTGCACTGTGCTGAGATGCAAGGCCCTACGTCGTCCTGTGCCATTCTGCATTGGATGTGGTGAAGAAGCTAAGCTGAGAACTGCTGTGAACGAGGCCCTGTGCTGTCATGTGCCATTCTATGTTGGGTTCAGTGAAACCTTCAGTTGAGCAGGGAGGAGTGCACTCTGACTCCAGCTAAGGGTCCAGCACTTGGGGGGTCAGGAGAGGTCCAGTAGGGTCTGGTCCCATGGCAAAGCAGGAAAGGCCTCTGGAAGCTTGTTCCTGTAGCTCAAACAGGAGGTCAGCCAGTTGACCCTCTGGAATCCTGGGTTCAGGAAAAGCAGGTCCAGTCTTCCTTCTTGAGACAGCAGGGCAATCCTTATTCTCAATCTTCTCAGGTCCAGGAGCATTTGCCAGATTTAGGCCTGGTAAATGGTTTATTTTGCCAGGTTAAATGGCAGTTTTATTACAGCACACACAGGCTGCGGGGGCAAGCCTTTAGGTATGTTTTAGAAGGCTACTTTAGCACAATGAGTGCTGCAGCCCACTAGCAGCATTTAATTTACAGACCCTGGGTGCATGTAGGACCATATACTAGGGACAAATAAGTAAATTAAACAACCCAGTCCAGTGCATACCAATTTTACCATGTTTAAAAGAGAGAGAACAAGCATTTTACCACTGGTCAGTAGGAATAAAGTGTGCAGGGCCCTAAAGCGAACAATAAAGGTTAAGCAAAAATAGGATAGTAAATGGCAAAAATCTGGGGGAATACCATGCAATAGATGATCATTTCCAACAGTCAGCATCAAGCCAACGTGATGCTACACAAATTTGTGCAATGACTTTAGCTACAAAAACCATATTATGACAAGCAGCTATATCATTGGGTATTCTATCAACCCTAAGCATAATTAATTTCAGGGAGCTGTCTATTTGTGTGTTTTATAACCTGCCCAGAAATCCAAAAAATTCTCCCCAAAAAGATTATAATTTAGGGCAGCCAGCAAACATGTACTGTTTCAGGCCCGGACATTAAACAACGTGGGCAGCTATTATTAGGTCAACAACCCCACTTGAACAGTTTTGGTGACGTATAATACAAATTAAATATAGTCTTAAAATGTTGAACTTTCAAGTTGGCTGATAGCAGAAGAGAGTCTCCTAATTTAATATCCTCACATAGATTAGATGTGTATATGCTAATATCAAGCATAATACTCCAGTTTTCTGCATAAGACTAAATTATCATGAATGTTTTCTAAAAATGTTTTATAATAATTCCCACATTTTTTGATTTTTTGATTTGACCAAATTATTTTAGAATGATCATTGTGCCACTAAGGTTTTTGCAATCAATTTTTCACATAACGTTTCTAATTTGAAGCTATTTAAAGAAGGATGTATTTGGAAGACCATATTTCTCTTGAAGTTGAGAGAATGAACAAATTGTGCTTTGGTCCCAAATTTCCCCAGGGCATTTAACCCTGAGCTTTATCCCACATTTTGATATTGCAGTTTTGAAATATTGAGGATAATTTTAGGGAAGTCTACAGTGGGGTATAATAGTTACATGGAGTGATATTGAACATCTTGGACAATGTGTTCCGTACTTTAGTAGCAGTTCAAACCACTTTAAACTGGATTGTCTTAAAATATCTCTGTTCTGTAAAATTGATCAGAAAGCAGCTGGGGATTTTACCTACACTTAATTCATAAACTGTGAGTAGTCTGTTTGACCTCTAATCATAAAAAATATGGCCGGTGATCAAAATGCACATGTGGTGTATCATGGTTGAAAAAAATAATACTTAAAATTGGTCAGCTCTAATGAGGGGTAGACTCAAATATTTACTGCTCTTCAAGGATGTTTATACTCCCATATGAAGCTAATGCATGTAGAATTGATTTTCGTAACCCATGTATCATACAGGTTAAGGGGCAGTGCTTGAAAAATATACAGCAACTTGGGTAAGGTCACCATCTAAATGATGTCACATCGTCCTAATAATGTGAAATGTAAATTATTCCTTTCCTTCAAATCAGTTTTTATCTTAAATAAAACCGGATCATAAATAAGCATTATAATCTGATCAATATTCATTGTTAAATTAGGCCCAAATAAATTGCCTTCTGGACTTTACAGATATATTTGCCCTTTGTTATACCTATTGAACAGTATCTGTGTTTTATTTTTACTTAACGGATATCCCGATATGGGACCAAATTTGCTTGCCTTGGTTTCAACAGCTTTGATTGCTGGTTTAAGTGATTTTGTTATTATAGCAAAATCATCAGCATATGCCAAATCTTTGGTGGAATGCCAACAGGTGCAATTTGTGGACTACTTAAACGCTTTTTAAGGAGAGACTTCAGATATATAGCAATAAGAGTGGTGAACATGGACAACCTTGTCTGGTACCCCGAGATACATATATATAGCCTGTATGGTGACCCATTATCTGAAGCTTGGAAACAGAATCTTTGTACGGTACTTTTGTGGACTTGATAAATGAAGGCCTAAATCTTATCCCTTCCATAACTCCCCATAGATATCCCCAGGTGACCCGATCAAAAGTGCTTTCTGCATCTAACAGGATCATTGCCAAAGGGGAGCTATTGCAGGCTGTGACATGAATCAATGATATTGCATGATTAATATTATCTATTGTGCTCTTACCTGGAACAAATCCATACTGTCAGAGAGAAACCACCTTGGCGATGATCCTGCTCACTCGATGGGCCATGATCTTTGAGTAAATCTTTGAATCACTATTTATTAGTGATATTGGTCTGTATGGATCTTTATCTTTGTTTAAAAACATAACTTTATTTGTCTATGATATAGTTATATGCAGAGCCTTAATGTTATGTACATTTGTAAAGCGCACTTTTACCCGTGAGGGTATCCTGGTGCTGAGCAGGTGTGTGCCTAGCCCTGCCTATGGTAGGTTGGTTAATTGAAAAGCCAGGTCTTATGCTTCTTGCACAATTCAAGAAGAGAGGAGGAGTAATCTACTGATAATTTTGCAAACAAACATTAGCACCTACTGCCTTTTCACATGGAAGACTATCTATTGACTCCTTCAGTTCTCTAAATGTAATTGTAGATTCAAGAATTCCTTTGTTCCAAATGGTTAGACCTGGGGATTCAAAATCCTCAATCATATTTTGAGTAGGATGTTGATCCTGTGATATAAGTCTTCATAATAGCATTGAAAGGCTTGTATAATTTCTATTGGATAAGTAACCAAATTTCTTTCCTTAGTGTATATATAGCTTTTATCCTTTTTTCTAGTTATGTTTGGCATAATTTTAAGGCAAGGACTTTACTTATAGCATCCCTGTATGCATAGTTCTGGATTTTCTCAACTGCATGTAGTCCTACTTGTACTTTAATATAGTGTCCCCTGATTTCGGCCTTCAATGATGCAATATAGTAATTTCTGCTCTTTTATAGCTTCATTTGAGATTGAGCGCATATGTTTACTCTCTGATTTGGCTAGTTGGTGGTAAAGCTTGCCCATATTGTGTAGCTGAGTGTGATTCATTGAACCAAAGCTTTAACAGCATCCCACACAATGTGCAAATTGGTAGAACCAAAATGAATACTCAAGAAGTCCGGAATCCATTGCTCCACTAGACTGATATATTCAAGATAAATAATCAATGCTTCTTCGGAAGTCCATCTAGGTGGTTTTCTACTGAATTTTCCAACTACAATTTTCAAAACAATCGGGTCAAGATCTGACAGACTTTGTGGGCATTTATATAACTTCACATTTGAGAGAAGCTTCGATAATATCATACATTCTTGTGTATTTCATGTGCCCTTATGAACAAAACATATATCTTGGGCCCTCAGTATAAAGAGTCAAGTGTCACACAGGGCAGGCGTTTCCATCAATATAAAAACTGTCTGGCTCACTTTAGTTTTTTTCCTGTATACTGTTGTTTTGCATTTTGCATTTCAATATTAATATTCAAATCCCCACATACAAATAACTGGGAGTATCAGTTTACAAGTTCTAAATTAAGATATACAAATATTTTGGGGTCATCACTATTGGGAACCTATATCCCATATATGATGAACCAGGATGTTGCTGAATAAATGTTTGCTATCACCTACCTCCTCATAGAACCAGATTGTATTCTCTCACATTTAAACATCCCTTTCTTGATTAATAGTGCTACCCGACAAGCTGAAGCTTCTTGTGAGGCACAAATGATAGTTTTGTACACTAACTCACTGAGCCAACCTCTATTTTGATAGCCCATGTGTGTCTCTTCAATACAAAGTATGTCACTCCGAGTGATAGAATCTCATCCATTCCCCCTCCAATTGTGTACACTGTCTAATCTTAATACTGCCTTATTTATAAAGCTTTAAATGAAACTTCCCATTTTGTTTTTTCAACTATGCACCTGTGCAGCCCATTGCCTTCCCTACCACCCATGTGCCCACCTCACCACAAGCACCCACTGACCTCTCCCCTCACATAGACCTTCCTCCATAAACTTCACCCGAACTTTCTCTCCATGAGCTACCATGGAGGGTCCCTGCCTCAAAGGGAGAAAGGAATAGGGCAGAGGATGTAGCCTTATGGCTAGAGCGGTCGACCTCGAAGCTGGGGAACTGGGTTCGAGTCTCGGCAGGGACGCTCAACATCCTGGGATTCTGGGCAAATCACTTAATCTCCACACGCCTAACAAAAATGAATGTATCCTTCTGTAACGAAACTGGTGCTCATGTAAAGCGCTCTGATACCTGATATCTTTTGGTCGAGTTCGCGCTATATAAAACTCAAAAAAAAAAATGGAGGAAAGTCCTGCCTAAAGTTGCAGGACAAGGATGAATTCTCTATGTTGTCTGTGCCATCTGCGTTACCTAGATCCTGAGAATTTTCCCCTTATACCTTCCTGTCTCTATTTTCTGTATAAATGATGTGCCCTTCAATCTGTGTAATTATATACACACTCACCTTTCTTTTTTTCTTTCCTTTCTATCTTTTTTTATTCTTCTAGTTTGTTTGTCCCCTCAAACAAGTGGGTCTAAGAATGCTTGTGCTTTTACCTCAGAGATCAATACATGTGTTTTAGAGTCCTTTACAACTTTCAAATTTGCAAAAAAGATATACTTATCCAATTTAACTTGATTCTCTGGGCGAGCTCTCTCAAAGATTTGCTGTCTCAGAAGAAAATGTCCAAAATAGACTAAAATCGCTCAATGTTTTTGTAATTCCTCAAAGCGTTGTTCTAATACCCTAAACGGAAAGTGATGCACCTGGTGCACTTGTAGTTCCCAGTGTCAATTACTCATCTCAGTGAATGCTGCCTTTGTTTATGCGCATAGCAAATGCCTCTGTTTCATTGCCCACTAGTACCTCAGGAATACCAAGGATTCACAAACTGTTACGTCTTTGTCTATTTTCGTAATCTTCCAATTTCCATTGGAATGTCCATGATGTGTTCTTTTTGTTCTGTGAGTTGTTCATTTATATGTGTAGTGCAGGTCTCCAGCTCATGATTTCTTTTTTCCAGCTATTTCATATGCTCATCTACATTGGCACAGACTTTTGCTATTTTGCCACAACACCTTGCAATTTTCTAGTTGCAGTTGGAGCTTCTTTATCACACCGGTATTCTTCCCTGTGTGCCGTGATTAATTCATACATAATTTTCAGTGTTGGTGGCTCTTCTTGAGCAGTACAGTCCTCTTGTGCATTTGAGGTTGAACGAAATCCCTCTGTCAGCCAAATTGCAAAATAGTCCCATCTCAGTGAGGCCACATCGCAGAGCTCTGTAGAACACGGATGGCTATTACATTGCTTCCTCTTTTTGTGCACTGTCGCACCAGGGTCTTCAGCTCCCCCAAAAAACTGTTCATCACAGTCCGTCTCAGTGGCTCGCTCAAAAAACTGTTTATCACTGTCCATCTCAGTTGCACTGCTATTGTCCCAAAAATTGGATGAGAGATCTGATAGAAAAAACACTGATCTAGTACCTTGTGTACCTTATTCCTTTGACCACAGGTGTCCCCTTAGTATCCTCATCCTCACACCCAGACTACTGAATAATTGCGTAGAATAAGGTGTCCCTGGTCCTGCCTAGATTTGTACACTTTTCTGAGGTATGTGTTTTTCTCACAAGAAGATCTCACAAAGAGCACCCCTAATACAAATGATAGGCTCAGGAACAGGGGACATAACACATCAAATATCACAATGGATTCCCAATAGCCTGTATGATTCTTACAGGGAATTAATCCTCAATGACCACTGACTCAACGATACCGCCAACAATTTTTTTTTCATTTGCTGTAATTTTTCTTTTTATATTTTTCTTTTATTATAAAAAACATCATTAATCTGTACATACATTATTAATTATTTCATTTTTACATTAAAAACACATTATTTCATCATAACAAACCCCACACATTTCTCACATCCATACCAAACATACAAGATCACAGACTCTCAAAACACCCATCCATTCTCCCCCAGAAATCTTCTTAAAAATCCAACATGGAGACCAGTGATTTATTCTTCAATTGCTATATCTTAGCCGGGGGACTCAGTGGACACTTCGGTGGCATAAATAACTGGTGACCACCTTCTTCGGGACCTATATCCAAATGTCCATTTTCTCATAAAATATAAATGGGGTTTGTTAGACTCACTTGCACTGTAATCCTTGTACATTCTATATACAGTCAAATGGTAGGTACCTTCAAACTTCTCCAATAATGCTTACACACCTCCAGTATGCTCGAGATATGTAAGAAAATATACACAGAGGCCCCCTTACACTCAATTAAAGTCCATAGAGCATAAGTCTGCTTCGCTCTCATCCTTCGGGAATGCCACATATGGGTAGTAAGCAGTACATTTATTCTATTTCACAGCAATCTGCAACTTTATTCCGCCATACTAGTGTTATATGGGGTTAAGTGGCCCTAAGACACATTGTCGACATTGCTAAGTTAGCATGAGTTTTGCTTGCCCTATGCTGCTGCTTTTGCGTTTGTTTTCGCAACACTTTGCCTCTGCCCTGTACATGATAACAGATTGTTTTTCACGTTCTCAGCTTTCCCTTCAATTCTGTCTGAACATAATGTGCAAGGTCGGTCAACAATGTCTCTTGTTATTCTGTTCTGGTCAGTCCCTATTACCTATACAAAACATGTTACCAACAGCTGCAATGTGGAAGAATCAAGCTTTGATATAGCATTGTTGCATGTTTTTGAAACACACTCGAAGAAAGCCGTTCCATGGAGCTGAGCTCTACTGTTCCTATGATGTAAACCTTTGCGTTTAGGCTTTCAGGTAGGGGTCTGCTAATAATGCCTAGAGATCTTCTGTTATATAAAATAACTTCTTACTGCCAAGGGGAGGGTGATTAGGCCCAGTTATTTTGCCTTTTTCACAATCTTTATAAAATGACAACTCCTTGGGCCTGATTCACAGAACTAACTTACGTCAAAAACGTAAACGTAAACGTAAAGTTAGTACTTTTTGGTATTCACAGAATACACTTACTCATTTTGGTATTCACAGAATGAACTTACTCATTTCGGTATTCACAGAAGTTAGTAGTCCGTAACTTTACCTTTACGTTTACGTTTTTGACGTAAGTTAGTTCTGTGAATCAGGCCCCTTTTGTATTCTATGGTATTGTAACAATGCTAATGGTGTTAGCTTTATGCATTTTGCTGCTGGTCGTGGTTCGCATACTGTTTTATGAATCACTATAGTCAAAATAAACATTTTGAACTTATTTAGTGACTCTGATTATTCTTATTGTGGACAAGTACGTGAGAGTGAAAGATTGTCTTGTTCCCGCGACTCTGAGGTGAGTCGGGAGTGCTCGTGTTCTGGGTTGTCTAAACATTCGTAGCTTTTTGATATTTGTAGGAGACCGAATGAGACACTATTGCTAGTCGGTTGGGATTTTGGGCACTAAGGTGATAGGAGGTACACCCCTATTTACTGAAGTCCTGTTTTCTTGTGCATAGAATCCCCGCAACATGGCGCTGCCAACGTTTGGTCTGGTTCTTATCTGCGAGACGCTTGAGTAGTGCTCGTGCTGGTCCACAATAACCTCACTTCTGTTTCCGGAGACAGCTGTGACCGAGTAACCTCCTATATTGACATTTTTATAGGTTTATTCAAGCTTGAAGTTTTAAAAGGTCTTTCTTTTCTTATAACCCGAGTTTACGCTGCCACTCTTTAAGTTGTTCTACTGTCTTCTCTGTAATGGCTGTTGATATTCCGGTTCATAGCAGAGCCGCGCTGAGGGTGCACTTGACTCGTTATGCAGTCCCTGATGCTGGGGCCGCACTTATTTTTGTGGTGGAAGCCAATCCGGCTCACCAGTTTGAAGTTTTTTACTCTTGGGTCACCTTACCGGCGGTGGATGGGACTGATGATATGTCTCACACATATACTGCCACTGCCGTTCCTCAGCAGTATCTGCCTTATAGAGCTCTTGAAATTCCGCTTACAGCTTGGCAACACCGTATTTGGTTTAATGGCGCCCTTCCTCACCCATTAACGGCAGTCCGTTTAGGCCCTTTATCTATAGATGGGGCCACATGGCCCGTTTTGGCTGGGTTTACCCCACACCCACGTGCTTTTACAACTGCGACTCTGGCAGAGCTCCACGTCTTACATACATCGTTAGCGCGCATATATAGAGCGGTAATACAGTACGTAACCCGCACCGTCCAGGTGGGACCACCTGGCGCTGCTGTACAACCTACGGGTACAGGTGGCGTGACCATCAGTCCCGTTATAGTTAATTCTGTCATGGGTAAGCACCCACAGAATAAGGATGAATTTGGACAGATAGAAGCTGTCTTTCCTAATACCACTCCTGTGGAGAAACACAGGATCTTAACTATTAGTTTACCTAAAGACATAATTCCCGAATTGGCTGATTGTAACACCTGGGGCAGGGTGTTTGCAGCGGTATATTCTATGTGTTTCGGCACCCCCTCCATGACTGTACTCCCCTCTGTGATTAAACGCGTTCAAGATGAACACGGAGCAGAAGCGGCTGTTGAGCTGGGGATGAGACTGGTGGGAGTGTTCGACGTGGTTGCTGATATGATCCTTGCGAATCTCAAGGGCGATGCCGTTAGCTTGCAAGTAGCAAACCGCTTAGAAGCGGTCGCGGAGGCTGACAGACCACGAGAATTTAAAAAAAAAAAACACACAGAAGGATGAGGGGTGAGAGGATTGAGAACCCTCTTCAACCTCCCGCTCAGTAATTAAATCTCACAAATAGAAGAGGGATAATAACACTGCATGAGGGTGGATGAGTATGTGGGAATGCACCAAATGTATGCACAATCAACCTCTATAAAAATAAGAGGTTGATTGTGATGTCTTCTGGGTGTTTGCGATGCACGTGTGCATCCTTTTATGTAATTCATTACCTTTGATAATTGAGAGTGAGCACGGAGTGCTTATGTATTTGTCATAAAATGCTATTTGGGCGAGACAAATTTGAGAAAAACCACCCCCACCCTGAACTTTGGGGAGGAGTGGTGCCCATGCAGCTTTACTGGTGGGTATGAGTGAGTGGGTTGATGCACCATATTTATTTTTATTAAATGTGGTTTTAAGGGCACCGCACATAACGCTTCACTTGTCTCATGTTTTTTAATCATTCTATAGGTTCCTCTCCAAGAGTGAGGGACTTCACGAAAGGTGACATCCCCTTTTTCTTCTGGATTTAAAGAAGGGAGGGTGAGCACCCAGGGATCACAGTGGTGAGAGTCCTGAGGAAAGCCGGGGTATTGTTTTTGCCGGCTGAAACATGTCGACACCTATGCAGAGTGGAGGGGTTGGTGTCTCATCATAAGTTCCCCAACCCAGCATCCACATTTTTTGTTTTAAATCTGGACAGGGTACTTAATATTAAAATTGTAATAAGGACTCCCTGATACCAGTTTTATATCACTTTTTCTGCACTAATAC
Organism: Calotriton arnoldi; assembly: GCA_963921515.1. Taxonomy (NCBI): domain Eukaryota; kingdom Metazoa; phylum Chordata; class Amphibia; order Caudata; family Salamandridae; genus Calotriton; species Calotriton arnoldi. The sequence goes on from CAWUFW010002294.1 coordinate 1,531,775, forward strand.
TCACCTGTGATCTTACACTGTATGTTGTATTATCTTCTCCTCCCTATTGCTCCACCTCCAGCGTTGGGCTGGCGCGGAGGTGTGTTAGCAGCCCTATGATGAAGCATGACACAGCTTGCTGTGTGTGAGGGCAGTTTTATACATTTGGTGCATTCCCACATACTCATCCACCCTCATGCAGTGTTATTATCCCTCTTCTATTTGTGAGATTTAGACCATGAGAATTACCAAAGATTATTGCGAAGGCTTATAAAACCATAGGCCGCAATAGTCTGGGAAATAAACCTACGACTCAAACACAAACGCAGTCTCAAAATCAACAGAAAGCCCAGCCTGATAAGGATGGGTGCCCTTTCTTTCCTAAAAAGAATTGGCAAAGAAATAAGAAACAGGGTTCCCAACCGCAGAAGCAGGGTTCGCGTGCCAGTTCACCGACCCCTGATGCTTCTGAACGTACTTATGACTTGCGCGATCGCGCTAAAATTAAGTCTCCTGATAGATTTCAGGTTCCTGACCAGCGTTCTCCTCATTCTTTACAGGAAACATCAGGCTCACAAGCCGGTGGAGGTGATCGCCAGGATCGGGGTAGAAGTCAACCTGCGTCACAACTTCGTGAACAGCCTCGACAGTTGGAAGTCAAGGACAAGCAGGGTGATTTCGCACGAACCCGACCTCCTTTTCAAAAGAAAAAGGTTGCTGCTTTAACGGCGAGATATGCCACAGACGGTGAGGACACGACTCTTGGATTGGACTTGGGCAGTGACTCTGCTCGACAGCGCGGCGGAAGTTACCATAGTCAGGGAGGCTCTGCGTCCCCGTCTGGATGTGACAGCAACTGACACATTTGTTACGATTGAGACTGCGGATACCCGGGTTGCCCCCCCGGATAGACTATACGAAGTACTTTTCCAAATTGAAGGTGATATACTGCGTCCCATTAAGGTTGTTTTCTGGGAGAATCTAACCGTTACATATGACATTTTATTGGCGGAGAAGGATTGGCCTCCACCCTTTGTGTTAGCCTCTTCTAGAGGGGAAGATGTGATACTTCCGAGTTTTTCACGTTGCGTCCCTGAGGAACAAGCACAGGCTTTCACGGAGGAATGGGCTTTGGCCTTAGCCCTAGCGGTGTATCGCAATCAGGTGGGTTGGGACGTTGATTCACCAGCTCATGAAATACCATTGCGCTCTATGCCACAACCTCAACCTTAATATCCCATCAAATGAGAAGCGAAGGCTTCGGTTTGTGACATTCTAAGACAATTGGAGTATCAGGGTGTCATTGAGTCATGTGTATCACCTATGAATAATCCTCTCTTTACTGTCCCTAAACCTGATGGTTCTTTTCGGATTGTATTGGATTATAGAAATTTGAACAGCCATTGCCGCACCTTTGTGGTACAAAACACACTCAGCTCGTAGCTGGTGAATAATATTGTTCGCAAAAAATACAAAACGACACTTGACATTTCGAATGGTTTCTACAGACACAATCTTGACCGTGCGAGTGGTGACCTGACAGCATTCAGTGCCGTCGGAAATCAGAAAAAATTTACACGATTGCCTATGGGGTATAAGAATAGCCCCGGGGCATTTGCGGCGCGCATTGTGTCTTTGTTGCATGACATTGACCCTGAGGCCTTGTCGTATGTTGATGACATATATTTGACTGACGACCTCGCCCCGCATCTTGACCGAGTCCACCACATAATCTTATCTTTTGCCGATTTCGGTTATAAATTCAATTTTGCAAAGTCACACATTGCCCAGCTGGTAGTGCTCTTTTTGGGCTATGAGCTCAATAATGAAGGAAAGGGTCTAGCACCTCACTTCCTAGAGAAATGTGCACATTTGCAACCAACTTCTTCTTTGAAAAAGTTACAATCACTGCTGGGTTTTTTAAACTTCGGGAGGACTTACATTCCCGATTATGCCCAGCGTATCAAACCGCTTTATGCGTTGATACAACCTAAGTTTTCATCTGCTAGCTGGCTTCCGGAACATACTTCCGTTCTGCAGTCTTTGCAGGCGGATTTACTTGCGACTAACTTTTTTTTTTTAATTAATCCATGATAGTTACAATACATTACAATACATTAACACAATGGTTTAAAATGCGCACAAACAATAGAAAGCCTTAAAAAACATTTTCACAAAGTTACAAATAGATTACAGGACTAAATACATGAAGTTCATTAAAGTGCAGGTGCATAGGACCGTGAAAAAGTCGCCTCAAGCTAAAACCTCATTCATCCATAAAAGACACCACCGGCCCCCTAATCTCCATGCCTAATTTCTTTTTCCGAATACCTTTAAATTCATATAAACTATATTCTATATTAAACATGGAGAGAAATCGAGCCCTCCATAATTCAAAGGTTGGCGCCTCTTTCTGAAGCCACATTGAGGCAATGCATAGCCTAGCCACAGCTGTAGCGAGAAAAATCAGCTACCTATATTTATGGGCCAGTTGATCCAATCCTCTCTCTCAGCTACCCCCAACAGTACCTGAGTAGATGACAAATTGATTGGGCCCCCAAGATTTCCACTAAGAATTTCTCTATATGCCCAAACAGGTTCATTAGGTGCCTACATGTGAAAAATATATGTACAATATCGGCCTCTTCTGTTCCACATCGAAAACATTTCCCATCATTTATACCACCCCATTTAGACAATTTGGCTGGGGTATAATAAAGATTAAACACGGTCTTATAATGTTGTGCTCCTAGATTGGCAGATATTAACAATCTCCCCGCCAACTCAATGGAGGTTTCTACCCGTGTGACAACGCAGCCCAGCCTATTGTCCCATTTTGTATTATGGTTCTCTAAATCGTCACCCTTGGTATCTAACAATAAATTGTACAATGTCCCAATGCGTGCATTCTTCCTCACAGCTTCGATAACAGGGTTTCCTGCCATATTCCACCGATGTTTTCCTAAATAGTCACGCACCTGTAGATATTTAAAAAATTCGAACCTATTAAGATGAAATTTGTCTGTTAGCATTTCAAAGGACATTAATCCCCCATTGGCATATAGATCTCCAATAAAATGAATCCCATTGGTCCGCCATCTATCTATGATCCTATCCCAAAATATCGGTGGAAGGAGTGTCGTAGCTGTGAGAGGGGTGTACTGAGATATCCTCTCTAATCCATAATACTTTCGCACCGCTTTCCACACCTTATAGGCGGTATATAAAACCTTAAACCTGGTTTTCTTGTAGTAGCTTGGCTCCACATTAATAAACAATCGACTTTTGGCATCACTGCCCAATAGCATTTGATAGATCGAGGGGGCTTCGGCAGCGCTAGCTGGTTCTGCACCTGTTAATAAAATATTCATGTGTTGCAACATACATACATAATGATATAAGATAAAATCAGGAACGGCCCAACCTCCTTTCTCCCGAGGGAGGGTCATATAGCACATAGCTCTGCGGGGTTTACCCTGGGCCCATAGGAACCTAGCACAAATTGATTGTAATACTGCAAGTTGGGGATGGGGAATTTCTAATGGTACAGATCTAAAAAAGTATAAAATTTTTGGTAGTATCAACATTTTGAGGACATTACAGCGTCCCACAAGTGAAAGATGTAAACACTCACACCGGTCCAATTGCTTTCGCACATCATTTAAAATGTTACACCAATTAACCTCAACCAGTGATTTTAAGCATGTCCTCAACTTGACCCCTAATTATGTTACCTCGTTCAAAACCCGCTGGTCATCAAATATAGAAATGTTGGAACATAAGATTTGTGTCTTTGCCACATTGAGTTTATATCCTGATACAGCCCCAAACTCTACCGCCAACTGTTTTATTTCTGGCATAGCAGTGATAGGATTCGGTGTTACAACTGCCACATCATCTGCATACGCAAACACGCGAAAGTGCTCCTGCCTCCATATTACCGACTCTATCCCTGCACTTTGTTCTAACATTTTTAAAAACGGATCTATATACAATGAGAACAGCAAGGGGGAGCAGGGGCATCTAAGTGCGACTAACTTCTTAATGACTCGTGATAACACCACCAACCTGGTAATACGTATCGTTTCAGGGGCAGTGGGTTTCACGTACTTAACATTCAATGAAGGAGACACAATACCTATTGCATACAAATCACACTTGTACACTGCAGCTGAAATGCGTTTTTCCTCTGTTGAAAAAATCTTGACGGCAGTGCAGATGGCGATTCTAAAGGAACGCTCACTGGCGCAGGGCAAACGCATTCTTATGGTCACCACCTTCCCTGCTTTGGAAGCAGTGACTAAAGCAAGTGTACCAAACTCGAAGGCATTACACCCACGTTGGATTCAGTGGGCTACTTCTTTGACGTCTTCGGATGTCACTTTTATCTTTGATCTGTCACTTCAGACACAGGAGTTTTTACAGTATGAATTTGTTCATCCTCCTCCTTTGTCACTTCTTCCTCTGAGTGAATACGAATGCATCATTTATACCTATGGCTCGGCGCAACCGGCCATGGGTTCCAAACATGCTTATTCTGCAGCTTGCGCTATTGTGGCTGACTCCATTGAAGATGGAGAGTTTAAGTCTTCCATTGTGCACACTCAGGCACTAGGTGACTGTAAGGCGCAATTGGCGGAGCTGCGTGCTCTTGTACTTGCTCTCGAGTTTGCTGATCCTCTTGTGAATACTCTTATTGTTTGCGATTCTTACTATTGTGTCCAGTCGTTCAATGACAACTTATTCTTTTGGTCTCAAAATGATTACCGCGATTTTAAAGGCAGCGCAATTAAGCATAAAGCGCTTTGGGTTCGGCTGGCAGATCTTAAACAATGTCTGCCTCTCACACATGTTATTCACACTCTTGGCCACCAGCGTGTCAGAACACACGCTCTTGGTAATTCTATGGCTGATGAAGCAGCCAAGTCTGCAGTAGCCACGTGTTCCATAGCAGCAGTTACAAGATCTATGACTAAAGTTGATAATGAGATTCTGGCAGCGGTCGCTGCAACTAGGGAGGGAGGTAATTATCCTGCGGGTTTCCCTTCTAAATACTCTTATCATGTAACTCCCAAACAGGTTCCTTATGCTACCATTCCTTCAGTTGGGGATCGGCTGATTCCCAACTCTGACCGCAGACAAGCTTTGATCAAGGCCGCACACGAAGGCATTGCTTCCGCACATGCTGGTGTGTCGGCAACAGTCTCTATTCTTCAGCAACGTTAATGGTGGCGTGGTTTATATAAACAGACTCATAATTATGTTCTTTGCTGTGATATTTGTCAACAAATCAAGCCTTCTACAGTCCCACGTCCAGCACAAACACAGCTATGTATTTCTAATAGACCTTTTGGCTGTGTCTATCTTGATCACTGCGGTCCTCTTTCTTCTGATACTGCATACAAGTATATCTTGGTTGCGGTTGATTCGTGCACTCGATTCCTGTGGGTATGGCCACAATGTAGTGCTGACGCTCGAAATGTCATCAGGGATTTGCGTGTCTTTATCGGGATGTTTGCCTGTGGTACCTTCCATTCTGACCAAGGTCCAGCGTTTGCCTCTAAGGCTTACAAGGATGCGATGAAGTCGTTGGGGGTACAGGTGCAGTTTTCATCTCCAAACAGGCCTGAGGGCAATTCAGTTGTGGAGCGAATGAACCGTGACTTAAAGCAATCCTTGACAGCTAGAGTCTTAGGTACTGGCAGGGACTGGCTGTCCCACTTGTATGGGGTCCAACGTGCACTAAATAATCTCCCTAGAAGATCTCTGGGTGGGCGGACCCCTTACGAAATGCTCTTTGGCTTTCACATGTTTGTTCCTGACCTTGATGGTCTGGACAATGTGGTGGCTGCCTCTAAATTTGACGTAGACAATCATTCTGCTATGTTACAGGATCTACAAAAGGCACGTGATACTCTGGCTACTGAGCATTTGCCATCTTCGTCTGCTGGTGCACTACTGATTCCTGTTACTGGCTGGCTTCCTAAAATTGGTGATCTGGTGAGAGAGAAGATTGAAAACAAAAAAGAATTTGGTCCCTCATACCGTGCTCTGGTTTCAGTGCTTGGACTGAAGGGTACTCGTACTGTCATTCTACCACCATTGCCAGGTCGCAAAGACAACAGGTACATCTCAGTGGACCATGTCAAGTTACACTGTGTGGCCGATTCTGAATAGTGTAACACCTGCAGTTTCGTGCAACGCAATATCCTTAGCACCATTAACTTTGTCCTCACCTGCTGCCACAAGAATGTCTGCTCATATGATGGACACTGTAATTGATCTTCAGCCTTTGCGACAATCGTCTTCTGTAATGGATATTGTGTGCCCTTCTCCGGCTATTGATTCAGTGAGTGAGATGCCATCTAGCCCACGAGTATGATTGGACGATTCAACGCTTTTGCCTTTGCTTGCAAGTCCAGTGAGAACCGGCACACCTTTCTTCTGGCTCGTCCTCCTCATCATCCAGTTTGTCTGATGCACCTAAGTCTAAATTGCGTATTTTTTACTCCTGGTTCAAAAAGACATACTTCGTTCCCCCATGGACCTACATTTGGTTGGTGCTTATCCTGTTATTTCTCTTCATGTCAATTGGATTTGTGACAGTGTTCTTTTTACTTATAAATGGCCATTATCTCCCTGAACGCTCTGCAGTAAAAATGATCGATGGAACTTTGGCTCCTCACACGTCGTCCCATATCATGAAACGTGATAAGTCTTTTGTGAATATTTCAGCTTTCCCAGTTCCCGATGACATCATTTGGGACAAAGTAGCTTACGAAATTCATGGCCCGACTGAGGTCCTTAGAGTTCCGTACGTATTTCGCGTCTCATTAGGAGATGTGGTGACACGGGACATACATTCGGATGATTGGGATGTGCAGGCAGTACATGCATTGTTTTCAGATTTAAAATATTATGCTGCCTTTGATGCTGAAGATTTGTATTTAAATTCTGCCAATTATGGTGATCTCTTTTGCTATCAACATTATGGGCATAATTTTTTGCACAAAACAAACACCATGAGACCTGTTTTTAATTTTACCCAATGGGAACATTGTCCAACTCCCTTAGAGGGGAGTTCTAAAACTCTTAGAAAGAAGTTCACCTATTTTTCAGATTATGATTTGACTAATCCTGAATCCTATTTTTTTCGGCTTCAAAAATGCCCTCAATCAAAGTACCTGTTATCCCACACTAAACTACTTTACGCCAACTCGTTTAGAACACAGTTGGCCACACACGGTTATGACTATTAGAAACAGACTATTTAAAATCAATCTGGGGCAAAAAGCCATGGCAGATTCAGGGCACTGAGGCGTTACATCGTGCCTGCCTGATTCCGACTCAATTGCTGTTTTTAAATAGAACCATTTACCAAACATCCTGTTATGGCCTTGCAACTGTCAAAAACTTAAATACCCCCTCCATTCCATCATTAAGTGAATATGATAATTGGCGGTTACATAATAACTACACCATTGAGGCTTTGCGGACTCTCCTTCAAAATGCCTCCTTTAATGTTTCTGAGGTTAATTCATTAGGATGGTTGGTGTGGCAAACTAATACAAATGCATGCCAGTTGCATTTCTATAATGTTACACCTGGTTTCATTCAGACTAATTATAACACACAAATTCCTCGGGTCTATACTAGCACGAAAACAGTCTAAGAAATGAAGGATTATACTAGCGATACCTATGTACCTCCTCAGTTCAATCAGAGAGGAAAGAAATATGGATCTAATTATTCTACTTCCGCAAGCGAGGATGAATCGAACGACTCAGATTCTTCAGCAAACGATGAAAGAGGATGGAGAGGATCCAACATAAGGAGTAGAGGCCAGAGGAGAGGAGGCCAATTCAGCCAATGACCCAGGTAATGGTGGCCCCCAGTTCCCTATGGCTATTTTCCTCCTCCTTTTCAACCTCCAATGTTTCCTTTTCAGCCCTACAACAACATGGCTCCCAACCAACCATTTTTAGGGTATGGCCCAGGCCGCTCCAGAGGCCGAAGAAGAAACCAACAAGCGTCTGTACGTTGGACTCCGCCTCTGGCATCCACGACAACACGCAGAATGGCCAAACCCCCTGTACAACCGGGGAGCAGCCACGAGGCAATTTGATCGTTAATCTGAGTGAACGCGTTTTGACACATGATGAGACATCAGTCCTAGAGAGAGGATTGGGTTTTGTGCCAACGTACAAAGGAGATACCTTTCAGATCAGACAAGAGCTGGCCTGTTTCTTTCGGAAAATTCACCTACGGTCTTTTTTTGAAGACAAACCCACGAGTGAATCCGAAGAAGAGATGAAGAATACGGGATTGAGGCCACGATCAACTTTTAACCCTCCTGCACATCTGATTCTGGCACAGATTGATACATTTGAGAAAGCTGTACTGCACGATGTGACAAATCTGTTTGAACAAGACACAAAACAATATCAGAATCTACCTAAACATGAACGACTAGCACTCCAGAAATTGGCCAAGGACGACTCTATCGTCATAAAACCGGCGGACAAAGGAGGTGCTATAGTGATCCTTGACACCACCACGTACAGAGCTGAATGTCTACGCCAACTTGGAAACAGAAGGTCCTACAGACCCTTGAAGATGGACCCCACGAAACGACTTTTCGCAGAGATTAAGAGGATGGTGGATGAAGCTAATGAAGAAGGTTGGATCACCGATCATGAAGCATCTTTTCTGGTCACATCTCATCCGATTACACCCTATTTCTATGTATTGCCGAAAATACACAAGGAACAGCTACCACCACCAGGGAGGCCGATTATTTCAGGCATTGGTTCCTTACTGGAGCCCTTGTCGACTTTTGTTGACTTTTTTCTTCGACCCCTGGTACTCAAGATGCCGACCTACATACAGGATACGAAAGATCTTTTACGTCTCTTGGTAGAGACCCCTTTTGATGCAGCACAGGATTATCTGGTCTCTTTCGACGTGGAATCCCTGTATACTTGTATACCGCAGGACGAGACATTAACAACAATAGAGTCCTTACTCTATTCCAATCCTGTTGACAGTATCACTCCAGTACACTTTATTATGACTTGTGCACGTTTAGCCATGAAAGAGAATTTTTTCAAATTTGAAGATGACCTGTATTTGCAAACGTCAGGGACATCCATGGGCAGCGTCTTCGCCCCGAGCCTGGCTAATCACTATGTGCACCATTTCGAAGAGACAGAGATTTTACAGGAACACAACCCTTTTGAGAAACACATCCGTGTTTGGAAACGTTACATCGACGATGTGTTCGTAGTGTGGAGAGGTACTCCAGATACCATTGTGTCCTTTCATCACTGGCTAAATACCAGAAATGACTTTCTCAGATTCACTTTTGAATTTTCAAATACCAGCTTATCTTTTCTTGACATTCGGATTTATCCAGAGGATGATGGTCTGGGTACAGAGCTATTCAAAAAACCTATGGCTCGTAACTCACTTTTGTCTTACCAGAGCTATCACCCCAAATCTCTCCGGGAGAATTTGCCCTTCGGGCAATTCCTCAGGATCAGGAGGAATTGTTCGTCCACGGAGAAATACAAAGAGCATGCAGGCAAACTCACCTCTCATTTGAAAGAAAAGAAATATCCACTTAACATCATCCGGAGATCCAGGAAGAGAGCTGCCAACAACAATAGAGAGGCTCTGATCGAATTGGCTCCGCCAAAAGAAGAAAATTCTAGGTTGACCTGTGTTAACACCTTTTGTAGCTACTCTAACCAGATTAAGAAAAGTATCCTCAGACATTGGAATATTTTGAACATTGGGAAGGTACCACTGCCCCGGCCCCTGTTCGCCTTTAAGAGGAGCACAAACATTAAAGACCAAGTGATTCATACTCGGCCCTTAATTAAGAATACTTCTGATCAAGAATCTTTGTGGGGTTTGCCACCTATTAAAGGACATTTTCCGTGTGGCGCTTGCGCAGCTTGTCCACAAACTAAACGCACAACTGAGATTGATATAGGCACTAACAGGCCTTGGATCTTGTCTAAACATACCAACTGCAATAGCGACAAATTGATTTACTTGATCTCTTGCCCATGTGGCCTCCGCTACGTGGGTATGACTACGCGCAAGGTTAATACAAGGATACTTGAGCATAAAAGCACCATTCGTTGTAAAAAAAGATCCACCAAAATGACGAATCATTTCCTGCATATGAATCATTCTGCAGAAGATCTGCACTGGACAGTCCTTGAGCAACCCTGGATTCCGGCGCACATCACAGATATATCTAATTTCTTGTTTAGACATGAACAACGCTGGGTATATAGAATAAAAAGTGATACCACTGGACTTATTGATGAAATCCCGTGGTTAGCTCTATGAATGCCCGCAAACAGTACCTATGATGGCACCGGCATCGCTGCAACAAACACTACTAGTTAGCACCAACATGCCATCAAGAGTCAGTTACTCTAAACCAACAGGGAAATGAGCATCATGCTCTAAAATGTCACTGCAATGCTGAGTAAAATGCACCATATATGACACTGTGTAAAATATCATTGGCCACACCTGACATTACTCCTTGTAGGTTCACTATGGCACACCACCTAATGTCACTTTTACACACTGCTATTCAGTTATCATTATTGTGTTTGTAATACGAACGTCTCGTTCTTAAATGAATCTAGAGATGTGTATCAATAGCCACTTTTACACAATGCTATTCAGTTATCATTATGGTGTCTGCAATATGAACGTCTCGTTCTTAAATGAATCTAGAGATGTGTATTAATAGCCCCTTTTAAAAGACAGAATTGAATAGGGCGTTCTAATCAAGTGTTTCATAGAGCTGAACATACCCTGCTGATACAATACTGATGGGAACTTTGGCACTTATAAAGGGCGTACTTCTCCAACGTGCTAGTGTCCACAGCGCTGATGAGTAAAGCTACCCAAATTCAACAGTTGGTCACAGCATAGTGTTAATAACAGCGCACATGCGCACTGACTTTGGTTACCGGCACGCATGCGCCGAACGCTGCCTGAATGTGGGACCAGGCACTTACAGAAGGGCACCTAGAGGTCCTTACACCGGTGGGCATCGGAAAGAAGCGCCAAACAGGGACTACAAATACGGCGGTCCTTCCCTCCCTTCGGTACCTCTGGCCGCAGCTCGTGTACCACGACGGGGTACCGACGGAGAGGTAAGTGTGGGACCTTCTTGTTGTCCGTTTCTTTTGCCACTTTCAACTGAATTAAGGAGTCATTGGGGCACTTTCTGAAAGCAGAAACATTCCGCTGCTTAGAAACTAGCTTTTGTCGATAAATTTCTCCTGACAGCAACCCAGATTTGTTAGCAGCTCGTTTCTCGGCTACCCCTTATTAATCGTGTTTCTGCCTAAATCAGTTTGTATACTCGAGTATGCAATGATTAGTCACATACCTTGCTTTTCACTGTAAATCACCGCAAAGAACCCTCACTGTGGCTAATTACTAACAGCGACGTGAGTTAGTATCTTTTTGAATATTTCTTGAAACACAGGACAACAGATTAGCTTTGACAGAGTTCGGACACAGTATATTCCATCAAAGTGTTCAGGCTCACTTTCCATAGTTTGGGATTGATAGCTCAGTGTACTCCTGTATTGAACTTAATCTAGCTCTTGGTTTTAAGGTTCCCTCACACTGTTTGTCTGGAATTGTATGTTTTCACCAACACACTCGCTTTTAGATCAGTGCCCACATTTAGAGCTGTAATGTGTGACACATGATCTTGTTTCCTTACAGAGCGGGGCCCCCTTCCCCGAGCTGTTGCCAGGTAGAGGTGTGTCCACTTATCCAATATCCTTGGGTAAGTGTATTTCTTTAAATACGGTTTTGAGCACCTGCTAAACAGGATATATTGTTAATCCTTTAAAGAACAGCATGTACTAAATTATAAATGACGGATTGTTGTTTGATTTGTTGCGCTTTCGGTTTTGTCTCACTTCTACAGATAGCTCCAGTAATACTCATCAACAATACATAGGATTACTGGTTTTGTATCTTTTTACTTTTCACTTTACGCCAGCAGCAGCTTTAATTTCTTTCTGGTTCTGAAGAAAGCCTAGATACTTATTTAGATCACTCAGGCTGAAACATGTCGACCGTTCCTGTTATCTAGCAGTTTTGTATCCATACTGCTTATTGCACTGCTTTCTAATCCTACCAGTGCGAGCAAGTGAATAAAGAGTTTTGTTTTTGCCCCCACTAGGTAGTTTTAATCTCACCATATCAACTCACATATCTATTTCTTTGCGCTGCGTACTCACTACACCTGAGACTCACATATGGGATTTTAGCATCCTTAATAGGGTTTTGTCATCTAAGAAACATCCCAGAGCTCCTGCCTCACAGTGAGGGAGTTGTAGCCCTCAGTGGGACTAGGTTTTCCCACTGGGAGGAGAACCCATATGATGAAGCATTCCACCTATGGTGGGTGAGGGTATTCGTCCTAAAAGGGATTTGTCCCCCTTTGGGGATTCTGTGAGACACCAATCCATCATTTCTTAGACTGTTTTCATGCTAGTATAGACCCGAGGAGTTTGTGTGTTATAATTGTATTGTATAAGGGGATATTCTCCTCGCCGGTCTCTAAAGTTTCTCCCTTGGACCCTCTCCTCCCGTTGCTTGTGATATTTTTTCATTCAGACTAAGCCTGATCCTCGTTATCCACCACATCATTCTGTGACTACATACTCGGTTGGTAAATTATGCCAGCAGTGGCTAGAACACTCTACCCTGGCATCTGTGAAACAGCACCTTTCCCTCCTATCGAATGATATAGATTTGGCTGATTTTCTCCTAGGCCCACGTAATCCAAGGGCCAAGCGATTTCTTTATGCCTCTTATAATGAAATTTGGAAACTTTCACAGATGGAAGCCGCCTTCCGTCTGCGTCAAATTGACCAGGCAAACATGGAAAATGTCCTTGCTGTGGTGGACAACAGCATTAACACGCTTTCTTCACGCATTTACACCTTAGACAATATTGTTTCTTCTGTAATAGATATTGTGCAAAGTGATGTTTCTGTGTTATATCATGGTCAGAATCAGTTAAGGTCGGTCATGCAATTTGCTTGGACGTTGCAGACACTGAAAATGGGTAAAGTGCCTTGGGATTATTTGAATGCCACTGCTTTATTTTTACCTTTTAACCTGACTGATAAACAGAAGTTTATGTCCATGAAAGATGCTGCATACACGCTGTTACATATCGAACAATTGGAGCCTTTGCCGTTCTCCGTAGCGGAAACGGACTCTGCTGTTTGGTTAATTCATGGCGTTATCACTTTGCCCTTTTCGCTTTTTCAATTTATATCATGTATGCAACACTTTCCTGTTGGCCGCTTTGAACCGCTTGGCAGTGCTTTTCTGCATGAATTATGGGTCCTGCCCTTTGCTTATCGGTGTTTGAGGGAGGATAAAGAAGTTTTCCTCACAGGAGAGGAGTGATTCGGTAGTGGGTCACTCTCTTGTGTGCAAACACGTTAAGTTGCACGGCGAGTGTAACGTGTCAGCGCCCAATCTCGCTTTTTAAAAGGGACCCCAGTACCATCCGTCACGCCCGTCTTTACATTGCTGACTAACGGCAGCTATCTCATTTTAAACAATCAAGACTGCTGTGGTTTGCGGGCGGGTGTCCCATACTAGGTAACTGTTTCCCAGCGCGTAACTTGCTGTAGCAATGTCCTTTTCCCGCCCCCGCAAGGGAGTTTAGATTCTTCGCTTTGGCCTTCCATTCCGACTTTGAAAACAGAGTTCAACAAGTTGAGCAGGCTCAAAGCCCTTTTATTCCAACAGGAGGTGGCCCTCACTTCCGCCCGTGAAACATTCAGATTGCAGGTGGCTCGGACCTCCAGTGAGATACAGTCGCTTCTTAACACTAATCTCCCACTTCATTTTGGGGAACTAATTCACCAAATATTTAATGCATCTGATACAACAGGCCTTGCCCATTTTTTTAATGTGTGGGATCTGGCCTGGTCTCTTCCTTTCAAACTATATTCGGGGTAATACCTGCTTTTATTCATTCTATATTTTCCAGCGTCTTCGGAGGGTTCCCCTTAATATTGGCGCTAGCAGCTGGTGTCCTGCTTCTCCTCCCTGTGCTTCGTAATGGATGCTCACTTTGTGGCTCTGCACAGGCCGGCCCAGCTACAACTGTGCCGTGATCGCCTGTATGAGACTTTTGGATGCTTGCCTTTAGCAACGCTTGCCGTGTGTTACGACTTGACATTCTGCTTTGCCTCCTTTACTTGCGTGCAGCCAGTGCTTCATTGCAAATGATGTCGTTTCTCCTGGGCGATGGAACTTTGCTTATCGAACACGTGGTGTCCAATCCCTGATTTCAGCCAGTTGATGGGTCCCTTAGAAACTCATGACGAGGCTTGTTGTGTGGATGGTCAAATGACGCGTGCAGCTTTACTTGGATCAATGGGATATCTGTGCGGCTGCGCAGACTTTTCTACAACGAAATTTCATTGAATATCACGCAAGTTTGCCTTTTCTACTTTTGGATGCTCCTGCTTCTGAGGAACATGATTGTTCCTTCAAGTTACTAAATTGGATATCATCACTTTTTTCTACCAATGACTACGATGAACTATTGGAAGGGTTTGCATTCCTTTGCACCCAAACCTTCATGGATTGACTATTTGGGTCGTCCCTACTCCGCTGTCTGTAACACAGAATCTTTTTCAAGCTCAAAGTACTTTTAGCTTTTTCTTCGAACTTTCCCTTTTTTCTCCGATTATTTTTTTTTTTTAGAAAGTCTCTCACCAATGTTCTAAACACTGCCTGACTTTTGAACTCTGTTTTTGTTCTTTTGTCTATGTCCTACTGACTTACCAGGGGGAGGGTGTTATATGGGGTTAAGTGGCCCTAAGACACATTGTCAACATTGCTAAGTTAGCATGAGTTTTGCTTGCCCTATGCTGCTGCTTTTGCGCACGCCTCTGCTAAGAGTTTGTTTTCTCAACACTTTGCCTCTGCCCTGTACATGATAACAGATTGTTCTCAGCTTTCACGTTCTCAGCTTTCCCTTCAATTCTGTCTGAACATAATGTGCAAGGTCGGTCAACAATGTCTCTTGTTATTCTGTTCTGGTCAGTCCCTATTACCTAGACAAAACATGTTACCAACAGCTGCAATGTGGAAGAATCAAGCTTTGATATAGCATTGTTGCATGTTTTTGAAACACACTCGAAGAAAGCCGTTCCATGGAGCTGAGCTCTACTGTTCCTATGATGTAAACCTTTGCGTTTAGGCTTTCAGGTAGGGGTCTGCTAATAATGCCTAGAGATCTTCTGTTATATAAAATAAGCTTCCTACTGCCAAGGGGAGGGTGATTAGGCCCAGTTATTTTGCCTTTTTCACAGTCTTTATAAAATGACGACTCCTTTTGTATTCTATGGTATTGTAACAATGCTAATGGTGTTAGCTTTATGCATTTTGCTGCTGGTCGTGGTTCGCATACTGTTTTATGAATCACTATAGTCAAAATAAACATTTTGAACTTATTTAGTGACTCTGATTATTCTTATTGTGGACAAGTACGTGAGAGCGAAAGATTGTCTTGTTCCCGCGACTCTGAGGTGAGTCGGGAGTGCTCGTCTTCTGGGTTGTCTAAACATTCGTAGCTTCTTGATATTTGTAGGAGACCGAATGAGACACTATTGCTAGTCGGTTGGGATTTTGGGTACTAAGGTGATAGGAGGTACACCCCTATTTACTGAGGTCCTGTTTTCTTGTGCATAGTTCTGTGTATGAGCAGAATCCCCGCAACACTAGTTCCTCGATGATAATCCTCTACATGCGGTTCTTTGAAATTTGGATGGAGTGGACTGGAGGGGTGTTAGCATCTCTCCCCCTTGTTTGCTTAGAGATGACTGCCACATTCTAGTTCGCATTTATTCTCATGTGGGATGTGCTTTCACTATGTGACTGTCATTTTGGTTGGGAAAGATTCCCCAGACACTAACCATATCTGCTTCAATCTTAGAAGTATTAAACAAATCTGCATTTGATATTAAATATATTAAATCATTTGTTCTTAACCTTTTGACTTCTGTGGCTCCCCCCCCCCACTTAATCAATAATGGAATCCGGGGACCCGCACTGAATCATTACTGGAATCCGGGGACCTCCACTGAGTCATTACTGGAAGCACAGGGCCCAGCCTAAAACATTTTGATGATTTGAAAAGCCACAAAACAATACACAGAAACACTGAAACAAGCTTTCATCAAACAAAAGCAAAAATTAGAAATATTTTATTTATTTCTCAAACAAATATTTAAAAAATCCAAATTATAATGAAAAGGTTGGTGCTTTACTAAATTTAATTGAGGTTGATCATCGTCCATACTATATTCTGTTTGATGCACTTGCACTGCTTGCACCGATCAATCTGAGGATACCAACTTACCTTTTAGACTAGGATTTCAAATTCCTTCACATCTAAGGAACCTTTTAACATTTTCAGTTTTACATTTTGCATCTTTATCTATATAAATTTTATTAATATGCTTATATTAGTTAATATTCTAAGCAGTCGTGGACCCCTGAATAAGCAATGCGGACCCCGGGGTCCCCAAACCACAAGTTAAGAACCTCAGGGGTAAAAGGCAAGATAGAAGAAAAAGCTTTTGTAATATACACAGCAAAGAATATAAGGGAATTCCCTTAACAGCAAAGAAATATGCTACTATAAATATTTTGTCAGAATTTGTTTAAATAAATGCCTAGAGGAGTAGAATTGCCCACACATATCAAAGAATAATTTTGAATTATTTTGAAAATATTGGACGCTATGTTGAGAAAAAGATCAAATGCATCAGATATTCGCAGAGTGATATGTTCTATTCCAGCTGTTGGTAAGACAAAGGTTACCAATGTTGCCTTAAGAGAGAATTGTTTTTTGCCCTACTTGATTGCCAACATAGGCCATACTCCCTAGTACCCAAAAGAAAGTAAAGTGGTAATGTGCAATTTGAATATTGTATTCCTGGGTTTGTTGATATACTGAATGTGCCCCTGATGCTTGACTGGATCCCATCCATGTTAATTTTATTATACGAGGGAAAGTACTGTATAAATCTTACACTCCCAACTCTATAGACACACACGCTGAAAATATGCTATACACTGTGTTATGCAAAAAATAACACTAGAGTCAATTTGGCAACTCACCATAGTGGCCCAAATCTTTCCCCGCGTAGTGTAGCATGCTTCATCAAACATCTCCCCATCTAGCACTTGGGAAGTACTTGTAATGTCAAGAAGTTAATAAAAACATATACGTGTAACTAATATGTCATATCCCCATAACTAATGCATCTACTCTATTCTACGCTACACTTCATCATAGTGTATTCCTAATGTGAAACTAAAAATGTATGAGGAGGAGAAACACAAACTTTCTTTATGTCTCCCTTCTAAATTTGGATCAAAGTGGCCCAGAACTTCCAAAGGGGAAAGAGTTGTCGTGAGACACAAAGGACATGCCTCAAACACTTTCTCCAAAGACTGCAGACTTTATTGGAATACAACAAGGGCTTGCTATTTGAACTAATTAATAGAGTAAGTTAGTTTGAATTTAATGTTCTTATTCCAATTTTTTGGACCACTACATCTTAAATATAATTTTTACATAAAGGGCCAAAAACCACCAGAAAGGAAAGGATAACGTCACACCGGCAGTGTTTCCAACGACCTTGTAATTCTCAACAGGAATGATAACCCTGTTACAGACCCCAGTGGGAATACCAGGCAGTTGACAATGAGAACTTTTGTCAGTTTGATAAAGGGCAAATATATATTTCAACTATAAAAAAAACACATCAACGCAAATTGGCACTTGCACGCCTTTGTCACCTCCGAAATGAGTTGATGTGTTTTTCTCTTCCTATGGAATTAAAATTAGCAAAAAACTACTTCCTTGGAGTGCCATGGCTTTCTGATATTGCTGGAAAGTTGTTTCTGTGGATTTACACACTGCCCAGCGAAGCGCTGCATCACAAGCACCACCAGCGATTGGGAGCCAGGAGGCAGTACGGCACTTCTTTCAAGGGGTATGTGTATATAAATGTGTGTATATATATTAAAACTTAAAGGAGGCACCGCGGTATACCACTAATGATAGATAAACTACTAAGACCAAAATGCAACATAGCCACGCCCACCTTGGCGGATATTGAACAAAAAGCGCTGCAAATACGGCGCGGAATTGCGTAGCTGTGCCTCCTACTGCAACCAGTGATCAAGGGCTGAGGAAGCCCGAAACGCGTATGGACATTAACTTTGCTGGATGGGAGATGCTGTTTTCCCCGCTACCTTCAAGGAATAAAGGTTGTTAAACGTCTGTGAGTGGCGCCTCAATTCTAGGGTAGCGTCATGTGGCTATGTTAGCGGCCCGGCTCTGGTCGCGAGGTGCCCCGCCGCTGAAGAGCGGCTCCTGCACGCCGTGGAAGGTGGCGGCGTCAAGTGGAACAGCGAGACCAACCTTGAAGGGAAATATGAGCTGGGAAGCGGTATTTGGCATGGACAGCAGACCTACTATAGGATTTTAAAACTTAAAGGAGGCACCGCGGTATACCACTAATGATAGATAAACTACTAAGACCAAAATGCAACATAGCCACGCCCACCTTGGCGGATATTGAACAAAAAGCGCTGCAAATACGGCGCGGAATTGCGTAGCTGTGCCTCCTACTGCAACCAGTGATCAAGGGCTGAGGAAGCCCGAAACGCGTATGGACATTAACTTTGCTGGATGGGAGATGCTGTTTTCCCCGCTACCTTCAAGGAATAAAGGTTGTTAAACGTCTGTGAGTGGCGCCTCAATTCTAGGGTAGCGTCATGTGGATATGTTAGCGGCCCGGCTCGGGTCGCGAGGTGCCCCGCCGCTGAAGAGCGGCTCCTGCACGCCGTGGAAGGTGGCGGCGTCAAGTGGAACAGCGAGACCAACCTTGAAGGGAAATATGAGCTTGGAAGCGGTATTTGGCATGGACAGCAGACCTACTATAGGTTTTTAAAACTTAAAGGAGGCACCGCGGTATACCACTAATGATAGATAAACTACTAAGACCAAAATGCAACATAGCCACGCCCACCTTGGCGGATATTGAACAAAAAAGCGCTGCAAATACGGCGCGGAATTGCGTAGCTGTGCCTCCGACTGCAACCAGTGATCAAGGGCTGAGGAAGCCCGAAACGCGTATGGACATTAACTTTGCTGGATGGGAGATGCTGTTTTCCCCGCTACCTTCAAGGAATAAAGGTTGTTAAACGTCTGTGAGTGGCGCCTCAATTCTAGGGTAGCGTCATGTGGATATGTTAGCGGCCCGGCTCGGGTCGCGAGGTGCCCCGCCACTGAAGAGCGGCTCCTGCACGCCGTGGAAGGTGGCGGCGTCAAGTGGAACAGCGAGACCAACCTTGAAGGGAAATATGAGCTGGGAAGCGGTATTTGGCATGGACAGCAGACCTACTATAGGATTTTAAAACTTAAAGGAGGCACCGCGGTATACCACTAATGATAGATAAACTACTAAGACCAAAATGCAACATAGCCACGCCCACCTTGGCGGATATTGAACAAAAAGCGCTGCAAATACGGCGCGGAATTGCGTAGCTGTGCCTCCTACTGCAACCAGTGATCAAGGGCTGAGGAAGCCCGAAACGCGTATGGACATTAACTTTGCTGGATGGGAGATGCTGTTTTCCCCGCTACCTTCAAGGAATAAAGGTTGTTAAACGTCTGTGAGTGGCGCCTCAATTCTAGGGTAGCGTCATGTGGATATGTTAGCGGCCCGGCTCGGGTCGCAAGGTGCCCCGCCGCTGAAGAGCGGCTCCTGCACGCCGTGGAAGGTGGCGGCGTCAAGTGGAACAGCGAGACCAACCTTGAAGGGAAATATGAGCTTGGAAGCGGTATTTGGCATGGACAGCAGACCTACTATAGGTTTTTAAAACTTAAAGGAGGCACCGCGGTATACCACTAATGATAGATAAACTACTAAGACCAAAATGCAACATAGCCACGCCCACCTTGGCGGATATTGAACAAAAAGCGCTGCAAATACGGCGCGGAATTGCGTAGCTGTGCCTCCGACTGCAACCAGTGATCAAGGGCTGAGGAAGCCCGAAATGCGTATGGACATTAACTTTGCTGGATGGGAGATGCTGTTTTCCCCGCTACCTTCAAGGAATAAAGGTTGTTAAACGTCTGTGAGTGGCGCCTCAATTCTAGGGTAGCGTCATGTGGATATGTTAGCGGCCCGGCTCGGGTCGCGAGGTGCCCCGCCACTGAAGAGCGGCTCCTGCACGCCGTGGAAGGTGGCGGCGTCAAGTGGAACAGCGAGACCAACCTTGAAGGGAAATATGAGCTGGGAAGCGGTATTTGGCATGGACAGCAGACCTACTATAGGATTTTAAAACTTAAAGGAGGCACCGCGGTATACCACTAATGATAGATAAACTACTAAGACCAAAATGAAACATAGCCACGCCCACCTTGGCGGATATTGAACAAAAAGCGCTGCAAATACGGCGCGGAATTGCATAGCTGTGCCTCCTACTGCAACCAGTGATCAAGGGCTGAGGAAGCCCGAAACGCGTATGGACATTAACTTTGCTGGATGGGAGATGCTGTTTTCCCCGCTACCTTCAAGGAATAAAGGTTGTTAAACGTCTGTGAGTGGCGCCTCAATTCTAGGGTAGCGTCATGTGGATATATATATATATATATATATATTTAACAGCTTAGGTTCAATGAAGCGCACTCTCAAAAGGATTGCAAATATAGAGTTGATTTAATCGTTTCTATAACGCGTTTCGACTGTTTACACAGTCTTGTTCACACAGAGTTACAAGTGAAGCAAGATTTACATACTCTGACTGGACATCGAAAATGGACTACAACATGTAAATAAATCAAAAGTCAGGTACTGGTGGCGACCATCTTGAAATGTACATATTGATGCATAAATACATAATCAAACATAACCTTTGATCCCATGCATTCCTTGTAAAGAAAGAACATTTTTGAATAGTTGACATGTATCAATATAGTCACAAATTAAACTGAAGAAACATGACAAGGTAGCAAAAAACGAGCTAAACAAAGAACTGGTATCAATTAACCGTGTTGAGGTCTGACATGCCCTGTACCATGTTTAGAGAAAACACAACTGTTTGGATGGCATACAATGGTTTTCTGAAAGACGAATAGTGTCAGAGTCAAACAGGCAGCCATATTGAATTCATACAACAGTGTAGCCAACACATACGTATTCCCTTGTCCTGGGTAAAGGAAAAAAACCTGTGTATTCTGTATTATCGCAATAGTGGATTAATAATTGCAAAAGACTAGTGCAGTGATCAACCTTATATAAGGTGTCTCAAATTTTAAGATCACGTCCACTGAAATGTCGAACTCATGTAAGACCCAAGTGGGAAAATAAGCAACATGAAGAGATCAACACGGTCCTCCAAAGGGGAACCCAACAGCGGCCTGATGCAATCACCATGCCCATCGTAGTGCAAGTGGATATACCTGCACAGTTGGACAAACCTCTGTAGAACAGATGCAGAACAAACCCAGAGAACATAAACGCTTCCAAAAGTAACCCACAACACTAGAAAATCCCAATCAAGACATACAATATAAACCAAGAAGTGAATCCCAATTCATTCTAAAAACAACAGTGAGTGTTCAAGTCAGATAAGATAGAATTTCCTTATCTTTACAATGTCATTCACCCGTGGGAATCTTGAATAAAAGGGTAGGGAACCCTGTGCCCCGTGAGTCCAATCATACGAGGGCCCCTTCCTTTCCTCCTGGAATAAAATAACAGAAAAAAGATTTAAAAAAAAAAAAACAACACACATGAAAAAATACGAAGATGATGTAAAAGCAAGAAAACAAAGAAAACTACACAGAGACTGTGATGATTATGAAAGTGGTAGAATTCTCACATACAGTCTGTCACGAGTCCGCCTCCCCTCCGGAGCAGCAGGGAGGCGAAGAGGGTATTGTGCCAAAGGAGGAGGGATTGTCCGCCTCACCTGAACACCATCGTCTCCCTCCATTACAGCCCGGGGACTGGGAACCTGTAACTGACCCGACGTGGGAGGCTGACGAGTCTTTCGAGGACTTCTGAATCTTTAAGCGGAAGCCGGCTGCCGGAGACTCCACCCAGCCCTACGACGTATCCCAGTCCGGACCAATCCAGTGGCAGACATCCGACGGAGGCGAAGCACAAAATCCCGGAAGCGACGGAGTTCCGTGGTTAGTGGAAGTCCCAGGAGAGAAGACGAGAACGCCAGGAGACGAAGAACCGTGGCAGATCGGGAGCGCCAAGGAGCAACATGTCAGCAGAAAGCCAGGAGGCCAACGACACTACGCTGCGCCCAGCCACGTTCCAGGAGGAACGTGGCTACACCAGGTACGTGAACGTTTGGCGGGGTGGGTTGGGAAACGAGAGACGGACAGTGACTAGAGTGTCCCTCTCGTAAAGGTTTCCTCCCCGGTGTTGCTACCGCACTCGTTCACGGCCCACTACTGATAGTTTTTATTCGCACTGGTGATCCCTCACACCCTTTCCCCACACCTCGAGTGTATAAACAGCCTAACACGTACCTATTGTCTTCTTCTGCCCGAGTGAATACGAAACTCCGGAAGAGACAGAAGACGGGAGGAGCCAGAACCCCTAGAGCCGAAGACCGGGAAAGAAGGAGTACTGAGCGTCAGGAAAATACCGAACTCCCCTGTCTGTTGTTGTACTTTGGACACTGGCTTCCCCCAGGAAACGTGTATTGGGAAAAATAAAACCTCGCTTAACCCGAGCCGGTGTGGACCTTTCTCTTTACCCGACCCCGAAGCCAGACACCCCGCTACAGTTGGTGAAGAATGCGGGCACCATAGCCATTAGTAAAGACATAATGGACGTCGTGATTCAGCATTTGATTAAGGGCCAGGAGAGGCTGGAATGAGCCGTAGAGCGCCAGATGAATTCGGCGCAGGCCATCAGAGATGTGTTCAAAAGCACCTTCGCTGGCCAAATGGAGGGACTACAAAGAGTGGTTGGTGAAAAACCGCCCACAGGTGCACAAGACCCCAGAATGATGCCTCAAGGGCCCACAGGTGTGTCGCTACAAAAATACGTGGCCGGGGAAGACCCCGATGCATACCTGCTCAACTTCGAGAGGGCTGCCAGGGCCTGCAACTGGCTCCTAGAGAAGTGGCCATTCTTCTTGGCCCCTTTACTATCAGGGGAAGCCCAGGCTGCCTACCAGGTGGCAAACCCCAAGGGTAACACCCCCTATGCCACCATCAAGGAAGTCATCCTGGACCACCTAGGGTTAGACGCGGAGGCCTACCGGGTCCGTTTTCGGAAAGAAAAAAGGGGCCAAGGGGGAAAACCCCAAAACCTTGTTCTTCCGACTTAGGGCCGCTGCGGACAAGTGGCTAAAGCTCATGGACAGCACTAAGGAGGAAATAATGGACAAGATATATCTGGAGCAGTTCCTGGAAGCCTTACCATATAACACACAAAGGTGGCTCCGACAACACTCCCACCTGACCCCCTCCGAGGCGGTCGCCATGGCCGTCACTTTTTCTCGGGCACAACCCCACTCCGTCCTGGCGGAGCCGGAGCGATCAATCCGCCCCGTACCCATGAAGTACGAGAAGAAGCCCAAACCCCCTCAGGACCATCTGAAGTCTCGCCCTAAAAAACCAGAACTGCCTCCTTTCAAAGGACCCCAGTGCTTCGATTGCGGGGACTGGGGTCATATAGCCCGAGCCTGCCCCAGAAAAAGATCCACTGAAGAGCCGATGGAGGTGGGCTACATCCCGAGGTCCGTCCTCTACACAGCAGAACTGGGGAATGCCTTTTACATGAGTGTGACAGTGAATGGACAAACAGTGAGGGCCTTACTTGATTCAGGGTGTAGGCAATCTGTTATTCAGGGGACCCTGGTACGACCAAGCCAATTCCTACCTGATACCCTCGTGCACATAAGGTGCGTACACAGGGACATAAAACCTTACCCCGTGGCCAAGGTAGTAAATCGAGTGTATAGAGAAGGTGCCCCTTATACAGTCAGGGTGGGGGTAATGAACGAGCTTCCCGAGTCCCTTATAATAGGAAATGACAACCCCAGCTTCTTAGGGATGTTCCTGTTTACGGTGCATAGCCAAAACAAGGGGGTAGCAAGGGAACCCTGTAGGAAGACAACCCTCTCAGCCCTGCTTACCCCTGAGCCCTGGCTCCTTGACAGGAGTTTCAAGTTCGCTCAGAGCAATGATCCCACACTCCGTAACGCCTGGGAGAACGCTAGGAAAAATGACACCAACCCCCCCTATGGGTATCCACATTTCATTATCAAGGAAGGGTTGCTATGTAGACAGGGCACTAAGGAAAGCACCCCCCAATTACTGGTCCCCTCTGCATTCCGAAGCCAAATATTGTTTTTTTCACATTGCCATCTCACAGCAGGCCATATTGGCACAGAGAAGACCATCCAAAACGTCTTGAGACACTTCTACTGGCCAGGGGTCTATAATGATATAAGGAAACACTGCCAGGAATGTGAGACATGTCAGAAGAGGAACCCCTACCGCCCTCCCCCAGTACCGCTGCAACCCCTACCCGTTATAGGAACACCTTTTTCCCGCATAGGAATGGACCTTATCGGACCCCTACCAAAAACCCGAAGGGGACACCAGTACGCCCTGGTGGTCGTAGACTATGCGACCCGCTATCCGGAGGCCTTCCCCTGAACGGCTCCTACCACCAAAAACATAGCCGACCGACTCATTGAACTTTTTTCGAGAGTTGGGTTTCCAAAAGAGATACTGACAGACCAAGGGACCCCGTTCGTCTCCAGGATGATGAAAGAGGTGTGTAAGACCCTGGACCTCAGTCACATTAAAACGTCCGTATACCATCCCCAAACCGATGGTTTGGTGGAAAGGTATAACGGGACTATAAAATTGATACTGAAAAAGATGCTCAGTGTGGAAGGAAAAGAGTGGGACCGTCTTCTTCCACTGGCTCTCTATGTGGTCCGGAGTCAGGTCCAAAGCAGTCTCGGCTGTTCTCCCTTCGAAATGCTCTATGGAAGACAGCAGAGGTCTTTGCTGGACATGACTAAAGAGGCGTGGGAGAGAGAGGAAGCAGAGGAAGCCCGCGGCTTTCTGGAATACACACAACAACTGAAATCCAGAATAGGGAAATTAAGAGACCTGGCTTATTCACACCTCGAAAAAAGCCAAGAAAGGCAGAAGCACTTTTATGACAAAGGGAAGAGGTGGCGGAAGCTCGATGTTAACGATTGGGTGTTGGTGCTCATGCCCTCCTCCACCAGCAAATTCAAGGCCAAATGGCTTGGCCCATTTAGAATAGCGGGAACGGTGGGCAGGACCAGTTATAAGGTGCAGGTTACGCCCTCGCGTATCCAGACATACCATATCAATATGTTAAAGAAATCGTTAGGCCCCTTACCCACACCAGCTCGGCTGACGATTCCAACAGAGCTAACTTCCTCTTGTACACTAGCCCAGCTAGTAGTCAATGACGCCCTGTCAGACCAGGAAAGGAAGTCACTAGCCTCTGTACTAGGCCCTTTTTAGGTCTCGCGCCTGCGTTGCAGTGCGCAGCACTGCTCGCGCAGCGCGAGACCTCTAGAAAGGGCTTCAGAAAGCTACCCACACGCTCGTGCGTGTGGTTTTGCTTTCCGAAGCCCACATTGGCTGTAGCGTGTTTTTTTGGGGGAAAAACGGCCCGTGATTGGGCAAAGGCGGGCGCATGTCCCGCCTTTGCTCCTCCCATTCCCGTCGGTGGCCAGCACGCGCAGCAGCGCGCGTTCGTCTCACTGCCACGCTCCCTCCCCCCGCTCCTCTGCACCACTGGTTTCGATTCCCGCGTTCGGCTGGGTTTCGATTCCGTGCTTGTTGTATTTAGATTTTGGTCACAGAATGAAGAATTTCGGGCTTCGTTTGTGGAATCTACTTTCCCCGGTTATATAATAGTCTATTATTTTAAAATAGGAGAGACAAAGGTTGCATAATGGCTGAGCTCGTCGACATCACCTGACACGTCATGGTGAAATCTGGTGATTACAGCGCTACAGCACCGGTGACTGTGGTAAGAAGCGCCATAAAAACACAATCGTTATCCAGCAACTAACCCCCCTCCCTCCTATTCCATACCGCAGGCAGAGACCCCTCCCTAAGAAGGTCTCGAAACTTCAGCTCCTGTACTTTTCAAACTCCGTGGGACGAACACAACTCCGTAGAGGAGTTGCGGAAATAAAGTAAAACCGGACACTATGGAAGGTCTGTCCGACGAGTGTAGGAGGCACATGGAGTAAAGTTACTGTTTGTCGTCATTATCATGTCTAAAAAACACAATGACGTACTTTTTAATCCCATCGTGTACCCAGTACCTGTAATAACAAATTATATTAAAGCAAGACATATTATGAGGCAACTCGGGGGTATTCATTCATTCCTTTTATCGACCATGGAAAGATGAAAGGCGGAGTAAGCCTGGTTAATCTGCTCACATATTCTGATAGAGGTAAAAAAGCGTGCATACATTCTTAGAGTAAAATTGATGACATTGCATCTGAATGTGTTTATTTTTTTTTTAAAGTATTATGTATACTACTTTTTTTGCGATAAGGACGGGGAGTGGGGGCGGCTCATTGTTTTCCCTTTTTATTTTCAGAACCTTGTCTTACCTGAAGCACAGGGGTGAAAATATGTATCCCAGAGTGATATCACTCTAAGATGCATATGTCTTAGACAATTGACATTTGTTTTGTACAGCAGCCGACAGATTTGCTGAGGCGTCGTGTGTTAAAAGGGGGTCCATGTTCTGCTCAGATTCAGTATTTTTTTAGTTTGTGTTTCTAGGTCCCTTTGTCTCTGTGCACGATTTATTTTATATAATGTTTATTCAATGTATTAATGTAATAGTGTATATCAGGCTTGGTGACAAACCAGTCAAACACAATGACACATAAAGGGTCAAAAATAATACAATTCTATTGCTATTTTTTTCTGTCTTCAAATAACATATATTGTTATTGCGTAACTTTAAAATAAAATCATGCAGAGACTGCCTCAAAACGGAGAAAAATAGTTTTAACAGCGACTATATGGAGTAAACATCTTTTATTGATTTTTTTTTTGGGAGTTTTATATAGCGTGAACCCGACACGCACAGATGGGATTGGGCGCTTTACTTGAGCACCAATTACTTTACACAAGCTCGCATTCATTTTTTTAGTTGGTTGTGCTATGTTTGTATGCGATAAAAAGGTTTTAATAAAAACATCATCAACAAGGAATCGATGCCGCATAATGGAAATTTGGGGCTGGATTGTTCAGGGTGCATTGATTATTATAGAATAACATGGTCTTAAAGCCTCCCGTGACCTGTCTTAATGTAAATACTATACCAATATATATGTAATGTAATTTTTATTTCAGATTTTGTGAGAAATTACGTGTGTTGCCACTTCTGGACGTATTTGGCACGCTAAAGACATTTACTGTAACGTCTATAATTCGAATACATCCAATATTTCTTAAGGAGCGCCTAAAAATATCTTATCGGGGGAAACGCTTGGTGTTGAGGGGTGATCGTGCAACGTTGATTTGTGTGTTACATTGTATAGCGCTACAACCAAGGAACCCACATTAAAGCGCTTGCTCGCTCGCAACATATCTTGCATCTTAAACACTCTGCGCGCTGGCTTTTAATCTTCTCCCTTCAAACATGCTGTTTACCTCTCTAGCGCGTCGACTCAGACTTTCATCCTCCAGGGGTCGATAAAAGTGAGTAGCATTTGAGGCGGATGATACTGACTCGCCTGTTGTTTTAAATGTAGACAGGTCGTTTCCGGTCGAACTGGGAAAAATTGTATATTGACTATACAAGTTCAGAATTCTTCACCTGAGGAAATAAAAGCGTACGTACGCGTGCGTGCATGTAAGAAGAATCTCTAATATACCGACAAATACAGAACTATCTCCAACCTAATGTACCGGTACTGGATGTATAGTTAGTTTACTAACTGTCAGTTGTGGCTCCAAAACAGGCAAACTGTGATCCCGGCTAACCCGCTTGACCAAACTGTGTGATCCTTGGAAAATCGCGGTCGCAGTTACTTGCAATTGCAATAAAATAACTCTGCGACTTTCTTTGAGTAAGACAATTCATTGTAAGAGCAACAAAGCTCAGTGGTTCGCATTTAATTTAATAGCGTTTTAGTAGGACAGAAGTATAACACACAGAATTAAAGAAACAACAGTATGCAAGCTGTGTCTTTTTAAATGAATTCTGCAAAGCATCAGAATACGCCAAGTGTATGTTTCATTACAGCAAGCTGACTCTCTGTAACATTGGCGCGCATTTAGAGACACTAATGCTAATAACTCGGCCTGAAGTAAATATAGCACCTTCATTATTAATGGAGGATGTGGCGTAAGGCCCAGAGTTGCTGACTTTGACAATGAGGAAAGCAGGTTCGAGTCTGACATTGGCTCAACATCCTGTGATTCTGGGCCAATCTCTTCATCTCCCCATGCCTACTAAAAATGAATGTGTCCTTGTGTAATGTAACTTGTGCTCGTGTAAAGCCAGGGCTTTAAGTGGGCCGGGTCCTGCCAGTGCTCAGCACCAGCAGTTCTAAAAAGCAGGAGCCGAGATGGATCCCTATCGGGCTGTCCATTTTCGCCCTCCCCTCGATGAACAGATGAATCTTAACTCTGCGGCAGTACCACTGCTCACTGCCTTTAAGGTATGGTGACCAGGCGTCCCGGTTTTTCGCCAGCTGGCCCGGCAGATTTCAGAAAATTTAGCTCAGGTCCCGGTTTTTAGAAAGGGTCGACTGAAAACCTTCGGAGGTATCTTTTAATGTTTTGCTAAGCAGAAATAGTTAGCAGCTGCTATAAGAGAGTAATTTAATTACCAGACATAATACTGGCTTTAAAAATTGCATTTTATTTGTGTTCCTACTGCCTCTTCTGAAATTCTCTGCTAAGGAGTACTGCCATTATGTGCACTAGGTTGAAGAAAAATTGTAGTCCTTCTTCTATTTTTGGGAAATGTCCCGGTTTTTGGCTTTAAAATTGTGAACACCCTACTTTAAGGTAACTTCAAAGAGACTCGTTGTAGTTCTTTCACAGTCTCATAATTTCAGAATTGAAACGTTTTCAATATTATATATGCAGCAAAGCCATAGTTGTTGCTTCTTTATCTTAAAAATGTGCTAAGCCAATAGTCCTGGCTTGTTGTAGGTGTAATGTTACTTGCTGTATTATATATCTGGATGCAACAATAGAAACAGAAAAATGCCCGACGGGCGGCACACTACGCTAAGCACAGATTTTTAGCTTGGGTGTTTTTAAGCCACGCCCTTAATTACTTACGCCACTCCCTAGTTTTTTCATCCCACTTAAAGCCCTGTGTAAAGCTCTCCAATACCTTCGGGTCGAGTTCACACTATATAAAACTTCAACAAAAAAAAAAGTGCATATACACTGCTTGCCTGTCTTCTAAGTGCTGTAGTAGCATATGCGGCTATTAACACAAATCATTTGCACAGCGAAATGTGAAAGGTTGAGCCAGCCGTGACAGAGCCCGAGGCCTGTACTATAAACGCACAGCACTGCAGCATGTGCTCTAACCCTCTGAAGGTCCTTACTCCATGTCAGTATGGGTAGGAGGGGGGCTAAAAAAAGAAACAACGTCAAATTGTGTCACGTCCTCGCTGGGAGAGAATGACGCACCCTCAATACAGTTTTATCAATGGGAAATAGTATTAACAGAAAACTAGAACACAACTTGTATATGAATTATTTCGTTTGATTTTTTTTATTATTAGAAGTCTCGGCTGTCCCGTGAAATAAGTAGAGAGCACCATGAGCAGAGCTGCGATTCGGTCAGAACTGCACACGCGCCCTTCCGGCATAACATGGCACTGCAGCTGGGAGTGGGGCGCGTGCGCCGGGGCTCAGTCAGGCGCGAGCGCCTGCACGTGTCCTCAGCGCTGGCCGAGTGGAGGAGTTTACTGCTAGGCGGCGCTGCATGCACAGGGTCACCACCGCCCAAACCCGGTCCTCGGCTTCCTGGCTGGTGTCCCGAGGCACCAGCGCCCTTTTAGGTCTCGCAGACCTAGCGTTGCAGCGCGAGGCATATTGTCTTAGAGGAGATTTCAGAAGTGGAGTTAAAGCCCCGCCCATCTTTTTTATTGGCTGGCGTCATTGTCTACGGTAAACGCTGGCCTCCGATTGAAAATGAGGCTTCTTTGTTACCGCCCTGTCTCCTTTTTGGACGGCCCATCCGGACTCGATCGTTTACTTGTGGTGTTACACAGTCCTCGATATGTAGGCGGTGAGCAATATTTTGTTTCAGGCGCACACTGCTCAGCAGCAGCGCTGCTTCCCCATCGGTGGCCGGACACGCACGCTGGCCGGAGGTGCGCTCGCTGTTCCGGCTCCACACGGTGCGAAGAGGCGCACTTACTTTAAATTAAGACTCGCTTCGTGGAGCAGACCCTGGTACCGCTTATCTTTGTTTACTGTCTAAGAATGGTCGTGAAACAGAGTCTCTATCCCTAGGCGAAAGTTTGGTGCCAGTGTAGGAAACACTTCCTTCAGTCATTCTTGGGATAATTGCATTTTGGCGTCTGGATGTAGACGCACTGGTGGTACTCGGGGTGGTGGCTTCATTTGCTGGCTACAGTACTCGATCTTGCTTTATAAATCATCAAACACGGCCCTCTCAGTGCCCCGTCTGAGGGCGGGCCCGTCGCCTGCCCCCAATGTTTTAATAAATAAAATAAAAAATTGAGGCCGCTTTTTTATTTGTTTTACAATGGTGGCGTCCGCCGCACACCACTCACAGGACATTAACTATGCGGGCACCCGCTTTCACTAAACAACACAGGGGCCCGCTTTTTCTATACATAAAATCATCATTGCGCTGTCTCCATTCTTCTAGGAAGCGCAAGCAAAAGGAGTATCTTCGTAATTGCTAAGGCTGTTCTGTAAGCCTATGGCGGATACTTGCCAGGGCGCACGCGCATTGTGCAACAACTTGGGGGCGCGCGCAGACTGAGTGATCGAGAAAGGAGCATAAATGCAAAATGGCTGCAAGCTGCTGTCCCAATGCCGCATTTCTGTTCGGTCCTATTTTCTAATTATTTTTTTCTACTTACAAAAACCAATCGCTTGCTCGCTATATTTTTTTATAATAAATGTGAGACCCTTTTCATATTAGTATATTAGCCTGTGCTTCTTTCCCTTGTGTATTGTGTTGCTCTCCATTGTGCTCCGTGTTCCTCTCCCTCGCTTATGTGCAACTGTCCCTTTCACCCAAGTGCTTATCCCTCCGTGCTCCCTGTTCTACGCCTGTGTGCTCTCCTCCCTGACCCATCCCTTTCTCCATTGCACAACAGCCCCAAAGTCCTATTTTTTAAATTATTTTTTTTAAAGTTAACAAAACTAATCGCTCCCTATTTTTTTAACATTATTATTAATTTAAGACCCTTTTCGGATTGGTAAATTAAACTAGCATTTGCAATGCAATAGGTCTCGCATTTGTTAAAGTTAGAGCTGTTGCCGTTAAAAATGACAGTGTTTTTTACTTTTGTTATTTTACTTGCAGTGGAGTAATTATATTTGCATTGCACTATTGCCATTGGTGTAAAAAAGCACAACTAAAAACATTGTTATTTTCAACGCCAACAGCTCTAACTTTAACAAATGCGAGACCTATTGCATTGCAAATGCTTGTTCTTCCTTGTTTTCGGATGCTCCCGGACGAACCTGCCTGGCTGAACATGCCATTGACACCATACCAGGCAGAGTCGTTAAACAACGACCCTATAGGATACCGGCCGCACGGAGACAGCCGGTGCAACAGGAGGTCCTCAAAATGCTTGAGTTGGGAGTCATTCGTCCCTCACAAAGCAAGTGGTCCTCTCCCATAGCGATGGTACCCAAGCCAGATGGGACCACCAGGTTTTGCATGGATTTTAGAGCCCTTAATGCCATCTCCAAATTCGATTCCTATCCTATTCCAAGAACAGACGAGCTGATCGAGAAGCTAGGGGAGGCCAAATATATAACAACACTAGACCTTACCAAAGGTTATTGGCAGGTCCCCCTTAAACAAACGGATAGGGAAAAAACGGCATTTGTCACACCAGACGGGCTGTATGAGTTCACGGTCCTCCCGTTCGGTCTCCACGGAGCACCGGCTACATTCCTACGCCTGATGAATACGGTACTCCGTGCGTACCAGGCGTATTCGTCAGCATATCTAAACGATATTGTGGTATATAGTCCTACGTGGGAGGACCACCTTAAACACCTAGAACAAATCCTTCTCGCCCTTCGTGAAGCAGGTCTCCACATTAATTCAAAAAAATCCAGAGTAGGGTTTCAAAAGGTCCGATACCTGGGGTATGTATTGGGTCACGGAGTGATAGCACCCCAAGAGGAGAAAGTCAGGGCCATCAGGGAAACCCCCTTTCCCACCACCAAAAGAGACGTGAGGGCCTTCCTGGGTTTGTTGGGATACTACAGACGCTTTATACCCCAATATTCCGAGATAGCGGGGCCCCTTACTGACGTCCTCCATAAAGACGTAGGAGCCAAAACCCTCTTGAACCCCTCAGAGGCCATGCTAGAGGCGTTTGTTCGCCTAAAGAAGGCCATCACCTCCAGTCCGGTTCTTTTCTCTCCCGACTTCACCCGACCTTTTTTTCTCCAAACTGATGCCTCTGACTGTGGGTTGGGGGCGGTCTTGTCTCAGCTATCTCCCGAAGGGGTAGAACACCCGATCCTTTTCATAAGTAGAAAACTGTTCCCCAGGGAAATGAAGTATCCAACCATAGAGAAGGAATGCCTTGCAGTAAAGTGGGCCATTGACAAACTGCGATATTACCTAGAGGGGACCCACTTTACCCTGTATACTGATCATGCACCTCTCCAGTGGATGAGTCGGAACATGGGCCATAACCCTCGGGTCCTCCACTGGTTTCTGTCTCTCCAGCCCTTCTCCTTCGAGGTGAAACACAGGAGAGTGTCCGACAATGGAAACGCGGACTTTCTGTCCAGAATCCTACCTCTCCCCGATCGGGAGAATCATAGGGGGAGGGAATGTCATGAGTCCGCCTCCCCTCCGGAGCAGCAGGGAGGCGAAGAGGGTATTGTGCCAAAGGAGGAGGGATTGTCCGCCTCACCTGAACACCATCGTCTCCCTCCATTACAGCCCGGGGACTGGGAACCTGTAACTGACCCGACGTGGGAGGCTGACGAGTCTTTCGAGGACTCCTGTATCTTTAAGCGGAAGCCGGCTGCTGGAGACTCCGCCCAGCCCTACGACGTATCCCAGTCCAGACCAATCCAGTGGCAGACATCAGATGGAGGCAAAGCACAAAATCCTGGAAGCGACGGAGTTCCGTGGTTCGTGGAAGTCCCAGGAGAGAAGACGAGAACGCCAGGAGACGAAGAACCATGGCAGATCGGGACCGCTAAGGAGCAACGTGTCAGCAGAAAGCCAGGAGGCCAACGACACTACGCTGTGCCCAGCCACGTTCCAGGAGGAACGTGGCTACACCAGGTACGTGAACGTTTGGCGGGGTGGGTTGGGAAACGAGAGACGGACAGTGACTAGAGTGTCCCTCTCGTAAAGGTTTCCTCCCCGGTGTTGCTACCGCACTCGTTCACGGCCCACTACTGATAGTTTTTATTCGCACTGGTGATCCCTCACACCCTTTCCCCACACCTCGAGTGTATAAACAGCCTAACACGTACCTATTGTCTTCTTCTGCCCGAGTGAATACGAAACTCCGGAAGAGGCAGAAGACGGGAGGAGCCAGAACCCCTAGAGCCGAAGACCGGGAAAGAAGGAGTACGGAGCGTCAGGAAAATACCGAACTCCCCTGTCTGTTGTTGTACTTTGGACACTGGCTTCCCCCAGGAAACGTGTATTGGGAAAAATAAAACCTCGCTTAACCCGAGCCGGTGTGGACCTTTCTCTTTACCCGACCCCGAAGCCAGACACCCCGCTACACAGTCCCAAATACGATCATCTATACAATATGGGAGAGGTTGAAACGAATACCATTACTGAAACATCAGGACAAGGGGGCACTGAACCAAGAAACAGCAGTGACACTGAAACTGATACAACACAGGAGGAGAGTAAAAAGAGGTTTTTGGAAATGGGATACTCGTCTAAAACAGTGGACACAGCCATAGTC
Source organism: Calotriton arnoldi (assembly GCA_963921515.1). Lineage (NCBI taxonomy): Eukaryota > Metazoa > Chordata > Amphibia > Caudata > Salamandridae > Calotriton > Calotriton arnoldi. The sequence continues at coordinate 1,566,065 of CAWUFW010002294.1, forward strand.
AAATCAAGACATCATAGCAGATCTGAGCTTCTATTTGGCAAGAGCAGGGACCCCGGGAGGATTTGACAACAAATTCAGATCAGAGTAATGACCCCATCAGACTGATATTGACATATTGCAAACAGAAACACCAGTTGAGAAATATTATTAAACGTAGTTGGCCCCTGGTGCTTGATGATCCTGTTATAGGACACCTTTTACCTAAGACACCCTCCATCTCATACAGGAAGACAGTATCTATAAGTAATGCCCTGGCAAAGAGCAGTCCAGAAATGGAGTAAGGGGGCTCATGGTTGAATGCAACAATGTGTTTCTTTGAATGCACATCTTGTAAGGCTTGCAAGTATGGGGTGAACAAAAATTCTTATGTAACCGCTTTTTGCAATAGAGAAAAGAAGATAAGCAAACATCTTACCTGCAAAACAGACCATGTTGTCTATGTACTGCAATGCACATGTGGGTTACAATATGTTGGTAGTACTAAATTACAAGCCCATAAACGCATACTCCAACATATTAGGGTCATTTCCAACTCATACCCTATGTACCCTGTAGCACGGCATTTTAAAGAAACCCACAACAACAATCTGAGCGATTTTAAATACTTCATAATTGATTTGGTCCCCACTCAAAGAAGAGGAGGGAACAGGGAAGTAAAACTTAGGAGATTAGAAACACGCTTCATTCTTGACTTAAACACTAAAAGCCCTGGGGGACCATACACCACTGAAGATCTTTATACTTGTTTATAAATAGACCATGAAATATTCTAGTTTTATATATATATATATATATATATATATATATATATATATATATATATATATATATTCTTAACCATCACTATATATATTATATATTTATTACCAGCTGCTCCAATCATGAAACTTGTGATATGATTTTCAAAGCACAAAATATATATGCATCATTTTTGTATGACGTTACCATGTGAACCTGCGATTAATGTAAATATTGAAGAGATTTTCTCTATGAGCAAGAACTCCACTGCTGCACGAACGAATATTTAAAAAGCACATAGCACTTAGGCACTTTATAGCAAACCATAAGATTGTGTGGGTGGGGATGCACATTTTGCACTTTATATTGCAGTCATTTAATGGACCATTAAGGACAGCGTTGGATTTTAGGTATTTTACCGTGATGATATTTTGTGTACAGTTTTAACAATTAATTATTGTACCGAGACAAGCATTTTGCAAAAATGAAATTATACATTTATGTATTTATTTATTCATTTGTTGCACCAATGCTTATGCAACAGTCATAAATGCACTGATATATATTTATGTAATATCTGATGTCATTTTAGAGATTGAAGTTTGAAAGTCTGCAGTCTGTCATTGATATTCATTAATCTGACCTAGGCACTTGTCACTTTAAAAAAAGCTGATCCCTATAGGCAGCGTTGTCATGTGATCAAGGCCGAGGACGGCCGAAACGCGTAATGGCGGATAGCTCGATCAATAAACACAGTAAGCACTGCAATTGTGATCCGTGTGGTCCATGTCCATTTTTCCATGCAATGGACCTGTGAGTAAGCGAATTCCGTTGTGGCAATAGACGGGCCAGGACTGGTTGTTTTATATATATATATATATATATATATATATATATATATATATATATATATTCACTGAAAAAACCATAGGTTTCAGGCACGTTATAGTTAGAAATTTGCATTTAAAAAACCTTAAAAAATCACTGAAAAAACCATAAGGTTTTAGGGACAGTTATAGTTAGTTGGACATTGCACTCGTACAAAACCCGTGAAATTCCCCCGTTATAGTTAGTTCAGGTAACTATAACTCGCGCCCGCAATGCACTGCTGATGACGTCACATATTACATCACTCATGACATGGTCAGTGACATCACTGATGACATCACTGATGACATCTCAAATGACATCACTGATGACATCACTGATGACATCATCCAGTGACTGTGTGTTTGTGTAAAGTTTAAATATGTTTAATATATATAGGGAAAGGCGTATTGAAGAATGAGTGGGTGTATAAGTGTCTGAATGGATGATTTAGTAGGTGCGTGACTGAGTCTATAAGTGAGTGATTAAACGTATCTTACTGGATGCATGGGTGAGTGACTAAACTGTGTGAATGTCTGTATCCGTCTGTCTGTTGTTGTGTAAGCAGCTGCATGGGTTTCTGACTAGCTAAATGAGTGTCTATATGGGTTATGGATTGGTTCTCTGAGTATCTGTATGGATGCCTCAGTGTTTGTGTGGGTGGGGTGAGTGTGACTCTGTGCATAGATGTGTGAGTGGGTGATTCACTGGGTGCATGGTTTCAAGAGTGCGTCTGTGATGGACTGTATGGGTGGGTGAGTGTGTGTATGGGTGTGTTAGTGATTGAATGTATATCTCAGTGGTACATGTGTGAGTAACTACATACGTGAAAGGCAGTATATATGTGGGTTGGAGTATATAAATGGCTATAAGTGAGAGTGTGTGATTGTGAGAGTGGCTATATGGATGAGTGTGTGCTTGCATCAGTGATTGCATAGGAGCGTAAGAATGTGCTAGTATTTTTATGAGTAAGTGAGCTGGTGTGTATAACTGTATAGGTGAGTAAATTGGAGTGTGATTAATTATTTGCATGACTGACTAGGTGTGTGAGTACCTCTATGGATGAGTTGCGTTGTGTGAGTGTTTATATAGGTGTATGAGTGCATATGATAGTCCTGTACTGAGTGACTGTAAGTATGAGTGACTGTACGGGTGAGTGAGTAGATGTGTGTGTGTAGACCTAAGAATCAGTGAGTGGGTATGTACTTATTGGTATTGGAGTGTGTATGGTTTTGAGAATGGCAGTCTGTAATTTAGAGTGGGTGTTTCAAAACTTATATTAGGGTGTGAGAAGATGCATTAAATTCTCACATGGATGATGTCATCAGTGATGTCATCAGTGATGTCATTTGAGATGTCATCAGTGATGTCATCAGTGATGTCACTGACCATGTCATGAGTGATGTAATATGTGACGTCATCAGCAGTGCATTGCGGGGGCGCGAGTTATAGTTACCTGAACTAACTATAACGGGGGAATTTCACGGGTTTTGTACGAGTGCAATGTCCAACTAACTATAACTGTCCCTAAAACCTTATGGTTTTTTCAGTGATTTTTAAGGTTTTTTAAATGCAAATTTCTAACTATAACGTGCCTGAAACCTATGGTTTTTTCAGTGAATTTCAAAGGTTTTTTAAATGCTAATTTCTAACTATAACGTGTCTGAAACCTATGGTTATTTCAGTGAATTTCAAAGGTTTTTTAAATGCTAATTCCTAACTATAACATGTCTGAAACCTACGGTTTTTTCAGTGAATTTCAAAGGTTTTGTAAATGACCATTTTTAAATGTATTAATTGTTATATTTATTTTTTTAATACTGATTTACTACATTTTTAGAAACAATTTTTTTACATATTTTATTTTTTAAATTACATTGTAATTACATTATACATTACAAAAATACTTTCTCAGAATGAATTACTTTAGTTTAAATACTTTGCACATAGGCAATAGACTTTTAAGTACAGTAGTTACAGTTGTTGCAATGGGCAACACATTTTCAAACACAATGCAACATTCAGCTCAATGTGAATTTCTAGTTAAATGCAATTAGTTACTTTATGGATTACTTTTCTAACCACAGGACTGGATCCTAGATTCAGTCCTGGGACATCTCCTGTAAACAGTTGAGTAAAAGCGTTTTGGTTACATTAGTGATTTTTAAGGAATATTATTGTATTTTAAAAGTTGACACTTTGAAACTTTTTCTCATAGAATCACCAATGTTATCCTATGGAAGGAAATTCACTTAGCAGGTAAAAACTGTTATCGTTACTTTTTCTTACTCAGTGTTGGATCCTGGATCCAGCACTGGTGCATCTCCTGTAAACAGTTGAAAGAATGCGTTTAAGTCATACAAGCGATTTTTAAGGAATATTTGTAGTTTGTGAAAATCGACACTTTGAAACTTTTCTGCTGAAAACCAGACAATGGATTCCTATGGAAGAAAATATAAGTTACTGGTAAGTACGGTTAAAATTACTTTTGAGGATCAGTACTGGGCTGAAAGATGCAGCACTGAGGTCTCTCCTGATAACAGGTGAGTAAATCGGAATTCGTATTTCGGCTGATTTTAGAGGAATATTTTAAAGTTCCAAAACTCCACACTTAGAAGAATTTCCAAGTGAAACCAGTCAATGTTAGCCTATGGAAGGAAATTCAAGTTACTGGTAAGTACGGTTAAAATTACTTTTCAGGACCAGTACTGGGCTGAAAGATACAGCACTGAGGTCTCTCCTGATAACAGGTGAGTAAATCGGAATTCGTATTTCGGCTGATTTTAGAGGAATATTTTAAAGTTCCAAAACTCCACACTTAGAAGAATTTCCAAGTGAAACCAGTCAATGTTAGCCTATGGAAGGAAATTCAAGTTACTGGTAAGTACGGTTAAAATTACTTTTCAGGACCAGTACTGGGCTGAAAGATACAGCACTGAGGTCTCTCCTGATAACAGGTGAGTAAATCGGAATTCGTAGTTCGGCAGATTTTAGAGGAATATTTGCACAATGGTGAAGGTAGGGGGCGGGGCCTGAGGTGACTTCTGTGCAAACGTGCCCCGTGGCGCGTTTTAAGTTGGGGGATTAAGTCCCCTTGAATCATGAGGGTCCCTAGGGGCCAACTAGCCCACCAGGAACCTCCAGTATGCGCCAGGGGGCTGTGTTGCAGAGACGTGTAGAGAGGCCACACCCCTTTTTACACCTCTCTGCAACGCAGCTCTGTGGCGCTTTCTGGATGTACCTGTTGGGCTAGTTGGCCCCCAGGGACCCTCAGGATTGAAGGGGATTTAATTCCCCATCTTAAAACGCGCCACGGGGCCTGTTTGCACACATGTCACCTGAAGCCCCGCCCCCTCCCTTCACCACTGTGCAAATGCGCCCGTGGCGCGTTTTAAGTTGGGGGATTAAGACCCCTTGAATCATGAGGGTTCCTGGGGGCCAACTAGCCCACCATGTACCTCAAAAAGCGCCACAGAGCTGCGTTGCAGAGAGGTGTATAAAGGGGCGTGGCCTCTGTACACCTCTCTGCAACGCAGCCTCTGGCGCATACTGGAGGTTCCTGGTGGGCTAGTTGGCCCCAGGGACCCCCAGTATTCAAAGGGAATTACTTCCCCATCTGCAAACGCGCCAGGGGCGCGTTTGCAGAGTGGTGAAGGAAGGGGGCGGGCCTGCGGGCCGATCGTTTTTTTTTTTTTCCTGAAGGGGGCTGTGTGGCCCCCTTCCTTTTCTTATTTTTGGGCCCTGGGGACCCCATCCCCCAGGGCCTTACCCCTTTTTTTTTTTTTTTATTTAAAAAAAAATTTATTTCTGGGGAGGGGGGCCGCGTGGCCCCCCTCCCGGGCTCACTACTTGCCCCGGGGACCCCATCCCCCGGGGCCTGGCCTCTGGTTGGGGACTGTGGGGGGTCCCCAAACCCCCACAGTCCCGCCGGCTCCCCGTGTCCTACGGGAGCCGGCATTGCTTTTACACATGGGGAGCAGCTAACATGCTGCTCCCCGTGTGGAAAGCAATTGTCTTTGGATATTGGAAGCGAGAGCAGGTTTCCTGCTCTCTCTTCCAATATCCAAAGCAGTTTGCAATGACAGGACGGGAGCCGCGAGGCTCCCGTCCTGTCATTGCAAACAGCAGTGTCCCGGGGTAGGCACCCCGGGACACTGCAGGAGCCGGCCCTGGGGGGTGGCGGTCCCCAGGGACACCACAGGCTCCAGGAGGGGGGCCGCGCGGCCCCCTCCCCACATCAGCACAGCCCCGGGGAGGTGGTGGTCCCCGGGGCTTCGGGGTCCAAAACGGACCCCCATTTTAATTTGTTAGTGCCCCGGGGAGGTGGCGGTCCCGGGGCGTGTGGGGGCTCGAGCCCCCCCCACACAGGAAAAAAAAAAAAGAAGCCCCGGGAGGTGGTGGTCCTCGGGGCTGCGGGAGGGCTCAGAGCCCTCCCGCACCATTTTAAAAAGAAAGCCCCGGGGGTGGCGGTCCCCGGGGCTTGGGGTGCCCTTAGAGGCCCCCATACATAAAATAAACACCCCCCCAGCATGCCCCCGGGACTTGGCCCAACCGGGGGCAAATTAACATCGATTTTTTTTTTTATCGGCAGGATCCGCGCACCCTGAGCGCATCCTGCCGATTTAAAAAAAAAAAAAATGCTTTTTTTTGCCCAGGGGGTCCTTGTGGGACCCCCTGAGCAGACCTAGGGGGTCAGGGTGTTTCTACCCTGCCCCCTTTGTGCGTTTTGCACACTTTTTTTACTGCTTTCTTGTTCCTCGGTTCTACCGAGGAACAAGATGGCTGCCAACACTTCCTGGTTTGGAGTGTTGACAGCCAATTAGCAGACAGCTCGTGATCGGGAGGGTGCGCGAATCCTACGCGGCCATAGATATATATGTACTTTTACTTTTGATTTTCTCAGCAACTACTGAACGGATTTACACCATTTAACAAAAAGGGTTCTTTCTGAACCAAGAACTACCTCTTTGCCAAATTTGGTGTAATTCCGTTCAGCAGTTCGGGCTGTAGCCGTGTCTAAAGTTTCCTATGGGAAATTGATTTTTTGACTCTTATTTTTTTAATTTCTCCGCAACTACTGAACGGATTTACACCATTTAACAAAAAGGGTTCTTTCTGAACCAAGAACTACCTCTTTGCCAAATTTGGTGTAATTCCGTTCAGCAGTTCGGGCTGTAGCCGTGTCTAAAGTTTCCTATGGGAAAATGAATGGGGAAAACACATTTTGGGACCCCCATTTTTTCTCGGCCCCCGCTTGATGAATCACCCTGAGACTTTCAGGGTAGTAGCGGACCGGAGCGGGCCATAAAGTTTGAAAATTTCGCGAAGATTCGTCAACCGACGCAAGAGTTATTTCAAATAGAATGTCGCGGATTTCCTATGGAAAATAGGTCCTAACTATAACTATCTACTGGCGACCGCCAGTAGATAATATATATATATATATTGATGATTTATTAATAATCTGGAAAGGCAATGAAAATGAAGCTAGGTTGTTCATGGAGCAAATTAATGACAACCCTTTGAATCTTAAATTTTCTGGACAAATCAGTAACAGCTCTATTTGTTTTCTTGATGTGGAGATCTTAGTACTCGATAATCAATTGAACACTAGGCTCTACAGAAAGCCGACGGCTGGTAATACATTACTACATGCTGGCAGCCATCATCCAGCTCATCTGATTCGCAGTATCCCCTATGGGGAGATGCTGCGAATACGGAGAATCTGTAGTACTGATACACAATGTCATTCTGCTCAGAAGGCGTGTGGCGATAGATTCTCGAGAAGAGGATATTCACCTGAAGTCATTAAGAGAGCCATTACCAATGCTAATAAACAAAGTAGAGCGCAGGCATTAGCTGGTAAGAATCTTGCTGCCTTATCTACAAATTTGGAGCCAGTGACATTACAACCTTCCAGGCTCATACTTACCTACAGCAGCCAACATAAGATTATTCGCAGGATTGTGAATAAGAATTGGCCTCTGGTACAACATGACCCCATATTAGGGACCAAATTAACCAGGTCTCCACAGTTAACTTTTAGGAGAGCACGCTCTATGAGCAATTCTCTTGTTAAATGCAGTCCCGAGGTGAAAACTAATTCCACCTGGCTTAACAGCAGCAAGGGTTTTATCAAATGCGCTGTATGTAAAGCTTGCAGGCATGGCATTAATAAAACTGAATATATCACTCCGTTCAGCAATAAACCCACCCAGATCAAAAAGAAGTTGACTTGCAAAACAGAATTTGCCGTATATGTGCTGGAGTGCCCATGTGGTCTGCGCTATGTGGGGAGTACAAAATTACAGGTCCACAAACGCATACTCCAGCACATAAGGGCAATCAATAATGGAGATATGTCCTATCCGGTGGCACGCCACTTTGATGAAATTCATGCCAAAAGTTCGAAAGAGCTCAGATATTTTGTAATTGACACGGTCCTTCCACTTAGAAGGGGTGGAGACCGGGAGGGCCTTTTGCGCAAACTTGAGACTAGGTACATATTAGAATTAGATTGTAAGACACCAGTAGGTTTGAATAGCAGTGAAGATTTTTTCACACATTTATAAGTATAGGATACATGAATATTTCTAGGATTCCTACCCTAGCATTATAAATCACGATAGCATACTTTGTCGCTGCCTCATTTTAATTTTAATTTTAATTAAAAAATTTTTTTTAAAAATAGACAAAAAAATCTTTTTTATTTTTATAGGTCTTTAGGGTTTTATCTTTGCACATTTTTGCACGTGAGAATGTAGGGTGTCAATTTTTGACACCTTTTTGCACATATGCACTGACACTTTACTTGTTGACAGAATTCCATTGCATTGGCCCACTTGGGCTTTATTGTTCCTTTATGACTTATTTTTAATATAAGGATGATCTAATGAAGCCAGTCCCCATTGCTATAATTAAGTTGAATATTTATTTTAGTAGGCATCTATCTTACTATTAGTATACAGTACTGTTTGCAATTGGTGGTAGTTAGGTAATTTTAACATACAATTACCCTGTTTATGAGCTAATCTTATGATGTAATTACATGTGTATTTATTTATTTATTTATACACATTTATATATTTATTGGAATTGCTCATTTGCACATGTCTGGCTCGTTTGACTCTGATCTCCTATTGTCTCAGGCTAATTGTAAATTTCTCCCATAAAAAAAAGGAAGAAATTTTATTTTAACTCTTCTATGTCTTTGGTGAAATGCAGTCTTGCTCCCTAGGCACTGTTACTTTAAAAACTCAATCATGCTCGCCATTCGTGTCATGTGATCAAGGCCCCACGAGGGCTGAAACGCGTAATGGCGGTGGTGCAGGGGTTTGAACACCAATAAACAACTTTGCACTGCAACTGGGTTCGCTTCGTCTTTTGCTGATTGATCAAGCGTGGAAAAGACGTTTCCTGTTTTGTTTAATTCACCGAGCTGTCTTCCTCAGCTTCAGCGATACCCCTCCTTCTCTAATGGGCCGTGCGGCATGAAGCAGCCATTCCGACTTGTTTGGGATATCCAGGACCTCCAGTAAGGAAAAGCCGCGGTGACCCCCGGGCGGCAGCATTTTCTTCCCTACGGCAACAAGTGATCAGCGGGACCGGTGTCTGAAGACCTGAGTTATCGCTGACGGTGCATCAAGGTAGGGAAGCTATGAGTGCCCGGTGAAGGAGTGAAAGCGCATTCAACGAGAACATTTATTTTGGAGTTGAGTGCTTTCGCAATACTGATTATAACCCATTATCTTTGTGCACCATGAGCGCCGACACGTTACGGAGCCGCGAGGCAGCGGCAAATGATATGTTTGATGATTCCCCCAGCGGGGCAACTGCTATCAATCCACACGGATCTATTGTTACCAACTCTAATGGCAATATAAAGGACATGTTTAAAAACTTGGAAAAGCTTATGAAATCGGAGCAGGCTAAGTGGTGGGAGCATCGCTCCCTAAGCCGGTACTTGGAAGTGGGCAGGATACCGAGGGGCTCCGCATTATGCTGGCTCCCAGTTATGAGCATCCTGACCCTCGTATGCTTGCAGAATGGGCGGACTGCAACTTAGAGTCCTCCCGTAAACTTGTGGAAATTCTTGTAAAATATGCTGAGAGTGACCGGGTAGCCTTGCAGCATAAAATTGACTTTTTGAATGCCGAAATCAATAAACTAGAGGTCACGTCTACAATCACCAAATATCGGGAAGAAATGCTAATGAGGTTGCTACGGGAGGAGGAAATAATTAAGAAAAGGAAAACGTTTAAATTCCAACGCGATAAGCAAGATTACGAACTTGGTCAGGTTTTTACTTTCTCACGCAAGTATGACATTGTTAAAGCTTCTAAATCAGTCTCTGCCATCCCAACGTCATCCTTGGAGCAGGTCTCTAGATCTCAAATCAACACTTCAGCAACTGACCTTAGCTCTGCTGTTGATAGCAGCTCTGACACCGAGCAAAGACAAGTGCAGAGGCTGGGGTTTCACAAGTTTTCCCTGGCACAAGAAGTGGATTGCCTGCGTCAGGACAGGAGGGAGACACTACGCCCTCGCACTGCAAATGCAGGCGCCAACAAAAACTTAATATCAAACGCTGGAAGAGACGCAAGTGCAGCAACAAACGCGAAGCCAGCCAACAGAAACAACAAAAAATCAAGAAAACAATGGAGTCACAAGTAACTGACATGGGAAGTTGTGTAGATTCTCTCTCAGTCATCAACTTGACCAATGAACTTCTCTCTGAAAATGAATTAGCTATTTTGTCTCTTGGTTTGTCGTTCTGTCCCAGGAATGACTTTGATTATGCTGATACAAGGATTGATATGTTTAAATACGTGCGTAAATTGAAATTGCAGAAACACTTTCTACAACAAGGACCACCAAAAGTCACAGCTATGACACCAGCTAGTACCATCAGCCCTTCTATATTAACTGCGGGAGATGCTGACTTTTTACAAAGTCTTCTACAAATGCAAAATGAAAGTGACGATGTACAAACCTGTTGCTCTGAAGTTGTCACTATGGCACCTACTACGCAATTTAAACCTAAATCTATTTTTTGTCCAGTTATGTTGCGGGACAATATAGATGTATTTCATGAGAAAATTTCGCAGGAGTTAAAAACGTTACATAAAAAACTAGGAGCTGGTAAGAAATGTTACAGTAGTCAGGATGATACATATTTTAAATTGATGAAAAAACTACAGGCTAATGACAACATAATCGTACGCCAGTCTGATAAAGGGGGCAATGTTGTGTTGTGGCCCAGAGACATGTATATGGAAGAGGCAATGAGTCAACTGAATGACAGAGATTGTTATAAACGAAGCACTTTGGATGTGGCCAAGGCTTCATGGAACACTTTCTATTCCAATTTAATAGCATGGAAAAGTGCGGGACTTTTATCAATAGATGAACTCAAGTTCCTAAAAATGACTATCCTATCATGCCTGCTATGTACTTTATCCCGAAAATACACAAGGATAATCGCCAACCACCTGGGAGGCCTATAATATCAGCTTGTGGTAGCTTAATGGAAAATGCCAGCAAATATGTTGACTTCTTTTTACAGGAACATGTGCGGGGGCTTCCCTCATTTATTTTGGACACTAATGACTTACTTAGGAAATTGAATGACATTGTTTGGGACCCGGATTATTTACTAATTTCCCTTGATGTAACATCTCTCTATACTAGTATCCATCATAGGGATGGCCTCAAAGCAGTAGCAAATTTTTTAAATTCCAGACATATTTGTTTTTACCAACACAACAAAATGTTGCTTGCAATGATTACGATGTGCCTAGAAAACAATTTTTTCTCATTTAACAATCTCATATTCCAGCAGGTGAGGGGTGTAGCGATGGGGGCTTGTTTCTCCCCCAGTTATGCCTGCCTGCATATGGGTTTATGGGAGGAACAGGTCCTCTCGCTTGCCTTTAGAGACATCATGGAGAACAACATAATAAGACTTTTTAGATATATTGATGATTTATTAATAATCTGGAAAGGCAATGAAAATGAAGCTAGGTTGTTCATGGAGCAAATTAATGACAACCCTTTGAATCTTAAATTTTCTGGACAAATCAGTAACAGCTCTATTTGTTTTCTTGATGTGGAGATCTTAGTACTCGATAATCAATTGAACACTAGGCTCTACAGAAAGCCGACGGCTGGTAATACATTACTACATGCTGGCAGCCATCATCCAGCTCATCTGATTCGCAGTATCCCCTATGGGGAGATGCTGCGAATACGGAGAATCTGTAGTACTGATACACAATGTCATTCTGCTCAGAAGGCGTGTGGCGATAGATTCTCGAGAAGAGGATATTCACCTGAAGTCATTAAGAGAGCCATTACCAATGCTAATAAACAAAGTAGAGCGCAGGCATTAGCTGGTAAGAATCTTGCTGCCTTATCTACAAATTTGGAGCCAGTGACATTACAACCTTCCAGGCTCATACTTACCTACAGCAGCCAACATAAGATTATTCGCAGGATTGTGAATAAGAATTGGCCTCTGGTACAACATGACCCCATATTAGGGACCAAATTAACCAGGTCTCCACAGTTAACTTTTAGGAGAGCACGCTCTATGAGCAATTCTCTTGTTAAATGCAGTCCCGAGGTGAAAACTAATTCCACCTGGCTTAACAGCAGCAAGGGTTTTATCAAATGCGCTGTATGTAAAGCTTGCAGGCATGGCATTAATAAAACTGAATATATCACTCCGTTCAGCAATAAACCCACCCAGATCAAAAAGAAGTTGACTTGCAAAACAGAATTTGCCGTATATGTGCTGGAGTGCCCATGTGGTCTGCGCTATGTGGGGAGTACAAAATTACAGGTCCACAAACGCATACTCCAGCACATAAGGGCAATCAATAATGGAGATATGTCCTATCCGGTGGCACGCCACTTTGATGAAATTCATGCCAAAAGTTCGAAAGAGCTCAGATATTTTGTAATTGACACGGTCCTTCCACTTAGAAGGGGTGGAGACCGGGAGGGCCTTTTGCGCAAACTTGAGACTAGGTACATATTAGAATTAGATTGTAAGACACCAGTAGGTTTGAATAGCAGTGAAGATTTTTTCACACATTTATAAGTATAGGATACATGAATATTTCTAGGATTCCTACCCTAGCATTATAAATCACGATAGCATACTTTGTCGCTGCCTCATTTTAATTTTAATTTTAATTAAAAAGATTTTTTTTTTAAAATAGACAAAAAAATCTTTTTTATTTTCATAGATCTTTAGGGTTTTATCTTTGCACATTTTTGCACGTGAGAATGTAGGGTGTCAATTTTTGACACCTTTTTGCACATATGCACTGACACTTTACTTGTTGACATAGAATTCCATTGCATTGGCCCACTTGGGCTTTATTGTTCCTTTATGACTTATTTTTAATATAAGGATGATCTAATGAAGCCAGTCCCCATTGCTATAATTAAGTTGAATATTTATTTTAGTAGGCTTTTATCTTACTAATAGTATACGGTACTGTTTGCAATTGGTGGTAGTTAGGTAATTTTAACATACAATTACCCTGTTTATGAGCTAATCTTATGATGTAATTACATGTGTATTTATTTATTTATTTATACATATTTATATATTTATTGGAATTGCTCATTTGCACATGTCTGGCTCGTTTGACTCTGATCTCCTATTGTCTCAGGCTAATTGTAAATTTCTCCCATAAAAAAAAGGAAGAAATTTTATTTCAACTCTTCTATGTCTTTGGTGAAATGCAGTCTTGCTCCCTAGGCACTGTTACTTTAAAAACTCAATCATGCTCCCCATTCGTGTCATGTGATCAAGGCCCCACGAGGGCTGAAACGCGTAATGGCGGTGGTGCAGGGGTTTGAACACCAATAAACAACTTTGCACTGCAACTGGGTTCGCTTCGTCTTTTGCTGATTGATCAAGCGTGGAAAAGACGTTTCCTGTTTTATATATATATATATATCAAAACACAATCAGACAGTCTGATTGTGTATTGCTATATATATATAGCAATACACAATCAGAATGTAATTGGTGTAAACTTTTATTTAAATGAGTTTTCATTAGAAGGACAACCTTCAGAACTCAGTTGAAACGTCCTTCAGTACCTTTCAAAAAGAACAAATTGTTGTCACGGTGACTCTATCAATTAAAGTCATATACTGGCTCCCAAGCAACCTTTAGATTTGCTGATTAACCAATTGGACACATTTACATTTCCTTTAGCTAGCAGGCACCCTGGCGAGAAGGCTTGTTTCTTCTTTCTCTGTCTGCCTCTCCCTTAGATTGACAGAACAGGTGAACACCTCACCTTCCCTTTCAGCAAGAGGTACCTGAAGGTTGGCATTACCTATTGTTAAACTGTTGTTTTTTAAGCAAATGTAGGGGAACTACTATTGCAAAAATAAAAAAAGATATTGAATGTCGTCCCCAGTAGCCATGCCTGATTCAACTACTGAGGTACTCTAAAAGCCATTTACAGGTGGAGGAGGCCTTGTTTGTTTTTCCAAGTTCCGCGTACCTCATGGTGTTGTGCTCTCTCTTCCTAAACAGCCCACTTGTGAGGTTACTATAAAAGACTTGGGTCCCCACTTGGAACTGTGAGGAGCGGATTTCTAACATCTTGAGAGTTTGCAGAATAGTGCACTCTGGGATTGCTAGATGCCACACATAGCCAAAAGTCATCACAGGGCGTGAGGGATCCTGGTAGTCCAAAGGCTAGTGCCCCCATTATCCCCCCAGGGGATAGATTTGGCACCCCTGACACCCTGAGCCTCAGATCATGACAGAATTGGAGAAGGACGGAAAAAGGACTGGCCTGCTGATCCCAGGACCTGGCAAGAGTGGCTGCACTGACTGCTGGACTGCACATGCCGCACTTTGTGCTAGCAAAGAAAAGATTGTGTCTGTGACTCCTGGCTCATGGAAATGTCACTCCTGAGCCCCTGACCAAAGTAGTGATTCCAAGGGTAAGTCAGCTGTCCCCTGGAACCAGGGCCATCACAGCAGAAGTAGCACATTCTGGCAAGACAGTAGCCCCATTCTTCCAATTGCTGTTGACCACTGCTGGGCAACTCAAGAGACTCATCATCAATGGCCAAAATTTGCACCAGAGGTTTCTGGACCCAGGAGTGTTGTTTGAGTCCAGATTGGTCACCAAAGATGGACACCAGCCTTCACCAAAGGATACCGCTGGACCCGCTGTGTACAGAGACCAGTAGCACAACTGCAACTGGCCTTCTACTAGTTCGAAGAGGACTTTGAGGGACACCGACCTCTGTGGCCATAGTCACCCCACATTACCCGTGGACTGAGGAATAACAGCAAGGACACCCCTGTTGACCACACAGCACCCAGAGCATCTTTTAGCATCCTCAGCATCCTGCATCCCCATCATCAGGACCACTCCATTGAATTCCATAGCGGTCTTGAATTAAATTGAGGAATTGGACTTGAGACTGCTTTGGTGACCAGGTAACTGTCTAAATACTCCTTTGTGCCCCTCTGACCTTCTCTCTGCTGGGATTTGTTGCCCCACTTGGGTTAGAGTAGCCAAACACAACCTTTGAAACTTTTCAATAGTTTCTAAACTTTACGGTTACCAATGCTTGTTTGTGCTTTGGACTATAAAGCTGAGATTTACCTTTAACTTAAAAATACATATCTCCGGAACCTGCTGATGGATTTTGCTCATCTTGGTGTCATAAATATCTATTTTTATAAATTCATAAATTGGTGTTGAATTTCTTTTGTGCTGTGTGACTTTCTTAGTTTGTTATTTGGTGCTTCTAAATGCTTTACACTAGTTCCTTTGTTTAAGTCTTGCTGCTGGAAGCCACAGCTACCCAGGGTTGAGCTGAAGGTTTTACAAACTAGCCTGGCTGGAACAAAGACAGCTTTGTGAGTATATTACACGGTAAGGTCACACAGCTGATGGAGCAAGGACTCACAAATGAGACTTGCTCGAATGCAATTACCTCATAGTATTAATTTATTAATCTTGTATTGTTTATACTAACGTTGCATACATTACACGAATAGCAAGGAAGCTTGCCTATGTGTTCTAACTAACAAGTAACGCTTGTCTTTTTCTAAAATGGCCGCAAAGCGCGGGAACTTTACTGCGCATGTCTCAACCATATCACGTGGTGTGACGTCTTTCTTTGCTTGGTGGGAAATTTCTGCTTCTGCGCAGTGTGCATTAAAATGGCTGCTTGATGTTTTCACATGCTTCAGCTTGCTCTTGTGTTATTATTAAATTGTCATTTTCTTAACGCTACTAATGCGGGATAGATTTATAAGTAAATGGGGATAGAGTAGAGAGAATGGGTATAAACTCG
The DNA here is from genome assembly GCA_963921515.1 of Calotriton arnoldi. Taxonomy (NCBI): domain Eukaryota; kingdom Metazoa; phylum Chordata; class Amphibia; order Caudata; family Salamandridae; genus Calotriton; species Calotriton arnoldi. The sequence goes on from CAWUFW010002294.1 coordinate 1,582,022, forward strand.
CCCAAGCTGCCTTTTATGAAGAAAAAATTAAGGCAGCCTCCAACTCCCCTAAGGAGATCTATCGGATCGCTAAAACTCTCTCAAAACTGCCCCAGAAGCAACCCACCTCTGATGATGCCTTTTCCCGGTGCACCAATCTGGTGGAATTTTTCCATCAGAAAGTACAAAACATTTACTCTACCTTTACCCCTATCCAGCCTGATACCACTAACTGGTCAGTCTGTGGAACTCAAGCCACATTGAAATCATTTCCTCCCTTAGATTCCACATCCCTAGACTCCATCATGCACCGGGTAAAATCAGGTTCCCCCTAGACCCAGCTCCTCCCCGCGCTTTGTTACAAGTCACAGCAAACATCTTACCTACGGTCCTTGACCTACTGAACGCCTCCATTTCTGCCGGAGTGGTCCCCCCGGCTTGGAAGTGTGCAATGGTAAAGGCCCTCTTAAAAAAACCAAACCTAGACGAGAATAACCTGAGCAATTATCGCCCAATTTCCCTACTCCCGTGGATGAGCAAGATACTAGAAAAGCACATTAACTCAGTGCTGGGAGAGTTTTTAGAATCTAATAACCTACTGCATCCCTCTCAGACTGGCTTCCGTCCCCAACACGGGACCGAAACAGCCCTCCTTGCCGTAACAGAGGAGGCAAGGAGGATCCTGGATCAGGGAGGCTCTGCGGCCATCATCCTCCTCGATCTCAGTGCCGCATTCGACACTGTAAATCACAGCACGCTGATTTTGAGACTAAAAAACATGGGTGTATCAGGCAATGCCATTGCCTGGCTACATTCCTTCTTAAGTGACCGGTCCTTTCAGGTCTTTGAAGGCGATGTGGTCTCCGAACAAATGCCTTTAAGCTGTGGTGTGCCTCAGGGCTCCTCCCTGAGCCCCACATTATTTAACATTTACATGAGCTCCCTAGCAGAGATTGTCTCCCATTTAACATCAAAATCATCACCTATGCTGACGACACTCAGCTGGTGGTGGCACTAAACGACCCCAAAAAATTTGCAAATAATCTTGAGAGTTGTCTCATTGAGGTGGCTAAGTGGATGGAAAACTCGTGCCTGAAGCTTAACGGGGATAAAACGGAGATTATGCTTCTCGGGAACTCCCCCTCTCTCAAGACGGAGCAATTCTGGCCAAAATGTCTTGGCCCCGCTCCAGTACCCTCCGACCAAATCAAAAGCCTGGGCATTTGGCTGGACCGCTCCCTCAGTTTTAACCACCAGGCGGCGAAACTCTCGGCCACTTGCTTTGGTCTCCTGAGGATGCTACGCAAGATACTTCCCCTCCTTCCATTTCAAGCACGAAAAATCATGGTACAAGGTCTACTCCTATCGCGCCTGGATTATGGGAACGCTCTGTACCTGGGGGCCCCGCAATCCACCATTGGCAAGCTGCAAGTAATCCAAAACTGTGCAGCCCGCACTCTCCTCCAGACCCCTCCCCGACAGTCCGCAGCCCCTGCACTAAGGAGTCTCCACTGGTTACCGGTCAGGGAGAGAATTCAATTCAAAGCCATGTGCATTGCGCACAAGGCTTTTAGGAAGACCGGCTCGTTAATCAGTCAGTCCTTGATAACACCCTACCAACCAAACAGGCATCTCCGATCAACCTTTTCCTCCCTCGCCCTATTGCCTACTATAAAGAGAGCCAGATGCGGCGGACGATCCTTTTCCTATAACTCTGCCAAGATCTGGAATGCACTCCCCCTCCGTATGCGGACGGAACCCAATCTCCTGTCCTTCCGCAAACTCCTAAAAACTTTTCTCTTCAATAACCACTGAGTCCTCCTTCTGTCTGCGTTTCGTCCACAGCGCTGGGATGCCTCAGGGTAGCTATTGCGCTATATAAATGTTTTTTTTTTTTCATTTCATTTCATACAGTGAAACATATTATTTGTGATTTTAATATTCTCTTCTTTGACTTTTTATTAGTTCGTAAACTTGGGCCTGGGGTTGGTGAACTGAAAACTCGAATGACGTGGGTTCGGCGCATGCTCTATGAAAGGCTGCCCAGAAGGAAAAGGATGAAGTCAACCTGGACGTCATCCAAGGCCACGACCTAATGGCCGATATTGATGTATTCATGTGTTCCTGCCAAACTTGCAACTATGTATATGGAAAATGAATAAACTTTGTAGTGAGACGGGTGGGAAATAAAGCCAATGTATTAAATTTAATGGGCGGTAGTTTAAAGACAAAGGTCTTCAGAAATACGTACCAAATCAATATGGTGTGAGGATCAACCCCCTGTCCCTGTCCAATCAGAAGAAGTGGTCCCATATTTTAGCAACATTAAGGGGAGGTACATGGGCGTAGAAGGGTATAATAGATATAGAATTAGTTAATTAGTTTAGCTCAGACCTCAGAACGCGCATTAGGAGACTAGAGCTTACTCTCAGAACGCACAGAAGAGCTCCAGACCGCCAAGCTGATCGATTGCAGACTGAATCCCTGTCCAGAAGAGGTCCTGAGGAGGGGGCGGCGGAGACCATTAGAAGAAAGGCACGGGAGAATCGAGGAGAAGTCGAGTATCAGAGAAGGGAACGACGCAGGCGTCGGTGTAGAGAGGTCACCGGTCCTGTCCTGATCCTAGAGGAGGTCTTTGCTCTTCATCCTTCCTGGGTCCTAATCTTTCCAACTCCTTGGCCAAGGGTTTGGTTCTCGCATTTAGGTAAATATAAATGCAACCTTTAGTTGCGCTGCTGTCTCTATCTTCTCCTTTCTGTGGGACCGTCATTAATCAATAATTATTTTTCTCTACTTCATCCGTGATGTGCGATTAAGTACCATGTGCTTCTGTAATTTACTCTGCTAAATCTTTAGATAAACATTTTAAAACTTCCTGACTCAGTGGTTATTTCAGGATTATGTACTATAATGAATGTCACTCATTTTAAACTTCCCAATTAGCAAAGGATTCATTGGTAAGTCATTACTCTTCAATCGGAAGGTAATTGGTAGCAGGGATTTGATAAAGAGTAACAACTGATAAAACCCAGCGTAAGTATTAGCGTAGTATGAATGTATGGGCCCAAGTGAGTATCTAGTGTATGAATGCTGTTTGCTAATATCGCGCTGGATTCGTTTTCTGGTAATCAGAGGATGGTTACTCTTTGTTAATTGGGTAATGAGAATTTTATTTTTTATGAACTAACATCCGTGTATTCAAAGTTTGTTTTATGTTGTCCAGAATCCCCGGGGAAAGAATAGCAGATGGTAAGTGGAACCCATACTGCAGTGAGGTTATCTGTCAGGCAGAAATAGTACTGAAAAGTTAAGCAGGACTATCAGTACTGGTTAGGGAATCTATGCGTGAATAATAGCAAGAGAGTACGCTGGTGAAAATTTGATGTTATATCACCTAGAAAGGGTAACATTGAAGAAGTAACAGGTACTTCTGGAGCTTGTGTGAAGAGTAAATGGAAGGGTTTTACTCGTAGTGTATGTTAAGTAAACGGAAAGGTTTTACTAATTGTGAAAGAAAACTATCTTTTCTATTTTAGAGAAACTGGCACGATAGCGAATGTTTTATGTTGTTACTGAAATTTATAGATTTATAAAGTTTGCGTAAGATTTTGTAAAGGGAGGGTCAGCTACCGGAGAGGGAGCTGACGTCACAAACGCCGCGCTGGGATTGGTTGAAACAGCGGGTGTGGAACGACTCGTGTAAAGGAGGGGTCAGTAGTCAGGAGCAATACTGACGTCACAGGTGCCGCGCTGGGATTGGTTGAAACAGCGAGGGACAGAGAAAAACCAGATTGTAAAGGAGTGGTTGACAGACAAACGTCACCGAAAGGCCGCGTTAGGATTGGTTCAGAAATAAAAGTTAGCAGACACTTGATTGGTTGATATTCTAGAAGCTAAAATCTTAGTGGATAGAGATTGCATGTTAGAACGCGATCCGACTTTAACAGGAACTCGTCCGGATAGGAGATTCCTGGGTTTTGCAGAATATAATTTTATACATCGAGATTTGCCCAAGATGTACGGAGAAAAGAGAAAAATGTCCTTTCTGCAAAAGATTAAGAACTATTTTAAAAAGGATAAACCAATCAAAACTAGGGAAGGAATTATCATTCCACCAGCTAAAACACCCGCTTCATTCATGATAATGGAGAGAGGTTATCATACTTGTGTATGGATAGAGAATTGGATAGAATATACCAAAAATGATGGGATATTAGCATTTCCCAAGAATGGTACCTTCAATGGAAGAATTCTTCAAAATTTGAGATTGAGAATGAACGATTTGGAACCCAGACCTAGATTAACTCAATATGAAGCCTTAGAGGAATGGGAAACCGAGGCATTTGAGCGTGACCGATCCAGGAGTAATAGGGGTTATCGAGGATTTTTCCCCAGATACCAACATGAGTCTAGGGACGGTCAGATGAAACAATGGAGGAGAGCAATGCTTACAGAAGGCTTATATCCATTATTAACAGCAGAAGAAAAATTAGGAAGCAAATGCACAGAAAAGACAAAACATTTAATGAGAAATGGAGATTCCGAAGATGAATTTATAGAAGAAATATTAAGGAATCCCCCACCATATCAGGAAGGGACAAGTGGGTGTACCCCAAGTGCCCCATTGTTAAAAACTCCATTAGTACCACAGGTAGTGCATGATTACACCCCCAGTAGGATACTTCACGACAAAGAAAAAGAAGCCATAGAAAAGACAAGAGCAGAATTAATACAGAAAATAACACAGATAAAGGTGCATCCTGATTCTTTGACCATACCTGTAACAATTGGTCCAGTAGTTCCATTATATGGTAGTCAGGGAAACTGTCCTCCATCGTTAGTTATGCCTACTCCTGTGAATATTCCAAAACCTGAAGCAACAGTAATGGTTGAGGATCATTTTAGTGATTGTGAATCTACGATATCATTAATGGATTTACCAATTCGGGATTCTGTCAATAGTACTCCCAGAAGAACTACACCTGGGTGCTCAAAAGAGGTAAACTTGGTAACTTCATCAGGAGCAAAAAGTGTCACTGTAGTTAGTCCAGAAGACTTAGAAAGGTGGGCACAAGGATCAGATCAGCAGTGTACACCTCCAAAGATCATGGACATTTATAAATTAAAAGTTGAATTAGAAGAAATAATAGCAGGAAATGTGGGACTAGATCGCCTAAATGCTTACAATGAAGAATTATTGTTCATATGCAGAAGTATCACCAGAAATGTAAAAATATTTCATGAAAAATTATCAGATTTGGCTTTGCAGATGGGAATTGAAATAGGGAGATCAAAAGTGTTGCAGAAACCCTATAGAGCAGATTTTTCCGACAAAGATTTAGAAAATATGAACGCAGCTGGAAGAATGTTACAAGTAAAGGAGTTATTGACGGTCTTGCAAAAATGGGGAGACCTAGATAAATGGAGAGTTCGATGGGCAAAGAAAAAGGAAGAGGCACGATCCAGTAGAACAGCATCTGAATATGTGATGAAAGAAACAGGGAAGACAGATCAAATGTACCCGATGCGAGAAGTTCCCGGAGGGGGATATGTACATGTTCCATGGAGTAGACAGGATATTTTGTCATTTACAAACAATTTTCCAAAGTTGAGAGAAAAACCAATTGAATGGTACAAACAGGTTGAGAGGTTTGTGAAGGTGTCAAAGCTATTGTTGAAAGATTTAGATGGTGTGTTTGACAGTGGTACCTGCCGATTTGTGGACAGATTGTAAAATTACAGTTGATTGGCCTAGTGATGAGTATCCTAGGGATCCAAAGACAGGTGCCCCGTCAAATGATGTAATGAAAAAGTATCAGCAGGTAATAACTTACCTGAAAGGGAAAATACCACCGAAAGAAACAGATTGGGTAAAAATAGACAGAACTACCCAAGAAGCCAGTGAATCTGTACACGCCTACTATGAACGTTTATTGCAGGTATTCAAGCAGTATAGTGGATTTGAGGACATTGGAGATAAGAACATGAGTCAGTTTGTTTATCGATTTGTTTATGGTCTAAAGCCAGAGATTTGTCAGATGATTAAGCAACACATGCTGTGTTGGCAGGGGAAGCCCATCGACGAGATTTTGAAATATGCAAAATATTGTGGAGATGACATTGAGGATAGGCACAAGAAATTGCAGGAGAAAGTAATGTGGGCTCAGGTAAAAATGGCTGAGAAACAGGGAATTAATTTGGATAATCCGAGTGAAAGTCAGGGAAAGGATTCTGGAACGAATGGTGACACTGGGAATGGAGGAAAAGTGAGAGGACGAATGAGCAGAGAAGAAGCCAAAAAGAAATTTCCTTGTCATGGGTGCGGAAAGTTGGGGCATTGGAAGGATGAATGTAAAAAGATTCGGAATAATAATGGCCCAAATCAAAATTTAAATCCACAGACGCAGAATGACTCACAGCAGGGTGTAAATCCTCAGAGTCAGTTACCACCTGCACCTATACAGGGTAATGTAAGCAGAGCAAAGCACGGTACAGACGTCGGATATCAAGGAGGAAGTGGTAAGAATGATTATGTAACTTCACAGTTTCTTTTACAGGACGATTTCTGTCAATACAGTTCATGACGGTGACTGGGAGAGGGGGAGAAGGAGTGCGTACATGGCGCATCCTTATCGGTAGATCAGTCAGGTCCATATGTTGAAGGGAGTGTAAAAGGTAATGATATTACTTTTCTTTTGGACACTGGTGCTACCCGGTCTACTGTGAGAACAGCAGACATTCCAGACCTTCCCTCTCTGGAGAAGCTATCCAAGTAGTGGGAGTAGCTAATAGAAAGATTAGAACACCGCTTACAGAACCAATGGAAGTTAAAATTGGAAACTTTAGAGAAATGCATCAATTTGTAGTATGTGATTCCAGTCCAGTAAATTTATTGGGCAGGGATTTGCTTTGTAAGATGAACTGTACAATTTTCTGCACACCTGATGGTGTGGCAGTTCAGACCCCAGATGAAGATCATGTATATAAGTTTATGATTGCAAAACAAGGTACAGAGGTAGATTAGATGTTTTCGTTAATAACAAAAGATGAGCTGCCAGAAGAATTAAAAACTACAGTAAACCCCATAGTATGGGATTTCACAGGAAAGGAAGTAGGACTTATGGCCAAAATAGACCCAGTTAAAATTACTGTAAAAGAAGGTGCGATTTTCCCAAATACCAGACAGTACAAAATGAGTGCAGAAGTAAAGATAGGAGTCATTGAAGAAATAAATCGAATGGTAGAACAAAACATACTAAGAAAAGTGATGAGTAGTACATGTAATTCACCAATAATGGGTTTAAAGAAACCTAGCGGAAAATATAGGATTGTTCAGGACCTGCGCAAAATAAATAAGATCGTGGAACCTTGTTGTCCTATAGTGCCAAATCCTGCAGTAATCCTATATCAAATACCTTGGAGTGCAGGATGGTTCACAGTGATTGATTTATGTCAAGCGTTCTTTTCAATACCATTGCACCCAGACAGCCAGTATCTATTTTCATTTAAATTTGAGAACAAAGTCTATGTATGGAATCGTGTTCCTCAGGGGTACACGGAAAGTCCTTCTATTTTTAATCAATTATTGAAAAAGTGCCTAGAGAAGCTAGTGATGCCAGGAAGCTCCGTTTTAGTCCAATATATCGACGACTTACTGGTGGTATCAAACACCAGAGAGGACTGTGTTGTTGATTCCATAGCACTATTGAATCATTTGGCTGAAGGAGGACATAAAGTCTCACCAGAAAAATTGCAGTTCTGTACAACAGCAGTTAAGTACCTAGGACACCAAATTGAGAGGGGCAGAAGGAGAATAACATCGGAAAGAGTACAGTTAATTAAGAAAATGCAAATGCCTGTAACCCAAAGAGAAGTGAGAATGTTCCTAGGAATAGTAGGTTACTGTCGACAATGGATACTAGGATTTTCCTTGTTAGCGAAGCCCCTAATTCAAATGACAAGAAAGAAAGCAAAAGACCCAGTTGAATGGGATGATGAGTGTGTAGGAGCTTTTGTAAAATTGAGAAATGCTTTGTGCTCAGCACCGGCCCTAGGCATGCCCGACTATAAGAGAAGCTTCGCATTGTTCTGTCATGAGAGAGAAAACTGTGCACTGTCAGTCCTAACCCAGAGACATGGTTTGGACAGACGTCCTATAGCATATTTTTCTGCTACATTGGATCCAGTGGCAGCCGCGTTGCCAGGCTGCTTAAAAGCAGTAGCGGCTACCTGTTTAAGCATTGAACAAAGTGAGTCAATTGTGATGGGACACCCAGTAAAGGTGTTTGTTCCACATGCGGTTGTGATTCTGTTGACAAGAACACGAACTCAGCATCTTACTCCTAGTCGGCTGACTAAATATGAGAGAATAATAATGGGTGCTGAAAATGTGAACATAGTGAGGTGTACAATAGTAAATCCTGCAACCTTACTACCAGACCCGTATCATGAGGAAATTAAAAATGACGAAGAAGAAGAACATGATTGTTTACAAGTCACAGAATTATGCACGAAACCACGTCCAGACATTGAAGAACAGCCCCTTAGAAAGCCAGACAGGGAGCTGTTTGTTGATGGTTCATGCCAGAGGCATGAAGATGGTAAACTGACTGCAGCATATGCAGTATGTGAATTAACTGGAATAGTCGAAGCATCCTATTTACCAGGAGTAAAATCTGCACAAGTAGCTGAATTGATTGCTTTGATAAAAGCTTGCAAAATTGGGAGGAATCAAAAAGTAACTATATTCACAGATAGTCAATATGGTTACGGGGTTATGCATGATTTTGGCCAACTATGGATGCAGAGGGATTTCATGACTTCTTCAGGATCCCCCATTAAAAATGGAAAATTTGTAAGGGAATTGCTGGAGGTAATACAATCACCAAAAGAATTGGCTGTGTTGAAATGTGCCGCACATCAGTCAGGAGATGACTGGGTGGTAGTCGGCAACAGATACGCAGATCTTGTGGCTCAACATTGTGCCAGAAATAGGTTGTCAGTCAATAAAAGGGTGGAAAGAATGGGAATCAGTTGCCACCTGAAATATGGAATGAGGTTAGAAGATTACAAGATGGTGCTGATGAAAGTGAGAAGAAAACATGGATCAAAGTGGGGTGTTCCCAAAAGGGAGATGATGAAGTGTGGATTTGTGCTGATGGCAGACCAGTCATGCCTGACTGTCTGCTTTCTCAAATGGCCAGGATGTATCATGGAGACACACACATAGGGAGAGATGCAATGATTAGGCTTTTCAGACAGAACTGGTACAATCCGAAGTTCAGGGCTGTAGCAGAGAGCCTTTGCCAGAGATGTTTGACTTGCCAGATGCATAATCCAGGGAGAAAAACAATAATTGGGTTTGGAAAAATTGGAAAAGCAGAAGGGCCATTTATAAGACTACAGTTCGACTTTATACAGTTACCACCATGCAGAGGGTTAAAATATGTGCTAGTCATAGTATGTCTGTTTTCAAAGTGGGTGGAGGCTTACCCTACCAGGAGGAGTGACAGCATTACAGTCGCAAAGCTGTTACTACGAGAACTCATTCCTAGGTTTGGTTTCCCAGTAACTTTGGAATCAGATAGAGGAAAACATTTTAACAGTGAAGTGATTCAAATAATCTGTGAAGCATTCCAAATTGAACAAAAATTGCACTGTGCATATCGCCCAGAGGCTTCTGGAGTGGTTGAACAATTGAATGGCACTATAAAATCAAGACTGGGAAAAATGTGTGCTTCAACATCATTGGAGTGGCCAGATGCATTGCCACTTGTCTTAATGGGACTCAGAAGCATTCCTGATAGAAATACGGGATTGAGCCCACACGAGATAATGATGGGAAGAGCAATGAGACAAGTACATGTTCCCATAAACAAACTGCTGAATATATCTGATGATATGGTACTGGATTATTGCAAAGGATTGGCTGACCTAGTGCGTTCTGTCTCCCATCAGGTCGGAGAAGACGCAGTTTCGAGGCAGCCTGAACAAGAACATGATTTGAATCCTGGTGACTGGGTGGTAGTGAAGAATCACACCAGAGAGACGTGTCTATCACCAGATGGGGAAAACCTTGTCAAGTCATACTGACTACCAATACAGCAGTGAAGTGTGCAGGATTTCCTAATTGGATTCATGTAAGCCACACCAAAAGAGTACCAGACCCTGAAGAAGAAAATTCTCAGTCAGCATCAATCACTGAGGAAGCTGAAGGTTGCCCAGCTGAAGAATCTCAGGTTCGAGATTCGAGAGAAGCTGCAGAAGAACAACCGAGCACAAGTCAGGACTGGATACCGGTAGTAGAAATTCCTGAAGTTTACTACAGAACAAGAAGCCAAACAAAATTGGAAGAAATTGAAGAAGATCAGATAGGTGAAGAAGAAGCAGCTCAGGGAAAAGAAGAACATACAATAAAAGAACCTGAGCAGGACCAGATAGGGAAAGGAAACTGGGCTCAAAATAACGAAGAACCAACAAGTTTTGAGCAGGGAAAGACAGGTTTAGAAGAATCCGGTCAGGCTGCAGAAGTAGAAAGTGCAATAAGCCCTGATCAGAACCAGTTAGATCCAGAAAATCACACAGAAGAAAAAGATCTCGAGAAACATGAGCATGAAGAATTAAACAAAGAACAAGGTCAATTATTGGAAACTCACGGAGGAGCTGCAGAAGAAAAACAAATAAGGCCTGGAAAAGAACAAGAAAGAAAAACAGTAATTACAGAAAACGAAAAGGTGTCAAACAGTGAAAATAAAGAGATTGCTGAAGAAAAGAAAGAAACAGTGCAAACAAAGAAAACAAGAAAAGGTGATCATTGGCCTAGTGTCATTAAAAGAGTAAAATACCACATAACAACCAGAAGTGAAGATCCAGATCAAGTAAATGAAGTAACAAGCCAAACCGAACAAGAAAACAAGACTAAGAAAAGAAGAAGCAAGAGACTGAAACTTGTAAACAACAAATTCAAGGGTCCTGATTGGACTTACATTATTCTTGAAGATTACGAGAGCTCAGAGTCAAGTGAAAGTGGTGACGAAGGAACAAGTGCAGAATTGACGTACGAGAAAGAAACAAGACCACCTTGACTACGCAAAAGAGTGATATAAATAAAAACGAAAAATAGATAAGAAGAGCAATCTTCCTTGTCGAAATGTCTGATGATAGAGTTGCTGGGAGATCAAAACAGAGATGTTGTAGAAGATGCTGTGCAATATGCATATGTAGTCTAGTAATGGTGCTTATAGTATGGTTAGTTCTGATCGTAGCAGTCCCTTACCTTATGATAATGGATAAAAAGATTAACAACGAAACTAAAGGAAAGACAGCACACATAAAGGGAAATAGAATAGAACTAATGGCAGAAAATGAACCAGAATTTCATCATGAAATAACTGATAACGACACTAGTTTAAATGTTTTCACAAAGTTATTATTTCAATATGTAGATACCATGGAAGTTAGTAATTGTTATGTCTGTATGAAGTTACCCGAATCAGTAGCAGAAGGATTAACATTTCATCACTTACCTTTGACATATGGCATATCATGTAGTGTATTAGTTAGTTTATTTTATAGAACAGGGAGACTTCAATATTATTATTCAAACATAGATGTGATATTTTCGGAGGTTCCGATTCGCAAGAGTATGAACCCAGTGCTTAGTAGTCAAGACGCACAGGTTATGGGAGAATTTTTCTTAACAATGAAATCGATAGACATAACACATGCACATAGACACAATCTAACATGTTCTTTACACGAAGAAGAAAAGATCTTTTTAAATTTAGTAGAAGATAGAAGACAAGATTTTCAAAAGAAAGCTTCTGAGCATAAGGCTCATTTGCCACCTTGGGCTGAGAAAGGAGGGAGTTACACACCTGGCAAGGCTCAAGCTGCTATGGCTCTGGATTTTGTAAAGATGGGGAAAATTTGTCTACATAGATTAAGGACTGATTATAACAATGTTTTCATTTGTACCAGTGAATGTGAACACAATTTCTTAATTCTTGGAGGTTGGGGAATAAAAGGAGGAACAGATTCAGTTTTCCCTGGAATTTATTATGTATGCGGGAATAAGGCTTACTTTAGGCTTCCTGCACGGTGGTATGGAAGTTGTTATTTTGGAATAGTATTTCCAAAAATATACCACGTAAAAAGAAACACTGGGAGCAATTAAAACAATGGCGAATTAACACGTAGTAAAAGAGCTAGTTTTTCTGAAATTGTAGGTGATATATTTGGTGCATTGATACCTTCGGTGGGAATAATACTGAACTCAAGGAAAATATGTAAATTGTCTACAGTGGTTGATCGTTTATCAACTGACACTGCTGGAGGATTTCTAATGATTAATGCAGAAATGGTTGCGATTAGATCTATGGTAATGCAAAATCGACTTACTCTTGATATTCTATTGGCAAAAGTGGGCGGAGTCTGTAAATTACTGAAGACGAAACATTGTTGCACTTACATTCCTGATAAAAGTGCAGAAATTGGAACGTATATACAGAATATAACTAAACTTGAAAAGGAACTTAAACCACTGGAAGTTGATAGTGTATGGGAAAGATTGACAAGTAGTATTGCGTCAATTGGTACCTGGTTTTCTAATGTAGGAAAAGGGATTATAGGTCAAATACTAGTACCTTTAGCAGGAATAGCAATAATAGTACTGACGATAATAGTATGGTGCAAATGTTGTAGAAAGAATGAATCGTATAGTGTGACAGGAAGAGGAAAAAAGAGAAAAATTGATTAAATTGAACTTGAGGATGTGAGAAGTGAATTATACAAGAAATTGAAAGGGGATGTTAAAAATAGAAAATGTAAAAATGAGAATGAGACAATTTGCTAAAAGTTGGCACCTGATTGAGGGTAGTATTTTGATTGCTCTTAAACGCCATCAGAGAGGGGATTGATGGAGCAAGGACTCACAAATGAGACTTGCTCGAATGCAATTACCTCATAGTATTAATTTATTAATCTTGTATTGTTTATACTAACGTTGCATACATTACACGAATAGCAAGGAAGCTTGCCTATGTGTTCTAACTAACAAGTAACGCTTGTCTTTTTCTAAAATGGCCGCTAAAGCGCGGGAACTTTACTGCGCATGTCTCAACCATATCACGTGGTGTGACGTCTTTCTTTGCTTGGTGGGAAATTTCTGCTTCTGCGCAGTGTGCATTAAAATGGCGGCTTGATGTTTTCACATGCTTCAGCTTGCTCTTGTGTTATTATTAAATTGTCGTTTTCTTAACGCTACTAATGCGGGATAGATTTATAAGTAAATGGGGATAGAGTAGAGAGAATGGGTATACAGTGAAACATATTATTTGTGATTTTAATATTCTCTTCTTTGACTTTTTATTAGTTCGTAAACTTGGGCCTGGGGTTGGTGAACTGAAAACTCGAATGACGTGGGTTCCGCGCATGCTCTATGAAAGGCTGCCCAGAAGGAAAAGGATGAAGTCAACCTGGACGTCGTCCAAGGCCACGACCTAATGGCCGATATTGATGTATTCATGTGTTCCTGCCAAACTTGCAACTATGTATATGGAAATTGAATAAACTTTGTCGTGAGACGGGTGGGAAATAAAGCCAATGTATTAAATTTAATGGGCGGTAGTTTAAAGACAAAGGTCTTCAGAAATACGTACCAAATCAATATGGTGTGAGGATCAACCCCCTGTCCCTGTCCAATCAGAAGTAGTGGTCCCATATTTTAGCAACATTAAGGGGAGGTACATGGGCGTAGAAGGGTATAATAGATATAGAATTAGTTCATTAGTTTAGCTCAGACCACAGAACGCGCATTAGGAGACTAGAGCTTACTCTCAGAACGCACAGAAGAGCTCCAGACCGCCAAGCTGATCGATTGCAGACTGAATCCCTGTCCAGAAGAGGTCCTGAGGAGGGGGCGGCGGAGTCCATTAGAAGAAAGGCACGGGAGAATCGAGGAGAAGTCGAGTATCAGAGAGGGGAACGACTCAGGCATCGTTGTAGAGAGGTCACCGGTCCTGTCCTGATCCTGGAGGAGGTCTTTGCTCTTCATCCTTCCTGGGTCCTAATCTTTCCAACTCCTTGGCCAAGGGTTTGGTTCTCGCATTTAGGTAAATATAAATGCAACCTTTAGTTGCGCTGCTGTCTCTATCTTCTCCTTTCTGAGGGACCGTCATTAATCAATAATTATTTTTCTCTACTTCATCCGTGATGTGCGATTAAGTAACATGTGTTTCTGTAATTTACTCTGCTAAATCTTTAGATAAACATTTTAAAACTTCCTGACTCAGTGGTTATTTCAGGATTATGTACTATAATGAATGTCACTCATTTTAAACTTTCCAATTAGCAAAGGATTCATTGGTAAGTCATTACTCTTCAATCGGAAGGTAATTGGTAGCAGGGATTTGATAAAGAGTAACAACTGATAAAACCCAGCGTAAGTATTAGCGTAGTATGAATGTATGGGCCCAAGTGAGTATCTAGTGTATGAATGCTGTTTGCTAATATCGCGCTGGATCACAGCCATACCATATAATAAAGTACAATACTCACAATTGTTATTTAAATTCTGATCAATGCACAAACGGATGTTTGCACACAGATCAGAATTCAGAGTTGCACATCAATCACCACACTCCCTAGTGTTTCCTGACAGATTTCACCACAAAAACCCTAAGGAAATCTATCAGGATAAAATGCTAAGACATAAATACAAAACATGCAGTAATTGGTGTGGTAAACACTGATTCGAGATGTTAGGCTTCATTTTGAGGTGGGCAACTCAAGAAACGTTAATTTTGTTACCCATTAAATACCCCAAAACAGGGTACTGGTAATTTTTGTGTGCACTAATTATCACTCAAATTCTACATAACTTGGAACCATGGCCTTGGGCTCCAAATCTGTCTTTGTGCTTCTATCATGATGATCAATACAGGTACATAGTTTACAGTATATTGGCCTCAATTTGAGGGTCACTCAGTCCACCTAGTTTGCCCATTGTCTGCCTGCTGTAACCTTATAACCTCTAATAAATTTCCACCTCTGTCTTTGCCCTGACATTTGCATATTTTAAATAGAGGGGTGGTGGGGGAGAGTGGCTTGGTGTGTGTGTGTATCTATTGTATCCATTTTCCTACAGTCACCAGCTCTTTCTTTGCTCTTGCCTTATGATAACATCATACACGGTAGATAAAAAGATAATCAAGAACAATCATAGATATTGATAATACACAATGATCACCAGCTTGCTGGATATGTCAAATTCCCTGCCTACAATACCCTTGTAGATCATGCTTAGAGGGACAGTCAGTGAGGATAAGACCATGGGCTCCGCCTGTCATGCAGAGGACAGTCAGACCAATTTAGACACCCCAACCTGCCTTGCTTGGATTTCTGTGCTGTGAGGGGAGTCGTGGTGGGACACCCCTTTAGACACTGCAGGCTTGCTGAGAGAGTACTATTTTTAAAGCACCTACTCGGCAAACGTCTTGGTAGAGTGTAGGAATGTGACCTTTTTATATTGTCACTCCCCACTGTTTGCTCCTAAGCTGATGGTTATGACTTTGAAAGTGCACTGGGGTGCTGCTAACCAGACGCCAGTGCTCTCTCCCTAAAACTGATACATGTGAATTGGTAACCCCGATTGGCAAGAACTTTAATCCTCTGATAAATGCTAACAGTGGTACCCAAGGAATGGGAGTTAAAGGGATCACTAGGGCCTGAAGCACTGTTTGTGCCACCCTGAGTGAACCCAGGTAAACAGATGACAGCAGTCTTGCCATTGCAGACTGCAGGAGCAGTGCATAGTGCTTGAACTCGACTTTGCCCTCACCATGTGTGGCAAGGTCAAAGTACTACTTTTAATATATGCCAGTCACCCATAATGAAGGCCTCCTGAGCCCAGGAGGCAGGGTGCATTATATTTAAGGTGTGGACATATACTTGCAAGCTTATATGTCCCTATAGTAGCCGTTTGCAATAAGGGCTACTATAAGTGATCAGCGGTCCATAGGATAACATGGGCTCGCACCCGGGCAAACTTGAGGTTGCCAGCTCCATTATGGTATAGCTGAAATATGTAATGTTTGGTTTCAAACAATGTGCCTCATCACCCCTGACATGATTCTCATGTCGAGGTCAATGTGGCATGCACTCAGGCGGCTACCTTAGAGGTTACCCACCTGGTGGCTCCCAGCCCACAGCTGCTGCCATCAACACAAGAATATTACTCCCTGCATGGAGGTGTGAACTCTCCCAGGAATCAGAAACAATGGCCTGGACAGGAAGGAGTGACACCTTCCTCCCTGACAAAATGGCTAGTGAAGTAGCACATCAAAGCTTACACCACCTGTGAAAGGCAACCAGGCTACCTCCCAAAGGAGAAAACAGCCCTTCCCCTGACTCCAGGTACATTTGCACCCGGACGTGTGGGAAAATTATTTAGTCAGGAGGTATACACCCCCAGAAGGCTGGCTACACCTCTAGGGTGGACTACCTGGTCTGCACAGCTAAGGAAGCTTTCTACCCATTTTTTAAAAGTAACAGAATACAGGGTTCTGGGTAGAAAAGGAGACACACACTCCCAGATGTGGTCATCTCAGGGTGGATTAGCCGCTGGGGCTAGTAGCCAATTGGCCACTTGCACCCACACCCCTAATACCCCTAAATCCAGGATTTAAGGGGCACCTCTGGCACCAGAACCTCAGTTCTGATTTGAATTGCAACAGCGGACACAGAAGAGACCTGAGTCTGCGACACCGGTACTGCACAAAACAAAGGTATGATCCTCTGCACCTGTGACTTTAAAAGCACCAGATAAATTTCCACAACTCAACTATTACAAATTATTTCTTACTGCTATTAAGACCTCTTTTATATTATGTTTCTCAGGGCCTCCAACTCCTCAAGGTCTACATTCCACGCTGTCTCCAATCTCATATGTCAAATTGACTATTCCTCCTCCCAAGTTGTTTGTGAGCATTTGGTCACTTTATTCTTTTTTTAAGGCATTTACTGCTCATTTATATTAGCTACAATCTATAAATACACATAGAAACGCAGACTTTCAAAAGGCTATATGAATAATTTTAAAATGCATTTTTATATATGTATTTATTAAAACCATTATAATTATATGGCATTAGGACCTACTTCAAGAAAACCAACACCAACAAAAAGAATGCCATCAAAACCCTGAAAAAAGTGACAAGCCAAAATGATAAGTAGAAAATTTACAATTTCTGTTTTTAAGAAAGTATTAAAAAATTGATTCGCCATTCATTGATATTCCCTAAATTGAAAAAATACAGATGCAAGAAACAATTTTGGCATCATAATTCAGTACTATCATCAAAAGTCATGAAGCAAAATTAATTTATAACATCAAAAAGAACAGGATTCAAAATATCTCTGGTGAGTAAGCGGGCATATGGGCATATTGTTTTTAGCTTCCATTGCCGCAGACCATTTCATATGATAAAAAATTTGAGGACACAAAGAAAAACAAATTCCTGCAACTATACTTTAAAATCAGAAGGTTCCCGTTGAAGCTAAATGTATGCAACACCCATTCTCGCCATAGTGATAGCAAAAAAAGACCCCAACCAAGTACGTAGGTATCCTGGGCGAAGAGACAAGCATAGTTGTCTTAGGCTCGGAGAGAATATTTGTCTTCATCAGACTGTTAAGTTGTTCGAGCAAGACATTGAGAATAGTTTGTACATGCTGATTACTCAGGCTAATGTCTCCATGGGACACATTCCTACCCAGGTTTTGGGTCTATTTGCTAGCCAAGTGACCACAAATGTGCTGCAGAATGACTTGAGAATAGACCTAATAGTCTGGAGAAAAACAAACAAATGGCAGTTGTATGAGCTGACTGCAGAGAATCTAAAAATAAAATAAGAGCTGTAGTATAACGAAAGTTTGGGAATCGCCATGTCACCCACACTGGGGGGCGACTGTGTGGCGTATGGCACAGGGTTTTTTTTGTATTGCCATACATATTTTTGCCAGCTCAATTCAACCTTTTTGAAAAATGTTTTGGGAAGGTAAAGCGGGATAAACCTGAAAAAATAAAGATAAAATGAGGCAAGATCACCATTATGATTACATTGCATCTACCAATCAGACTCAGATCTTAACTATCCTGTTTTCTAAATATTGAAAGTGAGTTTGGGTATAACACATCATAGTTAAGACTGATAATTTCATTCACATTAATCGAGATTTGGACGCCTAATTAAGTGCCAGATGTCACAAAGCTGGTATCTGGAATTTCTGAGGGCATACTCATTACTATCTCAATTTTTTCGATGTTTAGCTTCAAGGCAGACTTATTCGATAGCTGGGAGGGCAACAGAAGGAGAAGATGTCAAAATGGATATGTCGTCTACATAGAATAAAAGTTTAATTTCTAAATTATGCAACTGTAGAGGAGGAATTGAGGTCAATATTTTTAAAACTTGAATTAATGGCTCCTCATAGAATGCAAAAAATAGACCTTTTCAATGTGTTTGCATGCTCAAGAGCCGGTATAGCTAAATTAATATGGGAAGTTGTGTCCCACGAGGGAATGAAGCCATGTTGCACAGAATCTACTAATGCAGTGACAACTGTGGTAAGACAGTTAGATAGTATTCGAGTGTAGATTTTGGAGTTTGAATTAATCAAAGGAATAGGCAGATATGAGCTGCAACTTAGAGGGTCTCTATTCTTTTTTAAAAAGACTCCAATAAATGTTTTGCCACATGAAGATGGTACAGAACTCAAAAATCTTGAGGAATTGAATAAATCATACAACAGTGGGGGAATTATTTTAGAGAACACTTTATAAAATTCAGTAGGAATTGAGGCAGGGACGGATGCTTTGCTGGCAGCAAGCTGCATATGGCTTTTTCTATCTCAACACGTTAGATTGATGAGTCTAGCATTTCTCACTGCTGTTCTGTCAGTTGGTTTAGCCTTACTGTCTGAAGATACTTATATACCAGTTATTGTGAGGTAGTGCAGTCATCATGATAAAGAATAGAATAGAATTAGTTAAATGTCATCAAGTTGTCTGCTTTCCTTGTTACAACCTTGCTTGACGAATCCTTGATGCTCAATATTGAGCATCTACTGTTCCGATCCTTTATCTAAAAACCAAATAAACTACCCATTTCCTCGTTATTTTCAAAACAGGAAACCTTTTTTGTCTGAAACCTTTGACTGGTTTCAATGCACAAATAAGGTGCACTTGTCTTTAAATGAGAGACAGCAATCAAACACAGTTGTGGAGGTATATTTATTTAATTTAAGCTTGAGAGATACAAAGCAGTTGGCTTCCAAGTATGCTCTGCCAGACGCAGCTGGCGCAATCTTTTTATACCGTTTGAACTTCATTGACATATATTGAAATAGCTGAGTCAGACGGCTGCACATAATACATTTTGTAATTTACGCATATGCCAAATACTAACAGGAATCTTATCAAAGCATGAATACATATTCACAGTGCTGAGTAAAGAAGGACAACACAAAGGCAACAAGGAAACAAAGGAAGGACTCTTTCTTTTACAGGGGAAGAAAAGATGAAAGAGAAAAAGGACAGACCCCAAAAGAGGAAGTACAAAAAGAGGAGTCGGGCCTCAGTAAAACAGAGAAGAAAACTCTAGGAGAAAGCCGCAAAACAGAGTTGGAGAGCGGGAGGAGCAGAGTTCCACTAGCAAAAAGTGGGAGGAGCTGCACTACCCCACCGGAGAGGGGGAGGAGCCTCACCATCCCAGCAGAGAGTGGGAAGAGCCCAACAGCAGTCGGCAGAGAAACATAGGAGGACTACTCTCCATGCCCCTACTTAACCCGCCACTCTCCAGGAGGAGCATGCCTTACCCAGGTACATCGGAAAGTTTCAGGGTGGAGGGGGGAAGAAAGGAGTCACCCGCACAAGCACCGAGGGGACCCAGGTTCATATACCGGTCTAATTATACTGAATGCTAATGGTTTTTATTGGTTATGTGAGCAGAATTATTATACTAATCTTTAGTTAATTTCGAGACTAGACCAAGTAGAAAGATTTTACTTTACTCCCGCTGTTTAAATATTTTCGGGGAGATGCCGAACACAATAATAAAATCTGCGTACCCAGCAATTAGAACGAAACCGGCAAAATACAAGAGACTCAACCTCCAAAACAGATAAGGAAACCCTATGAAGAATAGTAGAGAAAAGCATACCTCACAGAATAACCAAGGAAAAAGGCTGCGCAGAGAGGTCAGAGGGAGAAAGACTTGAAAATAGTAAAATGTAGGAAAGGACAGAAAACTTGCCTGAAAGCCTGATAGGACAAGCTAAAGACTGATATGAGAGAAAGGGAAGATAAGGAAGAAGAAGAAAAGAAACATTTTTTAACACTTATCTTTGGTATCTTGTTCTGTTGAGGGTTACGGGATGGGTGGATTCCTGTGACAAAGAAGGAAGAAGGTTATCCATAAAGTCAACCCCCGAGAGAAGGAGAGAATAAGAAACAACTGGAACTTTACTTTCAGTCAATCAATCAATCAGGGGCCTCTAAAGGGTGGCTACTCACCCGTGGGGGTCTCAAGGCTCTGGGGGGGTGGGCTGCTGGTCCCTTTGGGTGGAGGATCATTTGAAGTGCCAGGACTTGAGGTCCTTCTTGAATTGGGTCAGCAACGCGGATTGCCTGAAGTGGAGGGGCAGGGTGATCCATGTCTTGGCGGGGAGGTACGAGAATGAACTTCCTCCGGTTCTGGTCTTGTGGTTCCTGGGGACGGAGGCTAGGGCAAGTTGGGCGGAACAGAGTTGTCTGGAGGGGACGTGGAATGCGAGGCAGTGATTCAGGTATGCTGGTCCTTCGTCGTGGACAGCTTTGCAGACGTGTGAGGAGCTTGAAGATGATTCTCTTGTTGACTGGGAGTCAGTGGAGTTGTCGGAGGTGTTGCCTGATGTGGCTGCAGTGGGGGATGTCAAGGGCCAGTCTGGCTGTGGTGTTTTGAACGTTCTCTAGTTTCTTGAGCTGTTTCTGGGTGACTCCAGCGTAGAGTGCGTTGCCGTAGTCGAGTCTGCTGGTGATGAGTGCATGGGTGGCCGTCTTTCTGGATTCTTTGAGGATCCATCTGAATGTCTTTCGAAGCAGGCGGAGCATGTGGAAGCAGGCTGAGGAAACTGCGTTGATTTGGTGGTTCATTGTTAGCAATGAGTCCTGCATGATGCCGAGGTTGCGTGAGTGGTGGGAAGGGGTCCCAGAGTGGCTGGCCACCAAGAGTCGTCCCAGGCGGAAGGGGTGGGTCCCAGGATGAGTACTGCAGTCTTGTTCGAGTCGAGCTTGAGGCAGCCGTCTTTCATCCAGTTAGCAACGGCCTTCATTCCTCTGTGGAAGTTGGTTCTGGCGGTTGTGGGTTCTTTGGTGATGGAGAGGATCAGCTGGGTGTCGTCGGCGTAGGAGATGATGTTGAGTCTGTGACTTCTAATGATGGCTGCGAGGGGGGCCATGTAGATGTTGAAGTGGGTGGGGCTCAGGGAGGAACCCTGGGGCACTCCGCAGCTGATCTCTAGAGGTTCTGAGAGGAACGCAGGTAGTCTAACTCGCTGAGTCCAGCCAGTGAGGAAGGAGTGGATCCAGTTTAGTGTCTAGTCGTGGATGTCGGCGTCGTGGAGTCTCGTAATTAGGGTGCGGTGGGAGATGGTGTCGAAGGCGGCAGAGAGGTCCAGTAGGATGAGGGCAGGAGTCTTGCCCTGATCGAGGAGGGAGCGGATGTCATCGGTGGCGGCAAGGAGTGCAGTCTCGGTGATGTGGTTGCATCGGAAGCCTGATTGGGACCTGTCCAGGATGTGGTTCACTTCTATGAATGCGGAGATTTGGGCATTGCTGGCTTTCTCGATGACTTCGGTTGGGGAGGGAAGGAGGGAGATCGGTCTGAAGTTCTTGAGGTCTGTCGGGTCTGAGGACGGCTTCTTCAGCAGGGAGTTGATCTTGGCGTGTTTGCAGTCATCAGGGGAAGGTGGCGGTTTCGATGAAGTAGTTGATGGTGCAGCGAAGCTGGGGGTCGATGGCGGCGGCTGCTCTGTGGAAGATGTGGTACGGGCAGGGATGTCACGTGGCTCCTGAGTTCAGTTACAAGTTTTGTTTATTCCAAATAAAATGCCCCAATATAAAACTACAAAACCGGTGTCCATCTTGACTTGGAAAAGGCTATTAAACAGTCCTATAACCTACACTCCTTAATTTATAATATTCTTGTAAGGTTAAGTGAGTCTCCTGCAAACAGAGGCGATGGTGATGAAGTGTGCACAACTCTTCTAATATATTTGAGCTTAGCTGTGGATCACATGCCATTTATATTCCAGCTAAGTATATGTACATCCTGTTTACTAGACTATGTTACACCAACCATTGAAAAGAAGCTTTTTATGTATAATTGCTTAAGACAATTGGAACATTCACAAATTTCTTTTTTTCCGCCCACTCTTCATCATGCACCTATTTGTGATCAGATTTCGGCAAGAGCTGACTACAGCCAGCATCGAGGACACAATGGGTGTCGGCTGTCATTAAACTAGTGAATTCTAGAAAATATTGAGGAGGCAAAAAAAGAAAAAATGTGTAAAAAGAAATAGGGAAAGAGGAGAAAAAAAGACCACAACAACATTAAATAAGCAAAGATAATATATCTAGAGAAATGTGCACCAATCACATTTCCTCAATTTAGCTATATACCATATGCAATCCAAGACCAAAACCATAAACAGATTGTGAGCCATTTGGTATTGGCCTCCCCCATTGATTAAAGTGATCTTGTGTTTTTGCTGGATCTCAACAGATCTGACACATTTGACTCTGGTACCAGATCATCAAACTTGTAATCTCCAACAAAGAAACTACAGCACCAAGTTTCTAAAAAGATGAAATCATCTCTTGCAGGCACTACCAACTTTCTACTGTCTCATGAGAGAACTGAAGTCATATTTAACAAAAAGCTCAACTCAGCATGATTTAATGAGATTTCATGGTCGTGTTATCAGGAAAATGAACTGCCTGAAAATGTAGTTCCCAACATAGTTCAGGAATATGACACTAGGGTACTGTGATGCTCTATCCTTGTTTGGCTTTCGGAAGGTGAACCTCTGGGGTCTTTGGAGTTGGAAGTCCATGTCTCAGCCACTGAACTGAGGAAACAACTGTTTGGATAGATGATATAGGCTCTTGCGTTGCCCCCCTCATTTCCCTCAGGGATACCTATGAACCAAAGGTTGTTGCACCGCATGCAGTTCTCCATTTCTTCCACCTCATAGGTCATGTTCTTCAGGTTAACTTTATGTTGACCAACTTGGTTTTGAGTTTCTTGTACTGAATCTAGGGGGCTTGAAGATAGTAACTTAATGTCATTTATGCGGCTGTGAATTATGTCCAGGTTTGTAGACATTTTGCATAAGACCACCTGCGTTTTGAGGTGAGTAGTCTTTAAGGTAAGAGAATCCTTCTTATACTCCTCGTTGTGCAGTTGGAGTAGATCATAGATGGCAGAAAGAGAGTGAGCAGCTGTTGCTCCAGCATCTGCCCCAATGTTCCTCTTACCCCGATGGAAGAGACAACCCATTTTAGTGACCCAAGGCAGAAAACTGAAGGGGTGCAGTACAAAAAGTTTTAGGATCCAAGCTCTCTTGGGAAGGGAGTGACCATGCATCGAGGTGCTGATTACTGGTAGGGGTCAATTCGATAACCTCGAATCCCAAAGTAGCTCATCATCCTTGAAGCCACCAATATCGCCAATTCCACCGATGTCAAAGCTGCCTGCTAGCTCCATTTGCTCAGACCATTCACTCTTGTCTGTCCCACTTTTAATAGTCCTGCTATTGCTCTTTTTTGTGAATAATTTATTAACCTTCAGGATCCAGAACCTATTGCATTATTGACTCATGTCTTTTCTTGTATAGTTTCTGTGTAATGCTTTGATTCGTAGTCCAAAGTGGATGAGAAACTAACGGCTTCCAAAAGATCAGATAGTGAGCACCAACAGTCAAAGTGTTATTATCCAACCATGATTGATGAGTTGCCATATAAACTGGAGAAGCTGCAGGAATACATCTCTACTGAGATTTAGAGGCTGTTTGATATTAGATATCAGAATTACATAGCTTAGTTTCCTAGCGGTAACCATAGATTCCACTATCTTTATCAGTGCAGAGGTCGACTGCATGTTGTCCCTAGCCTCCTCAGACCATGTATCTGCATCTATGACAGTATTCATGTTGATGGAACAAGTGACATCATTATTAGAAGCAGCAATGTCAGAGGGAGTGCCAGAGCACCCAACATCAGCTAGTGCCATGTCTGATAGCAGAATAATACAATTAGTGCATTGACCAGTTAGTGCGATTTCTTTCATGCGGGCCTGCCTTTCATGAAGACCTAAGCCTTTAGGACTAAAAAACAGTCCGCCATTTTTTATGGGGCCCTGTGGGAGAATCAATATGCACAGGACTCTCCTTAATCACTGTGTGTAGCCAATTATTCAGCAACTTTACCAGTGTCACACCAGCCATACAGGAATGTACATCCATCCCTGCTGCTGTTGGCTGCCATCAAATTGTGGTTTCTGCTCCTGTCCTGTAGGCTCCTCTAAACAGTTTGGCTCCTTGTGCACTTTGGGCACCTTGGGGCCCTTTCCGAGAGGTGCCATTTCAAAGGAAGGAATATTTGAATTTGAATTACTGTGATGCTCAGCACGGCCACCTGGTGTCCAGTATGGTTGCAGCGAGGTGCCTGTACTGGCAGAACTGCCGCCTCGCAGGCACTGCATTTCCAACAGATGCCGAGCCACTGGTCTGCGCCCCCTGAAAAATACTCTAGAACACCGACAGCGAAGGCAGAGTGAACTGAACGCTGCAGAGGAATCGATCTCAGTCCTGGAAAGTGAGGCTTGGCATTGATAAACAGACCCAGAGATTGCAGCATGCTTGCTAACAGTAATTGCCACCTCTCGGGGACATGGCCAACGAACAAGAGATTAAAGCAGTGCCACTATAGAGGGTGAATGGAATGGGGAAACCATAATGGTGATGTCATAGTATGTTCCTTCGTGGCACCAGTTGATGATGTTGAGGAAATTGTGGAGCTAGATAATTCAGCCCCCTGATGTCCTGTTGATTATTGGAGGAGATCTGTATCTCACAGTGAATATGAGCATGTACAAACTGAGCTCTGCAAGCCAGCAAGGGAGGGTGGACAACAGTTGTGACCTTGGGGTTACTGGACCTCTGGAGGATATACACCCTGGTGTGAAACAGTTTTACCACACATTCAGTAATATTTAGTTGCTCTCTAGACTCAACTACATTCTGGTACCAAAGTTTCAAAGGGAGAGGTACACATAGGCATACTTTCTTACGAGGAGAATATCAGATTACTCGTCCCTGTGTGTAAAATTGGATGCTGGGATAGGTATGCATGGGTAAGTCTGGAGATTAGACCTATGGGACATAAAGAACTGGGACACCAAATAGTATCTGCAGGTTATAAAAGACTCTTACTTCACAAAAAGCACGGTATCGGTTGATTCTGAGGTGTTACTGTGGGTGACCTATAAAGCAGTAATGTGGGGGCAGTTCATATCCAAAGCAACAGTGGGTAAACCTAAGGAAGATATGTAGGCCCTCATGGACTTGGAGCAGCAGTTGAGTCCGTAGGTGGCAGAATATATTACAGAACCAGACCCCCCACTGGTCCACTGAATAGCCCTTACCAGGGAAGAATATAGACAACTAGCTGAAGAGGAGGCAAAGAAAACCCTGTATGCTAAAGAATACGAACTATATGAGATTGAGAACAAACCTGGCAACCTCCTGGCCTGGCTGGCACATAGAGAAGCAGATCAGAGATGGATGTGGAGGATCAAGCCAGATAGGGGAATTCAGGAGGCGTCTGCTCTAGAGATAGCATGGGTGTTCTCTGCATGCCTGAAGTAACTTTATAGACCAAAATAATATGGAAAAAAGAGTAATTGCCATCGCTTCTATAGTTGCTCCTCCAAAAGTTGTTATGTAGCCAAGTACCACCAGAAAGCCCCAGTGCTTGTGCAAGGAGAGTCAGCCTAGTGTCATAACCATGTCCCACTCTTGGCCACTTTTTTTATGAGAAGAACAGGAGATCAAGACCATTCATGATTGTATTACACAGCTTCTGATTTCATCCTGTCTCATGCAGCATAATTACAAGCATTCACCCTATTTGTCGCTCCTATATTAGCACTTCCATTTATTAAGGAAGAGGAGAAGGTTTCTCAGTGTTTGGGTAAAATATCGTGTTGTAAATATCGAGTTGCAGAAATATCAGGAAAAAAATATTGTGATACAAAAATATTGTGATGCAGAAATACCGTTGTCAAGAATATTGATTTTTCAGGTAATATCGCTTTCAAGAATATCGTTGAGGTTGCTATCATTATCAATAATATAATTGACAAAAAAAGTTTTTTAATTATCGAATTGATTATTAATTATGTTAATTGTGTAATAATTATATTTTACATTTATACATTATGTGCAGGCTAATGGGTTTGTAGGGGTCTAGGGTGGGAGGTTAATTAAGCAATAATTAATCAACAATTAATTATTAATGTATTATTAATTATTTAATTGATTAATAAATATGTAAATTATGTAATAATTATATTCTGTAAGTTATATATTAGGTTTGGATTGTTGGGTATGTAGGGGTATAGGGTGGGAAGTTAATTAAGTAATAATTAATTAACAATTAATTATTTTCTTTATTTTCTTTATGAAGTTTTATATAGCTCGAATAACACCATTTCCGGTATCAGAGCACTGTACAATGGGAAAAAAATAAAAAATAAACAGAGAATATACAAAGAGGAGCACATAGGATCTCTGGGGTGAACTTACGACTATTTCTGGTAACTGGGCGTTAAAATGCAGAATACATAAGGTGGCTATGAAAATAAGATTGGCAAAGAATACAATTGATAGGGACATAGGAATAATCGATAGAAAGGTAAAACACGAGAAGCAATAAAGAGAAATGTCGCAGGAGTAGCTAGATTCAAGTTGGTAAGGTTAAGAGAGGTGTCTCCTCAGTAGGGAAGTAAGCTATTCAATAATAATATTTTTACTTCTTTTTGAAGAGGTATATTGAAGGGTTTGTCCTGGTCTCCGGAGGAAGAGAGTTCCAAATTTTTGCTGCAATTCGGGAGAAGGCTGACTTGTGGGTTTTTGTTTGGTTTAATTTTTGGGGCTTCAGCACTAGGGAGCTTGTGCTACAAGAAGGTCTATTCCCACCAGACAGCGCCAGTTTCTGGGCCCAGAAGCATAGAGTGTTGTGGGGGAGAGCTTTATGTGTCATGCTAGCAATTTTGAGATGAATTCTTGCTTTGTAGGATAGCCAGTTCAATGAATGGAGGACAAGGGTGATAGGCTCAATACAGACTCGAAAAAAGTGATCCTATCAGCTGCATTGAAGGTACCCTTCAGAAGTGCTTGTTTTATTTTTGGTAGGCCCACGAGAGTAGCACTGCCATGGTCTAGTTTGGAGATCACAAGTGCTTGGACTGCTGTTTTGAGATCTTCAGTGGGAATGAAAGGCTTTAGTTTCCTTAGTGCCTGGAGTTTGATTTGCCCCTCTGGTGAGGCGCTGATGTGGTTTTGCATGGAGAGGTTATTATCAAGGGTTATTTCTAGGGATTTCACTGAATCTATGATATGTGGAATACAATTCAACGCTGTAAGATGTGAGAGCCATTATTTAATGTTAGAAGTGGTATTGGGTGGAGAGATTAAGATGAATTCGCTTTTGAGTGTGTTAAGTTTGAGGTGGTTACGAGTCAGCCCATATTGTATTTTTGTCAAAGTGTTATTGAGGGCGCTGATATCTTTGGGTGAGGCAATTTTCATGTAAAGTTATGGATCATCAGGGGGGCGCTAGGTGGCGCACGAGCGGAATGGCCGAACTTGCGTAAGGCTCCCGCAGTCCGGTGCTTTTATCCTGCAAAAGATCCTGCTTAAGTGGTTGAAATTTCACACAGACGTCAGCCAGCTGCTGATAAGATACTGAGGAGCCGGCAGACCAATTTTGAGAGAAATCGGTGCCGGAATTCGTCCTCAATTGGCACCCGTAAGGTTCAGCGCTAAGTGGATTGGGAGGGAGTGGACCTGACAAGCGGCGCCGGCGGCTACGCGAGCGCCGCGGTCCCCCTTGTGGACTACAGGCCTCGGAGTCAGGACAGAAATGAATACGATGACGCGGGGAGTGCACTGAGTACGCGGCACTGCTCCGTTATCAAGGAGCCTGACACAGCACAGAAAGGAGAGTCGCTAACCTCTGAAAGCGGTGAGTGAACTGAATGCGCGGCGCTGCTCCGATATCGGGGAGCCCGACACAGCACAGCAGGGAGAGTCGCTAACCCCTGAAGGCGACATAGCACTAACCGCGCGGGATAGCGGCTGCATAGCTGAGGCCGAAGACAAGACCTGCCGCGCGGCTGACAATTGGCCTCCAAGAACAGACGGACCGGAGCGCCTGAACGGTGCGCAGCATGAGTGGGGAAGCGTCGTCGATACTTTGCTGAGCGCCGATCCGAACGGTCTACGGGCACATATTGGCGTCAAATAGGAGCAACGCATCCAGCTTCTGGGGGTGGCTGCCTGGCAGGAGAAACACGCAGAAAGACTGGGTCCTTAGGTGGCGGGCGCCCTTTCCCCAAGTGCGAACAATACGAAAACAGGCACAAGATTGAGGCCGCAAGTACGAAGGGCATCCCGGTTTAAAACGACGCCTCGCGCTGGGACTGGGGGCAGGCTACAGTGGACCTGATGCGAGGGCGCATCACACGGCCTTGTGCACGCCAGTTCAGAAAACCCCCAGAGGGACGCCAGAAAAGAGCGCCAAGAATGAATGATAGAGGGCACACTGGCAACTGACCCGAAGTACAAATGACTTTAGAAGGCTTACAAGCATCATTGTGCAGTCATGGCGGGGCGCACACTAGCACTGCGAGCGTAGGGGGAAACGGTGGCTAAGCGGACACAGGAGCCCTGAGCAAACAAGAGAAGCCACTAATCCTCAAATAGAAGGCACCCCCAGGGTTGCCTGGCTGTGCAACAGACTTTCTGCACCAATTCATTGTGCTGCCCCCGCTGACTCGAGCTGCAGTGCCCGCACA
Organism: Calotriton arnoldi; assembly: GCA_963921515.1. Lineage (NCBI taxonomy): Eukaryota > Metazoa > Chordata > Amphibia > Caudata > Salamandridae > Calotriton > Calotriton arnoldi. Next base: position 1,611,181 of record CAWUFW010002294.1, read on the forward strand.
TGGTGAGAAGGTTGCCCTCCCACAGAGCATAACCAGGCCCTATATCACACAGCCTACATCCCCACGCAAGAACGAGCAGAGTAAGTGGCTGACAGGGATGGGGAAGCCGGACGCAAAACAACCGCGCCTCCATTTTGAGACAAAGAAAACCACTCGCTCTCAACAGCCGGAAATGGAGACTGGAACGGAACCCATGATGGCTGAGGCCAATACTTCATCGGGAGACGACATGAAAGCACTTATGCTCGAGGTGCGACAAGGTCTGGCTTCCTTAGCGGACAAAATGGACGCAATGAACACACGAATGGACAATATTGTCCAAAAAATGGAAAAGCATGATGAGCGCTTAAAAGAAGCGGAACACCGCATTTCCAACACTGAGGATGCAACGGCGCGCATACAGGGCAATGTGGCTCAAATGGATAAACTCTTGAAAATAATAGCAGCAAAGAATGAGGACATTGAAGCCAGAAGCCGGAGGAACAACATCAGAGTCCTGGGGATACCAGAGAGTGCCAACACGGGCAAAATGGAACTATACATAGAGAAGCTGCTGCTCGAGGTAATGGGAGCGGAAGTTCTATCCCCTCACTTCATAGTAGAAAGAGCGCACCGCGCATTGGGTCCGAGGCCCCCACCTGGAACTACACCACGCCCCATCATAGCCCGGCTCCTAAACTACAGGGACCGTGATGCTGCCCTGCGTATAGACCGCGAGAAGAAACAGTTGCACTATGAAGGTGTGCCCTTCACCATATATCCTGACTTTACAGCCACTGTGCAGGAGGACAGGCGACGCTTCCTCCCCGTAAAACAAAAACTGAGGCAAGCGCAAATAGAATACGCACTTCTCTACCCGGCAAGACTGCAGATAACATATCAAGGCAAACAAATGATATATACCAAACCCCAACAAGTGGAAGAATTCCTAAAACAACTGAGGAAACAAAAGGAGACAGGATCGGCTACGGATGACTCGCGAGACGTGGACTCACCAGAAATGGGCTGAAAGCAGAATGAATGACATCCCTCTAGGCGGCATGGAGAACTACCATACAGGCCAGAAGTACAACATCTGACTAGCCGAACATGACTCTTACTAACGGCAGAAGTTAAAGATAGCACCTACACATCGGCATAAGACAGGTACCACTAGATAACTATCACCGGACACCTGCCGGCCCCTGAAGAGGCTGCCAGACCCAACTTGGCACCTGGGGGCAGGAGGGATACCGATGTGCCACCTACGTAAGGCCCCCAAACGGGAGAACCCCTTATTGACTTACGAATAGTTTCAGTGTTAGTTGGAAATAACTCACTCCCTTATGGGGAGGTACAAGTTGGGAACAAGGGAGGGGGGAGGGGAGGGATTCTTTGGCATGATTGGGATGCCTCAGTGGGGGGGTGGGAAGGGAGATGAATGTTATAAATGTTGTTCAGAATATATGTCAGCAAATCGGACAGGCAATTGAGCACTCTAGTGTTATACAGATGACAGAAATACACGGGTGAGTGGATTATCACAGGTTCAATGGGGACTATGGGTGAAACAACACACGCACAACAGGTGGGGATAATGTCATGGAACATCAGAGGATTAGGAGATCCAAGAAAACGTAGGCAGATTCTAGCGTACCTCGACCGTCACCACATACAGGTAGCCATGCTACAAGAAACTCACATTAACCCACAACAACCCACCACATTTGCAAACAAATGGGCTGATCATAGGATCTTCTCCTCGTATTCTACGTATGCGAGGGCACAGCGATCATTATAAAAGCACACCCCATTCATACTCGCGGGCACACAGACGGATCCCCAAGGCAGATACGTACTGATATGGGGACGCTTAGGCACAGACTCAGTCACACTAGCGTGTTGCTACGGCCCTAACGTCGACGCGCCTGAATTCTTTGCTACCTTATGGGGGAAAATTCTAGAAATTGGATCTACTCACGTCATTTGGGGGGGAGATTTTAATGTCGCACTGAATCCAGCCATTGATCGATCGAATACTGCGTTGCATCACTATACCAAAGCACAGACCACACTGCAGGAGATTCTGGGGGAGGGGAATCTCATAGATGCATGGCGCCAGCATCATCCCACTACTCGGGAAGGAACACACTTTAATACCCAGGCTGCAACGTGGGCCAGAATAGACTACTGCCTACTCTCAAGGGGGTTGGGGCCAACTATCCAAAATGTTACGCATTTAGCAAGGACATACTCGGATCACTCGCCGGTGAAGCTTCAGATTCTACCACCAGGTTATAATATGCCCAGGCGTAATTGGAGACTACAACCCACAGCGTTATTAGATGAGGCATTTCACACTGAATTAGGAGAGGAGATCAGAGATTTCTTTCAAAGGAACAGAGACTCAGTAGATTCGGTAGAGACCATATGGGAGGCCTTTAATGTCACCATCAGAGGTTTTTGTATCTCCAAAAGCTTTGGGATCCTCAGGGATATACAAAGGTCCTTACAGAAACTGGAGAGGGAGCTCAAGACACTGGAGACTTGTCTGGCTAGTGGGGGTAAAGAGCTGACACAATTAGAAATTCGGGAGAAGCTGACAGAATATACGGAGACCGCAGCACGAGAGTCCAAATTCAAAGGGAAATATTGGAAAGCCCGAAATATGGGGAGGGAGAAAGACCCGGGAAGGCCTTAGCGGACATGATTAGGAAACCACATTGTGCACAATATGTCATAGAAATAGAGGGGTCTGAGGGAGAGACATACAGAGACACGACTGATGTCTTGACAGCCTTCACAGCACACTATTCCACTTTATACACATCTCAACGACAGGTCAGCTTAGAATTAAATAGCTTCCTTGGAGACGTGGCACTGGGGTGGTTGGAAGACAATCAGCGGGAGTTTCTCAGCGTCCCATTTGAAATCGATGAAATTCGGGAGGCCGTAATGCAACAAAAATCTAGTAAGGCCCCAGGATTGGACGGCCTATCAGCTGAATTTTATAAAACATATATAGATATTATGGCCCCAGTGTTGAAGGAATTGTTCGAGGAATCCCTAGAACGTGGATTACTCCCCCCATCGATGAGAGAGGCACTGTTCACATCCTTGCTCAAACCCGGCAAAACCCCCTCTTCGTATGACTCATATAGACCGCTATCGCTCTTAAACTGCGACACGAAAATACTTGCTAAGGTCATAGCCAATATATTAATCCTGTTAATGGACAAACTTGTGCTACCGGATCAATCAGGATTTGTACCCGGGCGTGCAACAACACATAATCTCCGTACATTATTCTCAGTACTTCAAAATGTTGCGCCTGAGCTCCCTCTGGCAGCAGTGTTTTTAGATGCCACCAAGGCATTCGATTCAATAGAATGGGACTACCTCATAGCCATATTACAACGCATGGGATTTCCTGCTCTGTTCGTGTCATGGATTAAATTATTGTATCAGCGCCCCACAGCCAGGGTGCTTATAAATGGGCATATGTCGGCAACGATCCCCATCTCGAGAGGCACTAGACAAGGTTGCCCATTGTCTCCCTTGTTGTTTGCACTCGCGATCGAACCGTTGGCATGTAAATTGAGACAGCATCATCAGGAGAGAGCATTGAGGTGTAACCTACGGCAGATCCTGATATCCCTATATGCGGATGATATGACGCTGTATGTAAGACACCCTCAAAACAATATCAATCCATTGCTAAGAGAATTTATAGCATTCGGGCACCTCTCCGGCGTACACATTAACTGGGTAAAATCGCAACTATTCCCACTCACGCCCGCGGTTGTAAGATTTGCCCTAGATTACCCCCTGGAATGGTGTGATACCGATCTGCGGTATCTGGGGGTACAAATTGGAGGTAACAGAGAAGAGATAATCCGCCTCAATTATGGTACGGCCATGGAACGCCTCGCTAGTAATGTCACGCGATGGATCTCTTAGCCAATATCTATGGCCGGTAGGGCATCCTTAATAAAAATGGTAATACTTCCTCAGTTTTTATATCTGTTTATGAATATCCCGTACAACCCGGGGCGTCAATTTTTTAAAGCACTTCGTACAGAGCTGCTAAAATTGTTTTGGGGGGTTAAACAACCCCGACTAAAATGGTCAGTGTTAACTAAACCGTATGGACAGGGGGGGGTTTGATATTCCGGATTTTGAATTGTACTTTGAATGTGCGCAGGCGCACTATGCCTATTTCTGGGTTAACCCACCTAAATACATGCCACAGGTAGCGGCGGAACACTGGCTGGCTGACCCTCTGCCACTCGATGGGATGCTACATGCATTGCCCCGTGCTAGAAATGTAGAGCCAACAACAATCACTAGCACGGTCGAAGCCTGGCACAGAATAAGCAACCGCCTTGGGAATCAAATCATATATTCGCCATTATTGCCCCTCTCCTATCATCCACAGATGCCTTTGCTCCAAGAAAGAGGTTTCCGCAGACTATGCGAACGAGCGAAAATCGCTAAATGGGGGGATCTCTTTCGTAATGGCATATTCTGCTCAGCGGATCAATTATTTCAGGGCTCACAGTCCACTCCATTAGATCTCTTTTTATACATACGACTGAGACAGGGAATGCTCTCCATTATACCAGAGTTCCCTAAAGAACCCGCACATTTGACGCCCCTCCACAATATGCTGGGAGCCACAGGACCAGGGCATCTAGTCTCTGCATTATATCACGGTATTCGCGCGCAACAACCTGACCCAGAGCACACAGCACTAATGCACTGGAACGCAGACTTGGGGATTGAACTAACACCTGAACAATGGAAATTGTGTTGCCTACAAACTGCACGCATATCTGCTAGCTGCAGACTGTGCATTATTCACTATAAATACGTGCAAAGGTTATACTGCACTCCTGTTAAGCTATGTCGGTTCAAACTAAGGGAAACAGATAATTGCGACAGATGTGGCAGCCCGGGGGCTGGGTTTATACACTTGGCTTGGGAGTGCCTGCGAGTGTTGGAATACTGGACACAAGTATTTGAGGCTTTAGCGCAGATGACATCTACCGCGGTAGAATGCAATCCATTGCTGGCGTTGCTAGGATACACTGAGCAGATTCCAAAGCCATACCGTCGATATGTTACACTCACACTACTGTTGGCTAAGCGCAGAGTAGCCTGTAGGTGGGGCAGAGGTCGTGCCCCCAAATTTAAGGACTGGCTAGAGGACTTAATATATTGTCAAGAACAAGTTAATATATATGCGGAGACATTGCCCCGTAACTCGAGGCCTAAAGACATATGGAGCCCCCTCACACATTATTTATTCATGCGCAATGACGAGAATGCGGCAAGAGCAATACCCGGGGATGGAGAGTGAAGCAGCTCATACTACAACACATACTACCCATGGGTTACAACAAGATACTAATGTTAATGTAATAGGAAAGTGAGTAGTGGGAACCTTATTCATGTGACTGATTGTATTCATAATACTGCATAGACGGTCTAGATAGGATTGTTCAGTGCTACGAGAATAAAGCTGATACTGACCCCCTTGGATGAACCAGGACATATCCCCAATGTTCAAAGAATGCATAGCTTAAGAACTGATGGCCCCTATCGAGCCAATCACCCGATAATGACCCTAGCTGTAATAAGAACAATACCTAGGGAGGAACCTGAGATGAAATGAATGTCTTGTATAATGTAACATGATATGTTAATTGCTTATCGAAAAATGCAATCCTTGTTATGTATGTGGAAAATTCAATAAACAAAATTAAAAAAAAGTTATGGATCAGCTTATACATTGTAGGCAAGGATAGAGAGTTTTTATTTTCAGGGGTTCCATGTACAGGTTGTAGAGGTTGGGGGAAAGAGTTGAGCCTTGGGGTACGCCAATATTGACTGGCATCTGGTTGGAGAGAGCACGGTTGATCAGGACTCTTTGGGATCTGTTAAGTAGGAAAGAGAAAAAACATTTTAACACAGTACAGAGAGACCCATCCTGAATTCTAAGAGGTTCATCAGAATTTCATGTTTGACCATGTCAAACGCAGCAAATAAATCAAGTAGGATTAGTAAGCAGGATTCGTTCTTATCGAGTAAGCATACAACATCGTCAACAATGTGGACCAGGGCAGTTTCAGTACTGTGTCCCGGTCTGAAGCTAGATTGGCATTGGTCAAGGAGTTGGATTTGCTTGATGTGACTGCAGAGTTGCTGAAAACCTTATTTTTCTAATAGCTTGGCTAACGTTGGGATGCTGGAAATTGGCCAGTAGTTGTTAGGATCAGACTAGTCGAAGTTGGGGTTTTTTAAGATTGGGGTAACCCGGCCACTTTTTAGACAGTCAGGTATGAAGCCTTGTGTAAGAGAGGTGTTGATAGTCCTGGTCCATAAGGGGAGGAGGAGGTGTATGGTCTCCCCCCAAAGGAGTTTGGAGGGAAGAGGGTTGTTGAAGTGGTTAGAGTATTTAAGGGGTGACATTATTTTTAAGATGTCACTTTCATCAGAGGTCCTAAAGATGAACCATGATGCATTGTTTTCAGGTTTGAGGAGATGGCTTCCAGGACAATATTCATGAGAGATGGTGGTGATGGTGGTGGTGGGCTTCGATCTGTGGGCATTTCACAGTTTTCTGGAGAGCAATGTCGATTAACTTGTTTTTCTCAAAAAAGAAGGAGGCAAATGTTTCACAATTTGGTAGAGTTTTAATGTCTAAGAAAGGAGAATTGCATATCCTGTTTGTTTGTTTTTTGTCTATTTCCAGGAGTTTTTTTGGTCAATTTGTGGCCGTGTCTAGTTTTTGTCCAAAATATGATGCTTTGCAACTTCTAATGCGCCTATTGTAAGCGCTTCATCTTTGCGGCAGAAGTTTGAGGTTCGTCGCAGAGGGGGGTCAGTCTCCATGTTCTTTTCACAAGTCTAAGGGAGCAGCATTCTTCTTTTAGGGTACAGTTGAACCATGGGTTAGATCTTTTGATCGGGACTCTTTTTAATTGTTTAGGGGCAATGGAGTCCATGATGCTGGACACAGAGTTAATATAGTGCTGTGTATCAAACGTGTTGGTGGTCAGCTGTAGGAAATTGTGACTGATGACAGACAGCATGCCTGGGTTGAAGTTACTGGTGTCTCTAATTCAATGTTTGATTTTCACTGCTTGACCTTTGTGGATGGTTGCCCTTTCAGCTATGGAGAAGGTGGTGCAGTGGTGGCCGATCCAGTCGCATGGTAGGGTAGAGTCAATTTGGATGGTGGTCTCCTTAGCTATGATTAAATCTAAGGTGGCCCTTTTATTGTGAGTAGGGCTGTTGCAGGCTTGAGTCAAATTGAAGTCATGGAGGAAGGCCTTGAAACAGTTCACTAGCGGGTCGCTCATGTCGTTCCAGTGGATGTTGAAATAGCCAAGAAAAATATGGTTGTTGTGTTGTCCGTTGTTGGTAGAAATGATCTCCATGATTTGTTTGATGAATGTATGGTTATATCCTGGAGGGTGGGAGATCGTGTGCAGTGTGCCAGTGAAGTTATCTTTGGTTGAAATGTTGATCCTCAAATGTTAGCAAGAGGACATTTGCAGAGTATAGGTCTGTTTTACTGAGAGGTTGTACTGATATATACATGCTATGCCACCCCCAGGGTGGCATGCGCAGTCCAGGCGGATGATGTCACAGATGGGTGGAACTAGGATGTCTAGAATAGAGGATGAGGATTCATTTAACCATGAATGGAGTTGCAGAAATATCAGGAAAAAAAATATTGTGATACAAAAATTTCATGAAGCAGAAATATCATTCAACTCTAAAAAAGAGGAAGATGGGGAGACTCGGAGCTAACAAAGGTCCAGTGCCGTGCTACCAGGTAAAGTATAAACCAAAACAAGGGGCCACTGTTCCTAAAAAGAGAGGAGAAGAGTGTCGGTCTAGTGAGAAGAGTCAGCGTGGCTCTTACTTGTTGCCCTCACACTTCCCAAGGGATGTCATGCATCAAATTGTTAATATTATTTTTAAATATAGCTTGTAATTTTAAGTGATTTATAATATTTAATTCAATTTCTAATAGTCATTTATATTGTTGTAGCAGGTTGCTAGGTTTGTAGGGGTGTAGGATGGAAAGTTAATTAAGTATACCTAATAATTAATTATTAATTATTTAATTGAGTATTAATGATGTTAATTTTATAATAATTATATATTTATATATCAAGTGTGGGATTACTGGGTTTGTAGGGGTATAGGGTGAGAAGTTAACAAAGTAATAATTAATTAACAATTGATTATTAATTTATTATCAATTATTTAATTGATTAATAAATATGTAAATTGTGTAATAATTATATATTTTAAGTTATGTATTAGGTGTGAATTGTTGGATTTGTAGGGGTATAGGGTGGGAAGTTACTTAAGTAATAATTAATTAACAATTATTTTTTATTTTATTTTTTTATTTATGAAGTTTTATATAGCATGAACAAGACCATTTATGGTATCAGAGCACTGCACAATAGGGGGAAAATAAAAAACAGAGAATATACAAAGAGAAGCACATAGGATTTCTGGGGTGAAATCACAAACATGACCATTTCGGGTAACTGGGCTTCAAAATGCAGTATATATAAGGTGGTTATAAGAATAACGGCTAAGAACACAATTGATAGGGACATAAGAATAATCGATATAGTGGCAAAACAAGGAAAGCAATAAAGAGAAATGCTGCCGGGAGCAGCTTTGTTCAAGTTGGTAAGGTTAAGAGAGGTGTCCCTCAGTGGGGAAGTAAGCTATTAAATAACAGTTTTACTTCTTTTTTGAAGAGGTTTATTGAACAGTTTGTCCTGGTCTCCGAAGGAAGAGAGTTCCAAATTTTTAGGGCAATTCCAGAGAAGGCTTGCTTGTGTGTTTGCTTTTTCTTGAATTATTGGAGCTGACTATTGGGTTTGTAGGGGTATAGGCTAGGAAGTTAATTAAGTAATATTTAAGTAACAATTAATTTTTGATTTATTATTAATTATTTAATTCAATAAATATGTATATTGTTTAATAGTTATACATATATGGGCCCGGGTCCATGCCTGACTCCCACCACTTCCCGATGTGCATTTCCACCGACCCTGCCTTCCCCGAGAGCAGGGATGTGAAGACGACATCCCCGTGCAAGGCGGCCTGCCCAGGGAGGGTCCAGCCAGTGCCATATACTCCGATCAATTGGGTACGCTTGGTCCATTTATGGATAGACTGCTTGCCCAGCCTCAGCTGCTATTTCAAGCAAAGAGCTTCCACCCTGCCATGGACCATCCGACTGGAGGGCCTGCTGCTCCTGGAGGCCCTTCCCCTACCCAGCAGAGTGAAGGCCGAGCAGCCTTGGCAGCTTGCGCGTCCCCAGTGGTCCGACCAGAGTGAAAGGGGTCGGGTGGGGCCAGGTCCCGGATGCCGCCTGGCAGTCCAGGCCCCCATGCACCACACCGTTGCCCTCCTCCACCCAGCGCATTTCGGCAACAGCTCATTAATTCAGTTATGGTCCCTTTGACGACTCCATCTGTTTCTTGGATAACTGTTGTAATTCTAGAGCTAAAAAAAGGCGCTGAGCGCTAACCTCCCGGGATGAGTGCATTTATCAAACTAAGACCAATACTGGCTCGCCTTTCTGCTTTTATAACTCTAGAGAACCTAAGGCCGGTCCCCGTGATGGCGATGATACATTTGGATGTTTGCCCTATCAATTTTTCGATGGTACTTTCTGTGCCTACCATGGTGACCATGGGTATTGGGGAATTAGGGTTCAATTCTGGAGAGGGAGCCTGAGAAAGAGCCACCACATCCAAGGAAGGCAGCAGGCATGCAAATTACCCACTGCCGACTCAGGGAGGTAATGATGAAGTACACTTTAAATCTTTTAACGAGGATCCATTGGAGGGCAAGTCTGGTGCCAGCAGCCACGGTAATTCCATCTCCAATAGAGTATATTAAAGTTGAGATCAAGCTTGCGGTACGATGCAGGGCGCCCCCTTGATGCTCTTGACTGAGTGTCCTGGGGGTCCGAAGCGTTTACTTTGAAACAATTTGAGTGTTCAATAAAGGCCGGTCGCCAGAGGGAGGGACGGGGGCATTTGCATTGTGCAGCTAGAGGTGAAGTTCTTGGACCAGCAACAAGACGAACCAAAGTGAAAGCATTTGCCAAGAATGTTTTCATTAATCAAGATTGAAACTGGAAGACGATCAGATATCATCGTAGTACCAACCGTAAACGATGCCGACTAGCGATCTGGCGGCGTTATTCCCATGACCCGCGGAGCAGCTTTGGGGAAAACAAATTCTATGGGTTCCGTGGGAGTATGGTTGCAAAGCTGAAACTTAAAGGAATTGACGGAAGGGCACCACCAGGAGTGGAGCCTGTGGCTTAATTTGACTCAACACAGGAAGTCCGGGGCCAGGGCCCAGGTGGAACCACCGCAGGTTCAGATCTTGGTGGTAGCAGCAAATATTCAAACAAGAACACTGAAGGCGGAAGTGGAGAAAGGTTCCATGTGAACGCAGCTGAACATTAGTCAGTCGGTGCTAAGAGATGGGCGAGCTCCATTTGGAAGGGATGGGCAATGGCCTCCGTTGTCCTTGGCTGATTGAAAGTGAGTCGGGTTCAGATTCCTGAACCCGGAATGGCGGAGACGGGCACCCTCGCAGCATCCAGTGCGGTAACGCAAACTGTCCTGGAGAAGCCAGTGGGAGCCTTAGGGAGAGTTCTCTTTCATTTGTGAAGGGCAGGGCACCCTGGAATGGGTTCGCCCCGAGAGAGGGGCCTGAGCCTTGGAAAGCGTTGCGGTTCCTGCAGCATCCGGTGAGCGCTCACTGGTCCTTGACAATCGGGGAGATGTTGCAAATCTCGCACCGGGTCGTACCCATATCCGCAGCAGGTCTCCAAGGTAAGCAGCCTCTGGCATGTTGGAACAATGTAGGTAAGGGAAGTTGGCAAGTAAGATCCGTAACTTCGGGATAAGGATTGACTCTAAGGGCTGGGTCGGTTGGGCTTAGTCATGAAGCGGGACTGGGCGCACACCGCGGCTGGACGAGGAGTCGCCCTCCAGGGTGGCGGCGACTCTGGACGTGAGCCGGGCCCCTCCTGTGGATTACACTAGCTGTGGTGGTCGCCTCTCCCCGTGCCCCTCCCAGGGATGCTGGGCCAGTGTTCTGCCTCGGACGGCTCCTAGCAGCTGACTTAGAACTGGTGCGGACCAGGGGAATCTGGCTGTTCGATTAAAACAAAGCATCACAAAGGCTCGAGGTGGGTGTTGACGTGATGTGATTTCTGTCCAGTGCTCTGAATGTCAAAGTGAAGAAATTCAATGAAGCACGGGTAAATGGCAGGAGTAACTATGACTCTCTCAACCTCTTCTCAGTCATAGGGGCCTTTAGCTCCAAGTGGTCCAGCTGTTTACTGTCTCTATACTACTATACTCTTTGAAGAGAAGTCTATAGAGTTAGGCCAAACAAGGTTCTATCATGGCCATGAGCATGATAGTGAGAAATGGCGAAGCTAACAAACACAATTCCAGATGGGGTAGTTCCTGGAGGTTAAAACCCCATTTAGATGAAGAAAAGAGGCGCTGTCTTTTCTAAAATTGTTAACCTCCTCACTGATTTTGTCAATTCATTACCCACTTCTAACACAATAAATGATAACGAATCAAATCATGTTGTGTCACCCTGTTTACCCTTCTTAACAACAGAAGATGAGGTAGCTATAGACCTCAGTGAACCCATTGAATTTGTGGTCTCTTCAGCAAAGAGTAACACTGTTGCATGAAGACTCGAAAATCGACCTTATGTTTATGAGGTCAGCGATCGACTCAATAACAAGAAAAGTGATTTCACCAAAAAGTCACTTACTGGAAATATTCCAATGATAAATACAACTGTGATTTATGTGGAGACGTAATGGGAACTTTCAAAGAGCTTAGAAAGCATCCAATGAACATAGATGATTCTACCTCAAAACATATTGTTGAAAATGTGACAAGGAAGCAGAATTCCACACTATTGCATGCCACTATGCAAAATGCAAATGCAGAATAAAAAAAGGAGAGCTGTGACAGATTTGGAACGAAAATTGGAATGTCACAACATGCTCGGCATGCACATCCAAAAGAGCAAAATGATGCTGGGCTCGCAGCTCTAGCAAGCAGCAAACCATCCAAATTGTGGTCACAAGAAGATACTGCTGCTAGCTGAATTGGGAAAAGTATACAAAAACAAAAAAAATATAAATGCGCTTATGGTTCCGCATTTTGACAATAAAAAACGAAAATTAATTGCAGAAGAAAGAAGGGATAGAAAAGATAAAAGTTTAAAAAAAACGGCAAAGGATGTACTGCAGGCATCCAACAACATTGAAAGTAACTCCAGCGATAAACATGAAATATCAGTGAAAATAGCAAGATAAAGGTGTAAAGGCTTTATCAACAGAAAGCATGGGCCAAACATTACAAACTTTGGTGATCTGAACGACAGAATTTCAGAAGTTCATAAATACTCCCAAAATCCAAAGAATCACGATGCTGCTATGGACCTGATGGATGAATTTGTAACTTACATTTCAGAAAACACCAGTCATATAAGTCTTATACTTGTAACTTATATTTCAGAAAACACCAGTGATATAAGTCCTATACCAGTCAATTGCAATAAACTTCCAAGTGCACCTAGTAAGGAGCCTATGAATACTGCTCAAGCGGAGCATCAGAATGCTGTAATTCAAAACAACATAGCAAACAAAGACAAGAACAATTGAAGGCTTAATAGAATGCATAAGAAAATATATGCAAAAGCAAAGGGCAGCTATAAGGAATAAGAGGCAATGTTTAAGAAAGACAAAAATAACATTTCAAGAATAATCACTGATGGTGCAGAAGATGCCAATTGCCAAATCAGTGCTGATGATATCTTTCAATACTACAAAGATATTATAGAAAAAGAGAACAAGAAAAAACCCAAATTCATCCCTATCGATAGGATACTGAAAGAATGGGATGTTAAAAGTCTATGCAAAGAAATTGCACTGCTTGAAATAACTATAGCTTTCAAAGAATCTAACTTAAATAAAGCAATGGGGCCTGACAATATTGGACAGAATGATCTTAATAATGTTCACAATAAACAACCAAGGCTGCTGCCCAAAATATTATCGACTTGGTTCACTATGAGAAGAGTCCCAGAATGTATGAAGAAAAAACATTCAATACTAATTCCAAAAAATTTACTGATCGGTGAACTAAACAAAATAAGCAACTGGAGACCAATTACAATCAGTACAGCATTTATGAAGGTGTTTTACAAAACTGTTGACAAAAGACTTACTTTATTCATCAATCTGAATACGAGACAAAAAAGCTTCATGAAAGTCTCGAAAATCTGACTCTTCTTCAGAATATCATAAAAGGGGCATGAAATAATAAACACTCACTCGCAGTGGTGTTCATAGACATCTCCAAAGCTTTTGACTCTGTCAGCCATGATCACATTTTACAGAGCCTCGAAAGGCAAAGAGTTCCGTCATACATCAGGAATATAACAAAAGGCTTGCATAAAGACTCAACAACATCTTTCAAGGGCAAAAATTATTAATCTACCCCAGAAATAACTATGAAATCTGGAGTAAAACAAGGTGACTCATCCCCATTGCTGTTTAACATTGTCATGGGTCCCCTAATATGTGATCTTCAGAAAAACGTCAAGGCCTTCACTTTCGGCTCAGATGGCCTTATTGAGCAGATCACTCCTCTAGCCTTTGCCGATATAGCAGTACTCAGCGATACCAAAGGGGATGATGGACGGAGCGTTTGAGCTAATCAAACACTCACCCCCAGTCAATTGATCTGGGTTTAATCCATCATCATTCTTTAGCTCACTCCACCACCCCAGTTCAGACATGGCCATATGCAAGTCAGTCTGACCCTGTGCCTCATGGGAACAGTCCAGCCCGAACTGCCAAGCCATGTCTTCCCTGGACCGGAAACAAGCATCCTGGGACCGGTTTCTGGCTCAGGGTCAGACTGATTTGCATATGGCCATGTCTGAACTGGGGTGGTGGAGTGAGCTAAAGAATGATGATGGATTAAACCCAGATCAGTTGACTGGGGGTGAGTGTTTGATTTGCTCAAGCGCTCCGTCCATCATCCCCTTTGGTATCGCTTGTTCACCCTAAGTTGGCAGGGTATGCCCAGACGTGGGTCCCTTGCTCACTTTGCCACTGGATTCAAGCTAGCCTGGCTGATGTCGGCTGAATAGCCAGAAACCGGTCCCAGGATGCTTGTTTCCGGTCCAGGGAAGACATGGCTTGGCAGTTCGGGCTGGACTGTTCCCATGAGGCACAGGGTCAGACTGATTTGCATATGGCCATGTCTGAACTGGGGTGGTGGAGTGAGCTAAAGAATGATGATGGATTAAACCCAGATCAGTTGACTGGGGGTGAGTGTTTGATTTGCTCAAGCGCTCCGTCCATCATCCCCTTTGGTATCGCTTTGTTCGCCCTAAGTTGGCAGGGTATGCCCAGACGTGGGTCCCTTGCTCACTTTGCCACTGGATTCAAGCTAGCCTGGCTGATGACGGCTGAATTGCCAGAAACCGGTCCCAGGATGCTTGTTTCCAGTCCAGGGAAGACATGGCTTGGCAGTTCGGGCTGGACTGTTCCCATGAGGCACAGGGTCAGACTGATTTGCATATGGCCATGTCTGAACTGGGGTGGTGGAGTGAGCTAAAGAATGATGATGGATTAAACCCAGATCAGTTGACTGGGGGTGAGTGTTTGATTTGCTCAAGCGCTCCGTCCATCATCCCCTTTGGTATCGCGATATAGCAGTACTCAGCAACACCTGGGAAGGAATGAGTACTAATCTGAAAATCACCGACATTTTTTGTAAAACAACAGGTTTCAAATTAAATGTGAAAAAGACACACGGTTTCTTCATAAGTCACCATAAAGACAAAATCCTGATGAATAACCGCAAACCATGGCAATTTGAAAAACAAGATATTGAGAACATTCATCCAGGTAATAGTAGAGAAACCTCGGATTGAACTTTGACCACACACCGGCTACATAAGCAACAGCAAAATAAACGAGGTTCTCACAAATTAGGCTCAAAAACATGACAATTTACCACTCAAAAGTTGAAATCTTGTGCCAGTATCTGGTTCCTAAAAGATCATTTAAATTGAAAATGGCAGAGACAGATGCAAAAACTCTAATCATTCTGGATCAAACAATAAAGAAATATGTCAAACACTTCCTATATCTAGCTGCACACACCTGTGATGGTCTCCTCTACTCCAAAAGATCATGTGGGGCATCATTATACCAAAGCTATGAACAATAATAGGACTCAACAAAATCAACAATCTACTATACCTCAGAGAAACTCCAGATTTGTACATTGCTCACTCTTGCATTTATGCAGGAGAAATAATAAATTAAACGATCAATAATATCATCAAAACGCACAAACTTAACATTGTAGACAGTAAATTCCTGAGCTATGATTTGCAATTGTTAGCAGCTTATGATTGGAAAAAAGAGGAATATGAGAAATGTAAAAATCTTCCTGTCCAGGGTGATGGCATTAACTATCTAGCAAATAATCCAACCTCAAATTTCTGGATTAGCAAAAACAACAAGCTAAAGGAAAGCCAACACATAGCTGCACTGATGCTACGAGCAATTATTCTGTACACCAGAGAAACCATCACTAGAGGAAGAAATCGAACATTTGCTACTTGCAGATATTGTAAAGATGTTTGTACAACAATTGCTCACATTTCAGGTACATATATTAAAACCAAGGCTATACGGATCAACAGACATAACAACATTTTGGAACTTCTCATTGATAGAGTGAAAATGTGTCACTGGATGACATATAGGGTAGGGAACCTCATGTCATAAACAGTCAAGGTGAACTACGAAAACGGGATGTAGTATTTACCAAAGATGGTACTGCTGTAGTGATTGGGGTCTCATTTTGATATGAAAATTCCCAAAATTACCTAGAACTAGCATTTGAGTAAAGTCAAATATTATCAGGATTTATCACAGGAAATCAAAAATCTCACCAGTTCCTCTGTTTAATTTATGGTTTTATTGTAGGATGTTGGGGTATTTCGCCTCAATGTAATGATGTTGCTCTGGCTAATTTTGGTTTACAAATGTCTTCCCCATTTAAGAAAAATGTTTGCCTGACTACTTTAATGGACACCCTTAAAATGTACCAAGAATTCATGGACAATTAACTATTGAACTCAACAATCAGATGTACACTGTTTTACATCACACATATTATATCTTTATTAGTATACTGTTCTAGGAATGTTCAGATGTACACTGTTTTGCACCACAAATATTTAATCTTTGTTAGTATACTTTTTAAGAATATCAGATGTACACTGTTTTGCACCACACATATTTCATCTTTGTTAGTATACTGTTTTAGAAATGTTTATTTGCTGATATTTAAATCTAGTCTAGATGACACATTTAGAGTTTAAACAGAAGGGGGATGGGAGCACACTGCTTCACCTCCCAGCACAGTTCACCCCTTAGCATTATGGTAAATGCCGTTCAGTTTAAATGCCTACTTTACTTTTTGCTGAAGTGTTTCACCAAAGTTGGTGCAGGTTAGTGCTGTGAATCTCTAGACAAGTGTGTTTCTGAATATTATCCTTCATCAGTAGAGATAAAAAATGAAATATGATCTGGGGTTGCTGAGAAAGCTGCCACAATCCTTTCAGGTTTCAGTACCTCTCACTGGTGCACAGGTGCATCTCCAAAAGCTCGTCAGCTCAATGGCTCAAGGGAGGCTTTTCAAACAGAAGGGGGGTGGGAGCACACTGCTTCACCTCCCAGCACAGTTCACCCCTTAGCATTATGGTAAATGCAGTTCAGTTTAAATGCTTACTTGAATTTTTGCTGAAGTGTTTCACCAAAGTTGGTGCAGGTTAGTCCTGTGAATCTCTAGACATGTGTTTCTGGATATTATCCTTCATCAGTAGAGATAAAAAATGAAATATGATCTGGGGTTGCTGAGAAAGCTGCCACAATCCTTTCAGGTTTCAGTACCTCTCACTGGTGCACAGGGGCATCTCCAAAAGCTCTGCAGCTCAATTTAGAGTTTACTTATAACGTTGGTCACAGTTAACATGTTTAGAATTTAATTATAGCTTTAGAATTAGGACTGTTTAGCCAGTAGTTTCAATATTATTATTATAGTTGTGTGTGTGTGAATTTAGATATAAAAGTATAGATCATGATAATTGATATATGTTTGAATTTATATTGTTAGACTAGTGATGGAGGGTGTACTACCTCTATCCTTTACGTGATTTCAGGTCCTGTGAGGACAGCTTTAAGTGTAGTTGTACTCGGGAACAAATGTTGCTCTGTTGGAAGCAAGACCGATTTGACGCTGATGGGCAGCAATAATAACCCAGAATTAGCCCCCATGTGGTTTAACAAGAATAGCCAAATGCTTTGTCATCTAATTAGTGGTGTGCATGACAGGATGAACGAGATTCCCACTGTCCCTACCTACTATCTAGTGAAACTACAGCCAAGAGAATGGGCTTGGCAGAATCAGCAGGAAAAGCGGGCCCACCCTGTTGAGCTTGATCTAGTCTGGCACTGTGAAGAGACATGAGAGGTGTAGCCGGTGAAAGACCACTACTCTTATTGTTTTTTCCCTTACCCGGTGAGGCGGGGGAGTGAGCCCCATGGGACTCTTGCTTCTGGCACCTAGCGCCCAGCACCCGCCGGGTGCAACCCGCTCTAGGGACAGTGACAAGTGTGGAGTTTGACTGGGGCGGTACACCTGTTAAACGATAACGCAGGTGTCCAAAGGCAAGCTCAGGGAGGACAGACGCCTTCCGTGGAGAAGAAGGGCAAATGCTCGCTTGATCTCGATTTTCAGTATGAATACAGACCGTGGAAGCAGGCCTCACGATCCTTCTGACTTTCTGGGTTTCAAGCAGAAGGTGTCAGAAAAGTTACCACAGGGATAACTGGCTAGTGGCGGCCATGCGTTCATAGCTTCATCGCTTTTTGTTCCTTCGATGTCGGCTCTACCTATCATTGTGACCACATGGCCTAGTGGGGACGGCCAACCAGATGGCCGACCGGCCAGCGGGGCTTACTCCAACTTTTTACCCCCAACCGGGGTTCTGAAAGTCCACACTTTGTGGGGGCTTAATAGTTGAGGAAAATGGGCTTCCCAGGCAGGCCCATGGGGAGAGGATGTGGGGTGGGCTGGACTTAACCCTCCTTGGCTCCACGAAGGTGGAAAGCACCCACCCAAGGCAGCACCCTGAGCCCACTGTATGGCTGTGATAGTCACTACCCAGGGCAGGGTGGCTCCAGACCGGGGAGGACTCTCTTGATCCCCCACTGGGTTTGGGGTAAAAAACAGAGACCAGCATGCATGGAGGACCACTCCCTGGGGCGCCAAGCTGGAACAAGAGCCCAGGAGATCTCAGAGAAGCCCGCAGCAGCTGTCTGGGCCTGGTCTCAAATGACAGCGACTGTTGATGTCCCACGCCACCCAGGAGGTATCATCGGCAAGCCCGGCACAAGGCTTACCATTCTCCTAAGAATGAGCAGGGCCTGGCAAGGGGGAAGCGGCAGGCCTGGGAGGCCCTCTCCCCCTTCTTTGGCAGGGAGGGAGTCCATGGTCGTGCCTCAGTCAGAGCACTGGCAGGGCCCAGGCCCCATGCGCCAGCCCTCCATGCCGCAAAGCACGTGGGGGGACCAGGAAATGGGTGAAATGGGCTCTGTGGTCCCAGACAGGGCAGTCCAGACCAGACTCTGGTCAATCGGGCATAGGGCCTGATTCAGATCTTGGCAGTAATGGTCTCGCCGTCGCTTTTCCATCGGATTCCTTGTCCGCCTACTTGATGGTCCGCCTGCTGTATTGAGATGTTTGCGGGTCTGTGGACAAAAACCGCCCGAGTCCCACCAACTCTGCCAGGATTGTTCGCCATGTAAATACAGCAGACTGGCCTCCGTCAGCTCTACGGAGTACTTGAAACCGCCGCCGCAAAGGGATGGCGGTAGTTCCGCCAAGAACTAAATCAGGCCCTATGTCAGTGATCCGGTTCGCTCCTTGTTTAACTCCCTAAAGTTGAGCTTCCAAGATGACATATGTCCAGTCAGGACTCTCAAATTGTTACACCTGCTTTTACCTTCATCCTTAATACCTGTTTTCCTCTGTCACTGTCCCTAGTGGATGGAAGGAATGGGTATAAAAACTAAGGGTGGGTGGAGCAGGCGTAGTGCCTCTACGCAAAGTTCCACGGAGTTGGAAAACAACTCATTTCACATGCACACAATATGTTTTTTGACCCCCTAATGCGACAGAGACATTTAATTCTGTTTTCAAAGTGCGACATAATTCACCTCGTTCTTCCTGAAAAGATTATGAGGAATATAAACAGGGTATGTTCCCTTTTAGGTCGAGCATTCAAGACCTCTTGTATATACTTTAGTATATACGTATATGTGTATGTACTTTGTGGGCTCTGGAGATCAGCCCTAGGACTTGTATGCTTCAGCTTAGGGACTTTTTTTTCTGTTCAACTGCCTCTATTTAACAGTCTTGACAGAAAACGACCAGAAGAGGTCAGAAATACACCAGAATTGCTTTCTGCTTGTTCAAATGACTCTATTTAACTGTCTTGAGAGAAAACGACCAGTACAGGTCAGTAAAATGCCAGAATTGCTTTCTGCTGAGGGACTTTCTTTTTATTTTTCTGGCAAACTGCCTCTATTTAACTTTCTTGGTAGAAAACAACCAGCAGAGGTAAGTAAAATACCTGAATCACTTTAGCATTCTCTAGACTCCAGTCCATAGAAATTGTCTTCCACGAACACTGGTAGACAATAATATTTTTTTCAAATCTTGTTTTTTCAGTGATATAACCACCAAAGGCCCTGATTTTATATTAAAAACAGAGCTTTGGACTATACCATTTCCCGCTGAAAGGCAATATTTCTCTCCATGTGTTCCCATACCTGACGTGTCACGCAGTTTGGTGCTTACTTTCCCTCCATGTTAAAGAACAGTAGATGTTTCAGCACCCAGGCTAATGTGCTGAAGAGCTAAATGAATATAAGATCCCAAAGGCGAGACCGATTGCAATGCGAAAGCTTGTTTGACCTGCAATCAGCAAATATAGTGTGAAAGTTGTCTTTTGCAAATGGTCTGCGGTGTGCTACTGCAGGGCACCATGTGCGACACACTTTTAGTAACTTCTGGATGATGTGAGCTAGAAAGAAAATCATTTTTGTTGCAATCTGAAATTATGCTGCAGAGGGTTGATTATGCGGCACATGCGATGAATCCACAATTATGCTGATAGTGTTGCAGCTGCAGAATTGCAGAATTCCAGTGGCCTGCACGATAAGACAAGCAATTTATTAAATTTATAATTTACCCAGAAGACCTTCAGCAAGAAGAGCGACCTCTGTCTGCAGCACCATGTACAGTTATTTACTCCAAATCGCAACGTGTTCTTGTTATGGGGGTTGGGTGACATAAAGTGTACGGCATTGTCAATTGGCATCATTTGCCTAAATGGTTGAATGTTTCTATTTCAGACTGAACATGCAAATGCTTTGCAGAGTTCAATGATTATTTGCACAGCTTTGTGTTATGTAAATGTATGTTTTATTTAAACAGCTGTATGATGTGAAGCGCCCTGAAGCGCATTTGGGCGCAAGCAGTGAGACATAAGCAATAATAAAATCAGAGGTCTAAAAATAAACGGCATGCTGCCACCTCAGATCATAGGCATTGATGTTGGGAATTAGAGCAGAAAGTGGAAATAATCCAGTGAATATCCACTGTACTGTGCTCACATTAAGAGGGATGACAACCCCTACAAAATGCAGCATGAAGTGTTCATTCGTTGTGAATGATCACTAGGAATGCTTCTGTCATAGGGGATGAAGCCAAGATGCCTGCCGGTGCCCTTGAGGCACTTGGAGGGGAAGCTGCCCAACACTAATCTGTCTTCAAGGGGGTCGTCTGGTAGGCACGACCAGGGACTGCCTGAGGGCAAGACATTGTCATTATTTACTGTAATCGTTCAGCCTGAGCTGAATGACAAAAATATGGTTCATGAAAGGAAATGCCACTGCAAGTTTATGTTCAATACTGTATGGTAACTAGAGCAAAGATCTTTTTAGAAATGAAAAGACAGCCAGCTCAGGGTGATACATTGAGCAGTGGAAGTCCAGTAGTCCTCTCACATCCGTATTGTCAAGTCACGTGCAATGCAAGCACCACTACTCTTCTTGCAAATTAACCCGTTCTTTTGGATGTGTTTAATTTATTTAGTGATTTGTCTCTTTGAATAGCAGATTTGCCATACAAGTTTATGTAACTATTGGTCACATGTACAAAACCATTTTGCAGTCGCAAACACTGTGATTCACAAAATCCCAAGGTTTCTATTCACAAAATATTTAACCATGTACTAAACCCCTTCTGTGATGCGGAAAGGCCTTCCTAATTCGCTAAATGGGTTGTATCATCATTCAGGATTAGGTGGGGGCTTGAAAGAGGGATCTCTTCCTAATCTCAGTTCGTAATGATATACATCAATGGATTGTGTAATTTACTCACAAAGGGGAAATTGTCCAGCTGAAACAACTTCCTTTTTGGGAATTGTGTCAGACGGGCTCCAAGGAGCTGGCAATGGATAAACTGCTTATCCACCCCCCCCCCCCCGCCCCCCTCCACCACAGTTTTCACAAACAGACAACATTATTTTGAAGCAGCATCCTAAAGGAACCCACATGACTTTAAAACAAAAGGTTTCCTATTTCAGAATACGAATACAGGGAGGTCTGCACTCCTTGGACGGTTGCTGTTAGCAGGCCACCTTCACTCTGTTGGTAGCTGTTAGACCTGACATCCTTCCATTTTTTCACTATGCCTCCACTGTTGTTGACATGTTTTTGCTGGTTTAGATGCTTTGGGCACTTTGCCACTGCTAATCAGTGCCAAAGTGCAAGTGCTCCCTATGATAGATTAATGTATGAATTAGTGACTCCATGTTTGGCCTATTTGATTCACTGTCAGACCCTAGTACAGTGCACTGTTTGTGCCCAGGGCCTGTGAAGCAAATGCTGCTGGTGGGCTTGCAGCACTGGTTGTGCCACCCACAGGAGCAGCTTGTAAAGTGTGTCTCAGGCCTGCCATTGCAGAGCCTGTGTGCAGTCTGGTACTGCCATGTCGACTCGGTAAGTGCACCCACCTTACCAGTCCCCAAACCTTCCCTTTCCTGCATATTAGTCACCCCTAAGGTAGGCCCTAGGGCAGGGTGCATTGTATGTGTAAGGTAGGACATGCCCTGGTGTGTGTGGCATGGCCTGATAGTGAATTACAGCCAATTTCGTTTTCACTATTGCAAGGCTACCTGTTCCCATAGGCCAGAATGGGCAGTTTGATTATAACATCTTATAATCCTAACTGACCCAGGGAACATGGTAGAAAAACGAATTTAGTATGCCTGAACTCAGAATGATAAAATACATCTTTCAGTGAAGTTGGTTTTAACATTCTGTGTTTGAAAATACCACTTTTAGAAAGTAGGTATTTTCTTGCCTAACCATCCAGCCTGCCTCTGCTAGCTTGTGTATTGTGTGTCTGGGTTTGTGAGTGACAGGGGCTGGGGGACTCCAGGAGACAGGGTGAGTCAGCACAGGGCTGAATAGACCTATCTGCATGAGGAGTGGTGGGAGGAGTAGCACCTGGACCTGAATAGGGCTGTGCCTGCCTTCCACAATGCTGGCTCCACCTCCTGTGGTGCGTCTGATGTCCCTGGCCCACACTGACAAAGGAAGAGGGTGTGCACTGGCAGAATGCACCCAGAACTGGTTTGGACTAGGTACAGGACCCTCTGCCTTCAGAGGACAAAGGATTTATGGGTATAAATACTGGGGCCCAGACCCCAAGACTTTAGATCAATTCTGGGAAACAAGAAGAACCTTTGCTGAGGAGAGGAACCAGAGAAACTGAAGGAGGAGACTATCCCTATGCTGTGTGCTGTTTGAGGGATTGGCCTGCAGTGGTTGCCTGATTGCCAAAGAAAGGAGACAGGAACTTTGTGCTTACTTTCATCATCTTGCAGAAAATCTCCAAGGGCTTGAAGATTGAGCTTGCCTCCTGCTGAAGTCTCAGGGATACAAGACTTCACCAACCAGCTCCCCTGAATTCCCTTGCTGGGAATTTGAAGTGCCTACTGTTGTGTTGGGCCTTCTGAGAGACTGCGTGTCGCTGGAAGCGTGACTCACGAAGAAGAAGCGTGTCGCCGCCGCAGCAGTTGTCGTCGCATTGCCGAGAAAGCGTGCCGCCGCTGCCACCATCGCATCACCGAAGCGCCTCGCATCACCGGAGAAGAGTGTCGCCGTCGCAGCATACGCCGTCGCATCATCGGAGAAGCGTGTCGCAGGGCCTGTCGCGGCTCAGAAGGTTCACCGAGTCGCCGCACGGCCGACGGGCGTGCACGCATCGCCCTCTTCGTTGTCGCATCAAGAGGAAGACGCCATTTTGTTTCATTGCACCGGGTCGTCATCGCATCAAGGTGCTGCTGGTCGCATCGCCACAGAAGTGCAGTAAGAAACCGACGCATCACCTCCTCTCCGGTAAGGAACCGACGCATCACCGTCCCCTACGCAGCAGTAGGGAACCGACGCATCACCTCCACCGGAGCAAGGAACCGACGCATCACCGTTCTTGCGTGTAAGGAACCGACGCATCACCTTCCCTGCAACTCTTTTGTTTGTATCACGTTACGCACCCAAAGGTACATTGAACGTAGAGTGTCGCATTTATCACCTGCATTTGAACTGAACTATTTTCTACCATTGACAGTCATATTTTTCATAGTGTATTGTGGATTTTTGTCGTTTTGGGTCTTGTGTTAAGTCTATATAAAAATACTTATTTTTATAATACAACCTGTGTGGTGTCCATCTGTAGTGTTGTCACTGTGTTACTGTATGTGTTCACAAATGATTTACACACTGCCTCTGAGATAAGCCTGCCTGCTCGTGCCAAGCTACCAAGGGGGTGAGCAGGGGTTATTTTAGTAGTGTATCCCCCTTACCCTGACTAGAAGCAAGGGTCCCTATTTGGACAAAGGTATCTACCTCTGCCAACTAGAGACCCCCAGTTCTAGCAGTAGCCAATTACAGGGAGACACAAATAGCAACCTGTCAACTAACTTTCATTGTGCAGTTCATTTAGCAAAACCCCTGTGAATGGGTACTCTGTGATGAGACGTATCATATGTCACATCATAAAATGAACAGTCAGGGCACAAAACATTGGTACATTTTTGACATCTGAACCAATGTCCTTGTGTAAAAAATTGAGTTTTTGGATGAGAGGGTGGAAGCTCCACTCAGGCAACAACCACAATCCTTGTCAAGATGAACCACAAACATCACTAAATTAACCTATGCTTAACGCTATGGTCACCTGGCAAAAAAGCAGTCAGCCTTAACTTTGAGGCACTGTGTAAAGTATTATGCAGTACACAAATAGTAATAAAGTGAAAACACAACACAAGAAAAATCCCAAACCAATTTAGAAAATAGAGTACATTTTAATAAAACAATACCAGAATGACAAAAATGCAATCAGTAGAACTGGAGATATTACATTTTAAAGTTGTTAGTGAAAATAGCATGAAGAAGCAGAAAATGCCACTCCCAGTCATCTAGTTGAACAGAACCAGGGAAAAATCACAAGTTTAGGCTGACTGCGATGGAGTGTGGGCTGGGTACAGTTAGGGACCAGGTTAGTCCTGCTGAAAAATTACCTTCTCAAGCCTGGTGCAAATAGTTCTATTTGCATTGGAGGAGGCTACAAGGAGCAGGCCGAGAATCACAGATGGTCGTCTCTGTAGCACGAAGAGCAGGTCGAATGTCACGGACGGTCGTTACTGTAGCGGAAAGATCTAGTTTTTGTTGGAGCTTCATGTTGGTTGGAGCTTCATGTTGGTGGATTATCATGATTGGTTGCTGTTCGCATGAAGTACAGGTCTCGTGTTGCCGGTCATCGAGGATGGTTGATGTCACTGCGAAGAGCAGGTGTCACTGGAAGTTTGTGCTGGTAGTCATCATGGGTGGCAGAGTTTTGGCACAAACGGGCCCCTTCGCAGTCACAAGGAGCCCAAACTTCATGATTTTTAGCTTTATCTTTTCTTTAGAGGCACTCTCAGTGATGCAGGCCAAGGGTCCAGTACCTTGGGTTGCACCTCTTGGGGATTAGGACTCACACCAGCAGAGGCCAGTAGCAGGGCTCAAGCAGGTCCAGGTCGATCTAGCTGGTGCTGGTCAGCTGAGCAGTTGCAGGGAGGCCTCTGGAAGCTTTTTGTGTCCCTTAAGCTCACACTGGAGTTCAGCCAATTGACCCTTGGAGTCACTCTGGGTACACTGGGATCAAGGCAAGCAGGTCCGGTGTTCTTTCTTCATACCGCAAGGTAGTCCTTCCAGCAGCAGGACAGTCCTTCTGGCAGCAGTGCAGGCTTTCTTCTGAATCTTTCTCAAGTCCAGGAATGTTTTGATGAGTTGTTTGGAAGGTCCTCTTTTTATACCTAGTGCCAGCCTTTGTATGGGGCAGTTCCATGACTGTTAGAAATTGGGTTTCTGGTTGGCAGAGGTATGCACCCTGTCCAAGCAGGAACCACAATCCTAGTCAGGGTAAGTCACAAACACACCTTAAATTAACCTGTGCTCACTCTCTGGTAGCTTGGCACAAGGCAGTCAGGCTCAATTTAAGAGGCAATGTGTAAAGTATTTGTTCAACACTTCAAACAATAAAACTGTGAAAATACCACACAGAAAGATTCTACACCAGGTTGGAATAATAGAAATTAATTTATTAAATAAAACGAGACCAAAACGACAAAAATCCAATAGGAAGAATTTGAGATATGACTTTTTATAAAAACAAACTGTAAAATAGCACTTAGAAACAATAAGCGCCTATTTGGGATATCTAGCTGCGCTGGACCAGGGAAAAGTCAATAGTTCAGGCTGACTGCGATGGAGTGCGGACCAGATACCGGGACCCACTTAGGCCCTCTCAACAAAAATACCTTGATCCTGGTTGTGTTGACAAAGATGCAGGGTGCAGCCGGAGCAATGCGTCAGAGTTGATCCCACAGTAGAAGGAGATGCGTTGATTTTCTCCACGTAAAGGCGGCAATGCGTCAGTTTCAAGGGCGATGCGCTGGTTCCAAAGTCGATGTGTCGGTTCTGCTCCTGTAGCAGAGGGTGTGTCGTTTCTGAGGGCAATGTGCTGGTTCCAAAGGCAATGTAGCGGGTCTGCTCCAGGCAAAGGTGAAGATGTGCTGGTTCCAATCCACACAATGGTGAAGATGCGCCGGTTCCGATGAGAGTGTATGAGTTTTACTGAAGCAGCACCTTAGGCCTCATTTTCGAGGGTCCAGGGCTGGGGTGACACCATTTGTCAGGGCAAACTCACACATGGAAGAGTCCAGGTGCAGATGCAGGTAAGTTGGAAGGCTTTTATGTCCCTGAGACTTCAGATCAGGAGGCAAGCCAGCAGAACCTTGGAGTCACTCTGGGTTCAAGTGATGCAGGTCCAGTCCTTCTCACCCAGTCAGGGGAACAGCAGGCAGGAGGACAATAAAGCAATCCAGCAAAGCAGCAGTCCAGCAGAGTGGCAGTCCTTCAGCAGCACAGCAATTCTTCCTGCTAGAGTTTTCACAGGTCCAGATGTGTACTGAAGTGGTGGTGTCAGAGGTTCAGTACTTATTCCCAGTTGTGCCTTTGAAGTGGGGAAGACTTCAAAGAAAGGTCTTTAAAGTGCACAGAGGTGCTCCCTGCTTGCCCTGGCTCCAGAATCACTACAGGGGGTATGCAGCCCTTTGTGTTGGGACAGGGTCTGGCCTATTCAGGTGTAGGTGTGAGGCTGATCCCACCTCCTCCCTCCCATCCTCCCAGGATGGCCCATCAGACACACCTAAGCTCCCATTGTGTGTGGCTGTTTAGGGTAACACACAAAGCCCAGCTGTCACACTTCCCAGATGTGTATCAGAGACAGGTAGCAGGCACCAAATAGCTAAATTAAGAAAATTCCAACTTTCTAAAAGTGGCATTTTCAGAATTGTAATTTAAAATCTGACTTCACCATAAGGTGTGATTTCAAATTGTGATTCCAGAGACAACAAACTTGAAAAGTCTAAATCTTCATAATTGGGAATTATTCTATTTTGACTTCAACACAAGCCTTCTGAGTCTCCACCTTGTTTGTGTGATTCTGCTGCTATGCTTGATACTTTGCACATTGTTTTTATATGTCCTACATTCTCTAACTTGTGTTTTAAGTACTTTCAACCGTTGGTTTTAACACAGAATTTTAGGCAAGTTCGACCAGTCTTACTGTACCTTCAATTCTTAAGTATACCTACTGTCTGTTTTTATGTTTCGTGGTTTTTATCAGGGTTTTTCATTCCTCTGTATGAGGTGCAACATGGTTTTCTCCTCTTATCCAGGGTGAATGTTGCTCAGACATTATTGTAATTGTGTTTTCATTAACTTTTAAAATTTGTTTTATTCAAATCGAATAAAGATTAATGACTAATTGGGAATACCACTTATAAAATGTAATAAGGTAATCCCCATGGGCCCGATTCACAGAACTAACTTAAGACAAAATCCTAAACTTACTACCATTTTGGTATTCACAGAAGGCACTTACTCATTTTGGTATTCACAGAAGGCACTTACTTACTCATTTTGAGTAACTTACTCATTTTGAGTAACTTACTCATTTTGTGTAACTTACTCATTTTGTATTCACAGAAGGCACTTACTCATCGATGAGTAAGTGACTTCTGTGAATACCAAAATGAGTAACTTACTCATTTTGAGTAACTTACTCATTTTGTGTAACTTACTCATTTTGGTATTCACAGAAGGCACTTACTCATCAATGAGTAAGTGCCTTCTGTGAATACCAAAATGAGTAAGTTACACAAATGAGTAAGTTACTCAAAATGAGTAAGTAAGTGCCTTCTGTGAATACCAAAATGAGTAAGTGCCTTCTGTGAATACCAAAATGGTAGTAAGTTTATGATTTTGTCTTAAAATAGTTCTGTGAATCGGGCCCCATGTAATCCTATGGGAGAGATTGCCTTGCAGTAGTGAAAAAATGAATTTGTGAGTTTTTCACTTCCAGGACATGTAAAACTGAAAAGTACATGTCATGCCTTTTAAATACATTGCACTCAGAGCTGTGGGTTGTCTAGGGCCTAACTTAGGAGTGACATATGTATAAAAAGGGAAGGTTTTGACCTGGCAAAATGTTTATCTTGCCAGTTCGAAATGGCTGCAGGCCTACTAGTAGCATTTATTTTACAGGCCCTGGGCACATGTAGTGCACTTTACTAGGGACTTAAAAGTAAATTAAATATGTAAATTGGGGATGAGTCAATATTACCACGTTTAAGGGAGAGAGTGCAAGCACTTTAGCACTGGTTAGCAGTGGCAAAGTGCACAGAGTCCTAAAGCCAGCAAAACATAGGTCAGAAAAATGGAGGAGGTAGGCAATATGTTAGGGGAAAAACCACCCTAAGTCTGTCAGGTCTAACAATGACCTACTCCCAAAATGTAATCTGGTCAGTTCTTCCCCTTCCCCTGGTTTGGCTCCAAAGTGTCTAGGGTGACAAAACGCAGGGCAGGCCTGGTGTCAGGTTCCTTTGTGTTTGCTGTGAGCAAGGTTGTTTGAAATGTAATCAGGGCAGGGAACAGCTCCTCCCCTGCCAACCTGCCAGGAAGATCATATCCCAGTTAAACCCAGGACTCTTTGTTCACTGTCTGGGCCCAATACAAATCCTTGATGGATAGCCCATTAACAGTCCCAGGCAGCTGGAAACTCCTAGAAAGGCCTCAGAAACTTTGGGCAGGAAAATGCCAACTTTCTAAAAGTGGCTTTTTCAAAATTGTAATCTAAAATCCGACTTTACCATTAGAGATTATTTCAAATTATAATTCATTTGAGTGCAAACAGTATTTCTCTATCTGCTCCCAATCTGAAGTTAGCACGTATTCATTGAAATAAGGTAACCCAGTGTTAGCCTATGGGAGAGATAAGCCTTACAACAGTGAAAAATGACTTTAGGAATATTTCACTGTCAGGACATGTAGGACAATTGTCCTACTTTTTAAATACCATTCAGCCTGCCCCATGAGACTTCAGGGCCTACCTTTGAAGTGATTTATAAGTATTAAACAGAAGGTTTGTTTTGCTAAGTTGAAATAGCAATGTTAAAACTACACTACAGGCTCCAGTGGTGGGCCTGAGACAGGTTTTACAATGCCACTTCAGTGGGTGGTAAAATGATTCCTGCTACCGACTAGTAGCATTTTATAACAGCCCTGGGCATGTATAGTACCATTTACTAGTGACATACAACTAAATTAAATGTGCCAATTAGGTGTAGTTCAATTTTACCATGTTTGAAGGAGAGAGCACAAACATGTTACTACTGGCTAGCAGGGGTAAAGTGCATAGAGTCCTAATGCCAACAAAAACAAGTTCAGCTAAAATCAGGGAGTGAAGGAAAACAGTTTGGGGGAATACCACACCAAGGATGAAAGATCTAACAGCCTGTGTGTTCATTGTGAGTATAAATATCATGGTTTACTGAAACCAACAGGGGCAGTTATTCCTACAGGCCCAAGGAAAGGTATTTCCTCTCTCAGCTCTGCTGTAGGCTGCACCAACCGACACTATCTAATGAAAAGAACAGTGTCTGTGGAAATATGGGGAAAGGTTTTTGCAAGGGTTCTGAAGAGAAATTGGTAATGACCCTCTTCTCGGTTAAAAATATTGATCCAAAAAGGTAGCCCTGCCCATCTGCCCCTGAGACTGGACAGCTATATGCATACTGAACGAGTGAAGATAGTGAGCCAGAGGAGTCAGTACGTTAGGAGAACAGTGGTGAAATAGATCTGGTGGCTCAGTGCCCTTGACAGTGATGTGGCATAGGTAAAAGCTGAAAGATAAGCTGCACATATGCTACAACCCTGATAGGTATGTAAACAATTTAAAACATAAAAAATTGTTCATATATTGAAAATATTAAATTGCATATTTTTATAATATGCAAATTCTCACATGTAGGGCCTCATTAAGAATGCAGCGTTTTTAAATATGCCTGTCAAACTCATGTTTGCACAGGGATCACAATTATTAGTGTATGCCCCCCTACCCCCAAAAAAGTTCAGACGGTAGTTTTTATTTTGTGTTATTGGACCCACCATTAGCTGTAGTGTTTCCAGCATTGACGCGCATGGTTGAAGTAATGAGTTTCAATGGAGACAGATCATAAACCATATTAGCAATGAATATCTCTTCCTCTCTCCACACTCATGACCAACCTGTCAGGTACTGCCATGTGAAAAGAAAACTAGAAACCTGGTGGGACACCCTCAGTTCTCTCTTCTCCACAGAACTGAGTGCATTCCATCCTAATGGTTTCTCAAAAGCACAGGGCTGGCTGGTATTCTTCCACTTTGGCAATTTTCGTTAGTCACTGCTTGCCTCCTCAGCCCTCCCTCGTTTGATCCTTAATCACTCTTGATATTAGGCACATTAGAGAAAAGATTTTCAAAGCACATTTCATCTTGTAGTGTGGTCGAAGAAAAATACAGCAGGTTCCTGGAAATGTTTTCCCAACTTGGCAAACAACTCTGCTGCCCAAAACAAACCTAAGTGAACTCCCTGCCTCCTAGCATACTCATCTCATTGCTAAATTAATGAAATGCAGGGGCATAGCTGCATAGGCGGGTGTTTGAGGTGTTAACCCCCCCCCCTCCCCCCCCAAACAAATATTCTGTAGTAAATAGTTGGGTACAGGTGCTTTAAGTCAGGTATGGTGAGAATGTCGGATTTCACTTGGTATTTTTACATAAACATGCAGACAAAAACACACACACACACACACACATACTGAGACCCACACACACTCTCTTTTAAAGGTCTTAAAAAATTGTTATTTTACAAAATATTGAGTTATAATTACCCTTCACAATCCGCACTCTTCTCCCTTCCAACTGCTCCGTAAATCCCCTTCCTGTCCTGCTTCTCGTATAATGTATTTGGTAAATCTGAAGCTCCCCCCGCACCCCCCCGCCCAATCTTACTGACCAAGCTGCGCCCCTGATGTAATGGTGAAATGATTTAATGCAATGACAAGACTCATGTTTCGAGCGGCAATCACATGTAAGGTTCGGTTAGTTAACAATTCCAACTATTTGGTAAAATAATCCTCTCGACGTTCCTGGTACACAGCAATTGGGGTTTTGCTGCTCATCCAAACACATTACTGCAAGTAGCAAAGTATTGGCAGAGGTAATTTTTACCTAATGGTGATTTTGAATCGTAATATGCTTGACAGGTGTCATTTTTCATTAGATATACATGGCAGAAACATGCCCTGCTACCAACTCAAGGTAATTTGTTGCAGTGACTCAGAACTTGTTTGTGTGCCAGCCGTGAAATTGAAACAGAAAAAGAAATTATTATTTTCAATATTGAATTATAAACTAATTGCCTTTTGAAAATATTGCATGTTGTTTGTGTGAAAAGTCTCCTTCGCTTGATAGAACATATTTTTACTATTTTTTTTCTGATGTTTCCTAACCACGTTTTTTGCTTGTTTTCCCGTTTCTATTTTTAGAACCGACGTGATTAAAAACAATTTCTGAACAGCTTTATGTGAAAACTATAATCTTAGCGTTCAGATTTGAGAACTGAATCTTGTATAAGAATCCAATGAATGTACATGTGTGCTTACTAAATATATAAGATAAAATAAGTGAAATTGTAGCTGTTTTGCTTTTGCTCCTAGCACTGGTTAAGCAGATATTCAAAGCACTTTAGGTCAGATGTACAAAACATTTTACCGCTTGCAAACTGCCCACCGTTTGCCACGAGTAAAATGGTAGTTGGCATGTACCAACCCAATTTTGCGAGTCAGTAATTTATAACCGGGTTGCAAAATAGGGTTTGTGAGTCGCTATTAGGAAGGGGCGTGTTAAGGGTGAACCTTACTAATAGCAAGTCGCACTGGTATGTAGGAATCCTTTGCAGCCAGGAATGCGGTCGCAAAGCATTCGCAGTTACCACCAACTTCAAGCTGGTAGTAACCCATTCGCAAATGGGAAGGGGTCGCCAAGGGACCCCTTCATCTTTGTGAATGTGGGGGCCAACATTTTGTAAGAGCAGGCAGTGGTCCCATGGACCACTGCCTGCTCTTAAAAAATGAAATGGTAGCTTTTCATGTTTAGTTTTCTTATGAGATGCATTCCGTTTTCTTTTAAGGCACATTTGCACATGGGTGTTTGTGACTTCCTAATTGCAAATTCTCAGTTAGGAAATCTCAAACTGACTTTTTTGTACACCTGGCCCTTAATTCCACTGCATAGTGGAATCTGAAGGGCTCCTTTAAGAATATGACAGTAGTTCAATCAAGCAGAAACACAGTTACAATACTGAATTATAGCACCTGTGTGTGTATATCTGAAGACTTTGTGAGTTTTTTAATGATAGGTGGGAGGCCTGCCATCCCACCAGGATGGTGGAGGCACAGAGTCCAAGTTACCAGGGGTACTTGGCTTTATCCAAACGTTGAAACCCTTGTCACCCTGGAGAATGACTGCCTGCCACTCAACTCCTCTAAAGACACTGTAAGTGTGCTGAGCGACCCCCACGTTTCTAGCGGCCGCTCAGTAAACTTTCCTCATCTTTTCCTGGCAGTCCTGAAAAGTATAAAACAGAACTTCCAAACATCCGTCCAAATAGGGCAGATGATCTGACATACTTAGACCTGTAGCCAGATGTCCCTGGGGCCATTGGTCTAGACTCTAAAGTTTGCACCAGTGGAGTCAGTGGAGCTCCATCACTTGAAATATGACACTTCACCTGATTCTAAATAGAGCAAGCGAACCATCAGTTTGGTGGACAGGGTACTCAGTCACACATTTGTGGTAGTGTACCATGTTCACCAAACATTAAATAACTCCCTTTATTTATTTAACTCTTTATTGTTTTGAGGAGTGACAAATGCCTCTGTTTTGGTGCCTCAGTGGGCTTTCAAAAAAATGGAGCGGGATATTCCGTGGGAAGGTGTTAACCTGCCTAAGGTTTGCAGTGTCGGATGGCTGTCCTATTATTGAGGTTTCTTCTAAAAGGAACTAGTATGTCATACACAATCTTCGAAGAAAGTTCATTCATTCTGACACTGGTATTTCCCAGGGTATGTGTAGGACAGACGGAAGCTAGCTTTCTGCAATTTAACAATAAAGGGAAGAAGATCAGGGCGTGGCCTAACTGAGGATCATGGCGGACGCGTGAGCCGAGAGCTCCGCACCAGCCCGCGTTATATCCTTGTGAAACGGGCACCCGGGATGGGCTGAAAAGCTTCTCAACTACCCCTCCCCCCCCCGAGGTCCGTGAGCTGAGGGGTGCGCCCAGGAGGTGTTTGGGGTCTGTCTGAGGCTCCGGCTGGGCGCCACGATCGACTTCATGGAGGCGCGCTGCTGAGGCCTGAGCAGCGGCCGTGAGGATCATCGAGGCGCCCAGGAGTTTCTCCGAGGGCGGAGCTGGGCTGTGTACGAGCGATTGCTGCTGCCTCTGCGCACTGTGGCGCACCTAGCAGATCTACAGCGGGAGGTGCGGTGGCGGTCCCCGCGCACGGGGCGGAAGCTGTGGCCCGGAGGTGAGCCCAAATCTCGCTGGAGTGTCGCGGACGGGCCTTCCTCTGAGGAGCCGAACGGCTGCGGAGTGACTGGTGCGCCGCCTGGCTATGGTTCGGCGCTGGAGCGCCATCTACAATGCCGGACTGCCTCCCGGGACCGGGGTGATGTCTGAGTGCCCAGAGAGGGAGGCAGTTGGGTTTGCGGCCCCGGCCGGAGACGGTGAGTCGGAGCCTGGGGAACTCCCCTGTGGGCCTAGTGGTGTGACGGCTGACCGGTGACTTTGGGGGCTTGGGCCTAGAAGTGGCGCTGGACGTTGTGGTGGCCCCCCAGCCCTAGACTACCGTCGCTGCCGATTACTGTGGCAGGAGCGCTGGAGGGCTGAGCGAGGCCGGCCGGAGCAGCGTCTCGTTGATTGCCAGCAAGGCTGGAGAAGTGGGCAGCGTTGGTTTGGCCTGGAGGCCCTGTTGTTCAGGCTTTGGATCCCAGCGGATCAGAGCCCGTAAGGAGCTGGGCCATAGCCAGGCGACCAGGACAGGGCGCTGCCGGAGATGTACCCGGGCAGATTGTAGGGTTTTGCTTGGAACATTGGGAGGTGGTGGAAACGCTCCGGCAGCGCCCTGTCCCAAAGGTGGCACTACGCTGGATTGCCTCGCGGTGAGAACCCCGGGAGAACCTGTGACGGTGAATCAGGATGGACCCCATCATGCGGGAAGGTGCAGTGAGGGGTGCAGCTAGGGAGCCTGCGATGCTGGATTGGGCAGGGCGCCGGACTTTTCCTGGGAGCCCAAAGAGTGTGCTGGCAGTGCCCGTAAGCTGGTGGGCCACACTGACCACGGCTTAAGTGGGCGAAGACACCCCGGCGGGGTCCAGGCGGAGCTATCGGCCCTGAGGAGGTGCAGCGTACGTGGCCCACTGTGCACAGCAAGGACTACCAGAGAAGTGAGGGGGGGCCCAGTCAGACCACTCTGGCAAGTTGCAGTGCGGCCTGGTTTGAGGTGGGGGATCTACGTCCATTACTGGCCTCCAACTGTAGCGTGCCCTGAAATTAATAAGCATCATCAGTGGGGGGCGTAGATTAGGCCTAGTGAGCCCCTGGCACCATGGGCAAACCTAGAGGTCGCCATACTGGGGCCCTTCAAGATCGGGAGGACAGTGCCCAGGAACAGTCGCAATCTACCCCAGAGGATCCGGTGCAACAACAACTCAATAAAATACTGGAGGCCATAGCGGACACGAAGGCCACCCTCCATCAAGACATAAGCACTGTTGCGGTGGGGCTCGGCCTACTGCGGGAAGAACATAAGAAATTGTCGGAGAGGGTTAAAGAGACTGAGTTTAATGTCGCGGAACTGGCGCCGGCACAAAAGGCACTGGAGCAGTAGATGGGGGCCCTTACAGACAGAGTGTGTTTGCTAGAACGAATGGCCGAGGATGCCGAAGGGCGCAACAGAAGGAACAACATCAGGGTCCTAGGCCTGCCGGAGGGGGCGGAAGGCAACGATATGGTATCCTTTTTGGAGCACTGGCTCAGGAGTGTGGTAGCACCAGAGGTTCTGTCCACCTTTTACATGCTGGAAAGGGCCCATAGAGTTCCAGCCAAGCTATTGGCCCCTGGGAGGCCTCCGCGGCCTGTGGTGGCCCGACTGCTTCACTTCCGGGACAGAGACCTCCTCCTGCAGAAGGCGAGAGCGGAGGGCCCCTTCACTATGGACAACAGTAAAGTCTCCTTTTTACCGGACTATATGATGGAGGTGCAGAGGAAGCGGGCCTCATATCTAGAGG
Organism: Calotriton arnoldi; assembly: GCA_963921515.1. NCBI lineage: Eukaryota > Metazoa > Chordata > Amphibia > Caudata > Salamandridae > Calotriton > Calotriton arnoldi. The sequence goes on from CAWUFW010002294.1 coordinate 1,646,702, forward strand.
TCAAGAAGGCATTGAGAGAAGAAGGTCTCCAATACTCTCTGATGTTCCCGGCCTGGCTGCGTATATTGCTCGAGGGGAACACTCATTACTTTGACTGTCCTAAAGATGCCTGGGACTGGATGAAGGCCTATAAGTGTGAGACACCATGGGACAGAGTCCCTGGATCTGCCATGCGGAAGGCGACAGAGCTTGGGAAACACCTGAGACGACGACCTCGTAGGGGGAGCTCGAAGAAACTGTCCTCATTGCAGACAGAGAGGGAGAGGGCCGAAGCGTTGCAGGCTGTGGCGGCGCTTATGCAGAGTCGGAGTCCCGCCCCGGAGGCGGAGGCCGGCTCCTCGAGAGAGAGACTGAAGACAGTGAAACGGACACTTCCCGCAGCGATAGTGTGAAGCTGCCAATGGTGACGCCTAACACTGGGGACGATATTATTTGATGTAATTGGTAAGATAAGGTGACTGTGCTACTCAGAGGGGTGTTGAACCATAGTTCACTGTTCCAGGTCCTGAGCTGCTTCCTTATACATGGTGCTGGTGTGCTCCAATTGGTGGGAGCGTCCCGTTCTAAGCTTTCTTGGCTAACCCCCCGCTGAGTGCCGTACTAGGTTAGGGCCTCATTTAGTACTAACTGTTTCACACGATGTTTGGGTGGCCGACCGTTGTCAGACTGCCCCGGGGTCAGGGTATTGACCATCATAAGGGTCCTTTTGTTTGTTTCTTGTGTTTTGATGTTTGCAGGGGGGGGATGGTGCAGGAATGGGGGGGTGGTGGGGGAGGGCTTCATTCCGCAAGCCGTTTGTTGATACCCAACACGAATGGCAGATGCTCGTAGCGTTATACGGTTCCTAACATGGAACATTCGAGGAATGGGGTCTATTGCAAAGCGCCATAATATCTACTCATACCTGAGGCACAAGGACATACACATCGCGCTGCTTCAGGAAACCCACTTGAATAGTGAGGAAGCTGGGAAGCTGAAATGACAATGGAGAGGCCAGGTCTTTGCGACCACCTCCTCGGCTTTTGCCAGAGGGGTACTGATATGGGTTAAGCCGGGGGTCCCTTTTGCTCGAGCGGTCGTGGCTGGACGCAGAGGGCCGGTACACACTGGTCACCTGGAGACTGGCGGGTCAGGAAGTCACCCTTGGTAATATTTATGCTCCTAATCAAGACCAGATTGGCTTTCTGGACTCCTTCTCTGCTGTATTGGCCGATAAATTAAGGGGCAACTTGATACTTGGGGGGGATTTCAATTGTGTTGCAGACGTTGTTACTGACCGTTCGCACCCTCCCTTGATGGGGTCTCAGCCACGCCGCACAGCCTTGGGGTTCCGCACATGGATTTCACATTGGGGCCTTGAAGACACTTGGAGGTTACAGCACAACAGAGATAGGGAGTTTTCCTTCTTTTCGCCGGCCCATCAGGTGCATACACGGCTTGATACGTTCTTGTGCTCCCCTGCCTTTAATAGCTCTATTAAACATTCCGAATACTTAGGGCGCACACTGTCGGATCATAGCCCATTGATAATGGCACATCAGCCCCAGGGACGGTGCCCTCCAATCCCTACCTGGAAACTAAACCCGGCACTGCTTGAGGATGCTCCTTTTTGCACATCATTGCATACACTCCTAGACACGTACTTCCCCATTAACGTCAACACAGCATCCTCCTCTCAAGTGGAGTGGGAGGCATTTAAGGTGGTCGTGCGGGGCCATTGTATGGGACAGGCGACGTGGGCCCATTGAGAGCTCCGTCTGGAAATATTAGACTTGGAGGGGAGCATGCGCAGCTTAGATAATATTCAGAGTACAGACGACGCTGCTCGAGTGGCACTACAGGCCGCGCGGGTAAAATATAACGATGCACTGGGGCGGTTGAGATGTTACAATCACAAGCACTACTTAGATAAAGTGCAGAGGGAGGAAGGAAAGGCGGGCCGACTATTAGCAAGGTTAATTAGACCCGAATTAGGGGGATCTCCAATTACTCAAATTAGCTTAGATTCCGGGGAGGTGGTGTACGACCCGGATGCGATTAACGACTCCTTTCTAACATACTACGAGCAGTTATACACGGCCCCGACTGCGGCTTCCCGGCTGCACATACGAGAGTATCTGGAGCTTCTGCCCCTCCATGCGCTGGAAGAGGAGAACCGGGAAGAACTGGGAGAACCAATAAATTTTCAGGAAATCAAAGCCGCCATTAGTGCATTAGCGCCTGGCAAAACGCCGGGGCCAGACGGCCTCTCGGCGGAATTTTACCAACGCTTTGTGGACCTGCTAGCACTGCAACTAGTCAAGTTGTATGCTGAAGTGTATGAGTTTGGGGAGTTGCCTTGCTCCACCCAGACAGCCCTGGTGATCCCCCTCCCGAAAACTAAGAAGACGGAGGCCGGTGTTAAAGATTATAGGCCCCTCTCCATGCTTAACATGGATTTTAAGATCTTAAGTAAGGTGCTGGGCGGTAGGTTAATCCCACATATGAAGACACTAGTACATCATGACCAGAACGGGTTTATTCCCTCTCGCAGCACCTCTTATAACCTCTGCAGGCTCTACTCCATTCTTTATCATGTCGAGGCCCCGACCAAACACCAGTCAGCGGTGCTTTCTGTCGATCTAGAAAACGCTTTTGACAATGTGGGGTGGGAGTACCTATTTGAGGTGATGCTGCGCATGGGCCTGGGAGAGGAATGGGTGCAGTGGGTGCAGCTTTTATATGCTGCCCCTACGGCAAGGGTTAAAACGGGCAGAACAATCTCCAGGCAGTATCAGATATCCCACAGGACTCGACAGGGGTGTCCCCTTTCCCCTCTCCTGTTTGCCCTGGCAATCGAGCCCCTTGCTGAGAGACTTCGTCAGGGAGGGGGCGGGATCTGGTTGTCTATTGGAGGGCGGATGAACCATGTCTCCCTTTACACAGACAACTTGCTGATATATTTGTCTGAGGCAGTCGCGGGCACCTCAGCGGCCATACAAATTCTGGATGACTTTGCGTGCCTCTCGGGCATGTGAGTCAATAAAACAAAGACATATCTGTTCCTGATAGCAGGCCCAACGCATAGGCCCGATGCACTGATGGCCGACATATTATGGGCTCAGAATACATTTAAATACTTGGGCATACATATATTTCACTCACTGGATGATCTGAAGGAAGGCAACTTGGGTAGAGCACTGCTCTCGCTACGTTCCTGTGTGCATTTTTGGCATACACTGCAACTACCTGTCATGGCTCGGGTCTCCCTATCTAAAATGGTCATGCTCCCGCACTTATTGTATTTTTTTGTCAACCTCCCTGTCCTCATGCCCAGCGGCTGGTTTCGCCCCTTGAATGCCCTGCTACGAGACCTGGTGTGGGGAGATGGGCATCCTAGGGTGTCTCTTAAAACGTTACAACGCCCTATGTCTGAGGGTGGGCTGGGAGTACCGAATTTTGAATCTTATATGTTCGCTGCTCAGTTTCAGTGGCTGGCGCAATGGGTGCAGGGTGTGAACGAGGAGGGTACGTGTTTATCACATCCGGAATCCCGTCCTAACCTAGTGATGGCGAAATTATTAGTACCAACAACGCCTACCCCATACTGCTCCTTGTTGCAGCGCACAGCTTTCCAAGCTTGGAGGCGATGCCAGGGCAAGGAGCGGCAAATCACCAAGTACACCCCTATGCTACCACTCGTAGGACTGCCACATGGCGATCCACAGACTCTATTCACGAGCGAGCAATTGGCCAGCTGGACAGAGGCAGGGTTGGATAATGTTGGGGACTGCTTCTTGGACAAATCCCTGCTCCCGTTTGAAGGGCTTGTGGAGGACTGTGGTCTCCCTTCGGGCCAGTTCCTGTGATATGAGGCCTTGGCACGTACATTTGCGCAGCTATGGAATAAAGGGAGAGATGAACCAGAGACACACCCAGTATTGCATGCCCTGTTCACACTTGGGACGGCAGGGCACCTATGTTGCACTGCAATCGGCGTCGGTAGGACCCCTGAGTGGGTTACGGGTAAAATGGGATAGAATCGGGGGCAGAGAACTTACAGATGTGGAGTGGCGCAGGGTCCTGCACTATCCTAAGAAGATTTCTCGCAATACACCCTTAAAATATATACAATTAAATTACACACACATGGCTTACATGACACCTCACCGCCTTAATGTGACTTGTGGGGGGGAAGTCCGTCTATGCCCCAGATGCACGTACCCGGGTGCAGACTTTGGCCATATGACCTGGGACTGTCAAAGCCTACGGCCTTTCTGGGAGGCTGTGCTTGGTAAACTCACAGAAGTGCTGGGCAGAGTGCTGTCTCCCACAGTACAGACTTGCTTACTGGGTCTTTTTCCCAGACCTCCAAAGCGTAAAGTAGGGAATAGGTTGATAGACCTCGCATTGGGCCTGGCTAAGCACAGAATTGCGATAGAATGGAAATCCCAGAGAGGGACTCAGGTTGAGTCCTGGAATAGAGACGTTATCATGTGGGCTGGGGCAGAAGGTAGAGCACTTAGCTGGGAAGAGTCCAAGGACATGAGGAAGCACCCAATAGCGGGACAATGGAGGGAGGTGATGGTAACATGGGAAACTCCTGAGGATGCTGCGAATGATGTGACAGGTTCAGATTCTGGCCAAGAGTCCCGCCCCGAAAGCACGCAACGCGAGAACCCCACTGGGCCCTTAGAAAGCCCTGAGCGCTGACCTGAATGGTAGTTGATTATAGGGAAATAACAGGCTGGGGCCTACTGCTCAGGCATGGTAGCCTTGACAACAACCGGGAGCCCTTCCCCCTGCCCTTCTAGCCCTCTGGGAGGCCCAGCTATGCTGTGATTTCCCCATACGTATGCTATATCAGTTATGATCTACTTCACCCCTCTGAACAAGGTTTATTTACTTCTTTATTGTTTAAGTTGCGTTATTCCTTTTGTTATAAGGCTTGTTCCTAATAAATGAAGTAGCATTTTGGTAAATACGAATGTTATACTTGTACTCAGGATCGTTGGTGGAAACTCCCGCATATAAGTTACAGTGAACAAACTTTAGTGAAACGTGTACTAAGAAATATAGCCATCACTTGAAGTTGGTAGTGGTATGATGGGCTACTATTTGAACGTAACCACTTATGTATACAGACTGCGAGGTGTACAGCTGGAACCAGTTTCTGGTTCTGCTTTTGAACATTGAGTCACGTTCCTCTGCGCTGTGATATTACCGCCAATTAGCAAACTGTTTCTAATCATGCTGTTGTATAATCTATATCTCGTATGTTGAATATTACAAAATGCCAATAAAAATACTTTTTTTTTTTAAAAAGGGAAGAAGATCAAACTTTTCATATAAGTATTTGAATTTAGGGAAATTAGGCCTCTGTAGGGCATCCGAGTCTGCCAGTTGTCGTACTGTTTTTCTGTGATGAACTGGTCTGGGTTTTTTTATCTTTCCTTTCTGGATCCAACCGAACAATGAGGCAACTGTCCACTACACCCAGTCATGTGACCCAGAGACAGGCTGCAGGCACCAAGTGTCTAAGGCAGGAAAATGCCAACTTTCTAAAAGTTGCATTTTCAAAATTGTAACTTAAATCCAACTTCACGATAATTTAGGATTTTTCATTACAATTTCAAAGACACCAAACATGAATAAGTTACCTTTTCCCCTTTGCAAGTTACAGTTTATTAAATGTAATAAGGTAACTACAATGTTATCCTATGGGAGAGGAAGGCCTTGCAATAGTGAAAATCTAATTTAAGAGTTTTTCACTATCAGGACATGTAAATCTAAAAAGTGTGATGGAGCAAGGATTCAAGAAAACAAAACTTGCTCGGAGTAATCCCTCATTAACAGTACTAATTGTTAGAAATAATATAGAAAACGAAATTAATACATACGCACAACATTTACATATGGGAAAAAGCTTTACGCATGCTTAATTAATGAAAATAAAATGCAACGCGACTAAAACCCGCTTTAAATTGGAAAACGCTTTTGCGCATGTGCGAATTAGAATTACGTAGATAGTAGCGTGACTAACCCGTTTTGAGAGGGAAAAACCCTCACGCATGCGCAAGAGTTACTAACATTAGGTCTTGAGGCACTGCATGCCCGGCATGTGTTTGCCTGAATTTAAAGAGAGCTATTGCTGCTAATGCTTTTGCTTAACAAAAGAGATAATAACATGGGATAGAGTAGAAGTGGGTGGTGAACAGTGAAAATCACATATTTGAGAAATTAACATTTGTTTATGATTCCTTTATTAATAGTGTACGTTTGGGCCTGTTATAACATGCAAGAGAAAAAGATGGCGGCGAAAAATGGAAGCAAGTTGCGCATGTGCGGAAAAATCATGATGTGACCCGCTGACCGTGTCGCTGACAGACTGCCAAGAGCCAAGGACAGAAAAAATGTGTGAATCCTCTTCTCAACTGTGGAACTACATTCAGACTGATATTTTGATTTGCAACATTAAATGTATGAGAAAGGAAATAAGACAGAATAATGAATGAGCTAAAGGGGAAGGGTTTGTTAGACAAAGGATAATTATTAAATTGAATATGACAGCATGAGATGAATGACAACTCCCCTGTCCCTGCCCAATCAGAGTTCGTATTTCATCTAGAATTGTAACTTTTGAGGGTGGGACATGTGGAAATAAAGACTATAACTAGAGTGACTTAAGTTTAGAAAGGTGGAAATGGAAGAGCGAGAAGCAGAAGAGGCCGACTTTGCTGAGCGAGAACGAGAAGCAGAAGAGGTCGACTTTGTTGAGAAAGAGAGAGAGAGAGAGAGACAGGCGAGAGCTGCTACTGATGAGGAAAGGAGAGAACAGACTGGGAAAATTTATACCTGAATGACAACCTGATTAGATTGAAGATTCCGTAAGAATATCAAGGAAGGAGAGAGTGTAAGTGAGGGATGCGCCCCGGTGCGTGGGGTCTGTAGAGAAGTTTAGTAAGTATTACTCTGTCCTGATTCTGTCCTATAGTCTTTGTCACCTGATTCTTCATCAGGGGACCTCCACCAGCCCTTTTTGGCCAGAGAGTTGGTTTTCCGTTATCACTTTTGGGTAACTATTATTCTGTCCTAAATTTGCATATCTTTGCAAATGTATGATTTATTATGCCTTTTGTCTCTACATCTATCCACTCTTAATGCATTGATTTGTTGAATGTGTCTGTGATTTTTAATGTATTTGCTAAAAGAATTCTTCCCTCCCATGAAAGTTGATGGAGTTTGCACTGTGAATTTGTATTAATGAGCGTTCAACTTATGACTGAAACTTTAGATAAAACTTATAAATCTTACTCAGAGTCTGTGGTTATTTTCCATTAAACGTTAGTTAAGAAATTGTTAATATCACCATCAACTAACTCCAACTAATGGTCCATCGACCAAAGGAAGAGTGTTGATTTGTGAAGATTAGTTAGATCTCGAAATGGTATTTAATCCAATATGTGATTTTCCAGAGAATAAACTAATCAGAATCTAAGAGAATAATAAAATTGACCCCCAGAGTGATTTTTAGCCTGGGAGTTATTTTTGGATTACAGGATAAATGCATATGGGCCCATTGAAGCATTTTTCTCCAAGTTGTACGTGTGTATGTAGTGCGCTTTATAAGTGACATGATTGATTGATTGATTGATTGATTGTGTGAAATATCCATCCCTGGCTATCGCGCTGGATCAGTTTTTCTGGTAGCAGAGGATGGTTATTATTGATTAGTTTGGTGATTATTGATTATTGATTATATGTTCTTAACATGAAAAGTTAGTGTCCTGTTCTATGTTGTCTAGAAGTACAGGTACAGAGATACCTGGGAATCCCGGGAATGGAATTTTGAAGAGTGTGGTAAGGTAATCACACTGCAGAAGGTTACTCTGTCTGTTGTCATAATACCTAAAAGCTACGGAGGGCTGTAGGTGTTATATTAGGGACTATATCATATAAGAGTCGAGAGTGAATGATAGCAGAGGGCCCACCTATGAAACTTTGGCCTTACCCAAAAGAGGAGTATCCCTAGAGGAGTAGTAGGTCCTCCCGAGCTTAAGTGAAGGGTAAACAGTGGTTTTTACTCGCAGCATAAGGAAGTACTTTCTCTTGAAGCGAATGGATAAACTATCTTTGGATTAGTGGAGCAGACAGAGTAGCGCTGTTTTTATGTTACTAACAAGAAAATTATAAAGAAAATCAGAAAATACATTGTCATATTACCTTGTGAAGGGAGGGTCAGTAGCAGGAGTCATACTGACGACACAAGAGCCGCGCTGGTATTGGTTGACACAGCGGGCGTGTGACAAGAGCAAATTGTAAAGGGAGGGTCAGTAGTAGGAGTAATACTGATGTCACAAAGAGCCGCGCTGGCATTGGTCAGACAAAAGGGTGTGTTGAAAGCTTTGATTGGTTGGTAGACAAGAACCGCACTGGTATTGGTTGTGGAAGAGAAAACGTAGTGAGCCCTGATTGGATTGTTGGTGTGAGTCGCGCTGGTATAGGACTAGTGTTGGCAAATAGGATACGTGAGAAATACGGAAGAGTCTTTGGGTTTGTTTACTGAAACTAGTTAGACGCAAGGATCGGAAGAATGAAGTTGATTAATAAAATCAAGAATTTCTTTAAAAAGGATAAACGTGTAGTGACCAGAGAAGGAATTCTTATGCCACCTCCTGATACGCCTGCTTCTTTTATGATGATGGAACGAGGATATCATACTTGTGTTTGGTTGGAAAATTGGATAGAATATACGAAAGATGATAGTGTTTTAGCATTTCCTGAACATGGTACGTTTAATGTGAGGATTCTTCAGAATTTAAGAAATCGGATGAATACATTAGAACCTAGTCCAAGGTTAACGAAGTATGAAGCTTTAGAGGAGTGGGAAGTCGAGGCATTTGAGCGAGAGAAATGCAGAGGAGGTAGAAGAATATATAGAGGATTTTCCCCCAGATATCCGTTTGATACACAAGGAGATCAGATGAAGAGATGGAGAAGAGCTGTAGTAACGGAAGGCTTGTATCCAGTATTGATGGCTGAGGATCAAGTAGGGAGCAAGTGTAAAGAAAAATTTAAACATTTAGGTATAACAGGAACAGGATGTGATGAATCTGATGATGAGTTATTGGAGGACATTTTTGTCAAAAGACCTCCACCTTACCAAGAAAATGCTATAGAAACAACCCCAAGTGCACCAATGATGGGAACTCCATTAGTTCCACAAGTTTTATATGATCCAACAGTTACCCGAGCATTACAGGAAAAGGAAAGGGATACATTGAATAAGACCAAAGAAGAGATAATACAGAAAATAAATCAGTTAGGTTTAAATGCTGAAGCCTTGACAGTACCAGTAACTATTGGTCCTGTTATTCCATTATATGGGGATAAACGAGACCCCCCAAGATTGCAAACAGAGACAGTCTCACCAGGGGCGGTGCGTCCATTAGGGCGCTTGGGCGTTGCCCCCCCACTGAGCGTTGCCGCGTCAGTCACTCTCTCTGACTCTCGTCTCATCAGTCATGCAATCATTCTATCCCATGTCGCCGGAGGCAGTCGGCTGAGAAGGGGCGGGGCAGCACTACAGGAGTTCAGCTGCTGCAAGTGTCTGAATGATTGACATATCATTCACGGGTGGTCGGGCGGAGCGCACAACACCAAGAGTGCGCATGCTCTGTTTAGGGCTTAAACATTTTGCGACCAGCCCTGAACATGCGCACACTAGGCTGCTCATTAGAATAGCGAGGTTGTTCTATGCCGCTCGTCTAATGAGCAGCCTAGTGCGCATGTCCGGGCTGGTCGCAAAATATGTTAAGCTCCTAAACAGGACATGCGCACTACTAGCTCGAGCCAATCCTGGCGCTGCTGCTGGAGCAGCGTCAGGATTGGCTGAGACGACAGCAGGCGGTACTTAGCTGCCAAGGCGCCAACGCGGAGTCAGACCCCGGCCCAGGACTCGGAGCCTGAGGACTCGCAGAGGCGGCGCGGACCCGGTAAGTTTAGTTTGCTAAAATGCAGCATGCTGCTTTATTTTAATCTCCCCCGCGACCCCCAACATCCCCCCTGCGAGTATCGGAGCGCGAGCCACGCACTGCCAAGGTGTTGTCATAGCTACCAGGTCTGAGCCGGTACCTTGGATACCCACTTCTGCGAAAGTTTTTATAAGAGTTGGACAGTTCACTAGGTTGAATGATGCAGATATATCGACATGAATCTGGTTCTCAACACTGTCAGCATACAACTCACCTCTCAGTTGCGCAGGATCGATAATTCCATGCATACATGCCAACAGGCATGATTCATGGCGGCAGCTGCCCGACTTTTGAAGCTCAAACTGGCTTTATTGTAGATGTCTCCCCCTGAAATTGCCGCTGCTGAAATATACATCACTGGGGAAAATGCTTTCACCCATTTTCTTTTTAAATCTCCCACTTTCAAAATGTTTGCATGTATTCCCATGCTACCGCCTGGATGGGAGCCTACCTGCATTTGATGAAGCAAGGCATGCTATGCTACGTGATCTTGATGTGAAGACAATGTGCCTACTCCAGAGCACATGCTGTATGGCAAGGAGAGAAATAGGGTGGTAATTAAAATGGTCTGGTAACAAGAGTTGATGTCTTCCTTTCCCTTTCTTTAACTCTCCCTTTCATTCTTCTCTCCTCTGTTCCTGTCTGGTGTCTTCCTCTGCTTTTTCAGCACCATCGCTTAGTTCTCGGTCTCATTTTCACTGTGTTTCTCTCTCAAATTGTTCTCTTCTCCCTTCAGCCAATAGTCCCTCAGCCCTGTCTGGTCAGTTTCTTATCCAGATTAATTATGACGTTGTGCTAGAGTTTGTTTATAGAAAACAGCAGAGGTACAACACGGAGAGCAGACGCAAGCTTACCTTCTTGAACGTGCACATAACGGGCATGTGCATTTCAAACGTTTTTCACTTATACACGTGGATATGCAGTATAGGCTGCACCTTTGAAAAACACCCTCATTCATAGCAGCTACAGCAGTCGGATCGCCTGTGGGGGCATCCTCGCAGCACAGGGGCGGAACTGTAAACAGTAATACTGCAGCCGCACTAGCACTCACACTGTCCTGTGCAGGTTTTAATGTAAAATAGTGTGTGGAGTGTGATGTGAGTCACTGTATTGCTGCGGCAGTGACCACCGCTTGTCGGAGGGATGCTTAAGGTTTCTGGCTGGTTGTAAATGAAATATGAACAGAGCTGGGCCCGCTCCTCTGCATTCGAGCCACATATTGTAGAGTAAACACAGCGGTACAGCCTGGCTGCAGATTAATGTATTGCGTTGTTGAAGAAAATGCATTTGTAAATGAGTGTTAGAACTATCCATAAATTAGGCAGGGCACAGTGTTAATGTAAACACGTAATTAGCAGGTAGCTGAGGAGGGTGCGAGCTGTCGTGACTAAAATAATGTAAAGCAGCTAGTCAGGTGCTATTCTGAAATGTCTCTTTGATAAAACAGGTGAACGTCAAGTGCAAAAGGCTTATTTTCAGTCACAAGTGGATATACTGTACACGTTGCACGTAGCCTGGTAAATGAGTTGTAGCGAGGCCATGGGCAGCCTATGTATCATTTTTGGATGGAGAACTTCCGGAGCATAGGTCCGAAGGGTAACTGTGGGCGCAGTATGGGGTGCACAATGGCGCCAACTGCATGTAGCCTGGTGTCACCCTGGGACAGGGTTCGTGTCAGATTGTGGCTGACCTTACTCTTCAGACCAGAAGGCAAGAAGGGAAGAACAAGGGTTCAAAGTTTCGCCAGTCCTTTAAAGGTACTATACTGAGCATAACAGCCCATGGGCAACCCTACTGATTAGGTAGTAGCTTGGCTACTTTTTTGAGAGCTCTGCCGATTACCGATTTTTGCCTGCATTCCTGCTTATTTTTTATAAGGTTAAGGCAACCCATGGCAATTCCTGCCTTCATCCTGTAAAACGCAAAAAGCATGATTCGGCACAGCCAGGGGTTAATAGGATAATTGGGGAAAGGGAGCAGCCTCTTTATCAACTCAGACACCCCCACCCATTCTCAAGAGCAGAGGTTTTAATCCCCTGCTGCACGAAATCCCCTTCATGCGCCTCTAAGGCACTTGCCAACCCTCTCTAGGGCAGCTGTGCGCCAGGCGGTAGTGGTTCAAAGAACAGGCTGGGGCAGACACCTGTTCAGAGAGAAATAGAGGCACGCAAGGTGCGGGGTCTCGGGGAATGTAAGGAGGAGTGGAAGCATGTCCTCTTGACACGGGAACATCTGGACCAAGAAGCAAGCAGTTGTTTTTACGACAGATAGGCACTTTATGAGAAATCATTAGTAGCAACTGCAACACGCAGGGAAACATTAACCTGGACACGCATAACACAGACAGACACAGAGACGCATAGAGATGCACACACCCCAGACACAAATACTTCCATACACAGTCCTGAAGACTCCCACCCAAACTCAAATTCTCGCGCACACACACAAAGACACAGTAGGCAGACAGGCACTCAATTGCATATAGATAGAACCACACACACTATATACACGCAAGAATAAGGATGTTTCTGTTTTCCTGTACTGCACTCACTTCACCGAGTGTTCTGTCTGTGTTTGTCCAAAAAGTAAGTAAGGATCGGGAGTCGGATAGATCTGTAAAATAAATGCAGTGAAATAGTGTTTCACAACTTGTATGTCACTATGTGCTGTGTGTAGTCTTGCATTATGTGACCCTCCGCTCAGGCCTGTCACGATTAATCACAGGTTAACTTAAGCTCGGAGCGGGCCTCAGAGACTCTCGCCTTTGTAAAGTTCCATCATTGTAAAAATCAAATATCACAGGTAACGATGTTTCTGTTTCCTTGGCATACTATTGCTACTGCACTGCAGTGCCCCAAGTGTTTCTTTGCATGTGGTGGTCCTGGCCGAAAGGCAGCAGTTTAAATTTATTATTTATCGGGATTCTGATCGGTGTCTCATTAGCAACTCGTTTGTGATGTGCTGCCTGTGTGCAGTGTTGTTGAATTATGTGACCCTCAGGTCTGCCCCTAAATCAAAAGCCATAGTCATGGGGAAAGGGAAGCAATGGAATCATAAGAGCAGTGCCTGTAGCGCTACTGCCGCATGGCACATATTAAAAAAATTAGCAATGTTGTGCACACTACCGTCTCACCAAGGATATCTATCTTTCTGTTTAACTTTGCAAACTACCACTAAACTGCCCTGCAGTGCCTAATGTGTTCTTTCTGTTATTGTTCCGGCTGAAAGGCAGCAGCGTGAGGTGATTAAGTATCGGGATTCAGATCGGTGTGTTTAACTGCAGTGAAATAGTATTTAATAACTAGCATGTGGTGTGCTACCTGTGTGTAGTGTTGTTGAATTATGTGACTCTCAGCTCAGGCCTGCCCCTGAATGAAAAGCCATGAGCACAGCAGGCAAGGCAAGCAATGAAGGCAATACTAAGAGCAGCTCATGGAGCGCTGCCTGTGTACGTATTAAAAAAATCAGCAATGTTGTTGTTGATGTTGTGGCAATGTATGTAGATTTGTGTGATGTGGCATCAAAGGAAAGGTGCCTGGGCTAATTCCTTCACCAAAGTAGTTTAAAGGTCTGTGTTTGTCTTAACAAATGAATTAAGTCTGAATAAAACTACCGAAAGCAGGCACTTAGGTCCAAATTCAAGCAATAAATACAAACCATTTGTCAGCACATAAATACGGGCCTGGTAACAGATGGAAGGACATATGGATTCGGGCTGTAGTCTGCACTGTGTAAACACTGAGAAAGGAAATCCATTATATGAAATGAATCTCTTTATTGGTGTCATCATATCTACAGGTTGTTTTAAAGAGAAGGAAGGCTTCTACCATTCAGTTTAATACATATGTAGTTACAACTTGTTAACATTTTGCTCAAACCATAATGTACATTTTAATTTTGCAATACCCACGTATTCGCTTGTTATTACATAATCATTATGGTAGGAAGATTTTCAGCTTTAAGTACCAACCAGATGCAGTGCAGAGAGTGACAACCCTGTGTCCAGGTAAGATAATTGCATGTAACTCTAAGTGCGTGCATGCTTTTAGGTATACGGGCATACAAGTTCATTATCAGGGCGAGTCGTGCTGTTATCTAATTTCCACCAAGGAAATGCATGCGCGCTTTATTTTGTTTACCCTCCTGGATGAACACTGCTGCTTCACCGGCATACGAACGCTCCGAGTGGTGGCAACTCTGATTATCATATTGAGATCTCTAGGTCTCTTTATCCTCTAACCCTGTTAATTGTGTTAATGATAATAACCTTCAGAAAATCGATTAGCTTGATTCTGAACGGTGCTAAATAATGTTAATTTACTGTACTTTGCACGTGTGATCTGCCAGTGTTTTAATGTTTGCAGAATAAAAAAGGAATAGTTAAGCAGAGAGAAACCAAAATACCGGTCTGATGGCACACTATGGGAATCACAGAAATGTATTTGGCATGTTCCTTTATAGGAGCACCCACTTTTTTCATCTCACTTAAAGACCTGTCTGCACATATTTCTATATGACTGGTTACAGCCAGCAGCTGTGGGTTCTTCCTGAAGTCTGGTTAGAGCATATTTTTCGAAAGTTAATGCTGCATGCAGTGCAAGACACTGGGCAAGCATACATTTTAAAGGGCTAAAGTTGTCATGCAGAACAATTTACATATTACAGTAACTGTTAAACAAATGAATGCAAGAAGATACGGGGCAGTTTTTAATGTGTTTAATATTTCAAGACTATACGTTCCCACTGCTTAAAAAGCCTTGCTTTATCGCTGCATTCATTTGCTTTAAATGCACCATTTGCCAATCTTTTAAATTTCTTTCTCAGGAGAGGGACTCTCCCTAGACCCCAGGTTTGTCCATTGAACTTGTTCACATCACTAACTAGTGTTTTCTATTGGAAAGGGTAGAGCCAAAGCAGTCTTGCTTAGTACCTAGCCCCTTCAGAAGTCAGACTTGCTTGGCAACCCAAAAATTCTCTGAAATAATGTATGAGTTTTCTTTTATGAATGCCTACAAGAACTGAATTTTTAGTCCATTTATCACAGAAATAGTGCTGAAAATCGCACCAAAAAGATGCCAATTTTTAAAAAATGTCTTCACGGGGGGAGAACCCCCCCGAACCCCCCTTATTGCCGTTGGCCTCGCTCGCTGCGCTCGCTCGCATACGTTGATTCGTTCAGCATACGCCCCACCAGTTTCAAATTCCACCAGCCGCCACTGGGAGGGGGACTCTAAGAAAGGCAAGACTCATGCTGCAATGTCCCTAGACTTGTCCAAATTGGGGAAATTCTGCCTACATAGACTAAAAACAGAATATAACAGCATTTTCATTGGTACTAGTGAATGTGAACATACCTTCCTAATCATGGGGGGATGGGGACTGGAAGGGGGAACTGATCCTGTTTTCCCAGGTATTTATTATGTGTGCGGTAAAAATGCCTATTACAGGTTGCCCGCACGATGGTATGGTAGTTGTTACATTGGCATTGTATTCCCAAGGTATATCACATAACTAAGAACAATGAAATGGATGTAATAAGTAAAGGACTAACAAGAAGTAAAAGAGCAAGTTTTTCAGAAATAGTAGGTGACATATTTGGTGTACTGATACCGTCAGTTGGAGTCGTATTGAATTCACATAAAATACGTCAATTGTCTACAGTAGTTGATCGTTTATCAACAGATACTGCTGGAGGATTCTTAATGATCAATACTGAAATGGTTGCAATCAGATCTATGGTTTTGCAAAATAGACTTGCCCTTGATATTTTATTGGCAAAAGAGGGTGGAGTCTGTGGCATGTTGAAAGTCCAACATTGCTGTACATATATCCCAGACAAAAGTAAAGAAATTAAGGGATATATTAAGAATATTACAAAGATTCATGACAATTTGACCCAACTGGAGGTTGATGGTGTCTGGGAAAGACTTAGTAAAAGTATTTCCGCTATAGGTAGTTGGTTTTCCACTGTAGGAAGTAGTTTATTAGGAAAAATCCAAATACCAGTAATTTCAATAACAGTAATGGCACTGTTATTAACAATGATGTATAGATGTTGCAAGAACAAAACAAGAGCAAAAATGGTGGCTGAAATAAAAAATAAAAGAATGGGAAGAAAGAGAAATAGGGAAGAAGTCGAATTGGAGGAAATGAAAGGAAATTTATATGATAAAATAAAAGAAGTGGGAATGAAAAGAAAAATAGAAGAAATAGTAGAAAAAGAAGAAGATACTAAAATTTAAATAGATAAAGTTGGCACTTGGTAATGATGGGTATTTTATGATGGCTCTAAAATGCCATCAGAGGGGGATTGATGGAGCAAGGATTCAAGAAAACGAAACTTGCTCGGAGAAATCCTCATTAACAGTACTAATTGTTAGAAATAAGAAAACAAAATTAATACATACGCACAACATTTACATATGGCAAAAAGCTTTACGCATGCTTAATTAATGAAAATAAAATGCAACGCGACTAAAACCCGCTTTAAACTGGAAAACGCTATTGCGCATGTGCGAATTAGAATTACGTAGATAGTAACGTGACTAACCCGCTTTGAGAGGGAAAAACCCTCACGCATGCGCAAGAGTTACTAACATTAGGTCTTTAGGCACTGCATGCCCGGCATGTGTTTGCCTGAATTTAAAGAGAGCTATTGCTGCTAATGCTTTTGCTTAACGAAAGAGATAATAACATGGGATAGAGTAGAAGTGGGTGGTGAAGGTGAACAGTGAAAATCACATATTTGAGAAATTAACATTTGTTTATGATTCCTTTATTAATAGTGTACGTTTGGGCCCGTTATAACATGCAAGAGAAAAAGATGGCTGCGAAAATGGAAGCAAGTTGCGCATGTGCGGAAAAATCATGATGTGACCCGCTGACCGTGTCGCTGACAGACTGCCAAGAGCCAAGGACGAAAAAACGTGTGAAACCTCTTCTCAACTGTGGAACTACATTCAGACTGATATTTTGATTTGCAGCATTAAATGTATGAGAAAGGAAATAAGACAGAATAATGAATGAGCTAAAGGGGAAGGGTTTGTTAGACAAAGGATAATTATTAAATTGAATATGACAGCATGAGATGAATGCAAAAACAACAATTGATGGACAGAATGCAGAACAATGTCGTACATTCACCCCAGTACAGAGATCTGGGCCTAAATCCATCGTTTTTTTGCTCACCATGCCATTCCAGTTTGGACCCAGCCATATGCAAATCAGTCTTGACCCTGCGCCCAATGGGAACAGTCCAGCCCGAACTGAGATGAATGACAACTCCCCTGTCCCTGCCCAATCAGAGTTCATATTTCATCTAGAATTGTATCTTTTGAGGGTGGGACATGCAGAAATAAAGACTATAACTAGAGTGACTTAAGTTTAGAAAGGTGGAATGGAAGAGCGAGAAGCAGAAGAGGCCGACTTTGCTGAGCGAGAACGAGAAGCAGAAGAGGTCGACTTTGTTGAGAAAGAGAGAGAGAGAGAGGCGAGAGCTGCTACTGATGAGGAAAGGAGAGAACAGACTGGGAAAATTCATACCTGAATGACAACCTGATTAGATTGAAGATTCCGGAAGAATATCGAGGAGGGAGAGAATGTAAGTGAGGGATGCGCCCCGGTGCGTCGGGTCTGTAGAGAAGTTTAGTAAGTATTACTCTGTCCTGATTCTGTCCTATAGTCTTAGTCACCTGATTCTTCATCAGGGGACCTCCACCAGCCCTTTTTGGCCAGAGAGTTGGTTTTCCGTTATCACTTTTGGGTAACTATTATTCTGTCTTAAATTTGCATATCTTTGCAAATGTATGATTTATTATGCCTTTTGTCTCTACATCTATCCACTCTTAATGCATTGATTTGTTGAATGTGTCTGTGATTTTTAATGTATTTGCTAAAAGAATTTTTCCCTCCCATGAAAGTTGATGGAGTTTGCACTGTGAATTTGTATTAATGAGCGTTCAACTTATGACTGAAACTTTAGATAAAACTTATAAATCTTACTCAGAGTCTGTGGTTATTTTCCATTAAAAGTTAGTTAAGAAATTGTTAATATCACCATCAACTAACTCAACTAATGGTCCATCGACCAAAGGAAGAGTGTTGATTTGTGAAGATTAGTTCGATCTCGAAATGGTATTTAATCCAATATGTGATTTTCCAGAGAATAAACTAATCAGAATCTAAGAGAATAATAAAATTGTCCCCCAGATTGATTTTAGCCAGGGAGATATTTTTGGATTACAGGATAAATGCATATGGGCCCATTGAAGCATATTTCTCCAAGTTGTACGTGTGTGTGAAATATCCATCCCTGGCTATCGCGCTGGATCAAGTGCATGTCCAACTTTTTAAATACACTGCACCCTGCAGTATGGGCTGTCAAGGGCCTACTGTAGGGGTGACTCACATGTATTAAAAAGGAAAGTTTGGGCCTGGCAAAATGTTTATTTTGCCAGGTCGAAATGTCAATTTAAAACTGCACACACAAGCTGCAATGGCAGGCCTGAGACACTTAGGTGGGTGGCTCAATGAGTACTGCAGGCTCACTAGTAGCATTTAATTTACAGGCCCTGGGCACAGGTAATGCCACTCTACTAGGGACTTAAAAGTAAACTAAATGCGCCAATTGGATATAAGTCAATTCTACCATGTTTTAAGGAGAGAGCACACACACTTTATCACTAGTTACCAGTGGAAAAGTGTGCAGAGCCCTAAGGACAGCAAAAACAAAGTCAGCAAACAGTAGGCCTGAAGGCAAAAAGTTGGTTGGAAAACCATGCCAAGGATGACAGATCTAGCAGTGCTTTATACAAATACACATAACATAGCATTACATAACATAACATAATATAGCATAACATGACATAAGATATGGACTTCGAGTGTCAATTCTCTTTTATTCCATCAAACGTTTTATGCATTCACATTGTTACTTTGCTTTTCCATCCTAAATTACAACTATCTTTTGCAAAATGAGAGGTAACCAAAGATTCTATGTTTAATCAACTATCCCCTTATGAAAATAATAAGAAGTGAGGAGGGTAAAAATGAAAACAGGAAGGACAGAAGGGGGAAAACAAAAAAAGAAGAGTGGAGGTAAATAGGCACATAGGAACAAAAGGTGAGACAGAGTGAAAAAGAAAGACAAGAGAGAATGAAAGGTGGAAAAAAACGGGGAAAGTCAGAAGTAGGGAAAGAAAAAAGGAAAAAAGATATGTTATATACATCATACCAAGTTTTGATCGATGTTACTGGGTTCATGTGATTTAAAATGCACCTTTTGCAACTAAAGTTCTCAAAATCCTCTTGGGAACTAGCCACAAACTTTCAAATAAAGTTTTATTTCAATCCTACCAAGTTTCAACAAATGTTACTGTGCTTGTGCAACTAAAAATGGATCATTTGCAGCTAGTAATATCTTTTGAGAGAATCTCCAAGCACTCTTAAAATGTATATTCACAAAGAGTAGTATTGTATTTTAAAGGTATTAATAATAGGTTCTACAACCACTTGCGTATATTTACAGTCATGTATTTAATTCTCTTAATCCTATTAGGATGGTATTTTCCATCCCTCCGTCCTTCCCATTGTTCCCTTTCTTAAAATGTGGGAATGTTTTGACTTTGACAGTTGAGGACAGTTGGAGAAGAACGTGAGGAGAAACTGGGCCCTGATTTTGGCTCAAAATAAACCTTTCAAATTCCTTGAGACTCTGGTTTCTATTGTATTGGATGCCATTTGGATGATACGATCTTAACAAGTAGGTTTACAATCATTGGTAAGCACTACACTGTCATGTTGCATTATAGTAAAAGGGATAAAGCATACTTGTCATACATTTTAAAGACATTGCAAGCCACAGAGAAGTCCTGTGACCATACAGAGGAACGAGGCCGAAGGTCAAGTTCACCATAAGGCCATGGAACTCTGAGCTGACATGCAATATACTTTTAACATATGGATTCTGACAACCGTGAACGCTGTATACCAATGAGGTTCAAATGCTGCCCACAATTTCCTTGTGGGGATCCCTAAATTCCTCAATAAAGTGGTATTTAAATCTTGGCAAGGGTTGATCAATCTTTCTGGCTTCATGTGCTTACACATGCATTAATTTCACTTAGATCTGTCAATATTGTCTTGTCACATGTCAAGTGGTATGTAAATGTTACTAGGTTTTTTTTCAATGTTGCTGAATTTTGGTGAGAAAATAAATTGCACCATTGGCGACTAAATGTCCTGAATATTTTTTGAAGGCGAATTCCAGCCCCAGTAACTGATGTGGCCAGTGTTACTGAGCTCACATTCTTAAACATGAATCATTTGCAGCTGAATCTGCCAAACTGATATTGAGGGAGAACTCCCATACGCCCTATAAGGTTGTATTTAAATCATACTACGCGGAGACCAATATTACTAGGTTGATGCAATTAAAATGCCATATACAACAAACATTTCCAAAAACGCTGTTGGGAAAACCCCCCAAACAATCCCCAAAAAAGAAGCATCAAGTGTTAATCAATGTGCTCATGTGCTTAAAGAATGATATTTTGAGGACCAAATTCCCTAACATGCTCAGAGAGAGAACCTGCTAACCCTTTCAATTGAAACTTGACTTTGATTAAGATTACAATTATTGGCAAATACTACACTGCTGTGTCTGATTTTAATATTGAGCTTATTATAATTACAATAATTCTGAGAGCCCTGAACATGGATATGGACTATTGGGATTCAAATGTTGCTCCCTATTTCAGTGGATGTGTAACTGTAGCTCATTACCCTAAAAAGCTTGGTAGGAAGGACCGCCTTACAGTTTGTATAGAAAATACATACTTTTTCTGATGAATGAGCTCTAGGTGAGCTCGGGCTATTATGTGCATGTTCAGAAAGCTCACAAACACTATCTTCCCTCTGATGACATGAATGTTAACTGGAAAGTCGGCAAGCCTTCCTTGGCTAACTAGTGATATCTCCTTATGTGCGCTGATCCAGGTTGCAACAATTGGTGTATCTATAGGCAAATGAAAAAGCTCAATATTTACAATTTCTTTAAACATGGGTGTTTTCCTTCCACAGTTTTTAATTTGCCAGCAATTTCGTCAAAGTATTAGTTATATTTGGTGTCGTTTCGCATTAGTAGTTAGAGAGTTGTCAACAGTATCTTTTGATGTCATTTCTGTAATACTATCTTATGCAATGTCCACAGTGACCACAGGGTGAAATGGTCCAATTGTTATGAATTGATGGATTTGTTACAGCTCAGCTTAAGAGGTCTGTTCAGGGTGTGGAAGAGTCAGTGCTTAAGTCGTGCCAGTGATGGGCAACTCCATTCATTTTGGGAACCAAGACAAAGCGACAAAGGGAGAAAACTGAATTTGAAAAAATCTGTAAAACCATGATATAGAGATGGGAAGTGTAGGGTGATGGATGAAAGAGGCTTGAGTTTCAGTGCCATTGCATTCCCACCTATGGGCAAAATAGGAAATGGTTTGCATTTCCTAAATTGCGATTTCCTAATAGGAAATCGCAGTTTAAGAAATGCAAAGCCAAGGGTGCTTCTGGGCTTAAGGCCCCCCTGGAAGCACCCTGAATTTCCTAGTGCACGTATAAGTGCATATATGCCCTAGGGGTATATGTGCACTTCATGTCACAAAATGCAATTTAAATGCATTTTTTAAATTTGCACATGGTTGCCATTGACTTTGAGTCAACAGTATTTGCATTTCCTAAATGCCCAATTCGCATTTGGGAAATGCTTTGTACATGTGCTTTGGGAATCGTGAATAGATAATCCCTATTTGCAATTCCCTAAATCATGGTTGCAATTTGCAATTTCCACTGGGTAGAAATCGCAAATTGCAACCGCGATTTGGTCTTTGTACATAGTAAAAGGCCATTTAGCATTTCTTAACAGGCCGAAATAGCACTTAGGCCCGTTAAGAAATGCGAAATGGCTTCGTACATCTGGCCCTAGGTGTCTTCAATATTACATTTCCAGATCTATCAACTTTTTTCAGATTTCATCTTAACATGCACCTCTAAAATTGTAATAGAACTGGAATGCATTTGTCAAGTATATGTCGTCTCGCATTTTTTAAGGTTCGTATAGACTAGATCAGTGTCTACTACAAGACACTGAAAACATTGGCAATAACCCTTCCTTACTTTGGCCATTGGGAAGGCAGTAATGCTATACATGCATGAACAGTAAGAATTGGAGGAAAGAGCTAGAATTATGTACAGGTTTAAAAGAAACTATGTAATGGTTGAGTCTGGTGACCCTACTCCTTAATCGTTCTTCACTAAAATGTATGTTAAGGGTCAATTTCAAAGATACTGGGCTTCATTTAGAGGAAATCAGAGTCAAACAAATAAGGTAATGTCTGCAATATGGAGATTTCTGTGCAGTTAATATGATTTTGTAATTTAGCCATTTGGTATTATTGTATCAACAAATTTGGTAATATCACATCACAGAGTGGACACCTCATACCTCTTAGGTATAACGTTTCTATGCTGGAAACACAAGTTTGTCCCTATTTCAGATATTTTTCTTAATGTCCAGTTATTGCTCCCAGTAACTGTTCTACGCTCTGCCTACAAGTTGCCAATATAAGGGGTACTGGTAACTCCGCATGGGGCAGAGTTACCGGAGTACTACAATGGGGACCCTAAGGATCCCTTACAAATGTAGAACTACTAAGGGAATTGTTAATTTCCATTCTGGTTCCCACAGAATTCTTAATTTCTCCAACATTTCACTAGAAGCAACAAAATGAATCCACAATGTTCATGCAGATCCCATAATTCTGACAGTAAAGGAAAAACAGACACTTAGGCAGGCTAGCGCATAGAGGTCTAACCTGTTTAATAAAAAAACGCCAGCAACCCCTTCCTGTCTCACATCAGTCTGTTGAAACGATACATAGATGATGTGCTGGTAATATGGAACGGAAGTGAGGAAACGGTGCAAAAATTCCTGTCTTGGCTAAACTATCAAAACGATTACCTAAAATTCACAAACACTCTGTCTAATCAAGAGCTAGTATTCCTGGATCTTAACATCTTTCACCAAAGAGGGGAACTGAAAACAACCACACATATCAAGCCTACGGCGAAAAATTGCCTTCTGGTCTATGATAGTTTTCACCCAAGACATTTGAGAGACAATCTCCCTTTTGGTCAGTTCCTCCGGCCAAGAAGGAACATCAAAGATTTCAAGGAACAAGCAGCCGATCTCCATGTGAAGTTGGTAAGAAGGAATTACCCGACACGGGTCATAGACAAAGCAATGAAATGAGCCCGTAACAACAATAGGGAGGCCCTACTGGAGATAAGACCACAAAAACCAAAGGAAGACAGACCTATCTGTATAACAACTTACAATACGGCCAGCAACCAGGTGAACAACATAATCAATAGACACTGGCGCGTGCTCAACTGCGGGGAACTGCAATTTCAAAAACCAATGTTCTCACATAAAAGGGGCCGGAATTTGAGAGATCTACTGGTACACACCAGACCACACAGTATCAGAAACGAGGAGGCACCACAGACCTTCCTATCCCCCCTATTGGGTCATCACCCTTGTGGGACATGTAGCGTCTGCAACCGAACAGCCAAAAGTAAAAAGATAACGTTCAACAATAATACCAAGTGGGAACAACGCCGCTTTACGAACTGCAACACCAAAAACGTCATATATATGATCACGTGCCCTTGCCAATTACACAACATTGGCATGACAAAACGGATTGTTAAAACCAATCTGTGAACATCGAAGCAATATACGATGCGAAAGGGCGACCACTTAAATGTCTGTGCACTACATTGAAAAGAAGCACACAGTGCAAGACTTACAGTGGACCATCATTGAACAAATTTCTAACGAATCACAGCTATTTGAGAAGGAGCAGAGGTGGGTTTTTCGTCTGAGCACCCACACAAAAGGGTTGAATGATGGAATCCCATGGAGCCAATTTGCGTGAAAACATACCACAAAAATGAGAAGTGTTTCTTTTCTACTAATAACAGAAACCCTCTAGGGAATACGCAGTGCAGAACAATACCATCTGTCT
The DNA here is from genome assembly GCA_963921515.1 of Calotriton arnoldi. NCBI lineage: Eukaryota > Metazoa > Chordata > Amphibia > Caudata > Salamandridae > Calotriton > Calotriton arnoldi. The sequence continues at coordinate 1,670,796 of CAWUFW010002294.1, forward strand.
ATGAAATACAACCATGCTGCATTATCAGACTCGCTTTTTCTATCATTAGAAACTGCCCACCCCCTATTACAGATAATTCTAGACATTTAAGTCTGTGTGTTAAACCAGGGGCGAGGGCTTAATTCAGAAATATCTATTTGTCACAAGTCTACTTCGCAATAAGTAATTCTAGGAATCAAGGTCCCTTTGTACATTATGGGGCTAGGACTTAATCAAAATGATTCAGGAATATTCAATTGTCACTTTGCCGAGGGAAAACACTGATGCTTGGCAGAGTTGTGATCCCTGTATCTGTTTCACAGCGAAGCTCGCGTGATTGAGTCTAATTTAGGCTATCCATACCAGAACGGGCACTCCCCTCCCAGAACCCACCAGAGGCAGCCGTTTTACGGAGGCCATCTTTGAAAGTTAGCGGTCCAGGCTCCGCTCACACGTGGCAGTGAACGCGAGCCGACCGGACATTTATTCAGGTCCCTTTCGGCACTCAGATGCATCTACAGAGTCGCGGGCAGGCACAATGCGCTGGGCAAGGGAGCTGCTTTGATGAAGTGAGTACGGCATAGCCGCGTTCCCTGATCCTCGAGAACCCTTCCCTCTGGCAATTTTTCTAAGCTATTTGGCAATAGTTTTTCAACAAATAACGCGTTCATACAGAAAATCATTTTCTTGTCCAATGTAATTACCTTTCAGAGTGTGACTACAAGCGCCCCTCCAGTGAGAAGCTCATGGGGCAGACTTAGATTGATAATTAGGTATGTTTTTTGGCTATTCACTCCTATTGAGCAGACGAAGATTTTACAAACTGTGTATACCACATGGCATATTGCGCAGGAGCATCTCACAATAATGACTCCCTAGAGTGTGTGTTTTCTGTTATATGTTGTGTATTGTCTTGTTCGTAAAACTTTCTTTTAAACAGGCAAAAGGGCACATTAACAATGTCACGATTACAGAAAAATATATCACGATTTTTCCACATAATGGTGATGTTGTTTTACACTACTTGACCTTGTGGGTAAGTCAATCCCACTGATTATGTATTCTTATCTTTCCAGATTGTTTTTGTGAGGCATCATACCAAATAGGTATCATTGAAGCATCATACCAATTGTGTATAGTATAACATTTACATATCATACCGTGACTAGGCACTGAAGAATACATCAGGCACTACTCAGGAGTGGTATTAGGGATCAACTCATTTGGTCCTGACGAAAAGCCATAGGGGCAGGCTCGAAACATGTAGACCAAGAGTAACACACCCATTACATTGTGTAACTCACCAACCCCTTTTTAATAATACCAGCCACAGGTTTCATTAAAGTCTAAGTTCCTAGCGGCCAGGTATTTTTTTATATTTTTGCACTATCACTTTGACCCTTCCACTCCTACACCAACAATATAGCCCACACCTCCCAAAAAAGTGCTCCCACGTCTCCGTCAGTCGTAGCACGCCCCGTCCCGCAGCGGGGCGGGAAGAACCCGATGATGAAGTATGCCACCAAGGGGCCTTTTGGTGGGTGAGGGTTATTTTAAGAAAAATAATTCTTTCCCATATGGATCACGTACATTTGGAAAGATACCATAGTAAACAAACCCTACCGAATGGACTTCTTTTGATTAACTAATAAAAAAATAGTCAGCATGCATTGAAAATAAGCAAGTCAATTGCCTAATCAGTGGAGCAGAGCTTCACTCGTAATGTTAAAGTCCATACATTTTGGTGCAACATTTATACACTTTTTCTTAATGTACGTGAATGCATGCAGAAACACGTGATAAAGAGAAGCCTACAGATAGGTACCATTGAGCAGATGCCAGGCTCTGTGGGAAGGAGATGCAAGTTTCTCCAGCAGGAGAGTCCACTACTACTTTCTGAAAAAATTGCTCCAATCTGACAGCTTCAGAACAAGGCTAGGCTTACTAAAATAATACAATAATTTCAAGCAAGTACGAAATGCCCCACAAGAGACAGGCAGGGAAAATTAATATTTAGGCAGGACAACTGTCACTGTGGCCTTGTGGCCCTTTGGCAGAAGGGCTCTTAGGTCAGAAGTTTACACTGGCAGACCCAGCTGAGTCTCTGCTGGAGCACACCTTGTACTTTCCCTACTAAAAATTGAGCGAGGGACTACAACTGTGGGCAGGTGGACTGAGCAGGAGAACTGATTTACAGGGCTGCACCCCCACCCACAAACTCTAAATCAGGCCATTTGCATATTTGGGAAACAATTCCCTGTCTCTAGTACAGTTCATCTGTTAGCTAAAATAAACTGATTTTTTTCACAGCACTGGTGAGTACTTGTTTATGATCACAAGAGTGCTCACATGTTTAGCCTTGTTTTTTATTGCTTGTATTAGCATAGGCAATTTATAAATTAAATCTATTATAATATTTTCATGCCCTGCTCATTGTAATGTTTCATGCTCTAACATTGTAATGCTACATTCACTATGCATCAGGTAGATTTATTTAGGCCTGACAGAGTGATTATTAGGTACATTACACACTAGACTGCCCAGTATTATGAAATAGGTCTAGCAGAACTACTATTTTTGTGTATATTGTTTTGAAAAAGAACATGCTTGGTCTGGGCTTATTGATGATGTTACTTATAATCACAATTAAATTAATCACAATTAAATTATATAAGAGTGTGTAATGTTCACGCTACTACAGAAAGTACAGTCAGGACTTGATTCTGGCTTCTTAGCATTGGGGCCAGTGCTAAATTATATATTACGCTCAATACTGCTATTGTAAGTTTTACTCCATGAGCAGTGCAGCTTGTAGTGGGATATAACTTTATTTCAAAAACTCAATCAAAGTACTCCTTCCCGTTTATGACCACCATCTGCTCCATGCTGCAGTCAGTTCCGTTACAGAGAATCCAGCCATCAATTTAACTGGCTATCACTCCATTTATTTGGCTTGTCATAAAACTTGACCAAAGTGTGGGGGAAGTGTATCTCTACTTCATATGAGGACAATCCAGCACTTTTTTAAATGTTTTAGTTAGGTGGTTTTATATAGCCCATTCTAAACGCCTTCCAGGATGGCAATATGCTATACAAAATGAAACAAAAGAGAAGGCAGGCACTAAATGAAAAATTCAGCTAAGCAGTAGAGTAGAATGGGGATACATGGCAGTGAAGATCACTGCTACTAAATATCATTCAGCATAAAAGAGGAAATTCAATGTAAGCACTCACATTAGAATCCTCAGTAGCACACATATCTTAGTGTCAGTTAGGTGATCATTTATAGTTCGGCTGAGCAGGAAGACAACCGTTAATTGTTAATGGTCCTGCCCCACCAAACTCATGCCCCACTCTCCATATTTAGAGTAGAGGGAGACACTTGGTTTCATCCAGTGGAGCCTCCTTTGGCTCCACTGTTGGAAACCTAAAACCAGACAGTCCATCCATCATAAGACTGACAGGCCTTAATGCCAGTCATCCAGCACTATTTAGGGCACAGTACCCATGACCACTTTGCAAGGTATGGCATTCCCAAGCAGGGAAATTGCACAATAGCTCCCAAATGCTGCGAGAAAAATCCCTGTCTATTGAGGTCATTGATTTGTTTTTAGTTTTTTGATTATCGAGAATAAACTCCCACATATATCTCTACATTCAGGAATGGGAGGGGTCAAAGAAAGACTCGATGGCTTTCTATCAGACCTTCCAAGGAGAAGAATTGCAGCATAGAAGATCTCAATAGGGCAGAATTACTGGAAGCTGTGACTCAACTCCACCCAGGTAAAATGCCAGGAGCTAACGGGTCCCCAGAAAAATATTTCAAGACATACGCCTCTAAGTTGATTGAGTGACTAGAGGCTATGGTGGAAGAGGCTCTGGAGGTGGGTTATTTCCCACTGGACTTGTGCACAGCAGAGATAATAGTCATACATAAACCAGGCCAACCCCCAGTCCTCTGGTCCTCCTACCGCCCCATTTCCTTGCTTAACTCAGAGGTCAAAACATTCGGAAAGGCATTGGCTCACTGACTGACGAAAGTGATCTTCTCAGTTGTATCTCCAGATCAATCCGGATTCATGCCGAAGCGGGCCACAAAGCATAATATACGGTGCCTACACAATGCTCAGGCACTAGCGGAAAGACTGGAAGGACATAGTCATCCTCCTCGCCGACTTGGAAAAGCATTTGAGTCAATGCGATGGAGTTACCTTTTCACCTTACTGAGAAGGCTGAACATGGAACCTAACTTCATTCAGTTGAGGTTGGCTGTCAGCCAGGGTGAGATTTGAAGGTGCTGTCAGTCCCCTTCCCTATGCCAAAAGGCACTAGGCAAGGATGACCTCTTTCACCTCTGCTCTATGCGAATGCAATTGAGCCCTTGGAAAAATGGACCTGAATAGATGCAATGGTAGCAGAATTTGAGTGGGCACTGGGGACATCAGAAAGATGTGTGGATGACGTCCTAGTGTTCCTCACTAATCCTGAACGGCCGGCCCAAGAATTCTACAAATCTTCAAGATATTTGGTGAGACATCTGGTCTACGTCTGACTGAATCTACGATGGTGGTGAATCCGATAGGACCCTACCCTCAAAACCTTAAGTGGAATGAAAATCTATTAATAAAAAAAAAGGATCAATGGAACCTAGGAGTGTACATCATTCACAATCCCTATACTACCTTGGAATAATATCTACTCAATCATCTCTCATATTTAAAGTTCTGGGATAGTCTTCACTCTCGCTATTGGATAGGTATTATTCAAGATGGTGGCCCTACCACGGTAACTATAACAATTCCAAAATCTCCAGTTTGAAATTCTAAATTCTTTTTTTATCCGCGTAGAGTCACTGCAGAGAACCTTTCTGTGGAACAGTGGTGTTCACCGTTTAGCACTTAGGACATACGAGGAGGGATTTCACCAGCAGATATCAGGTCCTGCTATGCAGCAGCTCGCCTAATAACTGTAAATGAATTGTGGTATGGCACACAGGGTGACCCAGCGTTCACATTAGAGAAGCACCCCTACATTTTCTTTATGGTGGTCCTCCAGATGCAGCAGCCCCCCAGCAACCAAGGTGATTTTTAGAATATGGAAAGAAACACTTTGAAGGATGAAGTGAGAGGGACAGAGCACCAAGGTGACACCACTATGGGTCGGGACCAGGTTAGCGTAGGTATCTTTGTTAGGGACTGTCCGGGACAGTCTGGGACACAGTCAGGGACTTGGGCAAAGACTGGTGACTGGGTAGAAAATGAAGCAGAAAAAGGAGTACAGCACTGCCCAGGATCACACAGGAAGTCAGAGAAGAAAAGGGATCCAAAGGGGAAGCCTGCACGAAGGAACAAGATGGCTAAGACTCAGAAAGGACAGGCACTCATGAGGCGGTTCAGCATTCAGAATCACTACACCGAGGACAGATGTGCAATACACTTATATATAAAACAACATTAACAACAAAGGGAATGTGGGGTAAAGCACTCAGGAGCTCCACACGGTAAGACTGAAGCTCAGTAAGGTCCTCACCCACAGTTGCTGTTACAGATACTGACTGCAAATACCCACATATAGGATATGCATGCAAAGGCAGGGTCTGTGGAGCTGATACCTAGGGTGATGTTATAAATGTAACTCAAAGACAATACTCACAGTGAACGAGAAACACCACCTAGGTTATCAGCTGGACCCACGGATCCTGGTGATCAAACAGGAACACACAAGGCAGTAACAGCAATGGGGTAGAACTAAATACAGGCACAATAGACAAGGAGCTAGCAAGGAGGAGTGCTTAACAGGAAAGGAAGGAAATCACAGAGCACACTTGGCAGAAAACAAGTAACAAACATACAAGGCAATAGAAGCAAGACAGCAGGAATAGCAAGACAGTAAACTAGGGAACTGGAACCAAGGAAATGGGAAGAAAAACAGGGACTGGAAAAGGATATACAGAAGGGGAGGCTACAAGGGTATACTAGCATAGAGTTGAATCAGGAGTCACGAAAACACAGTAGCACTGAAGGCTGTGCTGGAACAGAAAAAAGAATTGAGCAAAAGCTCAAAAGTCAAGGTTGCACTGCAGGCAGTGCTAGTTCAGGAACAGGAAATTACTATAGCTCAGGAAACAAGGAGTCAAGAGAGCACTGCAAGCAGTGCAAATCAGGAACAAGAAATAGCTGAAGCTCAGGAACAGGGACAAAGAATAACTATAGCTCAGGAAACAAGGAGTCAAGAGAGCACTGCAAGCAGTGCAAATCAGGAAACAAGAGATAGCTGAAGCTCAGGAACAGGGACAAAGAATAACTATAGTTCAGGAAACAAGCAGTCAAGAGAGCACTGCAAGCAGTGCAAATCAGGAACAAGAAATAGCTGAAGCTCAGGAATAGGGACAAAGAATAACTATAGCTCAGGAATCAAGGAATATCAAAAGCTCAGGGAACAAGGATAGGTCTCACCGGAACACAGCTACAATGACCCACCTTTGCCTGAAGGGACCTGGGGCTTAAAAGAGCTCACAGTAATCACATGAATCAGGTGTGAGCAGACTAGCAGCAGCCAGCCACAGGTGAGCTGAATTCCTCCACCCATCCTTGGCCTGCAGGGGTGGAGACGAAGCTGTGAGCAGGCAATTCTGGGTAATGGAGTTGCAAACATGAGCAGGCTGGCTTCAAGCATGAGGAGGCTGGCTTTCACAAAACCCGCCATAGATTCGGAATGGATGTCAATTCCCAAATAGTGACCAAATGGATGGAAGTCAGGATATGCATGCAGGGGAGTATCTGGAAGCTTATTAGAACACAGGAAAGTCACACTATGCATCACTCTGGTGGTGGGCACAAGAGTGCAGAGAGCGAATCGTGACAGTTCACCCCCTCCAAAGACCGGCTCCCGGAATCTGGAACTGGATTCAAAGCCTTTGCCCCTAAGAAGTAAGTCCATTTCCATCATAGATGTAGTGCAAGATACCAGAGGACTGCAGAAAAACTGTGATGTTCTGGCGGGTAGGACAATAGGTTGTAAATTAACAGCAGCATCCAAAGCAGAACTTTGAGGAGTTAAGCACTCTGATGCAGGAGGCAGAATAGAATGCAGATTTGAAGAGTCCAAATCCAGTAATGGTGCCTTAGGAGCCTGAATCAAAGGTGCTTGATGTTTAGATGATGACAGGCTACAGTAGCACTCTGAAAATGAAGGCAGATTGACTGTAGGTTCAAAAGCAGATAACGGATTAGCAGGAGGCACAGAGGTCAAAGGCAAACTGGCTGAAGACGAAGGAGTTGACAAGAAGCAGACCTGAAGTTCTGGCCCTGGAGAAAAACATACAGAAGACACATATGCAGGAGACTTGGGAAGTGGGTATGCAGGAGACCCAGGCCCTGGAGGCCTACATGTTGAGAGTTTTGTCTCTGATGCTGGAGGTTCAGTCTCTGAATGTATACGTACTGAGACCTCTGAAGGCTGGCAGACTGGGTGCACAGGGTCAAAAGGTAGGCAAGATAGAGGCTCAAGGTAAGAAGGCAGGCAGCCTGGAGGCTCTGGTTCTGAAGGCAGGCAGCCTGGAGGCTCTGGTTCTGAAGGCAGGCAGCCTGGAGGCTCTGGTTCTGAAGGCAGGCAGCCTGGAGGCTCTGGTTCTGAAGGCAGGCAGCCTGGAAGCTTTGGTTCTGAAGGCAGGCAGCCTGGAAGCAATGGTTCTGAAGGCAGGCAGCCTGGAAGCTCTGGTTCTGAAGGCAGGCAGCCTGGAAGCTCTGGTTCTGAAGGCAGGCAGCCTGGAAGCTCTGGTTCTGAAGGCAGACAGCCTGGAAACTCTGGCTCTGAAGTCAGACAGGCTGGAAGGTCCGGCTCTGAAGTCAGACAGGCTGGAGACTTTGACTTAGTAGGCAGGTGAGCTGAGGGCTTGGGCTCTGAATGCAGGCAGTCTAGAGGCTCCAGTACTAATGGCAGGCAGGCTGTAGGCTCGGGCTCAGATGGCAGGCAGGCTGTAGGCTCGGGCTCAGATGGCAGGCAAGCTGCAGGCTCGGGCTCAGATGGCAGGCAAGCTGCAGGCTGAAGTTCAGGAGGCAGCAGGCCAGCTGAGGACTCTGGAGACTCTGAAAGCAGCAGGCCGGCTGAGGACTCTGTAGACTCTGAAAGCAGACTAGCTGATGGCAGAGAGGCACAAGGATGACAGACTTTAAAGTCTGGGAATGGCGATAGCTCGTGAACAATAGATTCCCTGTTGTCAATAGTGAAATCTTCACAGTTCCTTGGCTCCTTAAAACACACTGAAGCGCTTTCTTCAGGATGGCTAAGATTACTGCTTATCTTAGAGTCTCTGATGACCAGACTCCCTTTACCATTTGTCAGTTCACATGTCTTAGTCAGAGGAAACAGGTCAGAGATTACTTGGTCTTTGGAAATGTTTTCAATTTCCTCTATATTACAAGGTGTTACAGATGCATCAGAGCATAGAGTGATATTTCCTGACTTCTCAATATGTGGTGTACTTGAAGGCAAGAGAGCAAACAAGGGGTCAGGATTTTGTTCCTTCTGAATGAAGAGGTTGGCTTCAGTCGCAGCAGTTGAATCAAGAGTGTGGTCTGAATCAAAGGATATTATCACATCAGGGATTATGTGGGTCACGGGTTCAGGTTTTGTCAGTATGTCAATGGCCTGGGTTATCTCTGAGATAGAACTGACTTCACTACCAGGAAAAGAAAGCAAAGAAATGTTTTGGGTTTTGCCTGGCATTTGGGGTTCCTCAAAAGTGAAGGGACACATCTCAGATGTAGCGCCTAGATGTAATTTAGCACTAGAAGACAAAACACCAGAGGAGTTAGAAAATTCAGACTTCAAACACATACTTTGATCAACTGTACTGTGAGACAAGGTACTATGGCTTTTCTGAGTGATCAGCCACAGTATTATTCACACAATCGCTGGACCAGCTCTGAGGGGAACGCAAAAGAGAGCGCAAGGATTCATTCTCCATTTCTAAGGAGGCTAACATAGAGGTGGAAAAGTTGTCTTGTACAGGGGTTTTAGATTCCCACTGGACCTCTGGGTTATAATGTTTTAACAGAGTCTGAAACATTTTATTCTCTTGTTGTAATTCAAGAATCTTAGATGAAATTATATCCTGTGAAGACTGCAGATCTTTCTCTACAAGGACCGTGGTAGACTTGGCAATTTCACAACAAGCAACAGAGCTATACCTTGGATTTTGTTCAAACTGGCTATAAGCCGCCTGTGTTCTAGTAGGTCTTTTCTCTCTTTTGTTAAACTGATTATGGTTTACTTTGAATGTGGTATTTAACAAGGTCCATTTAGTATCCGGGACTGTGATCTTTACTGGGTCACATTAATTGAATGGAGAACAGAGGTAATGAAATTAATCTGCTCTTTCTCTGGTTGGATGGTTGACTATTGTATTTTACAACGACATAGCAGACATGCGAGAATCAGAATTCTTGTTTAGCAAACTGAGTATGGAATCATTCTCCTTTTGCAATGCTGACACAGACATTGAATCTGGAGCAGGACAGAAGATTAAGTCAGGATCTGGCAAAGAGGTGTTTGAGAGCCAATGACAAAAATATTCAGAACGTAAATGTCCATTTCTCATAAGAGGATTCATTGTTTCAAGACTAGGGTTAACATTCTCATATTGTAAAGTAGACATTAAACGCCTCTCATTGTTGGGCACTGGTGAACTGCCCTGCACAAACCTAAATGATGCACTGGTGTGTTTCTTTCTTAAACCTCTCATTATGACACACCTTCAATTTTTTCACACACAATTGTAACAAAAATATGGTAGCTAACTGAATGCAAAGAAACCTCACAAGTGACCCTGGAAATGTGGGTTGGTCATTCTGTCAGGGACTGTCCGGGACTGTCTGGGACATAGTCAGGGACTTGGGCAAAGACTGGTGACTGGGTGGAAAATGAAGCAGAAAAAGGAGTACAGCACTGCCCAGGATCACATAGGAAGTCAGAGAAGAAAAGGGATCCAAAGAGGAAGCCTGTACGAAGGAACAAGATGGCTAAGACTCAGAAAGGACAGGCACTCATGAGGCGGTTCAGCATTCAGAATCACTACACTGAGGACGGATGTGCAACACACTTATATATAAAACAACATTAACAATAAAGGGAATGTGGGGTAAGCACTCAGGAGCTCCACACGGTAAGACTGAAGCTCAGTAAGTTCCTCACCCACAATTGCTGTTACAGATACTGACTGCAAATACCCACATATAGGATATGCATGCAAAGGCAGGGTCTGTGGAGCTGATACCTATGGTGATGTTATAAATGTAACTCAAAGACAATACTCACAGTGAACAAGAAACACCACCTAGGTTATCAGCTGGGCCCACGGATCCTGGCGATCAAACAGGAACCCGCAAGGCAGTAACAGCAATGGGGTAGAACTAAATACAGGCACAATAGACAAGGAGCTAGCAAGGAGGAGTGCTCAGCAGGAAAGGAAGGAAATCACAGGGCACACTTGGCAGAAAACAAGTAACAAACATACAAGGCAAAAGAAGCAAGACAGCAGAAATAGCAAGACAGTAAACTAGGGAACTGGAACCAAGGAAATGGGAAGAAAAGCAGGGACTGGAAAGGATATACAGAAGGGGAAGCTACAAGGGTATACTAGCATAGAGTTGAATCAGGAGTCAAGAAAGCACAGTAGCACTGAAGGCTGTGCTGGAGCAGAAAAAAGAATTGAGCAAAAGCTCAAAAGTCAAGGTAGCACTGCAGGCAGTGCTAGTTCAGGAACAGGAAAGTACTATAGCTCAGGAGTCAAGGTAGCACTGCAGGCAGTGATAGTTCAAGGAAACAGGAAATAGCTACAGCTCAGGAAACAAGGAGTCAAGAGAGCACTGCAAGCAGTGCAAATCAGGAACAAGAAATAGCTGAAGCTCAGGAACAGGGACAAAGAATAACTATAGCTCAGGAAACAAGGAGTCAAGAGAGCACTGCAAGCAGTGCAAATCAGGAACAAGAAATAGCTGAAGCTCAGGAACAGGGACAAAGAATAACTATAGCTCAGGAATCAAGGAATATCAAAAGCTCAGGGAACAAGGATTGGTCTCACCGGAACACAGCTACAATGACCCACCTTTGCCTGAAGGGAGCTGGGGCTTAAAAGAGCTCACATTAATCACATGAATCAGGTGTGAGCAGGCTAGCAGCAGCCAGCCACAGGTGAGCTGAATTCCTCCACCCATCCTTGGCCTGCAGGGGTGGAGACGAAGCAGTGAGCAGGGAATTCTAGGTAATGGAGTTCCAAACATGAGCAGGCTGGCTTCAAGCATGAGCAGGCTGGCTTTCACAAAACCCGGCATGGATTCGGAATGCATGTCAATTCCCAAATAGTGACCAAATGGATGGAAGTCAGGATATGCATGCAGGGGAGTATCTGGAAGCTTATTAGAACACAGGAAAGTCACACTATGCACCCCTCTGGTGCTGGGCACAAGAGTGCAGAGAGCGAATTGTGACAGTCTTCATTGGAAGGTTTGAGCATTGGGACATCATTGGTCTATTCCAGTTGTGAGCCATGATGAAGGGCACAACCATGAAATCATTCCAAGACCTACAACAACAATATGAGTTACACCTACCCAGTTCTTCCGGTACCTACTTAGGCATGTGCTCAGCCTGTATTTTTTAGACATATGAAACCTGGCTGATTTAAATCCCTGGAAGAAAAGCTGTTGTCTGGGGAACTCTCGCAGCACAAAATCATGCAAATATATAGATCCCTCATAACAAACACTCCTGACTCCTTCAAAAACCTGAGAACAGAGTAGGAGGGAGACTTGGGATGGCTTTCCGATTATGAATGGGGAGAAGCTCTAATGTCCCCAAGTGAATCAGTAATTTCTTCTACATGCCGATTGATACAAATAAAGATCCTACACAGGGCATATATCACTCGCACTAAACTATGGATAATGGGCGGGCTAGCCATCATGCCTTAGATATCACTCCCAGGAAGGGAACTTGGTGCATACCCTATGGGACTGTCAGGTCATAAAGGGTTTCTGCAACAGGGCTCTTTCCGCTTTAGAGACAGTGCTCAACTGGAAAATCCCAGAAGTTCCTAAGCTGATCACTCTATGAATGAAATGAATGAATGAAATGACATTTATATAGCGCATGGCTACCCGGGAGCATCCCAGCGCTGAAGCAGAAACTGGGGCGGGTGAACACCTTAAGGGAAAAGCCAGGTTTTTAACTGTTTCCGGAAAATAAGATGATTGGATTCCCTCCGCAAATACAAAGGTAGGAAGTTCCAGAGTCTGGAGGCATTATACGAAAAAAGCCGGCCGCCAGTTCTGGGCTTCTTAATCCTAGGGACCACTACTAGGTGGAGCTCCTCTGAACGGAGCTTTCTGTTCGCCCTGTAAGGGCGAATCATGGCATTATTGCTCGGTGGGCCGCTTCCTTCCAGAGCCTTATGGGCGACACAGAGAGCCTTAAAGGTAATTCTCTCCTGCACTGGGAGCCAGTGGAGAGAGTGCAACGCGGGCCTTGCGGAACAAAGGTTAGATATCCCCGTAAGCAGTCTTGCCGCACAGTTTTGTGCGATCTGCAGTTTCGTAATACAGACATTAGGGCACCTAAATAAAGTGCATTACAATAGTCTATTCTAGATAGCATGAGTGCCTGGATCATCAGCTTTTTGGCTTGGAAGGGAAGTAGGGGGAGCACTTTACGGATCATTCTGAGCAAGCCATAGCATGTAGCAACAGTCTTCCTGGCATGAGCTTTAAAGCGGAGGTCCTGATCTAGCCAGATGCCCAGACTTTTTAGCTCGGTTTTTGGGACTGGCACCGGGCCCATACAAGCTGGCCACATAATGTCTGCTTTAAAACTTAAAGGGTTGCCAAGAATCATAAGCTCGGTCTTTCCGCCATTAAGTTTTAGATGCGACAGACTCATCCACTTGGCGACTTCCTCAAGACAGAAGTGGAGGCCATTGGACTGGGCGGAGTGGTTCAAGGCTACGACCAGTTGGGTGTCATCAGCGTATGTTACTATATGGATCCCAAAGGGGGATACAATGTCCGCCAGCGGAGCCATATAGACATTAAAAAGAGTGTGGCTTAACGATGAACCCTGAGGAACTCCACACTGTAAAGGGATAGGTTTTGAGGTGGCGTCGCCTTCGAATACCTGGAAGAATCTTTCTTCCAGGAAAGATTGCAACCATAGTAAGGCTGCACCGGTCACCCCTGCACTCCTAAGACGGTGGACCAGAATTCGATGGTTCACCGTATCGAAGGCTGCGCTCAAATCAAGGAGGATTATAGCTGATGACCCTCCTGAATCAAGAATCTGTCTAGATTCTTCAACCACCGCTAGCAAGGCGGTTTCAGTACCTTGGCGCGGGCGAAAGCCCGTTTGAGAGGGGTGGAGAAGACACTCTACACATTAATACAGACCTAGACAGCAATACATATAACTTGCCACTGTTACGATTGGACCTAACTGTGGCCAAAAGGGACATCACACATAAATGGCTAGAAATCACTCCACACTCTGTGGAAGAATGTAAAAGGAGCATAGTTAAATGCATGACTTTCGAGGAGCGTAGCTTTACATCCAGGGTCTGTCCACAAAAATATTTCCAAATTTAGGGAAAATGATGTCAAGGTCTGGGACTTTATAGTGATCCGGTGATGTTGGTAAACACAAGATTAGATAAATAAATCCAAAAATACATAGTCCCTGTATAAGGACTATGGTAAAATTAGGTGCAGTGGGATGGATAGGGAAGCGTGGTCAGGTGTGGCATGTATAGGACTCGGAAAATCAGGGAGGGTGGGTCAGAGTTGCAATTGTCAACGTTTGTGTCGGCCTTCAAAAGCATTTTACTTTGTACTCTACTAGTAAAATCCATAAAGTTTGATAGAATAAATTCCTGTTTTACTGAGCGGACGAATTAAACATGGCACTAGCTAAATAAAGCTTAACTGCCTTCAGCAGCATCTCCATTAAAGACAAAGCAATTCCTCCCTGCCCAGCAGGGATCTCTAAGTATGGTAGACAGTCTTCTTCCAGAAAGGCAGAGGCAATGGCCTCCGCTGACCTGAAGGCCCGAAAGACCACCCTTCAAACTGTAAATGACCCACTTAGCCGTTTACTGTGGTTCAGAAAAGGCTATAAACTTGAGCAATCTAGTCTCTGACACAACAGCACATTCAGGTACTATAAGTACAATGTTAGAAAGTGATTCTTTAGTTTGCTTTTCAATTTCCTCAGTGTAGTACCAAGCCACATATGGACTGTCAGAGAATTCAAAATCTTTAGGCGTTTCCAGAGATGGAGGGCTTCAGCATAGAGTATTAGGATTTATAGACAAAAAATCACTCTACTGCTAGAGGTTGTGTTTTTTCCTGACCAGTTGATTTTGTTTGTAATATACTCAGGGGCCGATTCCGATCTCGGTCGGAGGCGCACCCAATACTATTCGGTCGGGAAAAAAGCCATGCGAAAGCCAGTTTCCCGACCGATCCGTACAGCACACCGAACGAGCAAGTACGATGCGCACAACAGCAAAGAATCCGGCCGAGCCGTACTCACCCAAACCAGGTCCTGTTCTCCGACCGAGGCGAATCCGGAAACGCCGAATCGAGTCGCACGGAAGGGAAAATGCAGCCCCGTCCGGCCGGACAAGTACGATGCGCTTTCCGTACGCGCCGAACCCGTCGCTACGCACGGCACGTCAAAGCATCCGGGAGAGGCGCACATAAGCTCCGAATCGCGCCACAACACGATCCACGGCTACGAGACAAACACAGCACAGACGAGGACGACGCGAGCGACGAGGACGAAGCGAAGCGACGAGGACGAAGCCAAGCGGCGAGGACGACGCGAAGCAACGAGAAGGACGAACGACACGAACCAACCATGAATCCCTTCGTCCCGATCATACCAATATTCTACATCTACTACCGGAACAGGCACGGACGCGTACGGCGCAGAAGGTAAGTCAGACACCAACCACAAAACACATACAACACGTACACGACACATCACACACATACACTGGGAATCTGAATATACTTACACCAGCAACAGCAGCACCATAGGGGCGGGATGCCCATCACCAATGCCACATATGCACACAGGGGCCTGAATGCGCGCCACCACCCCAACCCAGGGGGCTGGATGCCAACCACCACAACCACCCTTAGCCAGGGGGTGCCAGATGCCCACCACCACTACCACCCTTAGCCAGGGGGCTGGATGCCTACCACTACTACCACCCTCACCCAGGGCGGGCTGGATGCCTACCACCACCCTTAGCCAGGGGGGCTGGATGCCTACCACTACTACCACCCTTAGCCAGGGGGCAGGATGCCCACCACTACTACCACCCCCACCCAGGGGGCTGGATGCCTACCACTACTACCACCCTCAACCAGGGGGGCTGGATGCCTACCACTACTACCACCCCCACCCAGGGGGCAGGATGCCTACCACTACTACCACCCTCACCCAGGGGGGCAGGATGCCCACCACTACTACCACCCTCACCCAGGGGGCAGGATGCCCACCACTACTACCACCCTTAGCCAGGGGGCAGGATGCCCACCACTACTACCACCCTCACCCAGGGGGCAGGATGCCCACCACTACTACCACCCTTAGCCAGGGGGCAGGATGCCTACCTCTACTACCACCCTTAGCCAGGGGGCAGGATGCCTACCTCTACTACCACCCTCACCCAGGGGGCAGGATGCCCACCACTACTACCACCCTCACCCAGGGGGCAGGATGCCCACCACTACTACCACCCTTAGCCAGGGGGCAGGATGCCTACCTCTACTACCACCCTTAGCCAGGGGGCAGGATGCCCACCACTACTACCACCCTCACCCAGGGGGGCAGGATGCCCACCACTACTACCACCCTTAGCCAGGGGGCAGGATGCCCACCACTACTACCACCCTCACCCAGGGGGGCAGGATGCCCACCACTACTACCACCCTCACCCAGGGGGTAGGATGCCTACCACTACTACCACCCTTAGCCAGGGGGCAGGATGCCTACCTCTACTACCACCCTCACCCAGGGGGCAGGATGCCCACCACTACTACCACCCTCACCCAGGGGGGCAGGATGCCCACCACTACTACCACCCTTAGCCAGGGGGCAGGATGCCTACCTCTACTACTACCCTTAGCCAGGGGGCAGGATGCCCACCACTACTACCACCCTCACCCAGGGGGGCAGGATGCCCACCACTACTACCACCCTTAGCCAGGGGGCAGGATGCCCACCACTACTACCACCCTCACCCAGGGGGGCAGGATGCCTACCACTACTACCACCCTTAGCCAGGGGGCAGGATGCCCACCACTACTACCACCCTTAGCCAGGGGGCTGGATGCCTACCACTACTACCACCCTCAACCAGGGGGGCAGGATGCCCACCACTACTACCACCCTCACCCAGGGGGGCAGGATGCCCACCACTACTACCACCCTTAGCCAGGGGGCAGGATGCCTACCACTACTACCACCCTTAGCCAGGGGGCAGGATGCCTACCTCTACTACCACCCTCACCCAGGGGGGCAGGATGCCCACCACTACTACCACCCTCACCCAGGGGGGCAGGATGCCCACCACTACTACCACCCTTAGCCAGGGGGCAGGATGCCTACCTCTACTACCACCCTTAGCCAGGGGGCAGGATGCCTACCTCTACTACCACCCTCACCCAGGGGGGCAGGATGCCCACCACAACTACCACCCTCACCCAGGGGGCAGGATGCCCACCACTACTACCACCCTTAGCCAGGGGGCAGGATGCCTACCTCTACTACCACCCTTAGCCAGGGGGCAGGATGCCCACCACTACTACCACCCTCACCCAGGGGGGCAGGATGCCCACCACTACTACCACCCTTAGCCAGGGGGCAGGATGCCCACCACTACTACCACCCTCACCCAGGGGGGCAGGATGCCCACCACTACTACCACCCTCACCCAGGGGGCAGGATGCCTACCACTACTACCACCCTTAGCCAGGGGGCAGGATGCCCACCACTACTACCACCCTTAGCCAGGGGGCTGGATGCCTACCACTACTACCACCCTCAACCAGGGGGCAGGATGCCTACCACTACTACCACCCTTAGCCAGGGGGCAGGATGCCTACCACTACTACCACCCTTAGCCAGGGGGCTGGATGCCTACCACTACTACCACCCCCACTCATAGGATGGACAATGCATGACACAACAAGCACACCACAACCTAGGGAATGCAAGATTAAGACATCCCCCCACCACCATGACAAGCGTGTGAGCAGGCTGTGTCAAATGCCTACAACACCGAACATGACATTGAACATACAATGTGACCCCCTAGCACATGTGCCACACATATATGTGTGTGGCACCCACAATGCAAGCAGCCCATGACCATTGTGGCAATGGGGCCTAAACCCCCATCATCACAGTGACCAAAAGGCAAGTGTGGGGTCCATAGCTGAAGCACATTTTGACCATTGTGGCAATGGGGTCTAAACCCCCATCATCACAGTGACCAAAAGGCAAGTGTGGGGTCCATAGCTGAAGCACATTTTGACCATTGGGCAATGGGGTCTAAACCCCCATCATCACAGTGACCAAAAGGGAAGTGTGGGGTCCATAGCTGAAGCACATTTTGACCATTGTGGCAATGGGGTCTACACCCTCATCATCACAGTGACCAAAAGGTAATTGTTGACAAAGAAAGAGCTGCAACTGCCAAACTGCATGGATCATTCCTGGTCACAGAACCAAAAACTCATCTGTGGCAAAGTAGTGTATGTGTCCCATTGCAACATAAATTGGGGGAGCCAAATACTGCAGTGCAAATGAGACATTCCATTGGCCATGTGCAGACAAACAACACCCATGGGGGCTGAGACCGTCAACAGTCATCAATGACACAATGACAGAAGTGACCATCAGAATGCAGAC
Organism: Calotriton arnoldi; assembly: GCA_963921515.1. NCBI lineage: Eukaryota > Metazoa > Chordata > Amphibia > Caudata > Salamandridae > Calotriton > Calotriton arnoldi. The sequence continues at coordinate 1,688,748 of CAWUFW010002294.1, forward strand.
CCACATATTTGCACCAATGGGCACACAAATGCAGATACCCTGTGGAGACAGCAGATGTGAGGTGAACAGATACCATACCATGGCAGCAATGGGACACACAAACCATGATCACTGTGCTGACCGATGACCTAGGAGTCCCAGGGACAGCAGGGGAAACACACCAAACAACATACAGCCAATGGCACACCCAAGATATGCCAATGCAGTGGTGCAGATGCACAAACACAAACAGGCAGACCAACACTGTCATCATACACAGCAGGTGAGGGGTGGGGGTGCCAGTGTCCCCAGGCAACAACACAACACATGAGGAGAGCTGAATACCAATCATACAGATGTGCATACACTGCCACACTAAGGTAACTCATGGATCCAAATCCCCTATGTGGGCAAGCAGGCATTGACAGGTGAGAGGGAGCACAAAACACACATGTCACACAGGCACGTAGGAACAACAACTGACACAGCAAGTCACAGACACACCACAGCACCACCCCCAGGGCCCCCACAATGTGGTGACCCTGGGCTGAAGAAAAATACCACTGTGATGACAAAGCTAAATGTCGTTCACACTGTGAACCACAGTCAGGTGTCCTGAGCAACAAACTACCATCACACCTACACAAGCACAAATCAATCAGCATGGCCAGTAAGCCAAGGCCAACATGGAGGCAGGGGACTAGCCGGGCAACAACTCTCATCTGCACACACTCAAGACCACACCCCTCGACCTCCAACAATGTGCAGCAGTGAAGTACACATGCACTGGTGACATTGCACATGCACCCATGACTATTCCAGGGTGGTGGGTGGGAACCAAGGTGTAGAAACACATCACACATGGACACTCAACAAGACTCCTGAATGTCTGACACACTGCACACTACGCTGTACATGGACATGACGGCAATACCACACCGACCAATGGGATCCCAGCCACAGTCACACACCAATGAAGAAGCCAAGGTCACCCACAAAGAACACACATAGACAACAACCAACATTGCAGCCCGGACCCTAAGGAGTGCCAGCAGTCACACACACAACGTGTCACAATCACTGAAAGATAACACAAACTGGAAATCACATGACAGGGGCAAACAACAAGTGCCAAAGGGAAACCTGACTGTGACCCATCTGCGTCAGCACACAAACTCTGCCCTGACAGCAAACACACCTATGGGTGACACCCTGATGACCAGTAATGTGCCATGCACCCACATCACAGAGAACACAGGGAGAAGACTTTGGGGGAACATAGCTCAAGTCAGCAAGCATCACAAACAGGTACAACACTAGGGATCACAGCATGCGCAGATGAATGGAAGTGAACACACAGACATGCACATACAACACACACCTTGGGCGCAGGCAATGTCACACGTGTACACACTGCCATGAGGGGACTCCACTCCTGTGTGAGGAAAGCTGTGCCATATGTTGCCTCAGTAGGGCCCCATCATGTCAGCTGAGCACTTGGTCACACAATCAACAATTAGCACCAAATGAGGGCTCCCATCACATCAGCCTGGTCATGGATGTGCCAACGGAATCATCAGCACAGATCCAACACACTTGTATAGCAATGTTGCACTGACTACACGGATGAGTCCCTCCCCATTGATGCCCAAACCTGCATGTCCACTGGAGATGGCAACACGGTCAGGGAAGTAGACAAATGCAACGATGGCAGGCACAACAGATGTGCAGGGGTGGAAGCCACAGATATGAAATTGCCAATGTAAGTAGGAAACCCATTGCCAAATACTGAACACATGACACCCTCAGATGCTGCTATTGATGACATGGATACACCACATGATAGGACACATTCCCCCTGGACCACATGGGTTCCTGCACAGTAACACTTCATAATCATGAGACCAGATATCACCATCACTGCAGCAAGGGCATGGTTAGCTGCACCAACAACATGTACATCTGAAGCATGAGCACTAGAGAAAAGAAAGTTGCTTTATTCAGCATATGTGTTGAGGCCAAACGAAGTCCTGAAAAAGAGCAAAGGCCAATGGCCAGTCCATTGTCAAAGTTCAAACAGGGTGACACTGGCAGATGTCACCCTACGCATGCCTGCACAATACCAGGGACAATCCACTAGGAGGGGCAACCGGGGGCAGGCCAGGCACCGCAGGGACAGGATCAGGGCTCACCAGGGGAGTCAGGGAAGGGGTGGTGGGTGCTGGAGAGCCACTGACAACTGCAGTGGAGGTGTCTGACATGGTGTGTGCCGGCACAACTGGGGGCATGACACAGATGTCGTGGGTGCCGGCACAACTGCAGTGGACCCTGCAGATGGGGTGGACAGGTCCGCCACTGCAGTGCCCAAGTCAGACAGGGCGGTAGTGGACTCCACTGCAGTGCCTACCTCCAGGGGAGGAGAATGGGGAACAGGCAAGGTGGGTTGGACAGAGGGGGGGACACCCTCACCACATCAGTGGCACAGACAAGCGCAGCGGGGGTGTGGTGCTGGGAGAGCAAGTGGCAGGGGAGAAGGCCGGAGCATCTTGGGGATGGTATATCTGTGGGTGGGGGAACCTGGGGCAGGGTGTGGTGGGGGCACCTGTGCAGTGGGGGCCTGAGGGATGGAGGACGGAGACCTTGTGCCTGAGCTGCAGGGCGGTGGCGGGGTCTTGCTCTTAGCACTCCGGGGGACTTGCGGGTGGGGGCCTCAGTCCGTCTGCGCCTGGGGGAGGGTGTCCGGGGGCGAGGGGCACTCTGCTCCGTGTGGGTGGGCTTCCTCTTCCCCCGGGATGCTGGAGCAGCTTCATCGGTGGGGAAGAGGCCGAGGTCACAGAGGAAGAGCTGCTGTGACTTTGGGGTTGCAGGTGAGGCAAGGGAGGGTGCTTTGGAGGGAGAGGGAACTGAGGACTGCGCAGTGCATGTGGATGCGTGTGTGTGTTCCAGGGCCCCATCCCCTGTGAGTCTGGCTTCAGTCCCCTGAATGTGCGTGCGTGTGCGTTTTGTCATTGGCGTGTGTGTCAGTGTGCTGGATGTGTGTGTGCTGGTGTGTGCCAGTGTGTGTGTGCCTGGGATGGGTAAGGTGCTGGGGAGTGTGGATGGAGCAGAGGCAGGAGGGGTGAGGGACCGTTTGAGGAGGGACACTGCTGCCGTCAGGGAGGAGTCCATGGACCTATTGCCCCTCTGTAGGTCAGACATGCCCGATGAGATGCCCTCCATGAACGACACCAGCTGAGTCAACAGCGCGGTGTGCGCATGGAGGACACTCAGCATGGCTGTCTGCCCTACATGGAGCTGGCGAAGGAGGTACACAGACTCCTCACTCAGGGCAGCAGGGGACACAGGGGCAGGGGGTGCGGTGCCTGGCCCAAAGGAGACACGCTCCCGGACATGGGAGCCTCCACGGACCTGGGGAATGGGAGCCGATGGGAGGGCGGTGGTGGTGCTGGTGGTGGCGGGGACAGCAACACTAGCTGGGGTGTGGTGGCTGCTGACACCCGCCTCCACAAGGGAGTCATCCTCCGAGTTGCTCTGGTCCTCAGCTGAGGTGGATGCTGCTGAGGACTCCTCGGTGTGGCTCCCCTCGCCCTCCGTGCCACTGGGTCCCTCCGACCACTCCTCGGCTGCTGACCCAGTCTGGCTCTCCGGCTCCTCCTGGTCCGTGGAGCTGTCCCCTTCCGTGGCCGTGGATGTATCTGCAAACAATGGGGAAACAGACAGACATCAGTCACCTGCACATAACGCACACACCACTGTGAGCACAGCACATCACAGAGCAAGCCCTGGCATCATTAGTTGTACATTGCTAAAAGTGCACTAATTGAACAGGAGAAGTCAATTGTCAGTCTGATGCCAAGCATGGCACTCACATCCCACATGGCCTTGCACCCATATGTCTGGTGTCTGTTGGATTGCAACACCCCAGTGTTGACACATGCACCAAGTACACAGTAGTTGGACAGTGCAGAGGACACGGTGTGGACACATCACAGCTCTTGCCACTGAGTCAGTACAGGTTTACGGATGTAAGGGATGCCCAGAGTCAAATAGGAAATGCATGTGATGCATACCAGCGACAGACACCATGATGCACCCATGTCCTGATAGCCAGCGCCACTATGGTGTGCATGTAGCACATGTCACTCCCCTGCAGGATCACCAATCAGTAGACACATGCCATGGCGGAGGCATGACTGCAAAGTCATACATCACTGTCTCAGTGATGTATGACTTTGCAGCCAGACAACAACACTCTGCACTGTGTCACAATAGTAGGTCATGGGGAATGCAAGTCCTGGAGCTGCACAAGTGCACATGTACATCCCCCCACAACACATCCTCTTAACCCTCATCTGTCCAGGTCATACCTATTGGACATATGGGAGACCTGTGACACTACCCTCTGAACCTGAGCCCCTCACACCCTGCTGTGCATGGGGAACAGCTGCCTGAACTTCACATTTACATGCCCCAGTCTGCATGGGCAGCTGATCAGACACCTATGTGTCACACAAGTATCGTCTCCTATGGTCACATCTCCAGTGGCATGCTGAGCCCCTACCAAGAAACTCCACAGCAGTCCTGGCGACTAATCCACAGCACACTGACACAGAGGCAGACACCTGAGGGGCAAATCACTGTGCACAATGTGTCCTCTGATACACGGGAGTGGGAGTACAGAGTGTATTGTATGGCCTGGAGTAGGCATGACTGTCCAGCCCCACATGAATGAGGGATGAGCCCTGGACTGTAGGCAGCTGGCTAAGTATGTGTGACACACGTCATATACATACTCCTGGGGCCCAAACATTGTTCCCACCCGCAGCATGGGTGTGTGCCAGGTACCCCAGCCACATGTGGTGGATCAGCTCAGCAATTGGACCACAGATCAAAGTAACACGCTGAATACATGTCAGAATACAGGCATTGTGTAAGCAATGGACCCACCCATGATGCCCACCACAGAGTCAGGGAAACAGATGCTGTCTCCCACCTTGAGTCAAGCAAACTGCAAGGACACAGTCCTAAGTGACAGAATTCCCTGCATGTAAGGGCCACACCTGGGTATCAGATGAGGAGTGGGCAGTGCACAATAGAGGGACATGGCTCCTGGACAACATGACTGCTGTACTGTGGCAGTTCAACCTGGCCCGAGGAGGGCACATAACATGTTAGACAGAGTACACAGTGCAGTCTTTGACTCACCCCCTCCTTGCTGCTCTCTGGCCTTCAGCTGCCCATCCAGGTCTGGAAAGACCACCGCCAGGATCCTGAGCATGTGGGGGTCAGGGTCCGTGTTCCGCCCCTCCTGCGAGGAGGCGACAGCTTCAGCTGGACCCGTGCAATCCTCCGGGTCCAGCCCCGAAGGTCCTGCCACCTCTTTTGGCAGTTGCGGATCCGGCGCTTGTAGACCCCCACGGACCGGACAGCCCGGACGATGTCCTTCCAGATCTCATGCTTCCGATGGGCAGAAGCCTGTCAGGATGACAAAGTGATAAGGACATTACTACACATGCAACATATCCGTGCATGACACAGTTGCATATACATGTCGCAATCACAGGGGCACATGGTGTACCCAGGCAGTGCACGGCTGCCCATGGACAGTTTTCCAGAAGTCACTACATGGTATCATAGCATGGGGAGTAAAACCCTGTTCAGAAGCACTGTCACTGCACCATACCTGTCCAGTGCAAGTCACTACACACTATGGGGGTGACAACTACTCAGTGAGCCTGCTAGCCAGTGGTGTGCTGACTCTCAGCCTTGCTAGTCAGACAAAATGCACATTCAGAAAGGCAGTGCACAGAACACTCACCTGCTCCCCTGGTGTCCCATACAGCTTGCTGTACTGTGGAAGTAGGCTGTCCAGCAGGGCCTGGTTCTCTTCAAGGCTGAAGGCTGGGGCTCTCTCCACAGTACGTGCCATTGCAGGGTCCAGAGGGGCAGAGACAGCAGCAGTGCAGTGGCAGATGTCGTCCTGGAGCATGTAGTGCAGGCAAGTGGGCTCTCAGGGGAACATGCAGCAATATATATGTGCTGGAGAGGCAGATACTGTCCCTTGTGTCCAAAGTGATAGGTCCAAGTCGTTTGCATCTTCTGAATCTGGCCAATCCATGGAATAGCAGCACCAAAACACGCCCACAGCATCCTTCAAATCTTCAACTTCATGACATACATGATTTTGCAACATTGTTGTGGGTGACCAACTGATTTTCCAGCAACCGACTCGTTCGAATATTCGAAAACGCGTCCGTTGCCAGGCAAGCCCATTGTCAATGGGTGCGCACCGATCGGTCCATTGCTGTTCAACGCGCACAGGGGTACAACGCGTACCCGCACACATTGAAAGCAATGGGCCGGCCGGAGGCACCGATCGGTCCATTGCTGTTCAACGCGCACAGGGGTACAACGCGTACCGCACACATTGAATGCAATGGGCCGGCCGGAGGCACCGATCGGTCCATTGCTGTTCAACGCGCACAGGGGTACAACGCGTACCCGCGCACATTGAATGCAATGGGCCGGCCGGAGGCACCGATCGGTCCATTGCAGTACAACGCGCACAGGGGTACAACGCGTACCCGCACACATTGAATGCAATGGGCCGGCCGGAGGCACCGATCGGTCCATTGCAGTACAACGCGCACAGGGGTACAATGCGTACCCGCACACATTGAATGCAATGGGCCGGCCGGAGGCACCGATCGGTCCATTGCTGTTCAACGCGCACAGGGGTACAACGCGTACCGCGACACATTGAATGCAATGGGCCGGCCGGAGGCACCGATCGGTCCATTGCAGTACAACGCACACAGGGGTACAACGCGTACCCGCACACATTGAAAGCAATGGGCCGGCCGGAGGCACCGATCGGTCCATTGCAGTACAACGCGCACAGGGGTACAACGCGTACCCGCACACATTGAATGCAATGGGCCGGCCGGAGGCACCGATCGGTCCATTGCAGTACAACGCATCACTGTACATGTGACTGGCATATGTCAGCATGCCTGTCTCAGATGGACATATGCCAGCCACAGATAGCTCCCAGGGAGTGAGGGGCACACCTACATCACGACAGCCTGTCCAAACCTTATCATAAGGCATGTAAGGCTGCATTTCCTATTGTGTGTATGTTGGTGTACATGTTGTCCTGTGGGTGTCACCTGTGGGCAGCCACCCCCAGGCTGTGCACGTGTTAATGGGGACAGGATCCTGGGTGTTACGTGTACGTGACCACTGTGATGTGCAACTGTTCATATCTGTGCATGTGCCATGGTCACATTTCACAGTGGTGTTTGTGTATGTCATGTCACATACCCCGTGAGTCCCATGTGGGACGGTATGTTTGAGCCAGGGTGTCCCAGTGGCACAATAGTGATGGCCCTCCACAGTCTTTGTGCATGTAGTGTTTACAATGTCTCTGATTTCATGTGCACAATGGGAGACAGTCTCCACATCCACGTTGTGTGTGCATGGACTCTGATGTTGTGCGTGTGTGTCACAGACGTCCATGGCTCTCCTGCCATGGCAAGTGTGGCCACTACCTGTGGGGGTCATGTTTGTTTTGTTGTGGTGTACACATGATACTCCAGGTGATGCCAGTGTCCATGTGGCATTACAGGGTCCCTGGGAATGTGCCTGTCGTTGAGCTGTGGTGCCTGGGGCACATCTGTCCTCACATGTCACTGGGGGGTGACTGTGACACAGCATCATGATATCCAATGGGCCAACCTGGGACAAATTGATGCCACCTGTAGGACCGTGTTGACAGATGTTGGCCATGTATGTACCATACATGTCGTTCCGGTACTGCACACTTCATGTAGTTGTGCCTCATGATGATGTATGTTGGGATCTTGAGTGTGTTCAATGCCGCATATGTGGGGTGACTGACGATCTTGCTTACTTCTCCTCTGCACTGCAGGGCTCCTGCTGTCCATCGGCCATTCCCAGACCTGGCAACGATGGTGGAACGGGACAGCATCCGACGGTACCGCTTCACCAGGCAGCTGATTGAGGATTTGGCAGTGCAGTTGTCCCCACATTTGCAGCCTGGCCGGCCGTATCCTACAGCGCTGACCCCCAAGGTGAAGGTGATGGCAGCCCTACACTTCTTTGCCACCGGTACCTTCCAACATACTGTGGCGTCTGCTGGTGGGATGTCACAGACCATGTTCAGCCGTGTGCTCCGCGATGTTTTGGCGGCAATGTTGCTCTTCCTGAACCGGTACATCTATTTCCCTAGACTGCGACGACTCACTGACGTGAAGAGTGACTTTTATGCCCTGGGGAGGATGCCGCATGTAATTGGCTCCATTGATGGGACACATGTGGCTTTGGTACCACCACAGGCCCAGGAGCAGGCCTACAGGAACCGCAAGCACTACCACTCGGTCAATGCACTGGTGGTGTGTCTTGCAGACATGACCATCACACACGTGTGTGCCCGTTTCCCTGGTTCAGCACACGATGCCTTTGTGATGAGGAGTAGTCGCATCCCCAGGTTGATGGCACAGATGCAGAACCAGCGTGCCTGGCTTGTCGGTGTGTACTGACTTTGTGCCATTGTGTGTGATCTGATCTGTAGTATTCCGCCCACTTTTCCAAGTCAGCTGATGTGCACTTGTCTGTCCGTAGGTGACTCGGGATACCCCAACATGCCGTGGTTGCTGACACCCCTCAGGAACCCTGTGACACCTGCCCAGATGCGCTACAATGAGGCACATGGTCGGACCAGGAGAGTGATTGAGCGGACCTTTGGTCTCCTGAAGAGCCGCTTCCGCTGCCTGGACAAGACCGGAGGGTCCCTCCCATATGCCCCTGCGAAAGTGTGCAAGATTATCATCGTCTGCTGCATGCTCCACAACCTGGCAGTGCGGAAGGAGTTGCCTCTCATCCAGGATGACGATGACCAACATCCGCCACCTGTGGAGGATCCTGGCCTGGACCACGATGCCAGTGACGATGATGATGATGATGGTGATGGTGATGTCCGCACACAGCTCATCACCAACTTCTTTAGCTGAATGTGAGTATCCTGAGGTGTCATGTGAATGATGTGAGTTGGCATGATGTGTGGGTGGTGCTCTGGTGCTGTTGGAGTGTGTCCATGGGCTACTTGACAGGATGTGTGTTGCGATGTGTGGTGACAGGTGGGCTGTACTCCCCAACAGTGTTGACATGCTAACTTGGTTCTGGGTGGGTATCTTGTAACATGTATTGTGCATGAGTTTTGCTGTTCTGTCCTGTACTGCATTGCTTTTGACTGTGTGTCATTTCTGTCCTTCACAGGGTACTTTCAGATTCGTTTGGTCAACTGTGTCCACCGACGACGTGATTGCACATCCAGGCTGGTAGCTGTTGTGTCCCTACAGGTGATGTGCGCCACACCCATGGACTTCCTTCTGTCTACAGTTGTTGACTGTGTGCCCGCTACCAGGTGGGGTTACCTTGCATCTGTAGTGGTTACGGCATGTTGCTACTGTGTAATAAACCTGTGCTTCACTTAGTGATGTGCGTTGTCTGTGGTCACACATTTGACTGCCATTTGCTTACTGCACCTGTGGGCTACTTGACTACAACTGGGAATGGGTGTGGTGTCTGTGCATTGCACCGTCTTCCCTGGCAACATCAGTGTAGGCAATGAGTCAGATGGCCTAGGTGTGTATGTGTTGTGTAGCCCTGGTGGTGTGTCTCCCTCATATGTGTCACGTTGCCTGTACTCACATGCCTGTGTTGTCCTTGCTGTTGCAGTTCGCATACACTGTGTAATTTTGCAGTTCATCATCCCCATAACAGCACCCACGTTGGAATCACGACAGAGGCAAGTATGGTGTATTAGTGTGTTTATTGTGATAATAGTGCATAGGATGGATTGTGCTGTACATGAATCTTGCAATCCCAAGTTCCTAGATGAATAGAAAGTCCAGGTAGACAGGATCCCCAGTATCGGGGCCACAGTTGTCTGACACATTGTTCCAACTTGAACTCCCCATGCTATGTGTGGGAGTAGTGTTGCCATCAACAGGGTGAACAGTCTGTGCACAAAGGCGAAAATCCAGAACAGGTTCAGGCTTCCTGGGAGTTGCGCTTGGCCATCAGCCTCTCACTTTCCCCTCCTCGGACGACCCCTCTTCTTGGGGGGGCCCTCAAGTGCAGGCTGCTGCGGTGCAGGGGACTCTCCGCCAGAGTCCTCCTCCCTCCCTGTGGCAGTTGCAGTTTGTTCGGTACCAGATGTTGTTGGCACACAGGGAGGTGTGGACTGGTTGCTGTTCATCTGGCGGAGGCATTGTAAAATGTCCCTGTGCACCGCCGTCATCTCATGTAGTACATCCCACTTGGACTCCACGCGGGTCATGTGGGAGTCCACACGTGACATGTGGGAGTCCACACGTGACATGTGTGACTCCACTTGGGACATGTGGGAGTCCAAGCGGGCATGATGGGCAGCCTGCTGCTGTTTGATGTCTCTGAGGAGCCCCACTACCTGGCTGAGCTCTCCGGTGCTGGACTGGTACGCATCAGCTATGCGTACCAGTTGTGGGTCTTCATGCACACCAGCAACGTCTGCAAGCAGCGACCTCTGTCTCCCACCCCTCCCACCACCCCTGCTGACATGTGCAGTGTGTGCAGTTGCACGCACAGATAACCCTGGTCCACCTTGGGGGTTGGTGGTGGTGGTGGTGTCCATGGCCCCAGGTTGGTCCAGGGTCACTGCGCTGGTGTTGTTCCTTATTCTGTCCATGTCGGCAGGGATGGTATTCGTGGTGACAGTCGTTGGAGGGGTGGGTGCAGGGGGTGCAGCTGGTGGACCTGCTGGTGCTGCAGCTGGTGGTCCTGCTGGTGCAGCATGTTGACTTGCACCGGATGTGCCAGGTTGTTCTTCATCGTCCGAGGAGGACAGAGGCTGTACGACGCCAGTGAGCTCGGCATCCTCTTGAGCCTGGGACTGGGACTCCTCAGCGTCTGCTGCTGTGTCCCTATCATCACCTGTTTTTGGGAGACACAAACAATGTATGTCATGTTTCTGCAGGCATCAGTGGTTGACACACCTGACAGTTGTGACTGTGCCTCGGGGTGCGGGCCTGTACATTGTATTGTCCTAAGTCGTCACAGTCAGGGGTTGATATTGGTGTGGCACATTGTCCTGCATTATTTGGGCATTTCTATGTATTCTCTGGGGTGTGAACATGGTCTGCATTGATTGTGTTTGGTTGTCAGCCAGACCTCCTTCCCACCCACCCACTCACCCAGTCAGTTATCCCACCATGGAACGTGCTTGCATTGCAGGGAGTGGAAGTTGTCTCTCAGGATGTCAGTCAGTGGTGTCCTGCTGTTTGTTGGTGCACAGTTGCCAGCAGGGCCTTGTGCTCCCCACAGCAGTAGCCAGTGTCAGCCATCTTGTGAGTCCTTCTCCACTCCCTGTGATGTGAGCATGGTTCAGGGTGGTGTTGATGGGACAGTTGTGGGGGTGAGCTATGTCTGTGACTACGACTCCCATCATGCTATTGCCTCCACCCCCTTCCCAGCATGCCCATGCTTCCTTCCTTTTGACTCTGCTTCCCTGTGGGGTGGGCTGGCTGTGCTGACAGGATGGCTGGGAGTGTTGTCCTGGCAGTTGTTTGGCTAAGAGTCCCAAGAGTGTCCCTGTGCTTCACACAACATAACCCAGGGTGGTGGTGCTTTGTGGGATCTTGTGTTAGGATGGAGGGCATTGCATTCTACCAGGTGGGTACTGTGGAGTTTGTGTTGGGGGGGTGAGGGGAGGTGCTGGTGACTATAGTCAGTGCTGCAAGTCCCCCTTCCCACCCAGCCAGCCAGATATCCCACCATGGAACGTGCTTGCATTGCAGGGAGTGTAAGTTGTCTCTCAGGATGTCAGTCAGTGGTGTCCTGCTGTTTGTTGGTGCACAGTTGCCAGCAGGGCCTTGTGCTCCCCACAGCAGTAGCCAGTGTCAGCCATCTTGTGAGTCCTTCTCCACTCCCTGTGATGTGAGCATGGTTCAGGGTGGTGTTGATGGGACAGTTGTGGGGGTGAGCTATGTCTGTGACTACGACTCCCATCATGCTATTGCCTCCACCCCCTTCCCAGCATGCCCATGCTTCCTTCCTTTTGACTCTGCTTCCCTGTGGGGTGGGCTGGCTGTGCTGACAGGATGGCTGGGAGTGTTGTCCTGGCAGTTGTTTGGCTAAGAGTCCCAAGAGTGTCCCTGTGCTTCACACAACATAACCCAGGGTGGTGGTGCTTTGTGGGATCTTGTGTTAGGATGGAGGGCATTGCATTCTACCAGGTGGGTACTGTGGAGTTTGTGTTGGGGGGGTGAGGGGAGGTGCTGGTGACTATAGTCAGTGCTGCAAGTCCCCCTTCCCACCCAGCCAGCCAGATATCCCACCATGGAACGTGCTTGCATTGCAGGGAGTGTAAGTTGTCTCTCAGGATGTCAGTCAGTGGTGTCCAGCTGTTTGTTGGTGCACAGTTGCCAGCAGGGCCTTGTGCTCCCCACAGCAGTAGCCAGTGTCAGCCATCTTGTGAGTCCTTCTCCACTCCCTGTGATGTGAGCATGGTTCAGGGTGGTGTTGATGGGACAGTTGTGGGGGTGAGCTATGTCTGTGACTACGACTCCCATCATGCTATTGCCTCCACCCCCTTCCCAGCATGCCCATGCTTCCTTCCTTTTGACTCTGCTTCCCTGTGGGGTGGGCTGGCTGTGCTGACAGGATGGCTGGGAGTGTTGTCCTGGCAGTTGTTTGGCTAAGAGTCCCAAGAGTGTCCCTGTGCTTCACACAACATAACCCAGGGTGGTGGTGCTTTGTGGGATCTTGTGTTAGGATGGAGGGCATTGCATTCTACCAGGTGGGTACTGTGGAGTTTGTGTTGGGGGGGGTGAGGGGAGGTGCTGGTGACTATAGTCAGTGCTGCAAGTCCCCCTTCCCACCCAGCCAGCCAGATATCCCACCATGGAACGTGCTTGCATTGCAGGGAGTGGAAGTTGTCTCTCAGGATGTCAGTCAGTGGTGTCCTGCTGTTTGTTGGTGCACAGTTGCCAGCAGGGCCTTGTGCTCCCCACAGCAGTAGCCAGTGTCAGCCATCTTGTGAGTCCTTCTCCACTCCCTGTGATGTGAGCATGGTTCAGGGTGGTGTTGATGGGACAGTTGTGGGGGTGAGCTATGTCTGTGACTACGACTCCCATCATGCTATTGCCTCCACCCCCCTTCCCAGCATGCCCATGCTTCCTTCCTTTTGACTCTGCTTCCCTGTGGGGTGGGCTGGCTGTGCTGACAGGATGGCTGGGAGTGTTGTCCTGGCAGTTGTTTGGCTAAGAGTCCCAAGAGTGTCCCTGTGCTTCACACAACATAACCCAGGGTGGTGGTGCTTTGTGGGATCTTGTGTTAGGATGGAGGGCATTGCATTCTACCAGGTGGGTACTGTGGAGTTTGTGTTGGGGGGGGTGAGGGGAGGTGCTGGTGACTATAGTCAGTGCTGCAAGTCCCCCTTCCCACCCAGCCAGCCAGATATCCCACCATGGAACGTGCTTGCATTGCAGGGAGTGGAAGTTGTCTCTCAGGATGTCAGTCAGTGGTGTCCTGCTGTTTGTTGGTGCACAGTTGCCAGCAGGGCCTTGTGCTCCCCACAGCAGTAGCCAGTGTCAGCCATCTTGTGAGTCCTTCTCCACTCCCTGTGATGTGAGCATGGTTCAGGGTGGTGTTGATGGGACAGTTGTGGGGGTGAGCTATGTCTGTGACTACGACTCCCATCATGCTATTGCCTCCACCCCCTTCCCAGCATGCCCATGCTTCCTTCCTTTTGACTCTGCTTCCCTGTGGGGTGGGCTGGCTGTGCTGACAGGATGGCTGGGAGTGTTGTCCTGGCAGTTGTTTGGCTAAGAGTCCCAAGAGTGTCCCTGTGCTTCACACAACATAACCCAGGGTGGTGGTGCTTTGTGGGATCTTGTGTTAGGATGGAGGGCATTGCATTCTACCAGGTGGGTACTGTGGAGTTTGTGTTGGGGGGGGTGAGGGGAGGTGCTGGTGACTATAGTCAGTGCTGCAAGTCCCCCTTCCCACCCAGCCAGCCAGATATCCCACCATGGAACGTGCTTGCATTGCAGGGAGTGGAAGTTGTCTCTCAGGATGTCAGTCAGTGGTGTCCTGCTGTTTGTTGGTGCACAGTTGCCAGCAGGGCCTTGTGCTCCCCACAGCAGTAGCCAGTGTCAGCCATCTTGTGAGTCCTTCTCCACTCCCTGTGATGTGAGCATGGTTCAGGGTGGTGTTGATGGGACAGTTGTGGGGGTGAGCTATGTCTGTGACTACGACTCCCATCATGCTATTGCCTCCACCCCCTTCCCAGCATGCCCATGCTTCCTTCCTTTTGACTCTGCTTCCCTGTGGGGTGGGCTGGCTGTGCTGACAGGATGGCTGGGAGTGTTGTCCTGGCAGTTGTTTGGCTAAGAGTCCCAAGAGTGTCCCTGTGCTTCACACAACATAACCCAGGGTGGTGGTGCTTTGTGGGATCTTGTGTTAGGATGGAGGGCATTGCATTCTACCAGGTGGGTACTGTGGAGTTTGTGTTGGGGGGGTGAGGGGAGGTGCTGGTGACTATAGTCAGTGCTGCAAGTCCCCCTTCCCACCCAGCCAGCCAGATATCCCACCATGGAACGTGCTTGCATTGCAGGGAGTGGAAGTTGTCTCTCAGGATGTCAGTCAGTGGTGTCCTGCTGTTTGTTGGTGCACAGTTGCCAGCAGGGCCTTGTGCTCCCCACAGCAGTAGCCAGTGTCAGCCATCTTGTGAGTCCTTCTCCACTCCCTGTGATGTGAGCATGGTTCAGGGTGGTGTTGATGGGACAGTTGTGGGGGGGCAATATGTGTGACTGCGACTCCCATCATGCTATTGGCTACACTGACTTGGCCAGCATACACAGAATTCCTTCCTTTGAGTGGTCTTCACTGTGTGTTGGTGTTGTTGTGGTGGCTACATGTGTGGATGTGTGTGTTAGTTCTATTTGTGCCACTGCCTAGCTGTAGTTGTGGTTGTGTTTGTACATGTGTTGGCACAGTTGGATGTGACTTTTTTGATGGCATGTGTTGTGTTTATCTGACTGACATACACATTTTGGGATGATTCTGTTCTAGTTGCTGTGTAATTGCTATGTGTGCATGGTTTGACTCTCCCCTTGACAGTGATGTGTGTGTTTTGTGGCAGTTTATTGTGTACATTTGTTGTGTACTCACCAGGCTCTGGGATGTCCTCTAGTCCATATATGCTCACTGGCGGTAGGATGGCCCGCACCTTCTCCTCCCAGGGCCTGAGGTATATTGGCTTGGCAGGAGGGCCACTGCCGGTGTGTTGGCTGTTGATGTAATCTTGCTTCAGCAGTTTCCGTACCCTCCTGCGCACGTCATACCACCTGTTCTGGATGTCGCTCTTTGTGCGCCGACATGGTGATTGTGCGTTCACCCTGTTGATGATCCTCTCCCACATCTTGGTTTTCTGCGACATGGGGGTCTGTTGGACCAATGTGCCAAACAGCTGTGGCTCTACCCTGAGGATCTCGTCTACCAGGACTTCCAATTCACAATCTAGGAACTTGTGATTCTTCTTGGGGGGCATGGTGATGGGTGGTGATGGTGGGTGATGTGTGTGTTGGTGTGCAGGTGAGGGTGTGTGGGTGTGTGTTGTGCTGGGTGTATGTGAGGTAGGTATTTGTTAGTGTGCTGCTGGTGTGTGGCTTGTGTGAGGGATGAGCTGTGGGTGTGTGGTTGCTTTCTCTTGGGTGCTGGCAGTGGAATGGCATTTGCAAAGGCTCATGGTAGTGATTTGTGTCCTTTATATAGGTGGAGTTGTGGGTGTGTCTTTGTTCTCTGTCCCCACCCCCCAGTATTTATTGGCTTGGTAATTGCTTGTTTGGCCTTTTTTTGGTTGATTTTTCCTTTGTGCTGTTTGTGTATGTTGGAAACGTTCTTGTGACCGAGTCGGACCCTGCATTGGTCTCGTACGGTGTTTTCCGTTTCGTTCACGCTGTGTTTGTGCAGTTTTGTATGCTGCGTACGCGTCGGTCGCGGTGTATTGTGTTGCTTCGGCTCGGTTTTGTATGCGTGTCGGTCGTACGGCTTGTCCTCCGTCCGACTCGGTCGTGTTTTCGCGCCTTGCATCGTACTTTGCGGGTTGGAGTTGGCGGGTACGATTCGGTCGGATTTGTTCCGGGTGCGTGTCGGTCGGTTGGATTCGCGTGTTTTTCCGGCCGGATTGCAATTTTCCGAGCGGCTCGGTCGGTCGGCTTGGTTTCCTGACGTGTCGGTCGGATTTATCGCGGCTTGCATCGTACTTGGCGTGTCGGGCGCCACTGGTACGTGTCGGTCGGTATTTTTTCCGGATCCGAGTCGGTCGGTGCTTTTTCCGGCCCGAATCGGAATCGACCCCTCAGTAGTGTTGACATTCCTGCATTCAGTTGTGTAAATGTCCTTTTGCCTTTCACAAAGCATGCACGTAGTCTGCCCAAATATTATCTCTGAGTGCCATAATAGCTCATTAAAGTCTCCATGTTTGCTGTATAAGTGAAAATTATTCATTCTTTCATTCAGTGGTTTCCAAGACTGCTCTTCAAAGGAAATCTTGTGTACATAATGATTTTCAATAAGTACTTAACAATTTTAACCATTAACATTTTATTGTGGTTCCATGACAGAATATCTTGCAAAACAATATTGACTCACAAAATGTTGTAAAATTAATATCAATGACAAAAATATTGCCATCCTATACTTAACCAAAAAAAGGTCAAATATCAATGACAAAAGTATTGCTGTGAAAAATATCAACATTTAACAACATTAAACACACAAATATCGAACCATAAAATATTGTTTACTATTTACATATATATTTATATCACAAATATTGAAACACAGTATTGACTACAATAACATCATAAAAAATAAAGAAAAAAATATATTTTCAATCATAAACTTCATTGAATTACAAACATATACAAAATAGCAATAAATAAATAAACTACACAGAAACATTAATAATGCATTAAAAGAACAATCATAAAATTATTCACACATATAACCATACCTAGTCACAATACATTTACTATTAAAAATAAACACATTTTTAAAAAAACAATATTATTGCAAGAAAATAAATATTACAGCATATATTACAAATAAATAAATACATTTAGCATTCAAAATAAATTAATAATACAACAATCCAGCAAACACTCATACTTAAAATTAATACAGAAACACTAATTAGCATCCACCAAAAACGGTAATAACTAAAGAAAATTCAAACTACTCACAAAGTAGCAAATAATATTTATTTTACAGCAAAACTAACTAATCAATAAAAATATAAATACAATTAAGTGAACATTTTTTAAAAAGCACAAAACCTCACTATTTTTTGCAGGAAAAACTTAACAATTGCTAGAAAATGGCACTCTTTCAGACTGCTCAAGAAAAGACTAGAAGGAAAGCTTCAACAAAATAACATCAGACCTTTACATGTAAGTTTAACAATGACATTTCCTACAATGTAATTTAACATAATTTTAAAAAGCAAATATATAAATAAATTACTAAACTCTCTCTTTTATTATGTATATGAATCCTTTGATACTACAGAAACACTTCAGCTAAAATGAAGCACTGCACACCATAAAATCCAACTATTCACTCATAAACCTAGACAAAGGAACATTTTAACGTAAGTAAAATAAAAACAGTTAATAAAAATAAAACAACTAATATACTTTAAACTTAAAACTAAATCCCACCACCATTCAAAACTAGCCAAACCTGTATTTTTAACATGTAATTAAAATAAACATTTTCTCACCAACAGAAAAGCAAAGTCACCCTGAACCAACAACTACTCTCCTCCACACGTAGACTATACCCACCTACAGCCACACAATGATGTTATTGTCACTTCATCCAAAGCACTTGGAAACATCTGCAGAAATCTGCAGAAATGTGTAGAACATGCAACAAATAGCCAGCTTGCTTTTGAAATTAAACAGTTAATAGCTCTGCACATGTACTTGTAACAGACATAGCTAACCACTACAACATGCTAATATAATCCCCATTTTACCAAAGAAATGCACACAAACTAAGGGCCAGATGCATCAACAATCCATTTTGCGATTTCCTAATTGCAAATTCTTGCGATTCGCAATTAGAAAATCGCAAAATGGAATGCATGAAAGTGTGTTTAACACTTTCTGCGATTCCTAGGAGATAGCAAATGACCTACCTCATGAATATTAATGAGGTCGGTAGCAATTTGCGACCCCCTAGGAATCGCAAAAATCACGGGGATGGTGGCCTGCTGGGGTCAGCAGACCACCATGTCCATGATTGCTTTTAAATAAAGCAAACTTTTTTTTGTAAAGCAGCCCGTTTTCCTTAAAGGAAAACGGGATGCTTTACAAAAGAGAAAATGAAAACTTTTCCTTTCATTTTCTAAGAGCAGGCAGTGGTCCGTGGGACCACTACCTGCTCTTAGAAAATGCATTTACAGACATTCACAAGGGGAAGGGGTCCCTTGGGGACCCCTTTCCATTTGCGAGTTAGTTACCACCTACTTGAAGTAGGTGGTAAAATGCTGAATGTTTTGCGACCGCATTTCGGTCGCAAAACATTCATGCATACCAATGCGATTCGGTAATAGGAAGGGACGCCCTAAACACGCCCCTTCCTAATAGCGAATCGCAAACCCATTTTGCGATTCGGTAACAGGTTATCGAATCGCAAAATAGGGTTTGCTGCATCAGAAAGGCATATTTTTGCGAATCGGCCGTTTGCGAAGGCAAAAAATGCTTGATGCATTTGGCCCTTAGTCCTCTAATGGCCTACTTCTAAGACACTTGGAATGAATAACTGCATCGCTCTAGACACAGACACCAACTGAAATTCCAAATACCATGGTGGAATGTCTACAAAAGCACCATAGCCCAACAAGCCAAAACTAACATTTGCTTGGAAGGATGGCACAATGCCTTCAAAGCAACCTAAGAAAGAACCAGCAAACACTTTACAAATTCACAGAAACCCTCCGAAAAAAACAAAGCTACCAACAAGCAAAAGCAAACAAGGCAGTAAACCTAATCAAACTTAAAATAAATTAACAAACCAGGTAAATGCATGAAATGCTAGAATTCAAAGTCAGACTCTTTGTAAATAACACCTAGAAATGATAGTTAAATCACTATTATAAACCACCTACCTACCATTGGACTCACAACCAAAATAGAACAATAGCCAACATCATTGCATAAACAATTTTAAATTAAAATTATTAGTATATAACAAAAATGCATTAATACATTGCAAAATAAGACTGATAAATAAAAACAATTTACATCAATATTTAATTAAAAATAGTCATTGGGAAATTAAAAATAAAATAAAAGAATGCAATATAGAAAATATACAAAGCAACTCACAAATTAAAACACACACATATAAAATGAAACTTTTCAATATCAGTAAAACCAACCTACACATGCATTTAAAATATAACATTTTGGGCGCGTGTCCAAGTGGCCAAGATGGCAGTCGTGGTTTAGATCAGCCCCTGGCCTTCTTCCCCATCCATCCTCATCCTGGCCTCTGATCCTCTTCAAAAGTCTCCCTCCGGCTAGGGCATTAGGGACAGATACGGTGGAGCCCTGGAGACCAGACTTTGAGGGGTTTGGTGGGGCTCGCAGGCCACATGAAGCACCCGGATTGGAGGAGCAGCCTGCAGTGGACTGGAGCCTATAAACGCAGGCCCGTGTACGCCGCTGCTGGTGTGGCTGCCAGAATCAGAAAAGTGCAGGTGTGGCCCTTGTGTAGTCTGGTGACGGCGATTGTGCCCTGGGAAGACCTGACCAGCAGTAAAAGAGTGGTGAGTGCCCGGCGGAGGGCAAGCGCAGTGTGGTGCGAGGAGCTGGTTGCCTTGTGGGTCGTGCAGCCTTTGGACCTTGGCCCCTGCATCCCTTTATGAGCTTGGCCTGTCGGTGGGAGTGGCCCTCCCGGAAGCTCTTGGTGCCAATGGGGGAGACCTGCGTAATTCGTAGGCCCAGGGCCCGCTGAACTAAACATCTTGGGGTCCTTGGGGAGCCCCCGGCTCCCCCTCAAATTAAGTGACTGTTGTTCTAAGTGACTGGAAGAGTGGGAGAGGCACCCCATTGGCTGAAGGTGTCTGCAGGAAGCCCGGGCGACCACCCCATCTAAGGAATCATGGCTGGAGACCGGCTTGGGCTACCCTGATACGGAGGAGTATGAGGTCTTTGGTCCTGGCTGCTCATGCTCCTCCTGGGAGCAAGCAGGCCAGGGCCCCATTGGTGACTTCTTCATCAGACTTGCCTCGCGCCAGTGGCAACTGGCCCCCCTTTTCCTGAAGGTTTGGCACCAGACAATGGTAAGAGGCTGGAACTGGGGTCCACACTGCTCATGCTGCCCCTCTGTACAAATGAGCCGGTACCCTTCGACACTACAGCTCTGATTCTTGCCCTGTAGTACAGACCTTGGTTGTGCTGTGGGGTTTCCAGCCCCCATCCCCATGGGACACTGGTTTAGCGTGTTTGCGATTTTCCTGTGCCCGCTGAGGTGCAAGGATCTGTTATTGGCCTCACGAGTTGCCCCTGAAGTGAGTGGCCTGGGTCCCTTGGTGCCTTCAATTGCCTGAGTTCGGTGTAGGGCAGCTACCAGGATCCAGGGGCGGGATAGGCCCCCACTGCCTGCACAGACACAATCCAAGATAGATAGATGCACCTCCACAGCCCCGGGGGGCATGAGGAGTCCACCCAGTCTCCCCCTGACCTTACTATTAACCTTCGGGGTATTCATGAGTCCAGAGAGGCGGTGTAGGTAAGGTGGACGAAGTTCAGATTGATGTCTCGCTCCTACGCCAGGACCTGTGGAACGTGACTCACCAGGCCACAGAGGCTGAGACCTGTGTATCATCGGTAGAAGATGAGGTGGTGATGCTTAAGAAACAGGTCTCCGAGCTGCTCTCATGTGTGGCGGTCCTGGTGGCACATGCAGAGGATGCCATAAATAGGTCATGCAGAAACAACCTACGCTTTGTTAGGTTTGCGGAGGGAGTGGAGGCATCAGAGGTTGAGAAGTTTCTGGAGACTTGGCTGCAATTTTGGATCACGAGTGATGCGCATTCTCCCTGGTCCTCTGCCAAGAGGGCCCATAGGTCGCTGGCCCAGAAGCCACCTCCAGGGGCTCCGGCGTGTCTGCTGATTGCTCGGCTGTTTCATTACTGAGATAGAGACGCCATACTTTGCGAAGACCAGAAAAACCCTGACCTGCAATTTGACAATGTCCTTATCATGATTTTTATAGGTTACACAAGGGCAGTTCAGCAGCAGCTGCAATCCTTTGACAAGGTAAAGCAGAAGCTCCGGGCCCTCAATGTTGTTGTTCCCAGCCAAGTTGAAGGTGATCTTTAACTCCTACGCTTATTTCTTTGAAACACCCAAACAGGCATGGGAGTGGGCGATGGAAGAGGAGGGCCCCTATCGTTGGATGAGAGATGGGGGTCTCTAGTTAGCAGAGGTAGGTACCTTTGTCCAAATAGGGACCCTTGCTTCTAGTCAGGGTAAGGGGGATACACTCCTAAAATAACCCCTGCTCACCCCCTTGGTAGCTTGGCATGAGCAGACAGGCTTATCTCAGAGGCAGTGTGTAAAGCATTTGTGAAGACATACAGTAACACAGTGAAAACACTACAAATGGACACCACACCAGTTGAGAAAAATAAGTAAATTTTATCTAAACCAAAACAAGACCAAACGACAAAAATCCACAATGCAGTATTACAAATAGGGCTTTCAAATGGTAGGAATAGTTCAGTTCAATACAAGTTGTAAATGCGACACTTTTCTCACACAGTACCTTGGATGCGTCACGCAAAACAAACAAAATGGCCTCAGGGAAGGTGATGCATCGGTTCCTTACACTCAGGGAAGGTGATGCGTCGATTCCTTGCTCCGGGGGAGGTGATGCGTCGGTTCCTTACTGCAGCGCAGGGGAGTTGATGCGTTGATTCCTTACCGGAGAGGAGGTAATGCGTCGATTTCTTACTGCGTGGGGAGTTGATGCGTCTGTTTCTTACTGCGGCCTCCAACGATGCGACAGCTTTGGCGCCTCGATGTGATTCGTCGATCCGGTACGATGCGTGGTTTCATGCAGCCGCACAGCAGGTTTGCGTCGGAATCGGTGCAGCGATCTCGGACTTCGGAGATCGTTACACCCGATGCGTCGTGCGGCGATTTCTCGAGCCGCGGCAGGTGCTGCGACGGTTTCTTCGGCGATGCATCGGAAACAGGTGCGGATGCGACATGCTTCTTCGGTGTTGTGTTGATTTTCCAGCTCCCAGTGACAAACAGTCTCTAGAGGTCTTAAACAGCAGCAGGCACCTCTTTGCAGGTTGGAATTCCCAGCAAGGAAATTCAGGGGAGCTGGTGGTGAAGTCTTTGTGTCCCTGAGACTTCAGAACAAGAGGCAAGCTAAGTTTCAAGCCCTTGGAGATCTTTTCTTCAAGCAGGTGACCCAGCAAACAGCAAAGTCCTTTTCTCCTTTCCTTGGCAGCAAGCAGCCACTGCAGGCCAACCCCAGACAGCAACCAGTACAGGGGCAGTATTCCTCCTCAGCTTATCCGGCTCTTCTCCTTGGCAAAGGTTCCTCTTGATTTCTCAGAAGTGATCTAAAAGTCTGGGGTCTGGGCCCATCTTTTTATACACCAAAATCCTTTGTTCTCTGAAGGCAGAGAGTGTCTGTACCCAGCCAAAACCAGTTCTGTCCTCACTGGTGCAGCTTCCTGGCAGGAGGTGGAGACAGCATTGTTGAAGGCAGACCAGGCCCATTCAGGTGAAAGGAAATCTCCTCCCCCTACTCTAAATGCAGCCCAGCCTCATCAGACTTCTGGAGCCACTGCCCCTCTCCAGCCCCTGTCATCCAAAAGCCAGTCATGCAATCCACAAACCTAGCAGAGGCATACTGGATGGTTAGGCAAGAAAATACCTACTTTCTAAAAGTGGTATTTTCAAACGCAGAATGTAAAAATTACCCACACTAAAAGATGCATCTTAACATTCTGAGTTCAGGCTTACTAAACTTTATTTTCTACCTTGTTCCTAGGGCCAGTTGTGTTTATAAGATGTTATAAACAAACTCCCCATTCTGTCCTATGGGAACAGGAAGCCTTGCAATAGTGAAAAACGAAATTGGCAGTAATTCACTATCAGGGCATACCACACACATCACGGCATGTCCTACCTTTCACATACAATGCACCCTGCCCACAGGGGTACCTTGGGCCTACCTTAGGGGTGACTAATATGTAGGAAATGGAAGGTGTAGGGACTGGCAAGTGTGTGCACTTGCCAAGTCGACATGGCAGTCCCAGACTGCACACAGGCTCTGCAATGGCAGGCCAGAGTTACATTTTACAGGCTGCTTCTGTGGGTGGCACAATCAGTGCTGCAGCCCACTAGCAGCATTTGATTTACAAGCCCTGGGCACACACAGTGCACTATACTAGGGTCTGACAAGTAAATCAAATATGCCAATCATGGAATCACTAATCCATAACAATAATTTACAAAGGGAGCACTTGCACTTTGGCACTGAACAGCAGTGGCAAAGTGCCCAAAGCATCTAGACCAGCAAAACGGAGTCCAACATACAGCAAAAACGCAGGAGGCAAAGGCAAAAAATGCAGGGGAGACCCACGCCAATGGTGCCAGGTCTAACAGGGACACTGAGGCTGAGATGCCACAGGGAGCTCTCCGTCAGGTCCCGAGGCCACAGTGGATGAGGTGTACAAGGTCTCTAAGGACCAGAGCTCCTGCTTGCCCACGTGGTGCCTCCTCTGAGTCTGAGATTGCACAGGGAGCTGCTTGCGTGGACCGTGGGGCTGATGAGACCCTGGGCGGGGCGAGGTCGGAGATGCCTCAGGAGGACCCTGCACCTGCCCTGCCGTGATGATACTTTCAAATGTGGTTGAGTGAGGGAGTGGTGATTTCCTTTGGTAGGAGAACTATGTAATTTTTGTATGATGTTTACTGTTTGGATTACAGGTTGATTTGTGATCCTGACCTGGGGGCGGCCCTCTGGCATTGTTCGCAATTTTTTTCCCTCCCTTTTTCTTTCTCTCTTTGGTTGTTGCTTGCATTGTCTGAGGTGGTGAAGGGGGAGTGTGTGTTTTATGCATGGGGAAATGGGGCAGGTGACAGACCTTTCCCAAATTGGGGAAGAGTGGGTTGCTCGAAACCCAAGTATGGGAAATGTGGGAAATGGGGGGTGGGGGTGGTTCGGGTTGTCCAATTTGGTTGTTCCAGTTAGGTTTAATAAGGCACACAATTGCACGAAGCCGCCCCAGTGGCTACTGGGAGGGAGGCTCCTAGGGGGAAGCCTGCCGCTCCTACAGCGAGGGGAAGACATTTGCTCACAGGATGGCCCAGTCACAAAGTGAAGGGCTGTTGGTCCTCTCATGGAACACCAATGGGTTAGGTTGTAAAATCAAAAGAGGAGTGGTTATGCAGTACATTCATAGAAAATCTCCTGACCTTGTGCTCCGCCAAGAAATGCATTTATTGGGAAACACATGCCGCTGTCTGCAGAAGGGTAAATATATGGTGTTAGCCCATGCAGTGCAATGGGTTGGCCGAGGTGGGGCTTGAAGGGGGGGCCTTGCACGAACAGATATTGATATAGTTTAGGCCTTCGTGGCCTATTATTGTACATTATATGCCCCCCGAAGAGACCGCGGTCAGTCACAGGGAGTTGGAGGTGGATCTAACAGTGGAAGAGATTGGAGTGGCGGTGCAGGAAATGCCATCCGGGAAAACTCCTGGGGCAAACGGTTTCCCAATGGAACTGTTAAATGCCTGGCCTCCCTTGTTAACCCCCACCTCCTAAATTTATTTGAGGCAGCGCGGCCAGGTGGAGCTTGCCTACAGACCTCAACCACTTGATAATTGTGGTGATCCCTAATGAGGAAAGACCTGCAAACCTTTGTTCTTCCTATAGGCCTATTTCTTTGCTTAATATGGAGAGTAAGATTCTGGCCAAGATCCTGGTGACTCAGCTTATGGGGGTGATCTCAGGTTTGGTTCATCCGGATCAGATGGGCTTCATGCCAGAACAGGCGACCCGATTAAATCTACGGTGATTGCAGCTGTGGCTTGACAGGGTTAAGGCTGACAGTGAACCCAGAGCGATATTATCACTTGATGCGGAGAAAGCATAGGCTGGAGGTACTTGTTTGGAACTCTTCAGCGGTTTGGTTTTGGGCCTCTGCTTTGTAGTTGGATGTCCCTTCTGTACAAGGCACCTACTGTGGTAGTGCGGGTGAATAGGGTGGTTTCAGAGTAGGAAGTCCGCAGAATTTGGGGCCGTTTTTTGGCAACTCTGCAAAATTCCATGGCGTGAAACTCTGCAAACTCTACCCAGTCCTAAAAAAAATCCCATTAAACATTGATCAAGTCAGCCATATTAAAAATAGATTAAGCTGCTCCCATTTTGTCTTTATTCTTTAGAGTTAACATTTTAGCAGAAGATAGGAGGATCCGGAGCTTAAAAATCCAACAGGTTTTCTTTGTTTTTGTTTTTGTTTTGTTTGCCGCAGATCTCGATTTGACACAGGAAGACAATTTGGAGAACAAAATGGAGTTGAAGAGGATGCATTACTTTCAAATAAACGGATGGACACAAAGTAATCAAATCTAGCAGAGGCAGCCTTTCATTGTGATTCAATAACAATACAGTCAGCATTCTGCTCAGGCTTTTTACAAGTTCTCGGCTAGACAGCGCTTGCCCGACCGCTTGTTGGCCTTGCCAGTGCTTTCTTGGCTTTGTCAATGTATTTATGTTATTGTGCGAGGCCCAACAGCTTCCGACACAGTGCTTGCTTCAAATCTCATGCCGTTATGAGGCAGTTGTCTCATCACACATGTAAGTATTGCTGTGACAAGTTTTGAGTTAGTAGAAGCTATAGCGCAAGAAGTAATTCTTGACCATGAAAATACTAGCTTTTTGTCATTAAATTTTCCAATCTCAGCCGATGCAGTTGGTGTAGTTTATCTGCCAATTTTTATTATGTAAAAAACCTGTTCATTTTGGGAAATCATGCGTTCCTGGGCATATTGTACTGTGTTTATGGAAGCGCCCTGAAAACAAAAACAAAAATGTCTTTTTGGCGTGAGGCATGGCAGCTCCTGGCACGCTGCTACCAACTGCTCACTACAGATCTCTTGCACTTCCTCCTTTGTGCTTCCGGCAGCTGTCACTTCACAACGATGGTATTGTGAACAGCTTCGAACATCCAGCAGCCATTGCGCAGTGGCTATGCTAGTGTCTGGGTGCTAGGATCTTGTTGTGTGTTTGAATATCAATGGGGGGTGTTTAATAAAAGTGATTAGTCATTGTTTATTAATACAAATACTTTTGATTTTGAAATCATTTGAAAGATATGCTGTGCTTTTGGAAGCGGTTTAAAAACAAATGAAAACCATGTAGTCGCAGAACGCACAAAGGTATCAAACACTCAGACCTTTCACATATGATTTTTTTTTTGCAGTTTGACTTGGCGCAAACTTGATGCAAGGTATGCTTTACATGAGCACCAGTAACATTACACAAGGACACATTATTTTATTTATTTTTTGTCATGAGGGAGAAAAAGTGATTTGCCTAGAATCCCAGGATATTGAGTAGAAGCCGGGACTTGGAGTCTGATTTTCCAGTTCCAAAGTACGCAGCTATGGCCGTTATGCCACATCCTCTCCCTATCCTTTTGGTGTACACAGTTCACTGTTTTCATCTCCTCTGTTGTGTAAACTGTGGATGCTGCAGAAACACACAGATGCTATTTAACGATTTCTGCCAAACGCCAATCATGTTGCCTTGATGGTTGTATTATGCTGAGGGATTTCATAACATACCAATAGACATGCTTCAGCCAATCTCCTTGTCGGACGTGTAACCTGAACAGCGCATCAATGTAAACAGCAAAATAACTATTAACTGTTGTTTTATTAATGGGACTCGATTCGTAATGCAGAGCGTTGGCCCAATTTCTAGCTGTCTCCCATGTATGCTTCCTCCCCTCTTGCTCTCCGTGTCCCTCTCTCGCCCATATGGTTCAGTACCCCTGCTCCTTCTTCCTCGTCCGGTTGCTTCTCCGTGCCCCAATGTTGCTTTAACTCTTTCCCCACTCACACTCACACAAAACATAAAGACGGCAGCTTCACAAACTTTGTTTTTCTCATTCATACAAATTATTCTTGAATAAGGTCTCTTAGACGTGTTAAATAGCAAATACATTGCTGGATCTTTGCAGAAAATGTTCCACTGTGTCTTGCACTACGCCATGGGAGCTACCCCTCAATGGAGAGACACAAGATTGATAGTTTTGTTTACAGAGATGTATCTTATCAGTCAGCAGCCTGGCCATTCCATTTGACAATGTAATAACTTAAATGAAGTATTTAAAACTTGGGCCATGCCAATCAAGGAACTACCTGTGAATGGCCAATTGTGAATAACTCACCAAGTTGAGGAAGGAGGTACGGGAGCTCAATTTTAATGTGCGAAACCAAGCTCCCCCAGCGCTCAGTGGTGACATAATGGCCCAAAACAGCTACAGGACTATTCTTCTGCTGGGAACCCGTATGTCAATAAAACCAGCCCCAGCGTCGCACACAAATGCCTTAACATTGCCAACACCAATAGCTCTGGGATTGCCGCGACCTATTGGCTTTGCCAATGCTTGTTATAGTGTGGCTTGACAGTGCAGCTGTCACCAGACAATTATGTGAAAATCACCAGGAGAGGAGTAGTTTTGGCTGAGCCCACATGTTGGGAGCCAGGAGTACACATTTTCATTGGGCAGAAGTTGCATGCTCCCACAAAAAAAGTGTTTTCTTTCCACACAGATGTGATCCTTTTGTGTATTTATCCAGTTGCCTGACCTTAAACTTTCAGGGACACACACACAGCATTGTAATGTTATTAAAGTGTCGTAGATAACTAGATAATTTATTTTGTTTCTCTCTCGCAGCAAAATGGATGGAAGGAGGGCAGTCATTAACTTAAATGCAGTTTTAGGTCTGTCTTGACAGTATCACCGGACCTATTAGCCTGCACCAATATTATTCTACAGTTTTTTGCTTCCCCACAAATACATAGCCATTCCCATGCTATCTACTTTTGATGCTTCACATTACCATACAACATTCCTTTACAGCCAGACCTATTGGCACTGCCAATGCTTGTTTTCCTTTTTGGAAATGCTTCTTCTTTCTTTGGCAAACTTCAATGTGTAGTTGGGTTGATAGGTGAGTGGATTAATTAACAAATTAGCTAATGGGTGAATGATTGGATGAATGAGTGCATGGACAGGAAAATGGTTAAGTGCATGGATGATTAACTGAGTGCATGTATTAATTAGTGAGTGCATCAATGAATGAGTGTCTTGGATGGGAGATTTGCTTCCCATAACCATTGAGACAGCAGTCACCTACAGCACTGCTCTAGCCATCATGTATTCATTCATCATCTTACGCACTCATCTATCCATGCACACTGATTTATCTCCCTTTAATTCAATTCATCCATGCACCCGTTCATCCTTCTCTCTATGTATTCGCTTACCCATGTATTTATCAATGCACACCCCCACTCACCTATACAACTAGCTATATAACTGAATCGCCCATCTAGCCATTCATACAATCAATCATCCATTCGTTCATTCTTGTGCTCCCTCATCTTTGGACATATTCTCGCAATGCACCCACTAAGCAATCGACACAAACACACCTGCAAAATTGCCAATCAATGAAGAAACATTTAGCTTTTTTTTTTTTTTAAAAGGCAGACCTCAATGGCTATGTCAATGAGAGTTTTAGCCATGGAGTAAGGTATGCTTTAAACAATTTAGTAATTTTTCCAGGGCTCTAAACATGTTAGTAAACACTATATGAAACACTAAATATAGTGTGGTTTTTTGAGAGAAACATGGCATTCTCTCAGCATTGTATGTGTTGCACATGTACAGAGGGGGCTTGAAGGGTGCAGAAGGATGAATTACAGTAGCACCAAGGTATGTCTTTCTCTTCAAACAACATCTGGAGAACACCTGACATTGCTGAATCTCTTTGGCGCACAAGTTGCAGAAGAGAATAACATGGTAATTTATAGATAGTTTCTAACAAATAGTACAGCAGAACATCCATTCAAGATGTTCCTCTTAGATCTTCCACAAGAGTGCCTCACTAGCCTCTTTTTGGTCACGCACAGCTCTAAACTGACAAACTGTATGGGGTAGTATTTTTATATAAAGATGATTAATTGTTACATCGGTCTGCTGGGATATTAACATTAGTTAATTGACCGCCCGCAATAATGTGATGAAGCCCAAGTACATGGTGCATAAAGAGGGAAAATAAATATTAGTAGCAGATAACACCCGGCAGCTTGTTTCGCAATAATTGTACTAGAACCCATTCTCCAGTCATAACAGCCACCCGTGAACAGAACTTGCTTCTGCGCCTACTGATGGCTGAGTTCAGTATTCAATAATCTTGCGAAATGTGTTTGTATGGTTTGCATATTGGTTTTAAAAGCAGCAAATCGGCTACTAAAAAGACCTCAGCAGTTTAAGACCTGATTTAGAGTTTGGTGGGGGGGGTACTCCATCGCACATTGTGAAGATTAACCTGTCCAGCAAACCCTTGGCCTGCCCACCCTGCTGTATATCAGGCAGAAAGTCAGCCTTGTGCAGGCAGTTCCCCTACTGGCCCCCTTGACAGAAATCTTACTGCAACATCCCGACGGAGTGTTGGCTGTCAGAGTAAGGTCCTCACATCACCTAACTTATTTAAGACTGACTGTCTCATGTCCTTTTTTTGTGTCCATGCCAATCAGTTAGATCAAAATAATGAACCCCAAACCCGGGGGAAAAGCTCTTTCTTTTTGCAGTCATTCGTTTTTGTTTTTCAAACAAAATGTTTGGTGAATGGCTGTCAAAATCAACTGCAGCCACCCACCAGACTTTTGCTACCTTTAGAGGAACCTCTGTCATGGAGGTTCCTCTGAAGATGCAGAGATCACTGCTGGGCCGACACCGGCCTCTAAACATGGTGGACCTCAGTCAAAGCGGCAGATGTATGTCCTCAATCACCCTAACATGCAGAGGTAAAACTATCAGTTTGCTCTGCATTTTCATCAGACCTAGGTGCATTGAAATGAAAAATGTTTTAAAAGAGAACAAACATGCAGAACAAGTGGGGTAGGCACGTGGAAAATGCTACAAGTGTATTCTAGTATTGTGAAAGGGTTTGCACAACGTACCAGAATCAATGTAGAATGCCATGGAAAGAGCAGGGAAAACAAGCATTGATAAAGCCACTAGGTTTAGGGTCTTTTAAGTGTGGGTGTTTGCTAATAGTTGTTTGACTTTGTGTGCCACCATTTGAATGATGAGTTCACGTTTGAAGGGTGCATAGATGGAAGGTTGTCTACATGTTAAAGCACATCTAGTATATAACATTGATCAATGTTTATAGGATTTCAATACTTTTTGAAAGGGGTTGTCACCAACTTTTACTGAAAGGTAGTGGTTAATGGCACATTTGAAATCAAATTAGACCCAAAGCAAAAACAAATTGCTATGGATTTATTTTGAAAGGCTAAAAATGAAAAAAAAATATTTTCCAAAATGCTCTTATTTAAATGTTAAAATTATGGTCAAAGCGACAAAGAATAAGAATGGAATGGAAACATTGAAAGTGATGTTAGGTGAGAAGACGTGTGTTAGATCAGCCTTAGGGTGGTCTTCCACCTATACTTTCTGATCTCCTCCTCCATTTTGCTGAACTTATTTTTGTTGGCCTTAGGGCTCTGTGCACTCTACCACTGCTAACCAGTGCTAAAGGGCTTGTGCTCACTCCCTAAAACATGGTTAAGTTGGCTTCTACCCAATTGGGATATTTAATTTACTTATAAACCCCCATGTAGAATGGTATACCATATAACTAGGGCCTGTAAATGAAATGATACCAGTGGGACTGCAGCACTTATTGTGCCACCCAGTAAGTAGCACCTTAAAACAAGTCCCAGGCCTGCCACTGCAACCTGAATGCAGTTTTAAACTGCCATGTTAACTTGGCAAAAAAGCCCCCTTTGCTAAGCCCTAAACTCCCCTTTTATTACATTTTAGTCATCCCTAAAGTAACCCCTAGATCACCCATAGGGTAGGGTACCTTGTAATTGAGAGGATGGACATGTACTTTTTAGTTTCACATGTCCTGGTAGTGAAAATCTCCTGAATTCGTTTTTCACTACCATGAGGCCTACCTCTCCCATATGATAACATTGGAGAATCCTTATTACATTTATATTTCCAAGTAGGAGCAGGTAGCTATGTCTTTAGTATTGTAATGAAAACCCTATTTAATGGTAAAATCGGGTTTTTGATTACAATTTTGAAAATGCCCCTTTTAAAATATATTTTTTTGCCCTTTTCCCTTTCGTGTCTGCAGCTTGTCTCGGGTCACATGACTGGATGTAACTGACAGACTTTGTGAATTCCTCCCATACAGTCACACCATAAAGGGATTAGGTGTGCCTGAATGGGTCATCTGCTGGCAGCATGGGGGGGGGGCAGAGCTGAGCATAGCCCCACTTGCAACTAAATAAGGAGTGCTCTGCCTTCACACACAGGGCCTAACACCTCCACATTGTCACTGCAGCCAACTTGGAGCCAGACCAGGAGAATCAGGAAATTGCATGCACTTCAAAGCCACTGTCTAGAAACTTCTCTCACATTCCAGAAGGAGGGCACCAGAGTATAAAAATAGGACAACAGACACCAACTTTTCAGTTCACTCCTGGACCTGTGGAAGGACTACCTGCTGCTGTCACCTGCTGCACACTCTGCAAGACTGCTTTGCTGTACCTGGAAGTACTGCTGTGCTGGCCGGAGCCAGCCTTGAACTCTCAGAGGCCAGCCCTGCTGTTGAGCCCTGCATCTTCACTGGAACCCAGGACTACCAAAGTGGCTCCAAGAGCTAATTTGCTGACCTCCTGTTCGAAGCCATAGGGACACAAAAGGCTCCCATCATTTTGACCCCGCACCTGGACCAAGCCTGAATGAGTCCTGAACCTCCAAGTGGTGTTCCATTAACCCTGGACCATTGGTTGTGGTGTTAAAGGTGCCCAGATGGCCAAATCCCAAAACTGAGAACTTAACCAATTTTTGGTCAAAAACTGCTCTAAGAACCAGGAAGAGACTGGGACCAACTTGCTTGACTATCCACCCAAGGTGCATCGCCGGTCAGATTGACTTTGCATCTTTTCCCACTATGTTCTTCTCTGCAGCTGCAAATCCTGTTCAGCAGTCCTTCACCAAATGGTTATTCAGCCTCATGGCCTCATGGAACTGTCTTCGGCCACAGCCTGCTGCCTCGTCCCGCTGAAGATTTTTGACTTCAAAAAAGGAGACTTATAAATCTTCACCGCAGTTTGTGCCATTCAGCTCTCTCCTTGTGCTCCTCGGCATACTTTGGGCTGCATAGCCCCAACACAGGCGCTGTTGTGCCATGGCTCAGAGGTGTCTATGTTGAGTTCAGAACAGTTTCTGTGCAGGAAGGAATACCTTACTCAATAAGAACTACTCTGAGTGGTTTATTCCTCTTTTTATATGTGCTCCAGAATGCAGCACACATGTAAAGAGGAAGTAACAAGGAGAAATAAAGATATTTCTCCTCATTACACAAGCCTCAGGTAGGTGCACACATTTTGGCACAAACCCATGTTTACTGACTTTAGTAAATATGGGTTTGCTTAAAAATTCATAGGTGGGTGCATGGGAACACCCATGCTCAAACCCATGTAACTCGTCCCCAATGCAAGGTAATGCAAGGGAGTGATATGCACTGTGTTGCATTACTTTTTTCAATTACAAATTCACAAGGGGCAGCTCCTCCGTAATGGTGGAGGAGCATCACCCCACAGCCTGTGCCAGCAGACAATAAATAAAATGATAATAAGACAATGTTATTATCATTTTATTTTTGCTGTCTGAGCCCCACAATACAATACGTATAGGGCGGGCCGGGCCGAGACAGGGAGGAGTACTGTGCACTCATAAGTGCACATGTGTGCTTGGCCGGCCATCCTAGGCTGGCCAAACACACATGCGTACTTCTGTTTCACCAACGCTGCTGTGTTACACAGCAGGGTTGGAGTAACAGCACAGGTGCCAAAGCACTGTCTGAGCAGCAAACGAGGCCACTAAGACCAGTCGTGGCGCTGCTCTCATGTGAGAGTAGCGTCTGGATTGGGTGTGGCGCCTGTGTCGTGAGGGCCCATCCCCTTCCGGGCCGACTGCGACTGCAACGAGAGAAGCAGCAAGGCGGCAGCGGGAGTGGAGCGGAACAGCAGGTAAGTCTTTTTTTCATATATTTTATTTCTCCCCCCGCCCGTCCCCAACCAACCACCGTCTCCACCCGCGGCTGCCCTACCACTTTAGGTAGGCGGCGGCTGCCACTGAAATTCACACAATTAAGTCTTTGAGTGGCTAAGTAAATAGCAAAATAGATTTTGCATCAGGCTGCGTCAAAAAAGTGACACAAACCAGACGCAATATTTTAGTAAATCTAGGCCCAAGTCTCTACTCATATTTTGCTTTTTGGCGCAGGGACTTATCTGGGTTTTTTTTTTACTATGGAGTTGTGATTGTTGCAACATTGTCATTCAGCATTGTTGACTTTTGGTGCAGATTGGAAAATATGAATTTTAGCCCTATCCTGAGGTGGCCACATTTAAGTTTACAGATGTTGGCAGTAGAAAGTATCTAGTTATAAAAGTCCAAATGTCACCATCTCAACTAGTGGGCTACTTTTTAGCATAAAGACTTCATTGCTGATTGGAGAATTTATGAAAATGTTGGCAGAGTTAACAATAGTGGAGTTTTTGGGACATGATGATTTCATTTAGAAGGACTGAGATAATCTGCTCATTGTAAATTTAAGTTCACTAACCTCATAGATGACAGTAATGTATACTAGAGGATGCACACTAGATATTATTAGATTAGAAATTCCCAAGGGACTAGCGTGAACTGGCTAAATTGGACAAACACTTAAGAGGCTGCAATAGTGGAAACAGGGCAGGAATAGTTTCTTAACTAGTACACGGAAAGTCTACTGCAGATAGCTAAAGAATCAGCTCCAGTGGAAAAGAAAATTAATAGGAACCATAAAAGACCTGCCTAGAAATCATTTACTAAGTACATCAAAGAAGAAAACAATCTGATCCATAGAATGCCAATGTACTTACAGCTTTGAGGATAAGGATAGAGAATCACATTTAATGGTGGTAAAAATCAGATCATCTGAACAGAGAGGCAAAGAAGCATTAGATGTTAACCTAGCCCAAACAATTGAAATAGAATGCTGGCACTGCTTTGTAAAGCAGAGACACAAAGTCCACTGAGACAGTTGCCTGTTGGTCAAGTGCTAATAGCCTAAGATGTTGCTGGACATAAGAACATTCCCTCTTATTCGTTGCTTTACCTATTGCACATGCCCATAATTACAGGCCAGGAAATAAACAACTGTTAATGGCCTATCCTGTGTGCATTAACCACTGTTAACACCCTGAGCAGAAAATAACAGCTCCTAAATATTGTGCATTGGAATTTTGCAGGCTTCCAACATCTCTTAGGAGAGTTTTTCATTTAATTAAACATCTGTAGACCTCTTCAGCATTGGCCCCTCCCATTGCATCGTCACAAGAAATATTGTGCCTGATGTACAAAGTGTTTTAACAATTGGTATCCCTCAGATTCTGTCAATCTAAGGGTTTGACACTGCTAAAACTCTTTTTGTAATGTACTAAACCCATATAACGATTTGTAAAAGATTTCCTGAATCATTAAATGGGTTAAGTAAATTTTATGGAATCACTATTTGGAAGGGGAGCGTTAAGGATGTCCCTTTCAAATACCAATTCCATAAGGTATGTATTAATGTTTTGCAACTGAAATCCGGTCGCAAAACATTAATATTTTACCACCAATTCAAACTTGATGGTAAACTATTTGCAAATGGGAAGAGGTTCATGGGGGACTGCTTCGCCCTTTGAGAACGTTGACCAAAACATTTTTCAGACATGTGGCCACTGGCGACCACTGCCTTCACCTAAAAAGATTTGCTTATTTTATTTATTTACCTTTTTTTCAATTGTGCCCTATTTTCCTTCTAGGAAAATGGGCTGTATTTAGAAAAAAATGATTCCTTTATTCAACAACAATCACAGACACAGTGGCCAGCTGACCTCAGCAGACCACCATGCCTATGACTTTAGCCAATCATAGTGGGTCACAATTTGCAACCTTCCTCATGCATATTAAGGAGGTAGGTCAAATTGCAGCCCACTACAATTCAGAATTTGGGGACATGGCCTATTAGTACATAGGTCAGCTTGCACAATTAATTTCTATTCGCAAAAAGTTGGTTGCAATTTGTCACCACTTTTTGCAAATTGAAAATGTGTACATCTGGCCATATTTAGTTATTTATTTATTATGAATGTCTTGCAGTTAGAATATTTATAATTTTGTAAAATGACACGGGGATCTATTATGCAGTTTCTTTTCGTGCTTTATTTTGTACAGCACTTAAAAGAGCATTACAACTGCCATAATCCTGCTACCCTGGGCAGGAAGGTATTAACACAAAGTACATCCCCACCTATAAATAGCAGTCGGCCATACACCATTTCCTCTTTTCTTGCTGTTAACAATAACTACATTACAAAACACTGTTTGCTAGTATTAGATTGTGATTTACTGTAGATTTATTTATTGTTTGGTGTTTAAACTGAAGTTTGAATTTGTTTAGGCTAATTTCACACAGGTGCCTGCTTTCAAGGCTCTGTGTGAAACTGTTACTTTGTGTTGAGTCAATTTTACACTCACATTTGCTTTTAAGGCTTGTGTGTGAAATTGTTATGTTGTTTCAGCATGCTGTGGCTGGTTTGTTTATTTAAGGTTGAATTTGACTGTGTTTAAGGCTCACATGTGAATAATTGCATTGTAGTTACACAAGACTGCTGGAAAGTTTTGTCTATATCTGAATACTGTCAGATAGATTGTATTATTTGTTTCAGGGCAGAGGGCTTGCCAGAGAAAGTGTATATGCAAGCAACTGCCTGGATTTATGCAAAAGGCTTTGAACCCCTTCGCTGCTAAGCCTTTCTCCCCCGTGCTAAGCCTTTTTTGGCTATTTGGGGTGATTCGCCCTTAGGCCCCGGTAACTTTTTGTCCACTTAAGGTATCCACACCAAATTTGCTTCATTTTTTCTAATATCCTGAGAATTCTAAAGGTACCCAGGGTCTTCGAAATTAGCCAAATACAGGCAAATTTGGGGGTTTTGGGGAAAAATTGGAAAAAGTGCTGCAGAAGAAAGTGTCTGTTTTTTCCCTGAAAATGGTATGAACAAAGGGTTTAGGATACTAAAATCACTATCTTTCCAGCTTTCAGGAACAGGCAGACTTTTGTATGAAAACCAAATGTTTCTACACAGTTTTGGCATTTTACTGGGACATATCCTATTTTTCATATTTTTGTGCTTTCAACCTCCTTTCAGTTAGTGGTATAAATGGTGTAAAAACAATAATGGATCCCAGAAAGCTATACATTTCTGGAAAATAGACAAAAGTTCGAATTCAGAAATGGGTCATTTGTGTAGATCCTTCAAGGTTTTCTAATAGAAAGTAACAGTTGAAATAAATAAATATTGAAATTGAGTTGAAAAAACAGCCATTTGTGACTTTGTTTTCACTTGTAACTTCTAACTATGGCAGATTTTTAAAGCAATATACCACTACGTCCATTGGACCCTTCTGGTTGCGGGGATATATAGGGCTTGTAGGTTCACCAAGAACCTGAGGTACCCAGAGCCAATAACTGAGCTACACCTTGCAATGGTTTTTCCTTGTGTACCTGGTATACAACAATTCATTTGGTAAAATATAAAGAGTGAAAAATAGGTATCAAGAAATCCTATGTATTTCCAAAATGAGAATAAGATATGTAGTTTAGAAGCAGTGGTAATTTGCACATCTCTGAATTTGTTGGTACCCAGACTAGCATGTAAATTAGAAGGCATTTTTCAAAATGACTTCTTTTTTACAGACTGTCCTACATTTGGAAGGCAGAAATGCATAGAAACACAATTGGTAATAACAATTGTTCTACTATTCTGGGTTTCCCTATGTTTCCTGATAAAAATGGTACCTCACTTGTGTGGGTAGGCCTAGTGCCTGCAACAGGAAATGGCTCAAAACGCATCGTCGACATATCACATTTTTTCCACTGAAAACTGACCCTTTTTTGCAATGTGCCTAGCTGTGGATTTTGGGCCCTAGCTCAGTTGGCACCTAGAGAAACCGAGCAAAGCCTGTGCATTTTTGAAAACTAGAAACCATGGGGAATCGAGGATGGGGAGACTTGTGTGGCTCTCACCAGGTTCTGGTACTCATACTCCCTTGCAAACCTAATAATTTGTATTAAAAAAACAGATTTTTCTCCTTTTTCTATGATGGAAAGCTCTAGAGTCTGAGGCGAGCCACAAACTTCCTTCCTCCCAGCATTCCTCCAAGTCTCCTGATAAAAATGCTACCTCACTTGTGTGGGTAGGCATAGTGCCCGTGAGAGGAAACGCCCCAAAATGCAATGTGGACACATCACAGTTTTCCACTGAAAACTGACCCTTTTTTTGCAATGTGTTTAACTGTCGATTCTGGCCCTAGCTCAGCTGGCATCTAGGGAAATCTAGTAAACCTGTACATTTTTGAAAACTAGACACCCAGGGGAATCAAGGATGGGGTGACTTCAGTGGCTCTCACCAGGTTATGTTACCCAGAATCCCTTGCAAACCTCAATCTTTGTAAAAAAACAAACATTTTCCTCACATTTCTGTGATGGAAAGTTTTGGAATCTGCGGGGAGCCACAAACTTCCACCCACCCAGCATTCCCCCAAGTCTCTTGATACAAAATGGTACCTCACTTGTGTGGGTAGGCCTAATGCCCGCATCAGGAAATGGCCCAAAACACAGCGTGGACACATCACATTTTTCCACTGAAAAATGACCCAGTTTTTGCAATGTGCCTTGCTGTGAATTTTGGGTGCTAGCTCTGCCGGCACCTAGAGAAACTTAGCAAACCTGTGCATTTTTTTAAACTAGACACCCAGGGAAATCCAGGATGGGGGGACTTGTGCGGCTCTCATCAGCTTCTGTGACCCAGAATCCCTTGCAAACCTCAAACTTTGTCAAAGAAAACACATTTTACTTCCATTTCTGTGATGGAAAGTCCTGGAATCTGCGGGAGCCATAACTTCTTTCCACCCAGCATTTCTCCAAGTCATGGTTAGGCCTAGTGCCTGTGACAGGAAATGGCCGAAAATGCAACGTGGACACATCACATTTGTCCACTGAAAACTAACCCTTTTTTTGCTATGTGCCTAGCTGCGGATTTTGGCCCAAGCTCAGCTGGCACCTAGAGGAACCTAGCAAACCTGTACATTTTCAGAAACTAGACAACCAGGTAAATCCAGGATGGAGTGACTTGTGTGGCTCTCACCAGGTTCTGTTAGCCAGAATCCTTTGCAAATCTCAAAAAGCTGTCTAAAAAACACATTTCCCTCCATTTCTGTGACGGAAAGCTGTGGAATCTGAGGGAGCCAAAGACTTCTTTCCACCCAGCAATCCCACAAGTCTCCTGATAAAAATGGTACCTCACTTGAATGCTTAGGCCTAGTGCCTGTGACAGCAAACGGCCCAAAAAGCAATTTGGACACCACATTTTTCCACTGAAAACTGACCCTTTTTTTGCAATGTGCATAGCTGTAGATTTTGGGCCCTAGCTCAGCCGGTACCTGGAAAAACCTAGCAAACCTATACATTTTCGAAAGCTAGATACCCAGGGGAATCCAGGATGGGGTGACTTGTGTGACTCTCATCAGGTTCTGTTACCCAGAATCACTTGCAAACTTTGTAAAAATAAAACACATTTTCCTCATATTTCTGTGATGGAAAGTTCTGGAATATGCAGGGAGCCACAAACTTCCACCCACCCAGCATTCCCCCAAGTCTCTTGATAAAAACGGTATTTCACTTGTGCGGGTAGGCCTAGTGTTCGTGACAGGAAATGGCCCAAAACGTACTGTGGAGACATCAAAATTATCTTTAACAGAACGACCTGGTTTTCCATGGGAGTAATCTGCGTTTTTGGTCCCTGGCTTGGCGGCCTTCTAGGAAAACCTACAAAACCCAGACATTTCTGAAAACTAGACAGCCAGGGGAGTGAAAGAAGGTATGGCTTACGTGGATTCCCCAACAATTTCGTACCCAGAATCCCCTGCAACCCTCAAATTTAGCTAAAAGAAATCACATTTTCCTCACATTTCTGTGTGGGAAAGTTGTGGGATCACTAGGCCAACACATATTTCCTACCACCCAGCGTTCCTGCAGCTCTCCTGATAAAAATGGTACCTCACTTGTGTGGGTGGGCCAAGTGCCTGCGACAGGGAAGGGCGCAGGCTAAAATATATTGTGGAGAAATCAAAATTATATATCACAAAACAACCTGGTTTTGCAAAGGGGTCAACTGCATTTTCGGTCCTGGGATCGGCAGCCATCTAGGGAAACCATCCAAAACCAGACATTTCTGAAAACTAGACCCCCGGGGGAGTCCAGAGATGTGTAGCTTGCATGGATCCCTCAATGTTTTCTTACCCAGAATCCCATGCAAACCTCAAATTTAGCTGGAAAATCACATTTTCATCACATTTCTGTGTGA
Source organism: Calotriton arnoldi (assembly GCA_963921515.1). NCBI lineage: Eukaryota > Metazoa > Chordata > Amphibia > Caudata > Salamandridae > Calotriton > Calotriton arnoldi. The sequence goes on from CAWUFW010002294.1 coordinate 1,728,615, forward strand.
GATCACTGCGCCAACACAAATGTCCTCCCACTTACCATTCCCCTTGGCCTCCAGATAAAAATGATACCTCACTTGAGTGGGTACCCAAAGCAGACTGAGCCTAACAACGTATTAAAAATGTGCTTATCAACATGCTGTGATATCCCCTCAGTCTCTATGAATGAGAGGATCTTATAAAGCGCACAGCTACTCAACAAGAGTGTCCCGGTGCTAGAGGTTCATGCATGACAGGACCCAGAGGCACGACTAGAGCCAGGTTTTGAGGTATTTATTAAAAGCTGTCAGATCAGTTGTTGCTCTCAGGGTGACAGGTAATTGGTTCCATGCTTGAGCGCCCAAGAACCCGAAAGATCTCCCTCCCATACGGGTCAAGCGTACTTTAGGGATGCAGGCAAGGTCAGAAGAGGAAGATCTTAAGGGTCTAGCTCGTATATAGTGGCTAGCATGCCTTTTGAGATAGCTAGCCCCCTTGCCATGGAGAGCTTTGAAGAATATCACCAGGGCCTTAAACTTTCTTTCACTGGAAGCCAGTGTAGAGCCTGAAGGTGTGGGGCCATGTGCGTCCTGGGCCTAGGTCTAAGAATCGCCCTGGCCGCTGACTTTTTGGTCCTTCCCTGTCACAGGCGCTTGACCCACCCACACAAGTGAGGTATCATTTTACTTAGGAGACCGAGGTGAACGCTGGGTGGACTTTTTGGCCCTTCCCTGTCACAGGTGCTTGACCCACCCACACAAGTGAGGTATCATTTTACTTAGGAGACCGAGGGGACCGCTCGGTGGTAGGAAACTTGTCCCAGCATTGTGATCCCACACAGACATGTCAGGAAAATGTGATTTTTTTTAGCTAAATATGAGGTTTGCAGGGGATTCTGGGCAAGAAAACATTGGGGGATCCACGCAAGCCACACCCCCCTGGACTCCCCTGGTTCCATCCTCAGCAGATGACCACCTTGGTTGGAGACGGAACCGTTCTGTCCTCAGCATGGAACCAGTAAAAGACACAACCTTTTTTCTGTGATTGTTTTAATATATTTGATATCACTGTAATTCTGAGATACTTATGTGAGGGAGGATGGAGACAGGACTACCCTTTGCAAATCTATGAGGACTTTTTAGCAAGGAATTGTTGATTCGAACTTTCTGAAAACTGCCTTTTCGTGGATGTTAGGCAAGAGTGGGTGAGTCAGCAGATTCTGTTTGTTAGAGGTGAGGAACTTTCTAGGCAGAGCCTGACATTTTATGTATAGTTAATTGTTACATCAGGATGGCTGATGACAGTCAGGTGCAGAGACTTAACACTTCACTCTGCTAATGATTTGGAAACTCCTGCTTGGAGCCAGCATCATCACTAATTGCTGTTAGAGCCATCACCTTGCACATAGGCTGTGTCTGCACTGCAGTCAGAAAATGGCACTTAACTATCCCAAATCAGTTCAAGGACCTTAGACAATGGATCCATATCACATGTCTGGAAGATGAGTATAAAGTTGGGATCCAACCCATCTCACCTTGTTCCGTGTCCAAGTTCTTCTTGACCAAGAAAGGGAGTGCCTTACAGACTACTCAAGGAGCTCAGAGAGATTAGGGCTGGTGTTTCTATGACTGCCAGTATCCCTAAGCTGATGGGATAGCACCTGAAGTTTGCACACCTTGCTGGAGAAGCTATGGGTCTGCTGACCTCCTAGCAGCCTGCCTCCATCCTCAGAGAAGGAAGCCAAGTGACTGGCTCTTCAGGAGGAGAGACTGCCCAGGTGGTGAACCCCAGCTGTGTTACTGGTGTGTGGAGCATCCATAAAAGGCTGACTGCCATTGGGAGCGAAGCTGATGCCGACCCAAGCCATGTGAGGTCACCTGGTCTCCCTGCACAGTTCATGTGGCAAACTACATGAAAAAATTACAAGCCAGAACAACAGTGGGCAGTACAACATCCCTGCGGTGTGGCCAAAGGACTGGTGCTGATGCTGCCCAATTATGCTGTATCCTGAGAGACCCATCTTGACCACTGTAGTGAAGGACCTGTCCCACAGTCTGGAAGTCGCATGTAGTGTAGACAAGCAACCGCTAATCAGGCCAGCCATGTAATTCATCCCAGCGGCCTGAGTGGGAGCAAGGTCACTGCCAGTGGTCCAGTGTCTCCAAAGAAGATACCACCAGTGCAATCCTGCCAAGTGCACTACCGAGGACCACACTAAATCATGCCTCTGTTGAGCAGGTAAAATGAACCCTCAGATAAAAAGGCTGAGAGACTGTGTCTTGAATGCACAAAGATAAACCTGCCATTAGGAACTTACTATTTGCCAGTGTGCACTCTTAGCTTCAAGAACTGATTGCACTGACCTAAGGATTACCCAACTTGGTAATCACTTAGTGAACTTGTGCCTTTACTCAATATTTGCCTATGATTAAATCTCTAATAAGTTATCCCAGTGTGTGGGAAGAATCCTAGAATTAAGATAGGATACTGAAGATAGTGCAGTGCCACAAGGCATATTGTAGATCGCTGTAGCTGAACGCACCATCAAACTGTGTAGAATTTTGTTTTACTGTGACATTAATGTGCTTTCTCTTTACTAAGATAAACACTAAGCAGTTACTTATTTTGTCTGTTGTTTAACTGTTTGAGATCTGAGTCTCTGACCCAAACACTGCCGCCCTCAAATGCCTTTGATTGCTCACTTTCCCTACCTTGAGAGGCAAGTGAGTAAAGGGTGAACTTGGCCCAGTTTGGAGAGCCAAAATGAGATGGACCCTAGGACTCTAGAGCCAAGCGAACCCAACCATCAAACGTGTGAGCCAGTGGTGTGAGCCAGTGGCCCCAGTCTGCCCCGTTATAGGTCTCTTTTCTGCCCCGGTACCTACAGTTCCTATCAACTGCTACAATTGTTTTCTTTTACCTTGTCTATGTACTGCACATGGCTCCGTAATTGACAGTCAATAGCAAACAGGCTTTAGACAGGTTTATCTTTTCACAGGTTCCCAGCGAAATATGAAGGACTCCAATTTTATAAAGTAGCAAAACGTGCAGTTTTCACTGTCATTGTCATATTATTAGGAGTTTATTGGTATTTTTTCATTTTTTATGAATGTAATATAAATCAGTGTGACTCTCTATGTATGTGCTTAGATTCCAATCAGGAAGAATTTCATTTTGGGTTAACTTGCAATCATATTTCATGCACCTTTTCGGCCTTTGCATTAATCCTGAAATCATCATTGGTAATGTCTATAGGACACTGAAATTAGGGTGTTATTAGACTTTCCTATTTTCAAGGCATGTTGTTTTGCTGCTTCACATCCCTCTATCTTCTGTACCACACAGCTTGATTAAAGATTCCGATTTGTTTCAAGCTGTGTATATTAGTGCATACCACAGACAGAATTATCTCCTTGCACATTAATTGTTTGGGGGTTTTGACTGCCCCTATTATTAAGGCACAAACCTTGTATGATACGGGTGCCTAGGCTTAGTTTGCCTCAATACCAGGCAGAAACCGCCCATTGCTTTCTAGACACTGTCTGTCCAGTCCAGGTTCACCTGCAGTTTATGCTGTCATAGAAGAAAAAAATCCATGCAGGGATCCAGCTGATTTGTGTCCCTACATCAAAGCAGTTCCAGGTTGACAACTGACATAGATCATTCTAGTGGTCAGCTTTCCAAGTACATCATGGTATCAGTGTTGTTGCCTCTAATGCTTTGCTCCTGCATGGTAATTTCAATGGATGCTCAACAACCTTCATCGTGACTCGACCACTCTCCGTAATCTCACCTCATTTCAGAGGCGTGGGATAGTCCCGCAACCTCGTGTGCTCCTGAAAGGAGGAGAGTGGTTGCATACCCCTCGTCCGTATGTAAACATAGCAAACAGCTTGGCGACTGCATCCCGGCTCCAAGGGTAACTTTAAAGTAGGAACTGCTCCTGGATTAATACAAACATTCTGATACTTAAAGCTCTGAAGACAAGAATCTTAGTAGCAAATCAGGCTGCAGAGATCAAGTTAGAGAGGTCTTGCCAGAAACACTGGGTTAGTGTCCTATCTCAGTGGATCGGTACAAAGAATTAGGGGGATATTCACAAGGACTTATCGCCGAGTTATCGCCACCTTAATGCATCAAAAGTGGATATAGATTTAACGCCCCATTCACAAGTGGGTGCAAACTGCAGACATCGCCAGTATTCCCGCGATAACTGCTGCAAATTTTATCCCCACGGGTGACACCACCAACTAACCCTAATGAGATGCAGAGTTGGCGTTCCCGTGCAAAAACACACGACTACACCACTTTCACAACGAACTGCCAGATCTGCGATGCGAACCAAAAACAGGCGATAAGCCGCGGTAGCAGCAGGGAATTAACACCTGCCTTTTGCTGGTGTTAAGCAGGACGACTACCTGCAGCATGAAAGGGAGCCCAGCCAAGAGCCACATCTGAAGACCCACAGATGCCATGGAGACAATGATCATGCAGCTCGGAGACCCATGAGGACCACAACACCCACCGCCACCACTCCCAGCCCCCCCCCCCGGACCCCCATGGACAAACACATACCGTGCACGACACAAGAGCCACAAAAAGCACATGATGTCACACAATGACAAAAAGAAACACACATGTGTGGTCAGAAGAACGAGAAACAGTCACTCATCATTGAAGTAGCAACCAAAAACTTTATTGAAATACAACACAAAACACCAATGCGGAAGACTCCTGTCGGGTCCGTCCGGGACAACCTTGATGTCACAGCCTGGAAGAAAAAGCACCAAATCAGAACGTGTGTCATGCGCACATCAAAGGAGCGAGACACAGAGAAACAGAGAAGGAAAGAAAGGCAGAGAGAGAAAGAGAGAGAAGGAAAGGAAGGGAGAGAGAGAGAAGGAAAGGAAGGGAGAGAGAGAGAAGGAAAGGAAGGGAGAGAGAGAGAGAGAGAGAAGGAAAGGAAGGGAGAGAGAGAGAGAGAGAGAGAGGGAGGGACACTGCCGCCCCCGCGCACCCAGGCACCACTGCTCACCTGCTGCCACCGGTGTGTCTCCAACCACGTGCCGGGATACACTGCAAGCCACCAGGTCTGCAATCTGTAATCAAGGCCAGAGTCAATCATGGCAGAGTCCAACTCACTGCACACGGCAACAACACCTGTCCGTCCTGCGCACACATGCAGCCGCACCCTACCCCCTCCCGCCGGCCAGCGCTGGCTGTCCGCACTTGCACACCCAGGCCCCACTGCTCACCTGCCGCCAACGGTGTGTCCACCAGTGGGCACACCACGTGCCCGTGCAAGCTCCAGGCCCCGGTCACGCCACCATGGCATGCTCCACATCATGCGGACACGGACCGCGGACCAGCAGGTCCCACACATGACGCTGAGTCCTGAGGCATCAATGGCAGAGACCACATCAGTGCACACGTCATCATCGTAGGCTGCACACCCGCTCAGCAATTTCGGTGCCACTAACCCTGTGCAACCCCAGTCAGTGCCACGTGGTGGTAGGCCCGTGACGACCGCAAGGCTTTGGGTGCCAATAACCCTGTGCAACCCCAGGCAGCCCCACGTGGTGGTAGGCCCGTGACGGCCACATGGCTTCGGGTGCCACTAACCCTGTGCGCAACAACTCATGGGCCCTTTATGATTGAGAATCGTGGAACGTCCGTCATCCAGTCACCACCGGCAGTGGGGAATGTGACGTTGTCAGCCCCTTATATTGGCGGGGTCACATGGCCTGTGACGCCTGTGCTGGATGGGTGTGGTGTGTGTGCAAACCTGCCCTCAGGGAGTGGCCGTGACATGCTGACAACTAGACCAGTGACCTGCAGACCACTAGCGTGTAAACCTGTGACATGTAGCTATGTGGCCCCCCTCGGAGCGTAAGCGGAGTGGTCTGGCCTGGCGTACACCGGACCAGCGCAGGGCTTGCAACAATGACTCAGGGGCTCTGGGCGTGGTTCAGTCCATGTCCGGACAAGGAAGTGACTAATGCGTGTGTCCCTGTTGTAGTGTCTACGGCACCCGGAACGCAATCGGCAATGTAGCACACTGTGACTGGAATCCCACTAGATGAGCATCATTGACGTTAAGGGGATTCACTGACCCTACATTCATCCACACATTCATACATGAATGATGAAAGACATGACACAGCAGTGCGTTTCTGAATGTTTAATGCACATCCAGTGGAGTTTTGCAGCTGGAGCAGTACAGGGCCATGCCAACCCCACTTCACAATATGGGCCCGTGGAGGGCCAGCCAGAGTCCATCTGAGAATGCCAAGTACAGCGGAAGAGGAAGGGTACAGTCCGCAGTCTGGTCGCTGTGTCATTGGTCACCAAACAGGATATGGCAGTCCATGTCGCGGTCCAAGGTGAGTGCAGCAGAGTGTATCGGGGGTCAGTGGAAGGTCATGGGGCCATGTGCGGCACCAAGCAGCAACAGGCCAGGTGGCGGACATGAATGCTACTGCCTCCTTCTGATCTCAATCCCGTCCACGTCCTTGTCCTCGGATGTGTGCTCTGCCCCACCTGTGGGTGGTGCAGTTCCGGCTGCGGCACTGTGTGCCACTGACACATCAGGGGCCGGAGGTGGATTGTCGGCCGCACTGTGTGGCAGTGACACATCAGGTGCCGGAGTGGAAATGCCTGCCGCACTGTGAGGCACTGACACACCAGGGGGCGGAGATGTGGATGGTGTAGGAGCAGCAGCATTCATCTGCGCCACGCCTTGTGGCAGCAATGCCATGATGAGGATATGCAGGGCATGGTAGATCCCAGCTACATTTTGCTGATGTGCAGCGGTGGCTGCCATCCTTTCCGCCTCCATCCACACCATGTCCTCCATGAGCCTCCGCATGTGTGCCAGCTCACGGATGAGATTGCTGGAGCCACTCTGATCGGACAGGTGTTCTTGTCTCCGAGTCATGACTCCAGCGATGTCAGCCAGGGCTAGTTGGAGATTATGGAGCGGCCTGTGGGTGTCCGTTAGGGACTGGAGGTGGTCCCTGATGAGACTTAGACACCCATGGATGGCGTCAAGTTTGGTAGCCATGAGGTCGAACCCCACCCGCACCTGCTCAGCCATCTCCCTCTGGCCCTCCAACACACAGCGTTGGAAGGCCGTGTGTTGTTCGGGGGGGTCTTGGGAGACAGACGGGGTTGTGGGTGCCTCCTGCTGGGTGGTTTGTGGAGTGGGTGGGGTCTCCTCGATGCAGCTGGGTTGCCCTGGTCCTGGAGGAGATTGGCGGATGAGTTCAATGATGTCTTGGAGGGCTTGGGTGTCGATGCTGGTGGTGTTCTCCTCGTCATCAGTGAAGAGTGGCTGGGACTGCTCTGCAGGAGGTGTTGACGGTGCCCCTGCAATGTGAAGGGGAGATGCTGTATTACAATGTGTCCACATGTATGTAGCCGCATGGTACATGTTCACATTCAGACAGCATGGCAATGTACATTGTGTCAGTCTGTGGATCAGGGCCATGATCCAGGGTCATTGTGGGTGTGCACTGTGCTCTGCTTGATTGTGCATGTGTGCCATTGTGGCCATCTCCCCCCGTCCCACCAGTACCTGGTGGTTACTCACCCTGTTGCTGTTGTGTTGTGTCGTTTCGAGCAGTGTCCGCTCCCCCAACTCCTGCCACAGTCTCCACACTGATGACTGTCGACACCAGCTCCTCCATGTCATCCAGCTCCAGCTGTGGCGCTGGGCTCCCACCTCCAGTCTGCATTGCTGCCTTCTGGTTGCCTGCGAGTTTCTCCTTGGTTTTGCGCTTGATGTCAATCCATCGCCTCTTGACCTCGTCCATTGACCTCTTGTGCTCTCCGACGGCATTCACCTTGTCCACGATGGACCGCCAAATTCCATTTTTGGTGCCCATTGACACGTTGGAGGTGACGAACAGTTCTTGATGGTGTTCCATCACCTCCGTGACCAGGATCCTATTCTCCTGCGGACTGAACTTCGTCTTCCTCTTCTTCTTGTCCTTGCCCTTCCCTGTCCCCGAGGTCCCAGGCTGGTCATCCGGGGTGCTTGTGGGGTTCCGCTCATCCTCTGCGCCTGCTCCGGCTGCCTCCATGGTGCTTCGGTGTTGGTTATTTTGTTTTTGTGTGTTTTTTCTACTTTTGTATTGATTTTCCCGCCTGCCGTGTGTGTATTGCAGGCCTGGCGCTGCTTATCGCTGATTCCCTCATCGCGGTTTGGCCCATCGCATGTTTTTTTGCGTTGGGGTTTGGGTTTTTATCACTGTCGCGGTTGTTGTATCGCGGACATTGTCCGCGTTTTCGGGAGACTATCGCATGGTACCGCCGTGTTGTGAATTCCACGTTAACACGGGGTTATTTTCCCGCGATAGACTGCGATGTGTAAAGTTGCGTTAACATTCTTTGGAGATGTTTAGCGCACGTTCTTGTGAATATCCCCCTTAGAGTTTTAATAGGCTTTGAATTGCCAGTGTAGCTTAAAACAGGAGCAAGCATCAAGAGTTTCTGTATTTAGCTCGTTATTTTAGGAAGGCAGCTACCATATTTGAATGCATCAAGTCTCAGTTGTGAGTGTCTCTTCACCTTTACTCTGTCGTTATGTAATAGTGTTTATTTGGGATTGCTCAAGGGCATTAGTAAACTACAGAAAGCGTGAGATGAGGCTACCAGGGCACTGTTCAAATGGAAAACTTTGAACTCATATCACTCCAGCAGTGCCTTCAATCCACCTCTAGCCAGGAGAGAAACTGGTTAACCTTAAAATATCACATCGCCTATAAAGTATAGGACAGTGGGACTTGCAGTTCTTGCCTAGTGGGACCCTAAAATCTGCCTCCATCTATCATATGTGTGTGCTACATTTTTAAGTGTAACCAGCTGCGGCCCGTGCAAGTAAGAGCGGTGGGGCTGGGTGGGAGGTGATTTCGAAAGACGATGACGAGGGAAAATTAAATAAATAATTAATTTTCCCTCGTCATTGTCCGTCGAAATCCCCCCCACCGGGCCCCACCGTCCCACCGTTCTTACCTGCACGGGCCGCAGTTGAGTGTAACCCTCTTGGTGGGTGGACTCCCCCTTCTGGTGGTGGCAGGATCACGATTGGAAATCCGTTGACTAGAAAACACTTGCAATTTAGACAAAATGTAAAAAATATGCTGACTGCCAAACCTTCTGTTGCTCAGTCAACATTACCAGGCTTGTTTTATTCGGCTTGAAATGTCTACTCTCTTTTTTCTTTAAAAAAACTTTCTATTGATTTTTACAAACAAAGTAAGCGGTGGCACCGCACATGCTGCACAGGACACAACATCATATGTAGCATGACAACAGAGCAGCAGAGCAACAATGCAGAGAGAAATGGCATAAAAGTTTGAGCAACGTAGCAAAACCTAAACCTCACTCATTGGATGTGCACACGAAGGCCCTCATTACGATGTCGGGCGGAAAGCCTCCGCCCGACAGTTGTAATTTCCTAGACCGCATCAGAACCCTTCCGAACGACTTGGTCGGTTTACAATCCGCCCGACCGATTATGATGTTTGCGGTCGGAAAGTAATCCACATGGTCATTCTGAATCGGTTCCGACTGGCTCTCGGAGTATCCGTGTCCGTCGGAACCGCATCGTGCACCTCTCTGGACAGCATTTCCGACCGACCGATTACGATGTCGATTTCCAACAGCCTTTCTGTGTTGGCCTATCCGACACAAAAAGGCTGTCGGAAAGTGACTTTGGGGACCCCTAGCAGGGCCACATTCATCCAGCTGCCTCCAGTTGGGGGCCGAGAGGATACCTAAGGGACCCCCCTGTAAAACCCTGCACTGTGTGGCAGGCACAATGGGGTGCCTGCGAAATGGTGCAGGGTTTTCCGCACACACCCTATTTCCCCATAGGAGCTTGTGTTACGGCCGGTTGTGGGTCGGAAAACGGGCTCCCATAGGAAACAAATGGGACTCGAACTGAACAGTGTTCGGTCCCATCGTAATCTGTCGGGTCGAACCGCCGATTGCGAGTCGGTCGGTTCAGAATCCGAGACGGTGTCGCTAGAGAAGTTTTTACCCGACATCGTAATGAAGCCCTAAGTGTGTCAAGGCTGCGAAGGCGTGTGTCCCCGAAAGTGGAACATGGCCTCTCTGTGCATGGTTCCAGCTTTCATTTCTGATACTCTTTGATGAACGAGTACTGTATAAAAACAAAAATAATTTAACACAGCATTTGGCGCTACCAGATTGCCAAATATTATTCAGGGCTTCCCGATATCACATAGTTCTGCCAAGTATCAAAAGTATGGTGTATGTGTCGGGGCAGTCAAACATCACAGTGCTGCCCAGTGTTACTCAAGAGATCCCCCCACCCCATAATCGCCCTCCATACCTCCCCATCCCACTCCACCTTGTTAGGTTTCCTGCAAAATATAACACGGAGCTCCTATTTTCAGGTTTTAAAATCTAGGTGATATGAAGTGACAATGAAGATAGAATAGGACAAAAAGAAACATGAGGGATAGCGTGAAGATACGGATGTTTAAAAGGGGCGCAGAGCAGGGGTGTAATCAGACTATTCTTAGCCTTTTAGAACTTTAGGATGTCATGAATTCAGTAATGCTCAATCTGGCACAATGCTTCTTCCTATCATACACTGATGTCTAGTGTGATGCGCTTCTTTCTATTCAGTGTGACAGAGTACTGTCAAATATTTCACAGTATGGCGCAGTATCCCACAATCCTGCCCTCTGGTTGTGTTCAAGAACATTGTCTATAGAAATATTGTCTAACATAATAATTGTGTATCATTTGTAGAACATTCGAATTGTGTAATTACATCCTTTTAAGATGGCCGCATGATGCTCCCAGTGTATATTCATGCCCATCAGGCCATCTTCTCCAGAGATTTGAAGTTGGTAGGAAGTGCTGTGAGCGCTGGATCACTTAAGACTGCTATATTCAATCAGATTTCAGAATATTTTCCCATGACTATGGACGAGGAGCGAGCAACAGATTGTAATCTTACATTTGGAGAATATTATGTCATAGGTGTGTTTTGGTGCTTGTAAAACTTAATGAGTTGGGTTGGTGCAGGTGTTTGACTTGTGACTCTTACTCCAGTTGAAACATATCATGTTCTGACTTACAACTCTGTGAGGGGCCGCTGATTGCAAATACTTCCAGCGATGAGCAGAAGTTTTGATATGGTTCTCACAACATGTGTGGGTATGAGAGCCCTGCGTTGGTGACGTACTAACAACACACGCGTAGGTTTATGAATTTGGTAAGGTTTGCGTTGAACAGGGTGCGCAAGATTCAAGCTAGTTTAATCACAAGTAGCACACATAAACATGTAGGTACATTGCTTTGTTTTGTTTTCAGGTTGTTATTAGATCCCTGTTGGTGATGTGAGGTTATCTCTTTTAATGAAATGTTAGTTGAAATATCGTTTCTTGGAAAATAAGCTTCTGTTAAGGTGCTTGATCAATATTAATTGAATGCATTTCAGAATCAGCACGTTGGTATATTTGAATGTTGACTGTGTCACGCTGCTTCTCTGCTTTCATTCTCAGTGTGAAAAAAGCTTTGATTAATTGCTATTATCATTTTTCTAGTTGAATCATTATTATCAAAATGCATCTACCCCTGAAGAAGGACAGTGTCCGAAATGCATTGGGGACTCATAGTGAGTCTGTGAGATGGTAATTCTAATGATTCCCCAATAAATCAATGATGAAAAGTAATTTGAAATTATTGTTTGACTGATGTTATTCAATAAAGATAAATGAACTTTTAATAACACACTGTTTCAAGTGATGTAATCACGTACTAAAGGTTTGACGCACTGCACCCAAGCACTGTTTCTCTTTGACAGATAGCAAGCTGCAAAACCCTAAGGAATAACAGGATACAAAAAAAAACATAAATCTCTCCCTGAACGTGATGGTGGTATTTTAAGTGCACACAAATGCAATATCAGAAGTATGGTCACCACCCATAACCAAGTCCTGCACCTGCAGTGACAGAGAAGGTAATGGAAAAGGAAGCCGGACCCAGGAGGTAAGTCAGCATTCCTTAGCTGAAAGACGCCCCCTCAGGTGTGCAGGAGCAGGGAGCTCTACACTTTCCTGGGTAACCACAAAATGTAAAATGTAAAATCCAGTACTTGTATAGCGCACGAATCACCCCCGAAGGGGTATCTCGGCGCTGGGGGCCGTTGGGAAGATTAAGCGAGCTATTGCCCAGAGTCGCATGGTGCTGGGCAGACCCCTGCCACCAGAGCCAGGGATCGAACCGTGATCCCCAGCGTCCAGCGTCAGTCGCCCTGGCCGCATCGCCACACCTCTACCCAACTCCAGAGGACACACGTGGTCTCTCCTTCTCTGTGGTGTCTAAATCCAGGAGCTTGACTGTGTGAGACTTTGTCCTTGTGGCCCTTCTCATATGTATGAGAATGTGTATGTGCGTGTGAGAGAGAAATGGAGAAAGAAAGAGAGAGCAAGAAAGAGAGAAGGAAGGAAGGAGGCACATGCATGGACAGGCAGACTATGGGTCTAGGTGAGAATCTCTTCATGTTTGGGATTCTCTGCTATATATAATTCTTTGGAGACTGTGGGTATGAGGTTATCTGCCTGTGTGAGACTTTATATGTGTGAGACTCGCTGCCTCTTTTAGGCTGTACCTATGTGAGACTTTGCCTCTGGGTCTCTGTGTGACACATGTCTTATGATGGACTCACTGCACCTGATAGAATATCTGATTATATGAAACCAGATTGTTACACTATGTGGGAGAGAGGCCTCAGTCTTGATAGGAGCTGTGGCTAGACTCCTACACAGTTGTGAGCCAGGTGTCCATGAGGAATCACAAGGGTTGTATGTGATTTCATAGAAAAACAATTTCATGGAATAATATTACCGGGAAACCATTTCACCTAAGTTGTCTAATGGAAATTTGCAGGATGAATGGCAGTTACAATTTTATAGAAACCAATTGCCCAGATGTCTTTCTTTTCCAAACTGGTTTTTGCGTGCTCATTTTTAAGGTGAGAATACAATGGTTGCAGGTCCTACTTTCAGAAACAATTTTGTCTCAGGTATTTATTCCAGTGCTTTACTTCAGGAGACATTATTTCGGATGTATATTTTTTATATTGTCAAACAATTGCTTTGGGTGTTTTTAATTCACCGATCCCTCACCTCCCTTAAACACCATCAATCCATGCCCATTAAAACACCATCACCTTGCCTAAACAATGTCCATCCTGGACCTCTAACTCTACCAATCCCTGAACCCTAAAAAACATTTCTACCCCTAAACTCCACCCATTGCTGAACCCTAAAAACCCTGCACTATACCTAGACTACACCTAGCACTGAACCCTAAACTCCGCCCATCCCTGACCCCTAAAAACCCCTCACCACCCCTAAACTCCACTAATCCCTTAACCCTAAATCCCCTTTCTACATCTAAACTCCACCCATCCCATAACCTTTAAAGCCCCTCATCACCCAAAACTCCACCCATTCCTGAACTGTGAATTTCTTTCTTTCCATAAAGTCCACCCATCTCTTACCCCTACAACCCATCACCACTACTAAACTCCACCTGTTCCTGAACCCTAAAAAACCCTCACGACTCATAAACTCTGCCCATCTGTGTACCATAAAAAGTCCTATACACTCCTACCCTCCACCAATCTCTGAACCCTAAAAACCATTCACTACCCCTATACTCCACACATATGTGAACCCTTATAGCCCCTCACCACTATTAATCTCCACCTATTTCTGTTTCCTAAAAAACCCTCACCACCACTAAACTCCAGCTATCTCTGAACCCTAATAACCCCTTTCTTCATCTGAACTCCACCCATCCTTAACCCCTAAAAACCCTTCATCACTCCTAATTATCACCCATCACTGATCCCAAAAACGTTCACTATCCATAAACTCCACCCAAGTTCAGGGGTGGTTACTCCTTTAGAGCGGAGGAAAGTTGCCCTGCCTGCTGCGAGCGCGTCAATCAACCATTGTAAATAATACTGGTCTCATTACCATTTGATTGATGTGCGCTCCACTGGCAAGTGTGAGGGTGGAGGTGATTCTTTTCTCTGATTGGATTAATATAGCAGCAGAAGGAATTACACCATAAAGTGCAGAGTGCGCATGTCGGATTCGCTGGCTGCCTTGCTAAGGCCAGTCCGAGATGTGCACTTCTGCCCGCACCTATCCAGCAGCTGTGCTAAACAGCCGAGGAATTGTGCAGGCCCCCAGTCTCAAAAGAAGCACTGGGGTAGCCTGCTTCATCCAATCCTGACGCCTCTCTCATGCTGAAAACAGCATGAGAGCAGCTGCAAGATTGGTTAGGTTCACATTGGCGTGAACCTGACGTTTCGTCTGATATTGACCAGACTTTCAGACTGCATCCTCGGAGGTAGAACAGTGCACCATTGCAAAAAGAGAAACCTACTAGCACTATTTCTCCTGTCCAAGCACTGATTATTATTGAATATCTATTAAGTCTATTGTGCTTCAGTGCATGAATGTTCATCAGGCCATATGCATACGCACTGAATTGTGCTTAAGAGTAAACATATTTTCCTTGCATAAAGGCCCATGTCACACTTCACTTGGTAACACTGCTCTGCTGCAAACCCCACTTTAAGGGGCAGGCAACTGTGGGCTGAAGGGAGAACCAGTGAGACGGAAGTCATAAGTGGATCCCAGAGGAAGCTGAGATGGGATGTGGCTGGCGGGCTCTCCTTGGCTCTTGGCAGCTCTTACTCTGAAGCACGAATGAGCTCCCTTAGGGGAGTTTTTTTCTTTCTTTATTAAATGTAGAGTTCATAACGGCTGGATTCAACACTCGCTAAACTGCCATCTATAAAGCTAGAAAACTGTGGTTTTACTTGTGGCTCACCCACTTGAGCAATGCTTGTGATCCTTGGTGCATAACAATCATTTGTACATCACAACCAGGTGTGTAATAATTATTGGTTACAGCAGTGTGATATTTCAGAGTACATTTTGAGCACATTTTGCACAGATAACTTGTTCAGCAGATTGGGCAGATTCTTTCACCCCACTACTTTCCAAGTCCACCAGCCACCACTGCCCAAGTTTAATGTAATTTTGGATTTGTCTTAAAATTATCTTTCTTTAAAATGTTTCCTTTCATTTTCAATTCATTTGTATTTCCTTAAAATCGTCTTTCCTTAACATTGGTATTCTATTATTTAGTTTCCTTCAATGTGGTTTCTCAGTTTTTGTTTTCCTATCAACAACATACATGAATCACAAGTCTACCCTAGTTAGCTAGGACACAAGCATATACTTCTTCCTCGGAGAAAATTGTGTGCAATACATGAGGAGCAATGTCAAAACATCATTAAAGTTAGAAAGTACACAAAATACAGTTCCCAACATATAAAAATGAGTTGGAATCCTCTTTGTATCTAATGATGTCTCTGGAAGTAACACACCAATGCTCTGGCTGTGGTTAACAAAAATGGCAACGAAAAAGTTAGCTAATTTCCTTTTGGTACTGAAACTCTGTGTGTAATACATGAAGATCAGCACCAACAAAGCATTAAGGAATAAATAAGATAAAATTAACAAATCAGTTTAGTTAAAAATAAATAAATAATGAGCCTGATGTACAAAACATTCTTGTAGTTGCAATGCATGAAATTCGTAAACTAATTGGATTTGTGACAGTAAATGCATGTTGCAGTGAGCAAAAGGCACATTGCAAGTAGGAAATGTCTTTCTGACTCACCAAATGCACTTTGCGGCCCACTATGAATTTTAAGGAAAAGGTGGGTTCCCCTTGCCTTTGCAATCCGTTATGCAATATATCAGTGCTTTGCGATGGCACTTGCGGTTACAAATCATTGATCTTTTAAAGATTCCTGAAAGATGGTGGTGAGGCTTTCAGCCCAGAGTTATAGCTTCCACCTTGTGGGTGGTGCCATTCACAGAATGCCACTGCTTAGTTTCAAGTTTCAAGTTTAATTTATTTGATTTAGTTCTCTGCTGAGAACAACAAATGTTAAAACAGAACGCTTGTTATAACAATATAAGTTAAAAAAAAACATTCAATACAAATTTAAAAAAGACTTTAAGAATTTAAACAGGTGGTGACACACAAATTCATCAGGGTGGATTTAAAAAGCGAAATTAAACTCTGTACAGATGAGCTGTTATATCTAAGTTGGACTGTTTTTAAGTAGCGCCTTCTAGCCTCAACCAGTTTCTAGCTCGGGCATATCGACAGTACATGCTTCAGATCTTGCACTCCGCCATTGCAAAGATCGCAGATACTGGTCGCATTTTCTTTTTTAGTCCATTTAAAAGTAAGTGAATTAAAAGGGAGTAACCCAAGCTGCAATAAAATTATACAACGCCGAATTCCATGCCTTAAGGAGAAACGAATATATTGTTGAACCTGATTGTATTCGATTGATTCTGCATAGAGTTCGTAATGATGCAGTTTAGTACAATGCTGAGTATCCAGTTCGAAGCTGATCCTCGGCGTCAGATGTTTCAGGAAGAGCTTCAATTGGGAGGGAGTCCATATTTTCAAGAGTGTAGTTGTGCATTTTGATAATTTGAAAGCAATAATCAGATTCCGACTGAAGATGTATTTAGTAGATTCGGGCTCAAATGTCTCCGTTTTTAGTAGAAATCTTAGGGTGCCTTGATCTGCATGAAGTAGATTGTAAGCCCATCTTATTATGTTGGTAATTGCTCTGGCAAAATAGCTGACCAGAGAAAATTCCAAACGCAGTGCTTGTGCTGGGACAGCGTGGTGGACCTTAGCCAATTTGCGGAGAATTTTACCTTCTTTAGTTTGAATTAGATGCCACTGGTTAATTGGAATGTATTCCAGAGCATAAGATAGGATAGGGGGGATCTTAGAGCTGTAAACGTGTAATAAAGAAGAGAAGTGCCTTTGGCCGGAAGAAGAGTATAATCGTAAGAGCGCCCCCTCGTGAATATCTGCTTTACGATTCAAATGCTGCAGGTGAGGAGAGTTTGATAAAGTTTGGGTGACTATTCGCCCCAGGGAGATATATTCTTTTACCACTTCTATCATTTCTCCACCCAATGTCCAGTTGTATTTTGTGTAACGGTTTTTCCCTCTCAATGGGACTACTTTCGTTTTTGTTATATTTGGAACCAAGAAGTTTTCTTTTGTGTATCTTGTTAGAACGTCTAGGTTCCTTTGTAAACCAAATAGGGTAAGGTCGAAAATTACCACGTCGTCGGCATACATCATTATATGTATGTTACATGATGCAATCTTCGGAGGGAAATTGTCAACCTGCAGAAAACTATCCGGGAGGTCACTACGGTATAATGAGAAAAGTAAGGGAGCCAGTAGGCAACCTTGCCTGAGGCCATTTAGTGTGGCAATTGGGTGAGTTAATCCTTTTTCTTTTCCGATTTGTACCTGGCACCAAGTTTCTGAGTGTAGTGAGATGATTAAGTGAAGAAGAGTTTCCGGGATTCCCTGATTTCTGAGTTTGTTCCAGAGTGTTGGTCTGTCCACTCTGTCGAACGCTGTTGAGAAATCGACAAAGACGGCATAAACGACCTGAGATTTTAAGATCACGTATTTGTCGATAATTGTCTGTAATACTGCTATGTTATCTGTTACCGAGTGTTTCTATCTAAACCCGGCCTGATTAAAAGGGATCACTCCGAAAGAAAAGGCCCAGTCTTTGAGATGGTCCAAGACACTTGCCGCACAAATCTTCCCAGTTGCTTCCAACAATGCAATCTGTCGATAAGTGCTTGGTTGCAGCCGAGATCCTTTCTTGTGGATTGGAATCACAATGCTCCCCCTCCAGGATTTAGGGATTAAACCCGTAGAGTAGCAGTGAGAAAATAGTGGTGCTAAAAGTTTACTCCATTCCTCGGGATTGCTTTGTAATACCTTTATTGGGATTTGGTCCGGACCCATTGCGGCGGACGATCTTGCTCCCTTTATATAATACTCTATTTGGCAAGCCACAGGAGGAGAACTATTTTGATTGTCTTCCCGCTGCATACTTGATGGTTGACTCCATTTTTCTTGATTCAAATTAGGTTTATATAGGTTGCATAAATATATTTCCCATTCAGTCGGGGGAACTGGTGAAGCTTGCAAGGATTTCTTAGTCCCTATTTGTTTAGCTATTAAAGTCCAATACTCCCGAGTATTATTTTGTTTTGCTGCAATTTGAATTATATAGTTTATAAAAGCAGCCCCAGTCCCACTGAGGTACAGGGACTACTTTAAAAACATTTTGGCATTCAGTAAATGCAAATTCAGGGATGGAAGTCTGCTGTCCCTTAGGCCTCTATCCCAGAATGCACAGACATTTACAGGGAGTTGCAAAAGGACTCCTGAATCCTAAATTGTAATGAGACCAGAGTTTTTGCAGCTTACTGTGAATGGACATTTGGCACTACAACTGATAAGTACATCCACCACAGTGGAAACGAAAGTGGGATTGACAGCAGCCGGTGGGCAAAAAACATCAATTGCTTTGTACCTTCGTGCATCAAGTCCTTAATGATTAAAATGAGATCCAAATGAAGAAAATCTGATGTAAGTATAAGGAGCAATCAACCAAACAAGCTGGAATGCTGCTGCATCAAAGGCAGCGTCCAATGTGGAAACACAGCTGGTCAATGACGGTACGCTGATAACACACAGCTTGTAATCTACATTGTGTACAATTCTGATACCACGAGGAGTAAGTTCTGTAAATGTCTCAGCTCGGTGGCCATGTGGTTGATGGACAAGTGTCTTAAGTTGAATGGTGATAAAACCGAGATCCTTTTGTTCGGAAAAGAAAATAGCATCTGGTCCCTCATTCGGTGGCCCAGCAAGTTTGGCGCTGCCTCCAAGAAAGTGGCAACAAATGTGAACATAATGATTGAGAACACCTTATCTATGAAGGAACAGATCTCTGTAGTTTGTGCCTCCTCCTTTGGCATTCTGTGTACATTATGCAAAATATTCAAATGTGTACCATTATAATGCAGGATATCAATCATTATGAGTCGCCTGCATTATGGAAATGCTTTGTATGTATGTATTGATGATTACCTCCTTACCCATCTACAAACCATCCAAACACTATTGCATGGCTTCCGGCTGGTGTGTCGTCTTTCCTCGTAGATCTGCTTCCATTCCCATCCAGAAAGCCCTTAATCGGCTTCCTGTCCATAAGCATGCCGTAAGCTTTTGTGCCATGCTCACAGAGCCCTTTATTCTGGAGACACTGCACTATTTACCCAGGACTATTACTTTCTATAAATCAGCTAGAGCCCTAAGACCCAAAACTCTTGCTCTAGCTAAAACATACCATATGTGTTGAGCCACAATGAGCAGCTGCTCTTTTCTCATCAGGCTACCTGATACTGGAGTTATCGAAGAGCTACTCAAAACCTGCCTGTTTTAATTAGCCCCCTCCTTGGAGGGGGCCACCTCTGATACTCTGTCCTAGATGCATGAATGGTCTGACTTGCTGCACCTGGATATTTCTTGGGGATTGAGTTGGTATGTAGGAGTAGAACAGGGTGGGGCTGAGGGATGATCCTGGGGGACGACACAGGTGATGGTCTTAGGTTTGGATGTGAAGGGAGGCAGGCAAAATCTCTGAGTTCGTCCTGCGAGGAAGAATGAAATCCATTTGAGGGCGTTTGCTTGGATGGCAATGTGGGTGAGTCTGTTGATGAGGGTGTAATGGGATACAGTGCTGAATGCAGCTGAGAGGTCGAGCAGGATGAGGGCTGCTGTTTCACCGCAGTCGAGGAGGAATCTGATGTCGTCGGAGGCAGCGATTTGGGCTGTTTCGGTGCTGTGGTTTGTGCAGAAGCCACATTGGGAGGAGTCAAGCAGGTTGTTTTCTTCTACGTATTTGGTGAGCTGGTGGTTCATGGCCTTTTTGAGGACTTTGGTGGGGTATGGGAGCAGTGAGTTGGGGCGGTAGTTGTTGAGTTGGCTGGGGTCGGTGGAGGGTTTCTTTAGGAGCAGTCTTACCTCCGCGTGTTTCCATGTGTCGGGGATGGTTGCTGTGGTGATGGCGGCATTGAGGATGTTGGTGAGTTCTGTGCTGATTTCTTGGGTTCCGAGGTTGAAGAAATGGTGAGGGCACAGGTCCGTGGGGGCTCTGGAGTGGATTGAGGACATGAGGGCTGTGGTGGTCTGCATGGTGTTTGGACTCCATGCGGTGATTGAGGAGGTGGTTTTTATGGGTGGGCTGAGGTTTTTGAGATCGATGTTGGTGGGTTGGGGGTCAAAGTTGTTGTAGATGGTGGCTATCTTGCTGTGGAAGTACTCCAAGAGGGTGTCGCACAGTTCTTGTGAGGGGTGGACCTTGTTCTCGGTGGCTGATGGGTTGGATAACTCTCTTGACTATGTTGAAGAGTTCCTTGGTGCTATTGGCGCTTATTTCGATGGGGTCTGTGAAGACATCTCTTTTGGTGTCCTTGATGCGTTGGTGGTACCTGTTAAGGGCTGATTTGAAGGTGGTTCGGTCAGTGGGATCTTTGGGGGTGCACCATTGTTTCTCTAGTCGTTTGCAGTTGTGCTTGATGGTTCTGAGTTCTGGTGTGTACCAGCTAACTCTTCTGGGAGCACTGCAGGTTTTGGTTGGTTTCATGGGGGCGACTCTGTCGGCGCATTTGGTGATCCAGTCGGAGAAGTTCAGGATGGCCTGTTCCAGGTTTGATGCAGCGTCGGGCTGGGAGGTGTTGAGGGCCTGCGTCCATTGGGTCTCTGTTAATTTGTTCCATCTGCGGTGCGAGGAGTTGGGTGGCTTGGGGGTATCCTGTGCGCCTGTGATGGTGAAATGAACAATTGAGTGGTGACGCACAGAAACTGAAGGGGGCATCTTGGCTGTTACCTCCTGCCACTCAGCTTAACACTCTGGCGGGAGCCTAAGCCCAGAGTCATCACCTCCATACGACAGAACTTTTCCCTGAGACGCCTTGGGGCCGCCATCCACCCTGGTGGGACTACGAGTCCCAGGGTGCACCAAGGGTCATAGCCTTCCCGCTTCCGCTACCGCAGGTGAGGGGGAGGCGCTTCCATCGCGCTACTAAGCGCAGCCTCTCCCCCGCGGCGCGGGACGCACAGAAACTGAAGGGGGCATCTTGGCCGTTAGCTCCTGCCACTCAGCTTAACACTCTGGCGGGAGCCTAAGCCCAGAGTCATCACCTCCATACGTCGGAACTTTTCCCCGAGATGCCTTGGGGCCGCCATCCACCCTGGTGGGACTACGAGTCCCAGGGTGCACCAAGGGTCATAGCCTTCCCGCTTCCGCTACCGCAGGTGAGGGGGAGGCGCTTCCATCGCGCTACTAAGCGCAGCCTCTACCCCCGCGGCGCGGGACGCACAGAAACTGAAGGGGGCATCTTGGCTGTTAGCTCCTGCCACTCAGCTTAACACTCTGGCGGGAGCCTAAGCCCAGAGTCATCACCTCCATACGTCGGAACTTTTCCCCGAGACGCCTTGGGGCCGCCATCCACCCTGGTGGGACTGCGAGTCCCAGGGTGCACCAAGGGTCATAGCCTTCCCGCTTCCGTTACCGCAGGTGAGGGGGAGGTGCTTCCATCGCGCTACTAAGCGCAGCCTCTCCCCCCGCGGCGCAGGACGCACAGAAACTGAAGGGGGCATCTTGACTGTTAGCTCCTGCCACTCAGCTTAACACTCTGGCGGGAGCCTAAGCCCAGAGTCATCACCTCCATACGTCGGAACTTTTCCCCAAGACGCCTTGGGGCCGCCATCCACCCTGGTGGGACTACGAGTCCCAGGGTGTACCAAGGGTCATAGCCTTCCCGCTTCCGCTACCGCAGGTGAGGGGGAGGCGCTTCCATCGCGCTACAAAGTGCAGCCTCTCCCCCCACGGCGCGGGCCGCGCCCGGGCAAAGCCCGGGCCAAGGGCGGGCCCGTCCTTGCCCGTCATCGCCCGTAGGAGGCTGGGCGGGGCCACCCCCCCTGATATCGTGTCTTTGGAGCAGTCGAGACCCTCCCTTAATTCAATCTTCTGAAGGTACTATTCATACCATCTTTCTTAATACTGCTTAAACATTGCAAGTTTCGGCAAAAACCAAAAGAGGAACTTTGAGAACGTATAGCTACATTTACATCGACATTTTCTGGACCTTGTGCCTTGTGTGTACAGTCTCTGGGGTTACTACATAGTGCTGTGTTATGTTGTAGACTTAATTGCCCTGTAGAAAATATTTACATCTGATCAACAGTTGTAGTAATCGGGAAGCGGAAAGAGATTGAACCCGCGCAGGGAGGTGCTAGGAAAAAGCGGCTAAAAAAACGGACCTTGGCAACTGCAAAAGGTGATGAGAGTGAAGGGGGGACTGGCGAGGAAATTCTAGATCGTATAGAGAATATCATCACCGATTGTGAGGAATTGCTGTCATCACCCGCTCCAGGCCCTAGTCACCCGCCAGCTGGAATCCCCCATACCAAATCCCTCCCTGCCACTGCTGGATATGGTAACATCCCAAATCTATTTAAACTTGCTTCTAAGAAAACTAAATCGTCTGCAGTTGCAGCTGAGCTTAACATGGTTATACCCAGTGCGCTGGACAAGGATGGCCTGTCCTGCCTAATAGTCAATAGCGGATTGGAAGAGTTCCCACTGCGCAATCGTTTTGCTGCCCTTGCCGTGCCTGCTGAGGATTCGTATGTAGATACGCATTGTGTTGTCCCCATTCACGCACCCATATTGTCCACTGCTCTAAGCCCAGATATTGTGCAGGAAGTAGGAGATGTGAGTAGTGGTAGTACACCTTTGATCCCTGACCTCCTGACCGAAATTGCATTATTAAAAAACAGTATAGAGGCCCTAACCTCACTAGTCCTCAAACTTTACCAAAGAATAGATAGTACCAATGAACTACATCCAATGCCAGCGGTTTTACCAAGTGCTCTTCCCACTCAGGCTGGTCTTGTTGAGAGGCAGAATGTTTTAAATGAGAACCAAAATGGGGTAACCATTAGTGCCCCACTTGGGCAATTCAGACCTTCTGAAGTGCAAGGCAAGGGAAATGCGGTTGCAACACGGGACAAGGTAGCACTTAGTACACCATCAAGATTAGCCTCCCAGACCCACAGCAGGGCATCTGTATACCATAAAGCCCCTGAGGCACCACAGGCAACACAGGTAGTCAGCCACAAGCAAGGTATTCTCCCACCAATTCCAATTTTTCTGACTAATGTTCCTAAAGTCGATTCCAACTGCCTTAGACATGAGAGCGGGGATGTCCTAAAAAATAAAGCCATACATTGGTTGAGACATGTCAGGGGGTGTAGATCCATAATAAGGGAGGACATCATCTGCGCCAAGAGGTGCATTGTGGCTCATAGCCCAGTGGATGCAATTGAACTAACATTATCTTCAAACCAACTAGTGCACGATCTAATTGCCTTAGAAGTAAGATCTTATTCCAATGCATCAACAAAGATTAGGTTGAGGCTGACTGTCCCCCCCGGCCCAAATGCAAGCGAGAGCAAAGCACCCCTGGCTTCCCCGACTTCATCACTCTCACAGATTGATTGACTCATTCTATCGCCTCCCAGTCCAGCATTGAATAGCCACAGTACGGCCCGATGATCCCCACAGCCCCTCTCCATTTACACCCTGAGGGTTGTCCGGCTGAACAAGAGCGGAGGAGCTGTTTCCCAGTAGAGCCTGACCATTCCAACTTATCATTGGCAGTGAACACTTGTTCTCAGGTTAGCGATCTAGTCAGAAGGACCGACAGCCGAGTTGTGCCCATTTTGCAAGTGTCACCCTCTCCCCAGGCCCGGGTAGAATCAGTTAATGGGGACATGACGAACATCCTTTCATGGAACCTGGCAGGTATTAGTCGAAAGTGTAACTGCCCGCATTGGTTGGATCTGGTTTCTCAACAGGAAATATGCTTATTTCAGGAAACCTGGTCCCAGATTCCCGTATATATCCCTGGGTTTAAGTCCTTTTTCAAACCAGCAGTATCTGCCAAAGCGGGTCGGGCGTCTGGGGGGCTACTTATCTTGGTAAATCTTTCCCTGAACTGTGAAACAAAAGAGCTGGTTACCAATATTCCGGAAATTTTGGGGATTAGGCTAGTTATTGGGAATGGACTAACTGTTGATATGTATAACGTATATGCTAGGAGTACCAGAGGTGGTAGTTCACCGACTCTACTTGCTTTGGATAACCTACTGGGAGACAGGAACGTCAGTTATCCGCTGATAATTGGTGGCGATTTTAATGTTACATTCGAACCCCTTGATTGGGTCGAGTCCTTTGACGTGTCCGAAGAGGATAAAGTTTGGAGGGTACCTTCGTAGGAATTACCCCCTATTAAAAAATGATCACACGCTGCCCTCCAACTGAATGCAATCTCCCTGGAATACAGGCTAAGGGCCACCAATGGTCGAACCAACTCCGACAGAAGTGGTGGAATGACCTTCATAGGAACAAATGGGTCAAGTCGGATCGACTATATATTAGTGGATCTGACCCTGTGGCCCCAAGTCCAGGACATGTTCATACAACAGGCCTGTGATAGTGATCATAATTCCCTACCCTTATCTATTAGTCAACTATGGGGGAGTATTCGGCACGATTCCACTGCCCCACTATGCACTAGGGAGTTGAGTGCCACAAATGACAAGCGTCGGCTAAAATGGCCCATGGTCTTGGCAGACGAATTTAAAATGCAAAAGATCAACGAAGCTCTAGTCGAGCACTTAGCGACATTAGAATCAGCAAGTAGCGATCCACACTCCTCGAACATCTGTAGTGCCCTCCACGGAGCTTTCTTCGAGCAATTGGCTACCTTCTTTTACATCCCCCCCACAAAGACTAGGTCCTCGCGGGATAGTCGCCATGGAGTAAATCCTTGGTACAACATAGACTGTAGGCTTGCGAGAGCGAGACTGACCACAGCTATTAAAAACAGGGGCCAAGCAAGCATCCGTGATTGCAGAAGGGCCTACAAACAGGCACAGGGTAAAGCCAAAAAACAATGGGATGAAGGGAGATGGGAAGAGCTAGAGGAGGCTATTGGCCATCCTGATCCTCGACAATTCTGGTTGTTAGTGGCCAAGAAAAATTTCGAACGCGACCCTCCCCTGGCCAACAACATTACATCAATAGAATGGTATAATCATTTTAACGAGTTATATTCTATAGGTAACACCACCGATAGTTTCCGGATGCCCTCCAGCTTGGTTGCACAACGAAGTACAATTGTATTTACCAGGAAAGAGATTATGAGTTCCTTAGATGCCATTATACCCGCTAAAGCCTCTGGCCCAGATGGCATCCCAGGCGATCTCTTCCGTGCTGACAGGGTGAACTGGGCAACATATTTCATGAACTTGGCTAATGATATTGCCGGAGGAGGTAAGATTCCGGATTCGTGGAAGGGGGCCGAAGTGATCCCAATTTTCAAAAAAGGGGACAGGTCTAAGCCCTCCAACTACCACCCAATTAGCTTGATAGACTGCGCCCAAAAGGTCTTCTGTCGCTCGCTTTTAACTAAAATCCAAACCTGGATGGATGATAAGAACATCCTCTCTCCCTTACAGGCAGGCTTTCGACGGAAGACCAGCACTATTGACCAGGCCTTTCGCCTTCTCTTGCTATATTGGATGGTGGTTGTGTTGGGCAAAGGAAGTTTGTATCTTGCCTTTATAGATCTTAAAACCGCCTTCGACCTTGTCCCCAGAGACCTACTTTGGCAAACCCTCATGACTATGGGAATGCCCCTCGAAATTTTAGAACCTTTGGTCAGGTTGCATGATGATAACTTTGCACGTGTGAGGTGGGGCAACCAGGGGCAACTCACCGACCCAATTAAGATCCGGCGTGGGGTACGCCAAGGGTGCGTTTTGGCCCCTACCCTTTTTTCCCTTTATGTCAACCAGATTGTCAACCTTTTATGTTCAACTCCGGCTGACGCTCCTTCGTTGGCGAACCAGAAAATAGCTACTTTGCTGTTCGCTGACGATACCCTTTTGGTATCTAAAACTCCTATGGGTCTTCAAAACCAAGTTGATGATAATGAACCCTCGTAAATCTTTTAAACGGAACCTGGTCCTAGATAACGTCCCATTGGAGAGGGTTAGCTCCTTTGAATACTTGGGCATAGTGTTGTCTGATAGCATGACCTGGAATAATCAGTTGAACAAGGCGTCCCTAAAATTCTCTCAGCTATCTGGGGCATTGCGGCGTGAGATTTGTTTATCATACACGAAGCCCGTAGCCCCAGCCCTTAAACTCTATAGCTCAAAGGTTGTGAGTAGTGTGCTCTATGGGGCAGAACTGTGGGGTGTAGCGGATGCAAGGAAATTAACAACAGTTGAAAACAAGTTTCTTAGGAGTCTTGTAGCCTTGCCCCAAAGCACCCCCCTCCTACCGTTGAAACTGGACCTGGGAGTCAGGTCTATACACGACCAAGCGAGTCTGCGCCCCTTGCTTTTTTGGTATAGGTTGGTCACTACCCCCGACCTGGCCCCCTATGTTTCACTAGACAGGAACAAAAAAATTGGGTGGATAAAATATGTCAATACTGTTCGGGCAGCAATTGGCCTCCCAAATGAGTCGGCTAGCTCCCCACCACTGTATTCAAAGGACCTGTTAAAGCGTCAATATTGGCTATGGGTAGAGCAGACCACCTACTCGAGGATTCGTCATGGTTGTTTAACCGATGTTTTCTTAGACATAAAATCCTCTAAACATCTTGAGAAATATTTTGATATTATCAAAGTGCCTGGGGACAGGAAATTGTATACGCAGTTTAGGTTTGGCTGTTTACCTATCAATGCTTTTATCAACCTTTGGCTAAACAACACCAGCCAGCCATAGGGATGCCCTTCCTGCCCAGACCCAAATGAAACTGTGGGCCATGTTTTTTTTGCATGTCCAGCTTACGACAGACCAAGAAGGAATTGGTTGGTCCCACTTTGCAGACAGTTGGGGACTCATAGCCACCTTGACGCCCTACGGATGTTAAGATCAGATACGAGACCACCCTTTGTATGTGCTGTTGCAAAATTTCTTGGCCGGTTCTGGGCCATTAGGTGAAGGCTCCTGTCTACTCTTCCTTGTGCTAGGGACTAGCTGCAGCAAAAATCATATGACCCGAGGGTGTTTTAATTCCTAGGGTCCTGTTTTTAACCTTCTTCTCAAGTTTTTATTAAACATTTTTTTATTTTTTTACCTTTTATTTTTTTTTCTCACAGAGGCAATAGGGTTTCAATTGAAAGCCTCAGAGAATAAACTGTGGAGATCGTTAGACATTAATGCACTCGCACTTTATTCCTGTTTCATCTATTTTACTTGGTTTTAATTGAGTACACACATAGCAAAAGATGGATCCTAGTGATCTCTCCTGTGTTTACAAATTACATTACGAGATACTTGACTATTAGAACCTGGTGTATTAAATATCTATTTTTACTTGTGTAACTGTACCGTGGGTTCCACTGTCAAGGATGAATATGTGTGTATCTTTTATGGTTTTATAACCGAAATAAAGATCAAACAATGAGTGGTGGAACCAGGTGAGTTTGGACACTTGGCTGTATTTGATTCTGTCACTGGATGTGAAGATCGGATCGAGTGTGTGTCCTGCACTGGTTGAGGTGTCGGTGAGCAGTTGGGTGAGGCCGAAATTGCTCATATTTTCTAGTAGGTTAGTGGAGTTGGTATTGCTGGGGTCGTCGAGGTGGAAGTTGAGGTCGCTGAGTAGTAAGTAGTGTATGGAGTCGATGGCTGTCGATGAATTTGGAGATGGCATTGCAGAATGTCGGTCATGGCCCAAGAGGTCTGTGGTGGTGATGTCTGGGGCTGAGTCTCGGTTATGAAGATCATGTCGGGGTGAGGGTGGCTATGTATCCCAGAGTTCTGTGGCGTGTTTGCACAGGGGACTGGGTGTTGAGCAGGACGCAGTAGAGCAGTTCCGAGGTGTTTGTAGGCGTGGTGAGAGTTTCTGTGCGAGCTGGCGGTCCTGCAGTACAGGTGAAGCGGCAGCGGTGGCAAGCAAAGGGTCCTTTCGTAGATTGGGGCAAGGTGCTGCAGCAGTTGTTGTTGTGGCGTCTGGGGCTGAGGGCCTGGAGCTCGGTGGTGGAATATCAGAGGATGATCGATGGGCCAGGGTTCCTGGCACTGGGCGTGGTCCAGGTGTGGATAGGCGCAAACGGGCTTGCCGGTGTGTCAGCAGTGCAGCTGCGCTGCAGCCTCTATTAAGTTATAATTGCCACTAGCTAGTGGATGGGGTAGACTCTGGACTCCTTCCCAACCAATGTGGTATAGGTTCTCAGGGGCAACCCTGCCCACTTTTTCAGCAGTTCCTGTTTGCCCTACTGAAAACAATCCCATAGTGCCCCAAACTCCTAAAAGTCAAGATGTAGAAACCCTTTCTCCCTTGCGCAGAGCCTATGTGCCTCACCAGAGGTGTGGCCTGGTAAATGACCAATTTCCCCCTTTGTGGTGAAGTAAAACTGGTTTTGGGGGTAGCTTACTGTTAGAAATGGGATCTCTGGTTGGCTAAGGCTTGCGCCAAAGCCAGGCAGAGACCACCACTCTAGTCAGGGCGAGGGAGTTACACGCCAAAGATAACCCCTGCTCCCCCCTTGGTAGCTTGGCACGAGCAGCCAGGCTTATCCCGGAGGCCATGTGTAAAGCATTTGCGCACGCACACAGCAACAACATCCCAGGCACACTACAAAAGGAACTCCACACAAGGTTATATCAAAAATAGCCTTTGTATTCTCATAACACATTAGAATAGTAATCACATAATATACATGGTGCCACCTGGCACTAGGTCATATTTACAAGGGATTATATACACCTGACAGGGCCCACTGGACCACTGTCGGAACCATCACAGAGTGAACTTAGTAAAAGTAAAACATATCAGAAACGTACAACCAGTAACCACTGGTAATCACTGTACTTAGCATCAGCCTGTAACATAAACTACATTATGCACAGTGTCACATTAGGCGCAAATTACATTCTGCGTCAACCTCACCAGCATAAACACATTATGCAATCCAACCTCATAATCATAAAAACCACATTTAGAGGTATAAAACAGGGTGCGTAAATCATACTACATGAATCACATTTCCTAGCACCACATAAATCATATTAGGGCCTGGCGCCCTATAAACCCAACAGTCCCCCTGGCCAACTGGCCATCTCAAAAGGGGCTCAAATGCCCTTTGTCCAAAAGTCAGGGCGCGCTGCCAATACAGCAGATGTCAGGGGTGCACAATTGCACAGACCTAGACGTTGCAGCTGGCACTAAGTGCTGCGCAGCTGTGAATGTATGGGGCAAAGGAGTGCATCTCACTCCTAACTTCAAAAGACATGCCCCCAAAGCACTGTGGCCTAAACGATGCAGCTGCCCACTACTTGCTGGGCAGCTGTGAATGAAATAAAGGCCTGGGCACTCACTGTGCCCTTGGAACACATATGCAAAACGTTGCAGCTGCCCTCTGCCAGGCAGGCAGCTGTGAATAAACAACATGAAGGGGCCCTGGCACATCTGTGCCTCTTCAGCCCCGCTGGGCTTCTCTGAATCAAACTGCCCCCAAAGCGTTTGCAGACATGGCACTGGCACTACACGTGCCTCTGAGCCCCACTCCGGGACTCTTAGAAAATGAAAGTGCCCCCTTTATGCAGCTGCCCTCTAGCAAACGGGGCAGCTGTGCAAACATAGCCATGTGGGGAGGCACGGGCACCTCTGGGCCCTCTAGACCCCTGCGGGGGCTCCAGAAACACTGTGGCTCGCGTTGGAGCGGCCCGCTCACTGGCGGGTCTGCTCAGGATACCCCCAGGCTCCGGCAGCCATCAAATGGCAGGGCGAAGCCCTCACTCACCGGGGCGGCTCTCCTGGGTGGAACTCCGTCTCCTCTTCTGCTGCAGCCACACACGGGACCGGCACCACTTCTCCCGGTCTCCTCCATGCGGGGCTTCCCTCAGCTTACGGGAGCCCCGCCCGACCACAGGCTTCTTCCCGCTTCACCCGGGCCCCCTCCTGGGACCCGGGACTTGGATGTGGAGCCCGCGAGGCTCCAGATGGCTTTTCCGGCGGCGGGCGGGACTTCCTAGTCGTGTCCCGCCCCATGCCAGGCAACTCTGCCTGACTTCCGGGTCGCGCTGAGAGCGGCCCGGAGAGAAATTATTTAGCGGCTCGGGCCGCAGCGGTGAAACGCAGGGTGGGCTCCCGCCTCCATTTAAGACAATGGCGGGGTGGGCACCCGCCTGAAATACACGCATAAGCGGGGTGGGCACCTGCAAAAGGCATAAGGCAAAATGCGGCAACGAGGGGTAGGCTCCCTCTTGATTTAGACTATAACGCGGGGTGGGCACCCGCATTAAAGGCATCACTGAGGGAATCCCGCATGCCGGGATTCCCTCTATCTCCGTATGCAGCGCATCGCTGCAATAGCCCACGCGCTCCTCAGGGAAAAATAAGGCAATAAAGCATAGCGCTCACCAGGCACTAGGAGTCCCCCAAAACAGTCCTTTAAGGTCCTGGAGATCCAGGGGGCCAGACAGGGCCCAGGGAGGCCAGCACACAGGGCCCTCCAGCAGGGAGGTAAGCCCCCCTGGCGGTTCCTCCTGGGCCCCAGCATCAGCAAGCCCCCAGCCTGGAAGAGAACATTTTCATGGGGTCACAGCCCCTATATTTATATTAGCAAATCCCTTTGTGTCACAGCACAGGGCTTGGGGATACCAGTAAGAACTGGTTTATGGGGGATTTGGAGCACTTTGTTTTGCCAAGCTCCTCTTCCCTTTGTCAGGTGGGGGCTCAGTGATCAGACACACCACAGGGGGCGGAGCCAGCATTGTACAGCCTGGGCACAGTCCTATTCAGAGTCAGGGGATTACTCCTCCCACTACCCTTAGCCCAGGTGTCCCATTCAGCCTAGGGCTGACTCACCCTGCCCCTCCTGGAGCCACACACATCTCCCAGCCCCTGTCACTCACAAAGCCAGACATGCAATTCACATCAGGCAGGCAGACACATAGCACACAGAAATGCCAACTTCTAAAAGTGGCATTTCTAAAATAACCACAATAAATCTGCGCACACCAGTGCGCAGCATTTATTCACACAATTTCATACATACCAGACTTGACCACACTGCCCCTCTCATACCAGGAATTACCATGGACACACTTATCCCCCATGCATTCCTATGGGAGGGCAGGTCAATCTCACCACAAGTACACAGAGCGCGCACGCACTTTCCACTGGACCACAGTGCGAAAGTGCCCAGAAGCCTAAAATCACCAACACCAGGTTACAGACAAGGCAAAAAGTTCAGGGGTGAACCTGCCAAAAAGGGCCAAGTCCAACACAACCCCCTTCCAGCCAAAACGCAGGGCAGACCAATCACCACCGTGATGGGCTTCCCTGCTTGGGGCAATAGAACACGGACGTGGGCCCGAACTGCAGGGACACCCTCCGGTTCTACGCCACTCTGAACCCACGTGGTTCCCTCTGAAAAAGAACTCTCAGGCCCAACTAGGCTACCCCACTAGTACTCCCTAGTTGTCCACGGCCAGGACCAGGCCCTAAGCCATCCAGATACCACTGGTCCTTGCCAATCCACAGAGTGGGGGGCAGTAACCCCTGGCATACAATAGCTATTCTCCACTCTCCCTCTCAGTGTAGTTCCAAACTACCACTGATCCTCCAACCTAGGGTCCGCACCCTCAGGCTGACCAGAGGTCACGGGCGAAGCATCTCCTCACCCTACCTCTCTTCTGGGGTTACGCACCCTCCCAGGGGAAGCACCCACCAGAACACAACTTTCCCACCAGTTCAGGACCTCTCTCCATCAACTGGTCTACCACCTGGGATCCACATTCACCGGATGCACGGGGGTCAGAGGCGAGGACTCCCTCCCTCTGCACCCCCTTCCAGAGTTCTGCACCCTCCCACTGTAGAGCAGGGTCCCTTCACTTAAGATGGGCCCCACCTGCTCTCAGGGTAGTACTACCAAATTCAGCCAGGGACCCTAAAGATCCCGGCTAGGCCTGCACCAACCCTTCTGGGAAACACAGGGTCTCTTCACTTAAGATGGGCCCCACCTGTGTTCACAGGGGTACCCCTAGAAGGCAAACCGGCCAGGACACTGATTACAGTCGCCCTGCCGTCCAGGTCAGGAAACACCTGAACCTGGCTCCCCAACCCAGGGACGGTACCCTTTGGTCAGACAATTGCCCGGCGAACCAGGACTTCCTGAGGGTGACACATAACTAATGTGTTGTGTAACAGTCTGCCCGGCACAGAGCTCACGACCTCCTGTCCATCTGACAGTGCGTGAAGATGCCCCAGGACAGAAGTGGCATCACCATGGCCAATCAATGGGAACTCAGCCCTCTGGCTGGCCCCTGACCCACTGGTTCTTCCACTGGGGACTCTTTCCCCCTCTCACCCCTCAATCTGGACTTCTGCACCCTCCACTTAGAAGCAGCACTGCCAGACACCAGAACTGATGGAGGCCCGATTACAGACACTCCCAGTTCACCTAACAAAGGAGATCCCCCTCGAAGAACAGTCCAACAGGACAGACTAGGCTCCCTACCTGGTGTTCCCTCTAAGAACCATCCAGTACTGGAGACTGAGGTGCGGGCACTTTGGGACACAGCCCAATCTCACTCCTTCTCCTGCGAGACAGGATGTGAGTCCCTACAACCTCCTCACTAAAAGGTTACCTAGCTGGGCTACTCTGAACCACTTCCACCACTCTGGGTTGGAAGACACCTGCACCATTCTTCTATTCTCACTCCCCAATGCAAGCTCCTTATAACCAAAGAACTCACACACTCCAACGGGTGTTGGCGCGACTCCGGAAAACAATTATGGGGCATGTTCTCTCTGACAAAACAGATTGAACAGCCCTTTAACACCATTTACCGTGCTAACCAATCACCCAAACGTCCAGTGCACCAGAACACTCATCCACATACTCCCCCCCCAGACTGGTGAGACAGCATCTTACTGCCCCTGAATCTCAACCCGTCCCCCTCTTAACCGGGAACCAGATACCATACTCTGGGAACTGGGAATGGGACTTCCTGCACTGGACTACATATTGCTGCCACCACTGGATCCCACTCTTACTGGGGATTCCAGACAACTCACACTGCACTTAGGGAATAATCTACCCTCCCGAGCTAGTTACTCCATGCCAATTAAGTTACCACTGTAGGCCAACCCTAGAACCAGCAGACAGCCCAGGGGCAGTCACTCCTTCAGCGTCAGGCCAACCCAAGAAATAGCACGATGGCACAAGGGCAGCCCCTCCTTCAGCTTTAGGCCAACCCAAGATAGCAGTCTGCACAAGGGCAGTCACTCCTCCAGATTCTCTGGTTTCTGTCCTTGGCAGGACCCCCAACTCATAGTGCAACCATAAAACACATTTCAAAAAGAAATGACACTTAAAACAAACTCAGACACAATAATCCCTTTCCATGTGACTATCTAAAATGCAGAGCTTGTAGTGCAACCAGTTGTCACTGTGGTACTGCGCAAACGCAAGTCCTATCCTCACCGCTGACAACCAATGTTAGAAATGGGATCTCTGGTTGGCTAAGGCTTGCGCCAAAGCCAGGCAGAGACCACCACTCTAGTCAGGGTGAGGGAGTTACACGCCAAAGATAACCCCTGCTCACCCCCTTGGTAGCTTGGCACGAGCAGTCAGGCTTATCCCGGAGGCCATGTGTAAAGCATTTGGGCACGCACACAGCAACAACATCCCAGGCACACTACAAAAGGAACTCCACACAAGGTTATATCAAAAATAGCCTTTGTATTCTCATAACACATTAGAATAGTAATCACATAATATACATGGTGCCACCTGGCACTAGGTCATATTTACAAGGGATTATATACACCTGACAGGGCCCACTGGACCACTGTCGGAACCATCACAGAGTGAACTTAGTAAAAGTAAAACATATCAGAAACGTACAACCAGTAACCACTGGTAATCACTGTACTTAGCATCAGCCTGTAACATAAACTACATTATGCACAGTGTCACATTAGGCGCAAATTACGTTCTGCGCCAACCTCACCAGCATAAACACATTATGCAATCCAACCTCATAATCATAAAAAACACATTTAGAGGTATAAAACAGGGTGCGTAAATCATACTACATGAATCACATTTCCTAGCACCACATAAATCATATTAGGGCCTGGCGCCCTATAAACCCAACAGTCCCCCAGGCCAACTGGCCATCTCAAAAGGGGCTCAAATGCCCTATGTCCAAAAGTCAGGGCGCGCTGCCAATACAGCAGAAGTCAGGGGTGCGCAATTGCGCAGACCTAAACGTTGCAGCTGGCACTAAGTGCTGCGCAGCTGTGAATGTATGGGGCAAAGGAGTGCATCTCACTCCTAACTTCAAAAGACATGCCCCCAAAGCACTGTGGCCTAAACGATGCAGCTGCCCACTACTTGCTGGGCAGCTGTGAATGAAATAAAGGCCTGGGCACTCACTGTGCCCTTGGAACACATATGCAAAACGTTGCAGCTGCCCTCTGCCAGGCAGGCAGCTGTGAATAAACAACATGAAGGGGCCCTGGCACATCTGTGCCTCTTCAGCCCCGCTGGGCTTCTCTGAATCAAACTGCCCCCAAAGCGTTTGCAGACATGGCACTGGCACTACACGTGCCTCTGAGCCCCACTCCGGGACTCTTAGAAAATGAAAGTGCCCCCTTTATGCAGCTGCCCTCTAGCAAACGGGGCAGCTGTGCAAACATAGCCATGTGGGGAGGCACGGGCACCTCTGGGCCCTCTAGACCCCTGCGGGGGCTCCAGAAACACTGTGGCTCGCGTTGGAGCGGCCCGCTCACTGGCGGGTCTGCTCAGGATACCCCCAGGCACCGGCACCCATCAAATGGCAGGGCGAAGCCCTCACTCACCGGGGCGGCTCTCCTGGGTGGAACTCCGTCTCCTCTTTTGCTGCAGCCACACACGGGACCGGCACCACTTCTCCCGGTCTCCTCCATGCGGGGCTTCCCTCAGCTTACGGGAGCCCCGCCCGACCACAGGCTTCTTCCCGCTTCACCCGGGCCCCCTCCTGGGACCCGGGACTTGGATGTGGAGCCCGCGAGGCTCCAGATGGCTTTTCCAGCGGCGGGCGGGACTTCCTAGACGTGTCCCGCCCCATGCCAGGCAACTCTGCCTGACTTACGGGTCGCGCTGAGAGCGGCCCAGAGAGAAATTATTTAGCGGCTCGGGCCGCAGCAGTGAAACGCAGGGTGGGCTCCCGCCTCCATTTAAGACAATGGCGAGGTGGGCACCCGCCTAAAATACACGCATAAGCGGGGTGGGCACCCGCAAAAGGCATAAGGCAAAATGCGGCAACGAGGGGTAGGCTCCCTCTTGATTTAGACTATAACGCAGGGTGGGCACCCGCATCTAAAGCATCACTGGGGGAATCCCGCATGCCGGGATTCCCTCTATCTCCGTATGCAGCGCAGCGCTGCAATAGCCCACGCGCTCCTCAGGGAAAAATAAGGCAATAAAGCATAGCGCTCACCAGGCACTAGGAGTCCCCCAAAACAGTCCTTTAAGGTCCTGGAGATCCAGGGGGCCAGACAGGGCCCAGGGAGGCCAGCACACAGGGCCCTCCAGCAGGGAGGTAAGCCCCCATGGCGGTTCCTCCTGGGCCCCAGCATCAGCAAGCCCCCAGCCTGGAAGAGAACATTTTCATGGGGTCACAGCCCCTATATTTATATTAGCAAATCCCTTTGTGTCACAGCACAGGGCTTGGGGATACCAGTAAGAACTGGTTTAGGGGGGATTTGGAGCACTTTGTTTTGCCAAGCTCCTCTTCCCTTTGTCAGGTGGGGGCTCAGTGATCAGACACACCACAGGGGGCGGAGCCAGCATTGTACAGCCTGGGCACAGTCCTATTCAGAGTCAGGGGATTACTCCTCCCACTACCCTTAGCCCAGGTGTCCCATTCAGCCTAGCGCTGACTCACCCTGCCCCTCCTGGAGCCACACACACCTCCCAGCCCGAGTCACTCACAAAGCCAGACATGCAATTCACATCAGGAAGGCAGACACATAGCACACAGAAATGCCAACTTCTAAAAGTGGCATTTTTAAAATAACCACAATAAATCTGCGCACACCATTGCGCAGCATTTATTCACACAATTTCATACATACCAGACTTGACCACACTGCCCCTCTCATACCAGGAATTACCATGGACACACTTATCCCCCATGCATTCCTATGGGAGGGCAGGCCAATCTCACCACAAGTACACAGAGAGCGCACGCACTTTCCACTGGACCACAGTGCGAAAGTGCCCAGAGGCCTAAAATCACCAACACCAGGTTACAGACAAGGCAAAAAGTTCAGGGGTGAACCTGCCAAAAAGGGCCAAGTCCAACACTTACCCCTCGCTGGGTTTGGTGCCAACCTCACTGGAGGCAGTGGGGCATATGGCTACCATTTTCAGGTCTCAACTTACATTTACTTGTAAAAGGGTAGGTACCTTTATAAGTTAATGAACTTCCTGGGTCCACCCTACTGGTCTTCCTGTAAGCGAAAAAACCACCTCCCCAAAAACAGGTCATTGTTCCTGTTCTGGGAGCAGTTTTAACACCCCATTAAGGCAAAGCACTGGCTAGATAGCTGTTGGGGAGCTAAAGCAAATTAGCCTCCAGGAACTTGGGGAAGGGAAAAGATAACTTTCTAAAAGTTATTTTCCATAAGTATTTATTAAAAATCCAACTTTACTAATGCACTGGACTTTTAATAAATGTGAAAAATAGTCTTTGAATGACTGTTTTAGCTGGTTTGTGTCAAAAGTTACAGATTAAAGTATATAATCTGTACTTTGTCATTCTCTAGGATCCAGCTATAGCCCTGCCAATGAAAATAGCCTTTGGGGGCTGTCCCTGGATAAACATGCCAACTCCAATTTCGTAATTGTTCCTCTTTTAAATATCAGGCGCCCTACCTTGTGGGCAACAAGGTGGACTTAGGGGTGATTTATTCATATTTAAAAGCAGGCTTTCTCGTCCGTCATAAAGGGTTATTTTAAAAGGTTTGACATTAGGCTTTTAGGCTGCTGTGGTCAGACTGCACCTGCTAGCAATGAAGCCATGTTTTGCAGGCCCACTCTTCTGAAGGCACAATAGGTGATTCAGTCGACATGTGGCATTTAACTTCCAGGCCCTGGGTACATTTTCTACACCATATACTAGGGATGTATAGGCAAGTTAAATATGTCAGTCGGGGATAAGCCATTTTAAACATGTTTAAAAAGGGCAGCACATGCACTTTACTCCTGTTTGGCAGGGGTAAAGTGCACAGAGTTCTAAATCCAGTAAAACATATATGGAGGGGTATCACACAAAAAGATGACCATTTCCTATTCTGTTCAGCCCCTCTTCTCAACAACACCTGGTGTACTGCTTCCCTCTCCCCTTTTAAACACATCTGCTGCAAGCCAAAAAGTGAAGTACTATTTGTGATCTCTGTGTGCAGTTAACAAGGTAAATTGCACCTACAATCTATGAGAAGACTATAATTCCATCGCACAGTTTTATTTCTTCACTGAGGTTTCTTAAGTTCTTTTAGTGAAATTTACCTTTCAAAGTTGTCATCAGATTTAAAGTACCTGATTAGAAGTGAGTGATGCACTGCATCAAGCAAGCGAATGCATTGGACCCTGGGGATTTTGCTCTACCCACCAATCTATGGAATGCTATGCATTCCAGCATTTAACTTCTGCTGTTGTCCTGCCAGCGGCAGAACTGGAGCAGACAGATTTCTATTAACCCTGAGCGTAGTTCGTGTAGTAGCGCTACGTGTAGCTACGCGAAGTGCACTTCGCACTACGCGAGCTACGCGTAGCACTACGCGAACTGCGTAGTGCGGTAGGAAATGCTGTTCGCAATGATTGCACAGTGCCGGATGCTTGTCCGCACTGTGCAATCATTGCAAACGGCATCTTGCACAGTGCAAGCGGTCGTTTTCTGTCGCTCAAGTAGATTTGTACTCGAGCGGCAGTTTTCTCAACGCGGACTGGTAGTTTCTCATCGCGAGCGGTCGCGAGCATACGCGACCACTCGCAATGAGAAACCTGACCTCCCCGCGTTGAGAATCTCGCCGGGAGGTTTATTTTCCACGCTCGCGATCGGCAACTTGATGTTGCTGATCGCGAACGAGAAAAAGTCTCGCCGGGATGTCATTTTGCTCGCTCGCGGTCGCCAACTTGACGTTGAGGACCGCGAGCAAGCAAAAAATGCCCGCTACGCTATGCGTTTTTGCACTGTGCTACGTGCAATTCGCGTAGTTGCGCAAACTACGCGAGCGTAGCATAGTTTTCCACCCAGGGCTAATTACTATACCGAACACACTAACCAACAGAGTTGTCTAAAAATCGTAAATGTTGAAAAACTGATATTTTGGTGGACAGAGCCAGAAGGCTCCATACCTGGACCCCCCAGCAGATCTTCCTACTCTCAATTACTAATGACCCCCAGGTCACATGAAAATCTTTCCCAGTCCATTTAAAGACAAAGTGGAAGGAACTGGATCCCACAAAAGCCTTACCCTTACCAAGGAGTTTCAACCACCAGTAGCTGTTTCTTAGGTTGATCCAGAAATACATGTTGTTCTGACTGACTTTGAGCATGTTGCTTTTGAGAAAACATTTATCCCTGATTTACATTTTTACTTTCCCCTACATTGTAAATTAAAATATTTTCTCTTTGTTAAATGACTAAAACCTGCTTCAGGTGCAGGGAGTTTTAGGCTGCAGCTTTCACTGCTTATTGCACTCAACATCGTGAATAAATCTTGCTCTCAAATCAGATATTATCTCACACTCCTTGAAGTGCTCTATCGGTATGTCTGGTGAAAAAATGGGTTTACTTTAACCCCTCTGAAATTAAGAAATTATTGCACTATTGTGGGTGAGTCTAATCCATCAAACGTTTTGGAAAATGTGGAGACCATGAAATTGTAGGCTGTTATAGAACATTATTTTGTACACAGCCCTGATCTCAAACATGTATGCACCCTTGGTTATCACTGATACATCATCTTTGTCAATGCTCACCCTGTTAGACCTCTCTGATGCTTTGATTTGGTAGCTCGAAGTATGTTACTGCTGAGAACTCAGGCCCAAAGTTATTTAGTCCCTTTCAATTGTTTTTGAATGAGAATTAGCAATGTAAGGGCCTAAATTAATTTTGAATGAGGCGGAACAATGGAATGGCTTAAGTGATTTTTGAATGATGAAGAACAATGGAATAGCTTAAGTGAGGTTTGAATAAAGAAGAACATTGGGAGGCGTTAAGGGATGTTTGAATGAAGAAGAACGGCATGACTTCAGTGATTTTTGTATGAGGAAGAATAATGGAATGGCTTAAGTGATTTTTGAATGATGAAGAACAGTGGAAGGGCTAAAGTGATTTTTTATTTCTCTATTGGTAACATTTACTTTGCACTTCCTCCCCTTCTATGTAATTTCAATTGTACACCTCTTATGAACTGCCTGTGATCCACTAACCTGCATACTGAAACTGTGCGGTGAACCAACAAGCACATTGTAAGACACCACCTCTCTGTACACTGTACTAAAATGAAGTACACTATGTAGAGGGTGCGAGATATACCCAGAGGAAGATACAGGCAACAAGTAGATAATACTAGGTCTCTTTTTGTGGTAGTGTGCGCAAGCAGTTAGGCTTATCAGAGGACAGTGTACAGCATTTGTTGTACTCACAGAGGCAATAAATGAGACACACACAAAATTAAATCCGAAACCAATTTTTTATCAAAATTACAAGATCCTTTATATATGCTTTGAGAAGCAAGACTTCAAATTGGAAATATACTTTTTACAGTTCGATACATGAATACATACTTTGTAGAGTTTTAATTTTGGAGAGAACATGCATGCAGTTCAAGGTATGTAGTACTATCAGTATGAAGGCACTCTGCGGTCATACCGTCAGATATTTACCATTGCGGTCGTCGGAGAAAGCAATGGAAGTGTATGACTTTAATTGAGTTCAGTAGACCGTCAACACAGTTATCGTTGCGGTTGCTGGCAGCAGATCACTGTAGTTCAATTGATGCCGAACACCACCAACCCAGCGGTCGCAGTTGCTGGAAGGCTGGTGTAGATTTGGATAGCGGAGAACCGGCGAATCAGATACCCTTGCGGTCACTGGAAGGAGAATCCCACCACGGAGTTTCAAAGGTCAACGGCAGCGGGCAGGCTACAGGTGTGATGTAGAGAAGACCATCACGGAGTAGGGGGTTGTGCTAATGTTGCTGCAGTACGCTGTCGAAGTCACCAGTAAGAGGGTATGGGCTCTCAGGAACGGGGCTGTTTCCAGCGTCAGTCGTTATGCTGAGAGGATCCCTCAAGGTGATGGTGGCGTGCAGGGGTCGATTCTCCCGGACTGGTGAACCAACAGGCCTGGGAAGCTGCAACGTTTTGTTTCCAGTGGTGAGTCGTGTTGACACAGCGTATACCGGTCCTCAACCACAACGGTTTCTTTGCCGACGGACACCAGGGACTAGAGCCTCTAGCCCAAAGGGAGGTTCTTGGCAATATACGAAGTCTGCAGGGGCTCTGGGTTTATTGGATGCCTTGCAGGTTTCAGGAAGGACAGCAGGTCCCAGTTATTGAGTCTGGTTGCAGTTGGCAGTGTTTGCGCCTGTTCCTTCTGCAGCAGGGCTCAGTTCCTGGTCTGCAAGCGGTCTTCTTCCATCGTATTCTGTAAGTCTGCCACATCTTTTTTAAGTTCCAAAGAGAATTTTATTGAGAGAATAAAGGTGTCATCATACAATGCATAGAATTAAGCATAGGTCATTACAATACAAAGAAGCTCTCAAAAGAAATACATGAATTGGAGTAATATACAATAAGAATAAAACTCAAAAAGGTGAGAAAGAAATACAGTTAATATTAAAGTAAAACAAAGGAATGATCAGGGGAATCATGGCGGTTTGAGGAGTTCTTGTTGACATGGCATTGGCAAAAGAGAACGTTTGGCACTTACATCAATATACAACGTAACAGGTGACCATAGATTCAGACGTTTTTCGCCAGAGATATAGGGTAAACAAAAGAAGTATCCAACCTATGATTGTGGCAGACTGCATACCACCAGGCCTGATAAGAGATTTTGGTGAAGTCTTTCCAGTTCTTAGTAATTTGTTGGAAGGCAACTGCTAATAGCAAATCAATAATTTTGACATTGGATGGGTAATCATTCCAAATAGGAGAGAGACTTCCCAAAAACACGTGAGTAAATGAAAAAGCAAAATTAGTGCCAAAAACTGAATTAACTTGAGACCATACATGTTTCCAGAAACTGTGCACAAACGAGCAGGAGAACAGCATATGAAACAGATCAGCATTCGGGGATGAGCATGTCCAACAATTGTCCGTTACCAAGAGAAACCGTTTACTTAGGGAATTTGGGTAGAACAAAAGCCTATTATAAATAAAAAACAATGTTTGTGTTGTATTGGCAGCTCTTGAGGATTTACATATCTTGGTCCAAATCCTTCCCCAGAAAGATACGGGCCAAGGTGACCTCAAATCCTGCTCCCATGCACTCTCTATTTTAGATTTTTGTCTGGTGTCACTAGGACAACATAAGTGAGTATAAAGAGTGGAGGCTTTAGGTCTGGTACGTAATAGGGTATGAAGACTATCAGGTGAAACAGGAGTATGAGCAACAGCAGGTGTAATGGCAAAATGAGTGCAAGTGTCTAGCACAGCCCTTCTGAGAAGATTGTATTTAGAAAGAAAAGAAGCAGGTAAGCCAAACAATTGGCTGAGTAAAGGGAAAGGTATAATTTGTGAGTGAGAAAATAATTGATGAACCCAAATTAAACCCCTCTGCCTCCAAGTCTTCCAGTAGAAAGGTTTATTGCGTATTAGCAAGGAGTTATTATGCCAGATTGTTGAGTTAAGGAAAGAATCAGAGTTTCCATGAATCAAAGAGGAATTTGATCCCAAAAGCAGAGACGTGAGTTTGATTATAGGAGTTGAAAGACATTGTTGTTTGCGAGAAAAGAAAGATACTCTTGAAATGAAAACGGAGATAAACATAAGCTCTCAACTAAGGTCCATAAAGGACATTCATCTATGGAATCGCTCAACCAATATACAGATTGGCGTAGAAGGAAAGACCTGTGATACATGGAAAAGTTGGGAAAGTTGACTCCTCCCTCGGATTTAGGCCGAGTTAATTTGGATAATGACAAACGAGATTTCTTGTTATTCCATAGGAAGGAGGAAAGGATGGAATTAATCTTTTTAAACGTTTTGGCGGGTGTAGGGACTGGAATGTTGGAAATAGTGAATAACACTATAGGGGAGAGCATCATCTTTATCGTATTGAGGCGGTCCCACCAAGACAAATAGAGAGGATTCCACTTAGTAGTTAATTCTGAGATCTTTTGGATACATTTATTCATACATAAAGATACTGTATCGGGGATTGAAGGAGTAAAATGTAACCCTAAATATTTAATATGATTCGGGCTCCACGTGAAGTGAGAAGGTGCAAAATCATCTTTAAAAGTGTATTTGGTGAGGGGCAGGATCTCACATTTATCAGTATTTAATTTGTACCCAGAAATAGAGGAGAAGGATTGCACCTCCGTTAAAAAAGCAGGTATAGACTCATTGGGCTGTGAAATGAAAAGCAGAATATCGTCAGCATATGCTTCGAGTTTGTTGTGAGACTTTTTGACCTCAAATCCGTGCATATCTTTATTTTGATGGATTTTTGAAAGGAAAGGCTCCAAAGCCAAATTAAATAGGAAAGAGGATAAAGGGCAACCTTGGCGTACACCCCTGCCCAAATCAAAAAATGGAGAAATTAAGCCATTGGCGCAGACAGCAGCGCGGGGATTCGAATAGAGAATAGAGATTAGAGAGATAAACCTGGGGCCGAAACCAAACCATCTAAGGGCATAAAAAAGGTATGGCCATTCATCTCTATCGAATGCCTTTTCCGCGTCTAACGCTATTGCTGCAAGGGCCTGTTTTAAATGGGAGGATTTAGATAAGATGTCAAAAAAGAGTTGTGTGTTATCTGTGATGAGTCGGCCTTTGACGAAACCAGATTGTTCTTTACCTAATAAATTTGGTAGAAAGGATTCTAAGCGGAGAGCCAAGGCTTTGGAATAAATATTATAA
The DNA here is from genome assembly GCA_963921515.1 of Calotriton arnoldi. Classification (NCBI taxonomy): domain Eukaryota; kingdom Metazoa; phylum Chordata; class Amphibia; order Caudata; family Salamandridae; genus Calotriton; species Calotriton arnoldi. Next base: position 1,771,822 of record CAWUFW010002294.1, read on the forward strand.
TCGATATTAACTAGGGAGATGGGCCTGTAATTCTTACAAAATTTCGGGTCTTTGCCCTCCTTAGGAATGAGACAGATATATGCCTCAGAAAAAGAACCAGTGGAATCTTTTGGGGAACAAAAGAATGTACCAAAGAATGTAATTTGGGAAGTAATAATTTGGAGAAACAGAGAAAAATTCAACCGTAAAACCATCTGGTCCTGGTGCTTTATCTTTTTTAAGGTGTTGAAGGGCATCAAGAAGTTCCTGTTGTGTGAGGTCTAGTTCTAAAGGAGATAAATCCGGAAGAGTGTGTGCTGGTTTTTGAATAGTGGAAAACAATTGGGATAATAGATAATCTGTTGGGTGGGTTTCTGCAGTATATAGTGATTTGTAAAAGAGGGAAAATTCAGTTAATATGTCCGTATCTTTGAATTTTAAAATAGAATGTTCATCATAAATAGAATCAATATTGAGCTTGTTATGTTTAATTTTCAGATAATTGGCCAGAATTTTTCCTGCCTTGTTTTGGCCACCATAAAATACAATGAAGCGTTATCAGTGGATTCCTTATTGAACTGAAGCTTAGCTTTTATAAGGGCCGATAAACATTCTTTCGAATTAGAGGAGTAATAGGATTGCTCCAGTCTCTTTATTTCATGAAAAAGGTCACTAGTATGTTTTGCGAGCTATCTTACGTTTCTTAGCAACATATTCAATGATGAAGTCTCTGGCTGAGGCTTTAAAGGCATCCCAAATAGTCGAGAAGGGCATAGAGTCATTTTGATTAAATAGAAAATATTCATTGAAAAAGGTAGTGAAGGAGGAGGTAAATGCGGTATCCAAAAGAAGAGCATTGTTAAAACGCCATCTCCTAGAAGCATTAACCTTTGGTAAAATATCAAGTTGGATTGAAATAGGGGCATGGTCTGACAATAAGATGGAGTCAATCTCTGCATTCATGAGGGCTTGGGATACATTATGGGATACGAAAAAATAGTCAATTCTTGATTGGGTATGATGGATGGGAGAATAAAAAGTATACTCACGGGAAGTAGGATTACATAATTTCCATGCATCCAGGAGTTTATGTTGGTTAATTGTGTGAACAAAAGATTTATGGGGTTTATTAGGGAAGAAAGAGACCTTAGAATTTCGATCCAAAAATGGGTCCAAGACCTGATTACAATCACCAGCTAATATAAAATTATCTTCAATACACAAAGTAATTTGTTGAGCTAGTGAGGACCAAAATGAGGAGTCACCACCAGTGGGGGCATAAACAATAAGAAAAGAGACTGGAGCATCCCCCAACAGTAATTTAACATTTAACCAGCGGCCATTTGCGTCAGAATCTTGTGAGATGATTTTAATAGGAAGCGATTTACGACAAAGTAACATGACACCATTACGCTTACCATCTCCTGGAGAAAAGAAAACATCCCCCACCCAACCTTTTTTTAGTTTCAATGACTCAACAGCTGTAAGATGGGATTCCTGAAGACATGCTATATCTGCTCCTAATTTAGCAAGATGGCTTAAAACTCTCTGTCTCTTAATGGGAGAATGTAATCCCCTAACATTCCAAGATACTATTTTCAGTGTCATGAGACGTTAAAGAAGAGAAAAAAAAAAAAAAAACTGAACAGCAATCCAATTCAATAAAAAGACATAGGTGAGTAGGAGAATGAGAGTACAAGAAAATGACCATGTTTACCATAGAGCAAAGAGAAAAAGAAAGAAGAGCTGATAAAAACCAACAGTAAAATTGATAAAAGCAGAAATCTAAGTGAGTTGAAATAGTGAACATGAGAAGGAAGAAGAACAGATAGAAGATACTAGGAACATGCAAGGAGAGAAGAGGAAGACGGAAGAGAAAAATATTAACAACACCTGAAAAAAAACCAGGAAAAGGGTTTGGAGGGAAATAGATAAGAGAAAATAAAAATAAAAAAAAGATATAGAAGAATAACATACCTACACAAAGAAGGTTCAGGGATACAGGGGGGCGGGGTGAAACCACATGGAACAGACGATACATCCAGGTTCGACCACACGGAGGACCGGGGGATGAACACGCCATGAGGGTGAGACATCTGTTGAGGCGAAGAATAACAAGTATTAAGATAATTAATAAAACGTACAATGAACAAGAGAACAGTGAAATCAAACAAGGCAACCCAACATACACAGAAGCTTGACTAAAACACTAAGCTTATCTAAATCCGAAGAATAGCACTTATTGAATTAACAATGCTATAAAGGAGAAAACAGAACGTGAAAAACCTGTAAGGAAAATACATAAAATCAAGCGTTGTACGAGGATGAAGGCCCCGAAGAATCCATGGCATCTATCTTACATGAGTTTATGAAACTTTGTAGCCGCAGCGGGTCCTCATATGTTGTTGTTTTGTTGTTATACGTGACCTTAAAAAGACAAGGGTGAAAAAGAACATAACGGGCTCCCATCGACCGGAGATCAGGTCTCATATTAAGAAATGCCTTACGTCTGTTAGCAGTGGCCTTGGCGTAATCCTGTGCGAAAAATAAGGTCGAGCCAGACCAAGTAATTCGTTGAGATGATTTGACCGCTGACAAAACTTTTAACAAATCCGTATACTCTAAGAAGTATAAAATGACTCCTCTTGGTCGTTGTGAGGGTGAGGCATTTGAGAGAAGGCGACCCAATCTATGTGCTCGCTGAATGTTAAGTACAGTATCCTCTGGCATGTGAAGTAATTTGGGGAGGAAAGATTTAAAGAAGGTGAGAGGATCCGTCCCTTCAAATCCCTCCGCCAGACCGTAAATGCGCAGGTTATTCCGCCTATTGCGGTTTTCAAGGTCTTCAACCTGTCGCTGGAGCACAGAGACTTGAGATTTGAGTTGAGAGACATTGGCACTAGTATCTCCAAATGAGAACACGCTGTGTTCAACTACAGTGAGTGTTGTGTCAATTTGAGACCAGTTATCAGTAAGAATTTGTAGTTTAGTGTTAGTTTCTTCCACAAAGGGTCGGAGGGCCCTTATTTCTTCCAGCAGCATCTCCATGGAAACAGGCGAGACTGATTTAGGCGGAGAAGGAGGGTCCTTTTTTAGGCGTTTAGTAATCGATTTCCCTGATGGTACAGGAGTAGGATCCATTGTTGTCGCAGAATCCGGAGGCAAGGACACCAAAAAATCCTCCAACTTGGAGAATTCTGTAAAACATTTCGAGTTTTTGACAAAAATATTCTTTGGCTTTGAGTACTTAGAAAGAGTTCCCTTCAATCTGCCCATAAATCGCAAGGCTGACAGAGCACTTGAGAATAATAAGCGCAGGACTGTCCTGCCTGAAAATAAGTATAATGCACTAAGAAGATACACTGAGAAGATTGCGTACAGTGTCAGAGTGGTGTAGCCAGAGACACTCATACATCATCATCTACGTATGAAAGAGAGACACCAACTCCACATAGGCCAGGGTAGAGAAGCGAGAGTTGAGTGAATGAAAACGGCCACATAATGTTCACCAATTCTCGAGAAAAAGATAAAAAAACAAAAAACACCAAAGTAGCATCTTGCTCCAGTATAGCCACAAAGAATAAAAAGAAGCCACAATTGCAAATGCGAGGGCAGATATATTGGCAACTCAAGAGTTGTGCGAAAACCAAAAATACTGTGAAGGAGTTAGCGAAGACTAACCAAATGACAATGTAGAGGGATCCACAAAATGGCTGCCACAATCATCCTTCCTCAGCTATTTCGAAGTAATGCGAGAAACTGGGGTGTTGGACCTCCCCTGGGGATTACATAGGAGGGGTGGCACATTGATGAAACTCCAAGTGGAATTTAAATATTTTTAAGCATGTGCAGGCTGGTACCTCTTCAGACGAGGGGAGCTCCGTAACTCGAACAAGGAAACAAAATGGCGGCCGCGATATCGCGTCGCCGAGGTCAGAAACTCACTTGAAGAAAAAAGCCTTCCGCCGCTGCAGTAAGAGATGGCAGGAGTCACATTGTGTGCAGAAGACCTTCGGACGTTTCCAGCATCGAGTAGCTTCGCAGGAAAGTGCCTGGTAGCGCGAAACCTCCGCGTCGGTCCGGAGAGCCTCACCCGGAAGCCGCAATGCTCCTCGGGCGCCAAGCCACGCCCCCCCAAGTCTGCCACATCTAAAGTCAGGTTCTCGGGGAACCACCTAAATACTGAATTTAGCTGCGTTTTTAGGGGAGGCCAGGTAGTAGCCAATGGGCTGCTTACCTGTAGTGTGCCTACACTCTCTTTATGCTCACCCCACGTGGGGAGTGGGCATACCCTCCCTCTTAAAAGGCTACTATCCCCGTCTTCAAGATGGTAGATAGTGAAAAGTGGGGTCTACCTTGCCTGCCCCACCTGTGGGGTGGTACAGGGTGAAAGTAGACCCACCTCATACTTTACCTAATTTTCCCGCCAGTCCTCCCACCAAAAGTGGAGCAGGACTGGGGGGTCACCATCTGCTTCTAACAGAAGAGGGCTGGGGGCAGGGTTCAAAGGTTGCTGAGGCAAATCCGGCAGTTGGGAAAGTGTGACTACCTCCACCCAGAGCAGGCATTGTCTCTGGATCCAGAGCACACTGGCTCTCTACTCAGGGGTCCAGAAACATGCCTGGTGATGGCAGGCTGGCTAAAGCTAGACAGGGACCACACCAGTGGTTGGTAGGTTTCAGGGGACCCTATAGTAGGGTTTCCTGTGTGAATTTATTAATAAATTCAATACTGGCATCAGCAGAGATTTATTAAGATAAGTTGTTTGGTACCAAACATCTTAGAAATCAGTGAAGCCATTATGGAGCTGGGAAACTCGTGTTGATGAGTATCCAGCCCATGTATTCGTTATGGCTTCCCTGTTCACTTACAACACCCAGAATGGACTGGATATTGTAGGGGCCTATTTGCTCATGCTTCTAGGCCCTCACATAGGATATAGTGCACCCTTTCTTAGGATTGAAGGCCTGCAGTAGGGGAGGCTTACCTATATCGTATGCAGCGTAAGGGAGGCATGGCACACAGGGCTATCCTGCACCTGGACACGCAGCTTGCGACAGAAGTGCCGCCTGGTCCGGGTGAGGGGTCCCTAGAGGACCTTCTTCCGAACCCATGCCCTGGGTACCAGGGGTACCATTTACTGGAACTTACAGGGGAGACAGAAGTTGTGCAAATCGTGGTACAGTTTTTCAGGATAGGAGATTCAACAGTTCGAAATTACATCATGTAGGAGAGTAGGATCTGCTTCTTATAGTTACCCCCACTTTTTGCTGATGTTTCACTGTTTTCGACCTAGTCTGACTGGGATCCTGCTATTCAGGACCCCAGTCTATCTGATTTCTCCTCTAAATTGATTGCATGTACTTTAGGTACACTCCAGATTGGATTCTGGGGTACCCTTATAAGTCCCTAGTATATGGTATACTATGTACCCAGGGCATAGGTACCCCAGAGGCCTCCCAGGGGCTGCAGCATGTATTATGCCACCCCTGAGAGGCCATTCAAAATGACACAACAGGTCTGCTACTGCAGCCTGTGTAAGGTGGTGCATGCACCCCTTACTTAGATATAGGTTCACTATATCTATCCTATTCACTGCACATATAAGCCTATCAGTCACCCCTATGGCAGGCCTTATCAATCCTGAAGGCAGGGTGCCTGGTTTTATGTGAGAGGGTGCCCATGCATGAGCAAAGCCCCTCTGCAGCCTTCGGAACCACTATTCCGGGGTTGTCTGAGATGCAGCCAACCATATACTCTTAAGTGCATTATAACCTCGCGGTAAATGCTAACTTTATAATGGCTGCAAGGAATTATGTTGTGTTTGGTGTCAAACACCTTGGAATCATACCTCCACACCAGTAACTGGTGTGGGAGGTATGATTCCTCCCTTCTAGAGGGAGAAATATGACAGCACCGGTACACCCGGTACCAGCTTCACAGAGCCTGGCATCACAAAATGGATGCTGCCAGCTACAGACACGAGTCTGCCCTCCTGCTGCTGGACAAAACTCTGGCAGGGGAGGCTGGACAATAGGTTTCCTGTCACAGGGAGGTGTGACCACCTCCCAGACAGGCTTTAGTGTATCGGGGCTGGGTGGGAGCACTCTCAGAGTGCTTTGATGTCTGCACTGGGGGCACATTTGGTGTCCTTGTGCATAGTCCAGCTCAAACCGGTTGCAGGGGCACTCAGCCCCTGCTCTGGCGTGAAACTGTACAAAGGACATGGGTGTAGCCACCCCTCTGTCCTGACCCTCCCATAGGTGGGTCCCCAGAGTTTGTCCCACCCCTTCCTTGGGTATAAAGTAGGAACCCTGAGTACAGGACTTTAGATTTTACCTGGACTAAACTCTGCTACAGAAACCAAGTACTTCGACGATCTACACTACGCTGGATGACTGAAGAATCTCCCTTGGAGTAAAGGAGTTAATCCTCTGCAAGGCAGGCACCTTTAACGCATCTGACCGGTTGGCATCTCCGAAGCTCCTGAGGACTCCGAAGAATATTGCAACACAGAAGATGGGTTCCCTAGGTCTTAGAGGTTGATCTGTGCCCACAGCAAGTCTGAGGCCCGTATCCCTCGTGGTGACGTGCAACCTGAACCCCTGGACACCGCGTCTATTTGCAGAAGCATCAGCTTTCTGGCAACCCCTGAGGCTGAGCTTTGGGTTACTTGTAGCCCTGACCCCGAGCAGTAATTACAGTGAAGATTGCTGGCCTACACTCCACGAGTGTTCCGAGGGCCGCCATTTTGTGATTCCTCTTGAGGTCCCTTCGCAATCCCTGGTCCGTTGACCTGTGGGTCCCTGTGAAGGCAACTCTAACTATCAATGGGCTTTCCTGATTGCTCCAGATGTGCCCTGACTCTCCATCACTTGGGGAGTCCCCAGGACCTTGCTGGTCCTCACCGAAGCCAATTATCTCTGACCACGTGGGTTGCAGTTGCCAAGGCTTGTTGGTCTCCAATCCGGAAACTGACCCCTCAGCAATCGACATCCTTTGTGGGACAGCTCGTCTGCGGAATCTGGTCATCGTCGACATCTCCTGGTCCCCGTGGCTGCAGAGTCAAGCTTCACCTCTTTGCACCTGAAGCAGCCAACATCGGTGGGCATTTGATTGCTCCGCTCCTGGTCACGTGAAGTGACCCAGACTTTGTCCCCTCTGCTTTCAGGTTCTTCACATCTTTGATCCAGGCTTGGATCACAACGGACACTTTTCTTCTCCACGGCAGCAGCTCTTCTTCGCAACACACCATAGAAAACGACGAGGGTTTCCGACACCACTTGACCCATATGCACCCGGCTTCCCTGGGCTAGGTAACACGGGTACCTCGGTACTCACAAGGGTGCTGGCCTTTGAACCTTCTAAGTTTTTCTGGGTTTGCTTGAAGTCCTCTCCGAAGTGTCCTTAAACTCTAAAATTCCAACAGCAACTTTCCCATAGAGCTGTACGGAGCTCGTGTCTGTGTTCCCACACTGCACCCATCCTCCGTGGGTCCCCTGTGTCACTACCTTGGGTGCTTCCTTGGGGTCCCAGCGATTCTACGTGCTCTAGGCACTGTGTCTAGTCAAGTCGGGGTTGTTATACCACTTTCTTAATATATGGATTGGTCTCCCCCTGGAGCCCACTGTGTATTGTGCTATTTACTGTCGTTCTAGTACTGTGTAATTGTGTGCCTTGTTCTCTAATCTCATAAAGAGGTTAGTAGAGAGTGTTTAGTAATAAATATATATATTTTATATATACCTGGTGTGGTTCTCCTTTCATTTGGTCATTCGAGAGGTTATAAAACAAGGTTGTAAAACAAGCTGCTTTACATTCCTTCGAGACTTAGCCTGAAGGCTGCTCTCCATAGCTACCACTAGGATAGCTTTCAATAAAGGTTGTCTTTAACCTAATCATCAATATGGGTCGTTTGGACTGGTGCAAGGTGCCCACTTTAATTAGTGGACAGCATATACCAGGCCAACTTCTCACACATCAGACATCAGGCAAAATGAGGCGGCTAACCATGTCACAAGAGGTACTTTCCTACATGACCCCACCTCCAAATGAAAGAGGATGACACCACCCTGCCCAAGTGAGTCTTCATCATCTAAGAGGAAGAACCTGGAAAGTCCATCGGCATTGGCATGGGCAGTCTTGGGTTGGTGTTCCATTTCAAAGTCCATTCCATGTAGGGATATGGACCATCTGAGCGGTTTGGGGTTCTAGCCTTTCATCTGCATTAACCATCTGAGAGGCCTGTGGTCGGTTTGAACAATGAAGTGAGAGCCAAACAGGTCTGGCCTCAGCTTCTTCAGGGACCGGACCACAGCAAAGGCTTCCCTCTCGATGACACTCCAATGCTGTTCCCAGGGGAGTAGCCTTCTACTAATGAAAGCCACAGGCTAGTCTTGACCTTCATCATTTATTTGGGATAGGACAACTCCTATCCCATATTCAGAGGCATCAGCTTGCACTATGAATTGCTTCGCATAATCTGGAGCTTTCAGAGCAGGTGCAGAGCACATTGCTTCCTTCAGAGCGTCAAAAGCTGCTTGACAGCTCACCGTCCAGTTTACCTTCTTGGGCATTCTTTTGGAGGTCAGTTCTGTGAGGAGGGCCACCATGGTGCCATAATCCTTCACAAACCTCCAGTAGTACACAGTCAAGCCAAGGAAGTCCCTGACTTGAGTCAAGGAAGTTGGATCCACCAAGTCCAGAATAGTCTTGATCTTGGGCTGTAATTGTTGAACCTGGCTTCCTCCCAAAAGGTGGCCCAGGTATCCAACTTTCCCTGCCCTATCTGGCACTTGCTTGCCTTGATATTGAGGCCTGCCTTGCGCAGAGCCTCTAATACTTTCTCGAGGTGGATCAGGTGATCTGGCAAGGTGGAGCTAAAGACAGCAATATCGTCAAGATAAGCTGCACTATAGGATTCCAAGCCAGCCAAGACTTAATTCCACCAACCTCTGAAAAGTGGCAGGTGCATTTTTCAGACCAAAGGGCATTACAGTAAACTGATAATGCCCATCTGGGGTAGAAAATGCAGATTTTTCTTTGGCTCCTGGAGTCAGGCCTATCTGCCAGTACCCTGATGTGAGATCTTAGGTACTCAGATATTTGGCTGTTCCCAACCTGTCAATCAATTTGTTAGCCCTAGGAATTGGGTGGGCATCGGATTTGGTCACAGCATTGAGACCCCTATAGTTAACGCAAAACCACATTTCTTTCTTACCACCCTGGGTATGAGGTTTGGGGACTAAGATGACTGGGCTGTCCCTGGGGCTCTCAGATGGCTCTATGACTCCCAATTCCAGCATCTTGCTTACTTCAGGTTTGATGTTCTCTTTCACGTGATCAGACTGCCTGTAAATTTTGTTTTTGACAGGTTAGCTTTCACCAGTGTCCATGTTATGGGTACACCAGCTATCACAACTAAGAGTCAAAGAGAAGAGCTCAGCAAACTGATTTAGGACTTGCCTGCAATCAGTCTGCTGTTGGGCAGTGAGGGTGTCTGACAAGACCGCTCCTTCTACTGACCCATATTTTGGTTTGTTGGACAGGAGATCAGGGAGAGGTTCACTCTCTGCTTCCTGATCCTCCTCTGTAACCAGGAGCATGGTCACATCTGTCCTGTCGTAACAGGGTTTAAGGCGGTATACATGGATGCCCAGCTTGGGGTTCCTGCAAGAGCCAAGGTCTACCAAGTAAGTGACCTCCTCTTTTCTTTCCAGGATGGGGTAGGACCCACTTCACTTATCTTGGAGGGCCATAGGGCCCACAAGCTTCAACACCCATACCTTCTGCCCTGGCTGGAACTCCACCAGGGATGTGATGGTGATAAAGGGTGTGCTCACAGGGTGTGGATTACTGGTTGAATGTATGAACGAAGGCTGGTTTTTATGATATACTGCAGTTAAATCAATTGGAGTGAGTTTTAGATATATTTTTTTAAAGGAACAAGAACTGGGGCGGCGGAACTTTAATTACACGTTAATATTCTTTCACAGAAAAAGGATTCCTCTTGGAAATGATCCCAGAGGGAAGCAATAGTGGACATTGTTCGTCTGAGTATTTAAGGTAATACACCCAATTAGGGTTTGAGACTACACAACGAGGGACCAACACCCTGATGAATGCCAGAGCGATCCAGTTGGGCGCATAGAATTGGCAGAAACATGTTGGTATTCGCAGCAGGGGTATAGGGGCTTTTACCTCCCTGAATACCCCAATATCCTAGTTTTAATCCTACCAAGGGGCGACAGGAATAAAGAATGATTACGGTTGCCCGTTAGGTAGTTTTAACTGTATGTGTCTGCACTTTTTGGTCCCTTTTCAAGGGAATATTCTTTCCTTTGTTTGTCATTGTTGTGTGTGTTCTTTTATACATACTGTACCCTCACCACTAATCTTCATTCACACAAAATATTATTTGCGCTCCACTCAGTGTGTTGGTCTGCACCTGGGTGTTAGATGCGGCCCAATGATGAAGCATGACACTGCAAAGTGTGTGAGGGCAGTATTAAGACATTTTTTGTCTTTCCCTGTTTCTTGTTGTCCTTGTGATATCGACTAGTGGTCGGTGTACTTAGGAGGTTTTGTGGAGTTCAGTACCTCCTTCATTTTTCGTTTTGTTTAGTACTTCTCTGTTGTGTGAGATTTCAGTGACGGTAGGGGAGTCAGAGAAGGCTCATTCCCTTGTCTCTTCTTTGTGATTCTTGGAACTCCACCATAGCAGCCTTTTGGTCATACCATTATTTATGGAGCTCCTGGCTGGCCTTAAGGTTGTGGTCTGATTTTTCCATGTATTCAGTCATCCGAGAGCGGAGGCCAAGTAAATAGTTCACTATGTCCTGTTTGGGTTCGAATAGAGGCTTTGACCATCCTTTCTTCACAAGGCACAATGGTACCCTGACAGGATGACCAAACATAAGTTTGAATGGGGAGAACCCCACTCAATTCTGTGGCACTTCCCTGTAGGCGAAAAGCAGGCAAGGCAGTAAAACATCCCATTTCCTTCTGAGCTTTTCAGGGAGTCCACCGATCATACCCTTCATGGTCTTGTTGAATCTTTCATCAAGGACATTACATTGTGGGTAGTGAACTTGCAGGTCACTCCACACTCCTTTCACATGTGTTTTAGGTAGCCAGACATGAAGTTGCTACCTCTGTCCGACACCACCTCCTTAGGGAAGCACACCCTGGTGAAGACACCAATGAGGGCCCTAGTCACTGCAGGAGCAGTGGTAGTCCTAAGGGGACTAGCCTCAGAATACTGGGTGGCATGATCCACTACCACCAGAATATATCTGTTCCTTCATGCTGTGGGAGGGTCAAGGGGACCAATGATATCTATCCGTACCCTTTCAAAGGAAACCCCAACCACTGGTAGTGGAATTAAGGGGGCCTTTGGGTGCCCACCTATCTTGCCACTTGCTTGACAAGTGGGGCAAGAGTTGCAGAACTCCTTTGCCTTCTGGTGCATCCCTGGTCAGTAGAAGTGGCTGACTAGCCTACTCCACCTTTTGTACTGACCAAGGTGTCCTGCTAGTAGGATGTTGTGGGCCAACGTGAGGAGGAACTCCCTAAACATCTGAGGCACTACCACTCGCAGAGGGGCACAGGGTTTTGGGTCTCTGGCCTCAGTGTAAAGGATCCCCTCCTCCCACCAGATTTTGTTGGAACCTCTGAAATCACCACTTTCCTGTGCAGCAGCTTACTGTCCCAGGCTTTCACGAGTGGGACAGGTACTCTGCCCCTGGCACAGACCCTCCCTAGAGGGTCCCCCTGGGCCCAAGAGCTCAGCCTGGTAAGACTCCAACTTTTGTGGCTCAGTTCGCTCTTGGGCTGACTCTTCTTCTCCCTGAGGAGAGAGGTCGGGTGTCTGTTTGGAAGCTGGTTCCCCAGTCTTCCTGCCTTTTCTCTTGGAGGGCTGGACCATTTTTCCAGACTCCAGCAACTCTTTTTCACTCTGAACTCTGCTCTGTTTTTTGCACAGGACCAGTGTGTGATTCCAAGGATTCCGGCATGAATCCTTAGTTCTGCCTTAGCCCATGCTGAGGTCTCCAAATCATTACCAAGCAAACATTCATCTGGGAGTGTCGGAGAGACTGCTATCTCTTTCTTACCAGCAGCCCCCCCGACCCCAGTCAAAGGACACTATCTCCATGGGATGGTTTGTTGTCACATTGTCAGCATTGGTGACTGGATAGGACCTTCTAGGCATGTACTGATCAGGGGACACTAGATTCTGAGTCACCATGGTGACACTAGCACCAGTGTCTCTCACTTCTTCCACCCTAACCCCATTAACAACAGGATGCTGTCTGTATTTTTGCATTTTAGTGGGCCAGACAGCTAAGGTGGCTAAGTCCACATCCCCTATGAGAGTTGCTTCAGTGAGCTCTCTGAAATGGTCAGGGCCCCCCTGAGATCTCATCTGGAGATTGGCCACTGCATTTACTGCAGGCGGACTAGAGGCATTTTTCTTTTTTTTACAGCCAGGGTCTCCAGTTCGATGCCCCAAGGACCTACAGTCCTGACACCAAGCCTTCTTTGGATCCCTGTTCTTCCCCTGGTACCCACCCTTTGACTGTGAAGAGTCTCGGGGCCCACCCTACGGAACAGATTTTTGGGGGCCTGACGAAGACTTTGTTTTTAGGATTACCCTCTTTCCCTTGGGGGGGACTTTTTGGCCTCTTTCTTTTGGTCTCCCCCACCAGTGGTAGTTCTGGTCACCCTAGTTTTGACCCAGTGGTCTGCCTTCTTCCCCACCTCTAGAAGAGAAAGTGGACCTAGGTCTACTAGATGCTGATGTAACTTCTCATTGTAACAATTACTCAAAAGATGCTCCTTCATAATTAAATTGTAAAGCCCTTCGTAGTCTTTCACATTGTTACCTGTTAACCAACTATCTAGTGTTTTCACTGAAAAGTCAACAAATTCGACCTAGGACTGATTGGGTTTTTCAAGTCTCCCGGAACCTTATTCTATACTCTTCAGTGGTAAGACCAAAGCTCTCAATCAAGGTACCTTTCATGAGTTTATAGGCCTCATTCAGTGTCAAGAGTCTAGCCTGACATTTGCCTGAGAACAGTTCCCATAAGAGGGAGCCCCAATGTTTCTTCTCTATTTCCCTAGCTACACAAGCTCTTTCGAAAGCAGTGAACCATTTGGTGATATCATCACCCTCTGCATATGGGGGGACAACTCCTTTGGGGAGGTTTAGGTTAAAAGATTTCTCTCTCTCCCTATGTATTTGTATGCTGTCACCAGAGATGGGTCCTAAGCCCAACTCTTTTCTTTGTCTTTCGGGGATTAGAGCCTCTAGCTCAAAGGGAGGTTCTTGGCAATTTACGAAGTTTGCAAAGGCTCTGGGGTTTCTTGGAGGCCTTGCAGGTTTCAGGAAGGACAGCAGGTTCCAGTTGTCGAGTCTGGTTGCAGATGGCAGGGATTGCGGAAGTTTCTTCAGCAGCAGGGCTCAGTTTCTGGACCACTAGCAGTCTTCTTCCGTCGTCTTCTTTAGGGCCGTCGACTCTGAAGTCAGGTTATTAATTTACGGCGTTTTTAGGGGAGGCCAGGTAGTACCCAATGGACTGCTTACCTATAGGGTGATTACACTCTTTATGCTCATCCCACGTGGGGAGTGGGCATACCCTGACTCCTAATAGGCTACTATCCTCATCTTCAAGATGGCAGATAGTGAAATGTGGGGTCTACCAGCAGAGGGCTGGGGGCAAGGTTCAAAGGCGACATGGCATTTGAAGTTCCTGCTTCTGCTGAGGCAGATCCTGCATGGGGGAAGGTGTGACCACCTCCGCCCAGAGCAGGCATTGGATCTGGAGAGCTCTGGTTCTCTACTCAGGGATTTAGAAACATGTCTGGTGATGGCAGACTGGCTAAAACTAGACAGGGACCACATCAGTGGTTGGTAGGGCTAAGGGGGACCCTCTAGTAGGGTCTCCTGTGTGAATTTATTAATAAATCCAATACTGGCATCAGCAAGGATTTATTAAGACAAGATGTTTGGTACCAAACATCTTAGAAATCAGTGAAGCCATCAGCTAGGAAACTAGTGCTGATGAGTATCCAGCCCATGCACTCGTTATGGCTTCCCTATTCACTTACAACACCCAGAATGGACTGGATATTGCAGGGACCTATCTGCTCATGCTGAAAGGCCCTCACATAGGATATAGTGCACCCTGCCTTAGGGCTGAAGGCATGGAGTAGGGGTGACTTACCTATATCATATGAAGTGTAAGGGTGGTATGGCACACAGGGCAGTGTGCCATGTCGACTCTTTGGTTTGTCCTGCAGCTGGACACGCATCCTGTGATAGCAGCGCCGCCTGGTGCGGGTGAGGGGTCCCTAGGGGACCTTCTTCCTTTCCTATGGCCTGGATACCATGGGTGCCTTTTACTGGGACTTACATGGGAGGCAGAAGTTGTGCCAATCGTGGTACAGTTTTTAGAGAAAAGAGGTTGGGCACTGGGAGCCTGGTTAGCAGGGACCCAGTGCACTTACAGTTCAAAATTACATCAGACATCAGGCAAAAAATAAGGGCTAACCATGTCAAAAGAGGCACTTTTGTGCACCCATCCAGCTAGTTTATGTATCCGAATGGAGATTGCTATGTGCGAAACTGGGGCCTTCAAAGTGCTTGTGCCTAGACGCTCAAATGTCAGTGACATGCAAATTTGCCTAATTGGAATAATTATCAATCACTTCCTTAGTAATGGCTGAGTCCCAGATTTGCATTAACTATCTCAAACAAAAAGCTAGGAAGGAGATTGTTGTTTTTAATTCTAGATGAGACTCTATGCCCTGGGCCCCACTTTGAAGCCACTGTCCAATAAAGAAAATACTGAAACTTCTGTGTATTTTGTGTGATGAAGTTCTAAATTGTGTTTACATTTCTACAGGCTATTTTACCCATTAGCACTCTGTAACATTATTTAATTCGTGCTGGGTGATTTGCTTAACCCCTGATTACACTGATGTTATTTTTCTGGTCTCTGCATAAATGTTTAACCATTCCGAAGGGTCCAAAACCATATGAGAATACTGGCTGTAGAAGCACCGACTAGTTGCTCAGCTGATGAGGTCACTCCACTAGATTCCAGTTAAGGCTTGTGTCTCCTTTACATTGTCATTTTAATATACACATGTTTTTACCTGGCTGTACTTTGCTGGAGCAGAGAGATCTGTATTAGCTACCAAGCAGTGTGTGCTTCTGATTGGACGTTTCTGGCTGTGCCTGGAAGCAGGTGTGGGAGCCAATGAGATAAGCAATTGTCTCAGTATTGCAGAGTGTCCTCTCACTCAACATTGGCATTGTTACATCTTTTATAGCCATACGGGCCTTGCTAAAATCCCATCACTTAGGAGAAGTCCGTTCCTAGGTCATTTTATGTGTGTTTCTATTTGTTGTGACCTCAAAAAGGCAATATAGTTTGTGGCGCAGATTTTACAAAGTGATCAGTCACATCAACTTCCTTGAGGACATGGGTGAAATGTTTGAAATGCACTCTTTCTAGGGCCCGTTTTCTGATTCCCCGTCAGTGTCAGTTGCACATTCATTCATTATCTATAACGGAGCCCCTTTTAGGTGTTAAAAGTTAAGGGACTGCTGTTCCAGTCATTTTTGAACTGGTTCCAAATTGTAATGAAAGGTCCCAATCCTGTCACCAGATAATAAAGAACTGAATAACCAACTGGGATTCTCAAGGGTGCTTCAAAAACCTGGGTGACAGTATTTAGTCGGCCCAAATTAAAGTGCATTGCATCTCACGTTCTCTTTTCTCAGTGTTCATCTGTTTTGGTGCTGAAATACCCAAATGCTAAGGAAGAAACTTGGAAATCCTACTCACTAATACATTATACCTTAAAAAACAGGTTTGCAAGACATTTAGTCATGTAAATCTCGAATCTGTGAACTTCTCAAGTTACATGTAATGGAAGTGGTTGTAGTTGGAGACCACAAACAACTGAAAAGATAGTTTTGTACATTTGGCAATAAGATCTTACCACCTTATTGAGGGAGGGACAACCGTCATACATTGTCCCTGCCCATGTTTGCGATATGAGACATGGTGGAAACAGGCAGAGAAAATGTTAAAACCATCACGCGCAGAGAAAATGTTCTGTACTTGTCACAGCCATTTACTTTTTGTTCAGTGAAAACAAACTTCTACTTTGGGAGTTTGTTTTCTCTGAACAAATAGTTTTCCAAGTGGGGATTTTATTAATTAAATTCTTTCGATCTCAAGGATCATAAAGGTACGACATAAAAACAATACAAATAAAACCTCCTCGCAGCTGCATACAAACATGTCATCATAAATCAAATAATCAATTCATCTCATGAGACTGGTCACTACATACAGAACAATAAAAAATGAGGAGCAAGTATAAAACGAACATAGGCTGAAATCATTTTGGAGCTAAAAACATTTAAAAACCAACAGAGGTAAGCCCTATTTCTCTACCAGCATTGACAGATTCGATTTAAAGTGCTAGATCGCAAAATGTGCAAATTTGCAACAGGAAAGTGGGCCAGACACAATATAGCTTGCATCATCCAGTCACACACTATTCTGGGGTTTACTGGAGCTCTGCTCTATCCTTGTCTGTTTTGATAAACTTTGTGCGCCTCAGCCATACAGACAATAGGAATCTGGAAACTGAGAAGACCATCAATCTGCTTAGATCTGTAGAGAGGATTCTAAAGGCCTCCAAATAACGCCCAGTGCCCAAGTGCCCAAATTCTCCTACACAAGGGGGCTAACCACATAATCCTTAGCGGGCGGTACTCAGGGCAAAAGAACTAGGCCTGGGCGGTAAATTCCGTTCCGCTCGCGGAATTTGCGGAATTTGGGTAATTTCGCGTTCCGCGGAGAACACGGAATTGCCCAGAATTCCGCGATCCGCGGCTTCGCTGAATTTTTTGCTTCTTCGCACTTTCAAACTGCGTGTTCGCGAGATATTTCTCCCCGAGCACGCAAAAAGCATTCACGAACAAGCAAAAAGCATCGCGAACGGGCGGAACAAGCAATTCCGCGTGTTCGCGGAACTTTTGCGTGCTCGCGGAGATTTTTTACCGTTTCGCTGAGCTTTGCGTAGCGCGACTACGCAAATTCCGCCCACCCCTAAAAAGAACCATATGTGTGCCAATGATTCCATTGCCTCTCTGCAGACTGGGCATAGGTCATCCCCAATAACATCTCTAGACCATTTACTGCAAAATTGCATGGTTGGAAGAGTCCTATGTCTAAACTGAATATACAGTTTGCATGCCAAAGGAGGGGTGATTTCATCTATAGTTGGTTCATACCAGGGCAGTGGTTTGACATCAAAGAAGTCCCTTACCAGAGAGCCTCTGCTATAGAGATTTATCTGGTAAGTAACTAATTCGCAATACATTTTGTTTAGCCTGATCTTAGCCACTGTACATAGGTCTTCGGGAGAAGCCCAAAAGCCCCAATTTTTCCACAAGCAGGTGTATAGAATTCAACCAGGGAATTTTGCACACACAGTTTGTGGACATCAGATGTCTCAGCCCCACTCTGTAGGAGTGTAACTCTGCCGCAGTCCACAGTCAATGCCAATAAATAAGCATTCTACACTCTATTTTCTGGGGGATACACCTGTGGGCCAAGTCAAAACAAAGAGGGATAAATGGGGTACTTGCCTGTAGACCCAATAATGGCCTGAGGAACCTATTCTCTACAGAAGTAAGTAAATGGATGTTGGCAGAACCCCAAAGTTTGCAAACATATAGGGCCACATTAGGAGCTTTCATATGGTAAATTCCTAGGGCCTGTGCCATATTCCTAGAATAAGTTTTCCTGTGGATTTTTTATATGAAGGCTGAATAGTGTGTTAGTGTTGCAAGCGATTTCTGGATCTACATTCCCCAATTTAAGTTTTGCATGAGTCTCACACCCAAATAATCGAAGTGGTGTACTTAGTCGATTGTGTTGCTACCCACTCTCATTTTTCTCATCATACCTCTTTGCCTGGCTGAACCAAAGACAGTAAACTTTGTCTTGGAGCTATTTAGTTCCAACCCCCTCTCAGAGCAAAACATGTTAATATGGTCTAGAAGCTGTTGAACACCCTGGAGAGACTTGGAAAGCAACAGGGAATTGTCCGCAAAGTGGAGTGCCAGAGCACTCCTGCCACCCACCTCGGGAAAGTAACACCCGTCCTTATTCAAAAACTCCACCCCATTTATGTATAAAGAAAAAAGGGTGAGACCCCTCGATTTAAACTGAAGGGCTCAGTCAATTCGCCGAGTTCACCCCACCTTACTTACACTACATTTTGTGCATTAATCCATAGTAAGATATCCAAGAGGTTATCTGGAATGCCCATCTCCTCTAGGACCTTCCAGAGCTTAGCTCTGGGGACCAAGTCAAAAGCAGCACGTAAATTGACAAAAGCAATATAAAGTTTTCCCCCGTCGATAAGAACTGTCCTTCAGTAAATGCAAATAAACTGGAAGACCTGGTCAAATGTATTGACTTTGCTTTTAAAACCCGCCTGGAAGTCCGATAATACTTTCTGATCTTCAATCCACTACATAAGATGAACAAGAACCTGTTTGCAAAAGATTTTCTGGAGAGCATCTAACAGGCTGATAGGCCTGCCGTTGCCCCGGTCACTACGGTGCCCTTTTTTTTAATATGGAGATAATCTGCACCAGTTTCCATGATTTGTGGATCTCCATGCCTGCTAGAATTGTGTTAGACAATAAGTTGATGTAGGCTCCCCATACTTCCACAT
The DNA here is from genome assembly GCA_963921515.1 of Calotriton arnoldi. NCBI lineage: Eukaryota > Metazoa > Chordata > Amphibia > Caudata > Salamandridae > Calotriton > Calotriton arnoldi. Next base: position 1,790,575 of record CAWUFW010002294.1, read on the forward strand.
TAGCAATAAAGAGATCGTTAGGGATCATGTCAGGCCCCGGACATAGACATTTTAAGGCATAGGCAAAGTATGCTCTGGCCCAGGGCCCCAGTCATTCTAGGGGCCCCCAGATAGAGCCAGCTCTGTTCTGCAGAGTCTTGCCCTGATGACCATGAATCATTCTTAAACAGATTGTTTTAAATACTGTTTCCTTTTAATTTACTTTTATTGTGGGTGATGTGTGAGAGTCTATTACAGGCATTTTACAGAGAAATGTTGTGGTTATGTTTTATGCAACATCCATAAAAAACTTTCCTTTAGATTGATGGAGTGAGGTTTGCAAAAATACATTCTCGTGAAATTAAGTAACCCCATAATAATGCATTGACTGCATGGACTAACCAACCCTGAATACACACACACACATGGGGCAAACGCATTTTACCTAATATACTAAACCATGATGGCATGAGCACGTATTAACTGTTTGCGCTTTGAAAAATCGTACTAATGCATGATTATGCTATGTTGTACATTGCACATTTTGCATGTTGTGCACGAATAACAAGAAAGCTGCTTTAAATTAATAGCTTTCACTAGGAAATAATTGATACAGGGTATTAGTATGGTGGGAGGTAAACATAATGGGTTTTATTTCATGAATTAATATTCGTTTGTGTTAATTTACTTTAGTTCAAGATTGGGCCTGCATGAAAATGGCCTCTTGTCCGAACCAGCATGTGGTTGTCTTGGTCTGTACGAAAGACGCATGCGCCGAATGCTCTGCCTGCTTACGAACTGCAGAGTGCACCAGCTGATGTAATCCGTATGAAGGCCATGTTGACCTGTGTCCTATTGTTTACGTGCCAAGATGCGACAGCGACTGTGGGAACTGCCATCGCTACGTGCAATTTGAATGTGAAACGGATGTCATAATACGAGAATGTTGCAAAATGTATAACTATTGATATTAGTAGTATACGATTGTATTTATCCTTAATACTTCCTTTGTTAAAACCGGTATGGGATGGATTTGCAATGAGAACCTGATGAGGAGACCCTAACATGACCCGTGTCAACCAATCACAGGCCGAGTTTCTACTGACACTGCAACTTGTAAGATAGTGAGCTAGGAATTAGGGTATAATTGATATCCCAATTTGGGGTGTGTCTGACCATCGAGAGAGTGATCATCGAGAGCATCGAGAGAGAGACATCAAGACACAGAGATCAAGAGAGAGCACTAAGAGAGAGAGAGAGAGAGCGGTCCAGCACCGAGTCAGAGAGCACCTTAGGTACGAGAACGTTGCGGGAGTGCTTGGGAGGAGAGTGCGTCCGAGGAGAACTAGATCAAAGGTAGATAGATTCTGAGATTATCTTTTTGTCTGCCAGTTTATTGCAAGACTTAGCTGCATCTGTCCTGTTAACTTTGTCCTCTGAGCCTATCTCTGGGGACCCCTTGCCACAACCTCGGCCAAGGAAGTGGTTTTTCTGATTCTTTGGTGGGTATCACCCTCCTTAAATGCTTTAATTTCGCAATATATTTCTGCAAAGTATTTCTGCTGTACCTTCTCTTTCCCCTATTCCTACGCACGCTTTGATGTCGAGGCAAATGATTCATTTTGATTACATTGCTTGATAAATTGTTCTCTTATATGTGGTCTTGTGTGTGCACTGACAATCTGAATTATGAGCATTTAATTTTAATGAGATAAAATTATTAACCGGATAACGACTCTGTGATTATTTAGTTAAAAGTGTTAACTGTTTAGTTAATCATAGTCACCATCAACTCGCCAACTAATGGTCCATCGACCAGAAGAAGACAGTTGAAATTAAGAATAGCTAAGAATATATAAAATGTGTTATTAATGTGAAGTATAGTACTGTACATATACAAAACTGACAAATTAAACCCCCTTAAGTCCAGCGCCCGTCTTCAGGGATCATTTATGGGTAATGTGTGATGGGCCCCGTTGTTTGGTAAATGGTTTATGTGTGATGAGTTTCCTGGTCCCTGGTTCATGAATTAGGGGTTACGCTGGATCAAGATCAAATCAGAACCTTACATATGAGAAATGGGAGGGAGTCACAGAGATTATTAGCGGTAATATTAGTGAATTGCTGCTGTGTTACAGTATTAAAATGCACATCACTCTCCCTGATTATTAGATGTAAATACATTTAGATTTGGAGGAGTGTGCCTGTGCGCTGTCAATGACGTGGACAAAGACGGCATGAAAGAGCTGAAATTGGATCATAAATTCAAAATTGTTCCAAACAGGGGCCTCCAAAATACGTTTGGCCCAGGGCCCCCAAAATCCTTAAGATGTCCCTGGAGCTTTTGCTGCCAAACAGGAAGAAATATCAGGCTTGGTTTCATTCAATACCCAGTATGGGAATGCACTGTTGGGTAAGTAAGCCTGCTCCGGGAGGTTTTAAACATGGCACCTGTTCGGTAAACCTTCAGTTCTGTGAAGGCAGCTGTGGAGGCTGCCTTCACAGCATAGAAACCCCTTCCAGAAAATTGCCTGAAAATTGCATCGCAAGCAATTGTACTCTCTAAAATTCATTCACCCAAGCTCTCTACTTGCGCCTTTCAAAATACTTGATGCAGCAACTGCAGTTGATTCAAAATATTGCTGACACGCCCTAGGTAGGTCAGCCTGCCCGGTCATTCACCAATCTGCAGTCAACTTGCACCTTTTGCACTTGATACTGGTTTACAAGTGCTTAATCTTCAAATTTTTAGGCATCTATCAACTGTGCACGAATAAGGCCTTCTCTTCCTCCAGCATCTGATCCTTTCTACGTGCCTTGCAGAACCATGCATTCATCTTCTTCCCTTCTCATGCAGGTTCTGACCATGTAAAACGCTAGGACTGGTAGCTGTTCCCTTTAATATCTATCTGCAAAACAATGGAAGTTTCCACCTCTTTCCCTCCTCATGCAACCTGATCATTCCACATGCTGACACAATCTGAAAACCGTGCTGTTTCAACCTTTCCTCTGTTTTTCATTTCTTCATACAGTACCATAGTACCATATTTAGGGTAGCAGTTTGTGCTTGCAGTTAATCATTTTCAACGTCATTATTTCATTCAGTGCTTAATTTGAGCCGGTGGATGCAGGTGGGGCTCACCGGCACTCATTTTTGTGGACCAGCACTTATTTTTCCTCAACAGACTTTGATCCAGAGCAAGAGAAAGAAAAACACAAAAGGGGGGGAAAATGAGTAAGAGAAAGGCAGAAAACAGTAATAAGGGTGAAAGAAGGGATGAAAAAGAACCTCCAAAAGTGAGCTGAAGGGGCAGGCAACGTTTCAAAGAGGCATAGTGTGGAATCAAGATTTCACTGCCTTGGTATTCGGCCCCCTGACCTTTGATAGTGCTGGCCTGGCCCTGGGCTTCTAAGCAAAACTTTGGGCCCCGTCACTTATTATTTTACAAATTAAGCACGAATTTCATTATTGTACTTGTGTTTAATAATTCTCATTCATGCCTTCGCCTAGATGGGTTAAGTTTATGTTAAATTGCGATACTAATAAAAACGAAGATCTATTAAATGATGAGACAAAAAGGAAAACAGTTTAGAGCATATAGCGAAAACAGAGACTAAATAAATCTGCAGTTCTGTAGAGTGTCTGAAGCCCTGCCTCACTGCCTTGAGCGACTTAAATCACGAGGTGGGCTGTAATGTGAATGCAGAGCTCGTGCGGAGAGGCCACCTGTGCAAACGTAGGTAATGAGAGAGCAGCCACCAGAATTTCAATGGTGACCTTTCTGAAGCAGAGTGTTGCCTGGTTACCTTGTTTCATGACCCGCTGCACAGTTTTGTATTCTGAATACGACAGTGCAGCTGAGACGCACAGACAGCCACCGTTTCTCGCTGTTTTCTCACGCGCCAGTCGTTTTAAAGCTTCCCTGATTGTTCGACAAAACAAAACATCCTGGCTTGATATCTGTGTCGCAGTTCTTTTTTTCCCATGGTGTCAGCGAGTTAAAACCCACTGCCAGGTTCCAAAGAGAACAACTGCGGCCTGCCACGGAGAGGGCATTTATTATTTCAATAGTCCATGGTGTTGGAAAACATACTTAGCTGTCTCGGTGGGAAGCCAGTAGAACAAGCATGCCTATTAAAATATGTCCGTATTGCCAAACTGTCAGAGTCCAGGTGTTTCAACAAACACTGCGTTCCTGTACATAAATAACATTGTTTTCTTGCTGTTTTTGTGAACATTCTTTCCTTATTCCGGAACAAGTCTGACGAACCAAGCATATTCGTGCCACAGAAGGATTTTCAGCAGAGAAAGTAATTCATACTTTCAGCGTCGGCCGTTTCTTGAAAAACACAGTAACCAGAACGCAAATAACTATTTCATTCTTATAATAAAAGAAGGCAAATCCAAACGGGCCTGGCCTTGGAAAGCTTGTGTGATGGCTTTTTCTTTTAGTTGCAAGCATATGCCACAAAAAGATACTGAAAAAAGAAAGCATACATCCACCTAAACAGGGCTGCTATATGATTGCCATAAAAATAATTACAATTTTAAAACATCACTGTTGTAGCTGTTTCACTAGTATTTAAAAAAAAAAAAACACTTTTAGTTGTGCTGTGCATTTGATTATTATTTGTGCAGGAGACAAGAACAAATTTGAAGCTAACTCAACACTGGTATCGCAGACAGCTACAATGTCATCTAAACACTAAAATAGAAGCGGGAAAATAATACACCTTTTAATTTATGAATAAAAATAAAATAAAACACACTTTAAACCAGATGTGTCATTGAAAAGAAAGGAACTATGCTGGTGGATGTGAAAAATGTGCACAGGCTTTGTGCATTCACCCAAACAGAAGGGAGCCAATAGGTAAAGTGTGTTCACCCACTCCCCCAAGCTGAATGCTATGGTGGGTGAAAGTAAAATGAGAATGGCAATATAATAGACCAATGAATGAAGCCTGCTGACCAAAAGCCCCTACATGTATGTACATTTGGTAGGTTTGTTCAGAAAAACAATAGTCTGTCAAGAAAGCCAAAGCTGACTCAATGGCCACACCTGCAAAATGCTGCTTTTTTTCATTTTGAGGTTGGAAATCTGGAGTGATGACAATGGAGGGGGGCTGGAACAGAGTGATAGATTTTTTCAAATCTCACAAGCGCGTATCGGGAAAAAAAGTATATTTTGCATATGCGCTAATTCACAAAGTTACCCTAGGCACGTAGAAAATTTGTATGCTACAATGCACGTGCTTCCAGTGCTTTCAGGGGTGGGGTCAGTGGAGTGGTAGATGCACCCCTCATTCAGAGAGGTTGAACAGAGGTGAAATCTATGGCTGGTGTACCACCAGTTTCCCTACCGCAGCAGTGAAATAGCTTAAGGAAGCACCGCCAGCGGCCCGGCAGGCCTTCATTGGCGGCCTGTGGTCCTTGCCTTGCCGTTTCCAGTGAGGCCGGCAGTGAACACAAAAGATGACCTCAGGAGCATACTTAGTGAATACCTATTAAATGCTACTGCGGCCATCTTCTGTGTTTACTGCCGGCCTCTGTGACGTCACACACAGCACCGTCGGAAAGCTTCCCAAAAGGCCCTTTAAAAGTCAGTTGTAAGTGCTTTCACAGCTGACTTTTAAAGGGCCTTTTGGGAAGCTTCCTGTTTCGTGTTGCTGACACAAGCACTGTTAGAAATGGGATTTCTGGTTGGCTAAGGCTTGCGCCAAAGCCAGGCAGAAACCACCACTCTAGTCAGGGCAAGGGAGTTACACGCTGAAGATAACCCCTGCTCACCCCCTTGGTAGCTTGGTAGCTTGGCACGAGCAGTCAGGCTTATCCCAGAGGCAATGTGTAAAGCGTTTGCGCAACACACACACACAGCAGCAACACACTAGGCGCACCACAAAAGTAACTCCACACAAGGTTATATCAAAAATAGCCTTTGTATTATCATAAACACATTAGAAACATAATCACACATTTACACTGTGCCAACTGGCACTAGGCAATATTCACAGGGGATTATATAGAGGACCAGGCCAATCGGGCCATGGTCAGAACCATCAGAACAGGTAAGTAAATGCAGAACACAACCAGTAACTACTGGTACCATAATGACCTAAGCATCATCACATTAGCATTAGACACCATCCTAAAATATCATAGCATGACATTAGGCAATAAATCGCCTTAGGCCCACACCTCATTAGCATAAACACATTACGCATTAGGCCTCACCAGCATAAACACATTATGCATAAACATCCTAAACATAAACACATTATATCATAGGCATCACAAGCATAAATCACATTACGTAATCACATTAGGCGTAACCACATTATGAAACACCCATATAAGCCTAACCACATGATGCCACCTCTGCCGGCATTATCTTAGGGCCTTGCGCCCTACCAACACACAGGTACCACCTGCCCCCAGGCCAACTGGCCTTACACCGGGGCTCAAATGCCCTATGTCCAGAAAGTCAGGGCTCCTACAGGACCGTCTACTGGCCCTCTGGATGCCAATGCAGCAAACAAAAAGTACGCAATGCACTGGGGCTTGGGGAAGTGTAACTCACCCCCCTCCTCATCAACAAAATGCCCCCAAACGTTGCAGCTGCCCACTGTCCGGCGGGGCAGCTGTGGAAATGAGGCCTGGCACAACTGTGCCCCTTAGGCCCCTCTGGGACTCTGAATAACCAAAAGTGCCCCCAAATGTTGCAGCTGCCCACTGTCAGGCGGGGCAGCTGTGAAAGCCACACGGGCACTCACGGGGCCCTCAGAGTGGCCATGGAGGGCGGGCACCGACAATGTGCCCCGACACGCCCCCCCCCCCAACAGGGTTACAACTGAGCCCCACTCACCGGGCTCTCTGGTGGGACTCTGCAGGACAATCTCCGGGCACCGACAATGTGCCCCGATAGGTCCGCTCCGGGGACCTCTCTTCAACTTCACCACTCACCGGAGCTTCTTTTGGGGACTCGCTGGTCTCCTCTGGGCCACTCCCGACTCCCGCCATGCCTACAAAGAGCCTCCGCTCACCGGGTTCTTCTCCTCATTAGCGGGCAGGCTGGGCAGCATGCGGGGCTCTCTCCACCGATGCGGGAGCCCCGTTCAGGTACGTGCTGACTTCGGGACTCCGTGGAGCCCCGCCCCACGTCAGGCACCGCGTTGCCTGACTTCCTCTCTGGCCGCGCTGTAATTGGCCTGCCAGCTTAGCCCCGCCCGCAACCAGGCACAGCCGCCTGGCTTCCGGGCGGCTTCTCCTCTTCTCGGCGCTGATTTCTCTTCTCCACAAGTGCGGGGTGGGCACCCGCCTCACATAAAAAGAATTGCGGGGTGGGCACCCGCTCTTCATCTGAAACGCTGGGTGGGCACCCGCTCGAGTCGCATCAATGCGGGGTGGGCACCCGCCACTCAATCCGGCATACAAGCGGGGTGGGCACCCGCAAAAGAAGCATAAAGGCGGGGTGGGCACCCGCTCCCCCAAGATGCAAAAACGCGGGGTGGGCTCCCGCCTTTACCAGCAGCGGCAGTGCGGGGTGGGCTCCCGCTCTGCTGCAAATATGCCCAAACTGCGGGGGAATCCCCACTAGAATTGTCACAGCCCAGGGCTGTAAAATTGAAACGCTCCCCTAATCCTGGAGCCTTAAAAATAAAGATGCAGCGCTCCTCTTTCAGGGCCATTAAAGTATAGCGCTCACGAGGCGCTAGGAGCAAAAGTCCAAGGGGCACAGCTGGGCCCAGGGAGGCCAGCACACAGGGCCCTCCAGCAGGGAGGCAAGCCCTTGTGGCGGTTCCTCCTGGGCCCCCAGCAGCAGCATGCCCCCAGCAAGTCCAGGGAAAGCCCACACATGGGGTCACAGCCCCTACATTTATATTACATTTCTCCTTTGTCTGCGCTGGCACAGGGGCTTGGGGGAACCAGCCAAAACTGGTTCAGGGGGGAATTGGAGCACTCTGTTTACCAGGCTCCTCTTCCCCTTTGTCAGGTGGGGGCTCGGTGATCAGACACACCACAGGGAGCGGAGCCAGCATTGTACAGGGCAGGCACAATCCTATTCAGGGTCAGGGGACTACTCCTCCCACTACTCCAAATGTAGATGTCCTATTCAGCCTAGTGCTGACTCACCCTGCCCCTCCTGGAGCCACACACACCTCCCAGCCCCTGTCACTCAAAAGCCAGACATGCAATTCACATCATGCAGGCAGACACGTAACACACAGAAATGCCAACTTCTAAAAGTGGCATTTCTAAAATAGTTATAATAAATCTGCGCACACCATTGCGTAGCATTTATTATTACTATTTCAAACATACCAAACTTGACCACGCTGCGCCTCTCATATCAGGAATTACCACTGAAACACTTATCAGGGAATCCCCAATGCATTCCTATGGGAGGGCAGCCCCACAGTAGTGAGAAACCAAAATGGCTGTTTGTCACTACCAGGATATGTCACACACTTAAGGTACATGTCCTATCTTTTACCTACAATGCACCCTGCCCATAGGGCTAGCTAGGGCCTACCTTAGGGGTGACTGACATGCAGTAAAAGGGGGTCACAGACATGGCACACACTTTAGGTGCCACGTCACAGCGGCAGTAACACTGCGCGCACAGGCCCTGCAATGGCAGAGGCCTGAGATAGGTTTGAAAGGCTACTTTGGTGGGTGGCGCAATCAGCGCTACAAGCCCACCAGTAGCATTTAATTTACCAGCCCTGGGTATATGGGATACCACTTTACAAGGGACTAACAGGTAAATTAAATAGGCCAAACAGGTGTAGACCAATCTTACCATATTTAACACAGAGAGCACACGCACTTTACACTGGACAGCAGTGCTAAAGTGCCCAGAGTCCTAAAACCACCAACACCATGTCAGAAAAAAGGCTAGGAGAAAGGCAAAAAGTTTAGGGATGACCCTGCAAAAAGGGCCAAGTCCAACAAGCACATTCAGAATTTGGACAATTGCGCCTGGAGAGACAGAGAGACAGAGACACAGATAGAGAAACAGAGGCACAGATGGAGACAGAGAGACAGAGACACAGATAGAGACAGATAGATAGAGACAGAGACACAAATAGAGACAGATAGATAGAGACAGATAGATAGACAGATAAATAGATAGATAGGGATATAGAGATAGATAGATAGAGACAAATAGATAGATAGAGATATAGAGATAGAGATAGATAGATGGATAGATAGATAGAGATAGATAGAGATAAATAGATAGATAGAGATAGATAGATAGATAGATAGATAGATATAGATAGATAGAGATAAATCGATAGAGATATAGAGATAGATAGATAGATAGAGATAGCTAGAGATAGATAGAGATATGGAGAAAGACAGACAGATAGATAGATAGATATATAGATAGATAGATAGATAGATAGAGAGATAGATAGAGATATAGAGATAGATAGAGATAAATA